>BPTQ01000003.1:95968466-96098466 GCA_019973895.1 Chrysanthemum seticuspe | reverse complement strand
TTTGAGCGAATTGTTATCATCATTCTTTTTATATATATTGTATATATATATATATTTTTTTTTTGCTAATAACCTTTTAAAGCACTATACTTGTCAAAAATGGCAGTTCTGCGTAGCGAACTAAAAAAATAACTCTTTTATACATTAATGTTGACATTTTTGTCTTTCTTCAAGTATTATAACCATATTATTACCATTTTACCATTTCTGAATTTTTTTCGAAATAATTTTTTTTTTCGAAATTTTTTTCCAAAATTTTTTTTTTGAATTTTTTTTCAAAATACTTGTTTTCGAAATTTTTGTTCCAACTTTTTTTTTTCTGAATTTCTTTTTTCGAAACACTTTTTTTTCAGTTTATTTTCTGAGTGTTTTTTTAGAATTTTTTTTTGTGACACGCGAAAAGAAATTGAATTTTTTTTTTTGTAATATTTTGTAATAAAAAAAAATTCACTTGTGACAAAAAGAAATAATCAAAAGTGAATAAAAAAACATGTGAAAACGTATAAAAACGGAGTAAAATGTTTAAAAAAAATTCTTAATTTTTTGTTCGAAATTCCTTTTTTTTTTTTTGAATTTTTTTTCTGAAATAATTTTTTTTATAATTCTTTTTGTGATATGCGATTTTTTATTTTTATTTTTTAATTCTTTTTTTTTTGAAATACTTTTCGAAGGGTAAAATAGTCATAATACTTAAAAAAGACAAAAATGTCAACATCAATGTCTAAAAGAGTTATTTTTTTAGTTCGCTACGCAGAACTGTCATTCTTAACAAATATAATACTTTAATAGGTTATTAGCCCTATTTTTTATATAATGTATATTTTTCCAAAATCATTTTTTGCTTAGATGTCACAGCAATATTTGTGTTTATGAACATTAGGAGAGAAAAGCCGTCTTTAATTGCAACTAAAAATCATGGTACATTAAATTGGGAAAATAAAAGCGTGGTACCTTATATTGAATTGAGTAAAAGCTGAAACCTGAGTACACTTTTGTACAATTTGCCCTAATCAAAGTTACTATAAAGCTTTTTATCTTATACTTTTAAAAAAGAGGTAATTCTCAAAATAGCCCAAAATCCAAAGGATGATCCTAACCTAGCTCAAAAAGATCAACTTTTCAAAATAGACATGTTCGACTGAATGACGGTTAAACTTCATTAAATTTTTTACACATGTCATTTTTTAATAATAAAGTACATTGAGTGTAAGAGTGGCGTAACCTACCACTAGTTTGATTAAGCTTTGTGCATTTTGCACGACTAGCGGCTTATATACTTTGTGCAAATCAACTTTTTTAAACTAAATGACAAATCTCAAGTCGCACAAAGTAAATAAGCCGTCAAGTTACTAAAAGTACAAAGCTTAATCAATAAAGTTTTACACCATTCTTACATCAAATGTGCTTTATTATTAAAAAGATGACATGTATCAAAAATCTAGTGGAGTTGTCCGGTTACACCGGTCTATTTCGAAAACTTGATTAATTTTTGCCTAGATTTTAAACTACCATTTGGATTTTGTGCAACTTTGAAAATTTTCTCTTTAAAGAATGGCATGTGATGAAAGTTGGTCCGCCTTCTTTTGTTTCATTTGGTGTCTCTTTCAGAGCATGGTATGTACAAAAGGACCACATTTCCCATTTTAAGATTCCTCCCAAATGTACATTAAGAAAAACTAGTTAGATACCCGCGCATTGCGGCGGCGATAAATATAATTATATAATATATATATAGTAAATGAATTGCTAACCCAACTCTTCTCACAATTCCCTACCCGCTTAGTGAATTCATTTCACAATACTCCAAATGTATATGTGTTAGTTGTATGTGTTTGTTTGTGTTTTCCGTATCTTTCCCGTGACATCATTATTCCCGCATATAAAAAGACTTTCACAATCTCTTTCCCGTCAAACACTTTCCCAAAAGTAAATGATTTTGATAAATAAAGTTTGTATTGATTCAAATAAAGTTTAAAGTTATAAAAATTTTAATCAAAATAAAATAAACCTACTAAAAATGTAAAAACTAAAAACTCGTAAAAAATATATCAAAATGGATGTTGAATTAAAAAGCACAAAATTTTAAAAAATATGGTGAAATTAGATCATAAAAAAATTAAACGGATTAAAAAATATTTAAATTTAAAAATAAAGATGATTAATTAGTTAAGAAGTGACATGTGTCACCCTATTATTGGAGCTCTTTATTTTAGTTTGTTAGAGCTCCTCCCTTTTTGTTATTTTTTAGTAAGAGAAGTGACACATGTCACTCAATGATTGGAGCTCCTTATCTTAATTTTTTGTGGAGCCCACAACTTAAATGCTTTATATAGTAGTATAGATTAGAGCTCCTCCCTTTTTGTTATTTTTTAGTAAGAGAAGTGACACATGTCACTCAATGATTGGAGCTCCTTATCTTAATTTTTTGTGGAGCCCACAACTTAAATGCTTTATATAGTAGTATAGATAGCGGCAAAATAAATCGGTTTGATTAGGATTGTGAGGGAACTAGACTTGCTTGTATTTATTTGTTTAACTTTAACCAAAGAAAAAACAAACATAAACGGAACGAACAAAAGTTTAGCTCAAATATGTATTTGTTTTGGTTGGTAAGGAAAAGCGCTTGTTTGTGTTTGTTATAGAAAGTTATAAGCAATTAGTTATTAGTTATTGAGTACATTGCGGATTAGTGGACAACTTTAGCTCCTTTAACTCGTTTGACGCGTTTTTTTTTTACTTTGGTTTTCGACTCGATATTGCGAGCCGACTAATTCCAAAGCGACTATTTTTTTATAGTCCGGAGTCGTCGCAGGTGAACCTCCATGGCCAATGAGGAATTAATTTTCTCCCTAAAGTTCGAACCCAAGACCTCTTGACACTTTCATCCTAAGAGGCTAAGCCCTTACTACTTGGTCATCCCATTAGTTTTGACGCGCTTTACTTTTATCTAAATTCCTTTGTTTGAGATCCATTGGTGATTCAGTATAGGCTCAACTGTATTTATTTATAACTTAACGGGTCAAAAATAGCTCATCTATATATATATATATATATATATATATATATATATATATATATATATATATATATATATATACACACGACGTACTATAATATAAATCACTTAAGTTGTGTGATCTACAAAAAATAAAAATAAGAGCATCCACAATGCTTTAAGCCTTAGTGACTTGAAGCATTTAGTGCATTTAATGCACACTATATTTATTAGCTAAAGCTTTTGAGAAAGACTTGATGTTTGTCAAATCTTTGTATAAAACTTTTAGAAAAGCCATTGATGTAATGAAACAAAACACCTCAAAAAGGTTTTTTAGAATATGAAAAATCTATTGCCAACTTGACCCATTGAGGGTGCTCTAAGAAAGTGCAATCATGTGACATATGTTATTTCTCAACTAAAAAATCATGTTTAATTTCAAATTTATCTATTTTTTTATCTATTTTTTTTATGATCTAATTTCATCATACTTTTCTAAAATTTTGTGTTTATTAATTCAATGTCCATTTTGATTATATATTTTTATGAATTTTCAGTAGGTTTATTTTATTTTAATTCAAATTTTTTACAACTTTAACCTTAATATGTTCGTCAAAAATATATACGTTTGAAGAGAGTGTGAGGTTCTTTGTATATGAGTGAATAATTATGTCAATATGGTGTTGTGGGAAAGCTGCGAAAAACCCAAACGAATATATATACATTCGGAGTGTTGTAAAATGAATTCACTAAATGGGTAAAGAATTGAAGAGAAAGTTCGGTAAATAATTCATTCATGATATTTATAATATAACTATATTTATTGCCGTCACTATGCACAGATATCTGACTAGTTTTATAAGAATATCCAAGAAAAAAGGTAATGATTTTAAGCTTTTACAAAGTATTAGAAAGCATTCATTTGTTATGTTCGCTTTTTATTCATATGTTACCCAACTTTTAGAAAGCACATAAAATTGCCATACCTATAGATTAGTATGGCACATAAGTTGTTACACTCAAACGTGGCTTATTTCTTTTTAAGGCTGCTGGGTTTTTCGGTATTTACTACTTACTGTCGGGTTGGGCTTCACCATATGCATACGAAGACAATCATCGATTTGGCCCATACGAAACGAAATTAAAGGTGATGGACCCGCTTTCCTTTATGAACTTTACACTTTACAGTATATCACAGTACAATTAGGGGTGTTCACGGATTGGGTAATATCCACAGTAACCGAAAACCGAAACCGAATCGAACTGGAAATAATTGAACCGAATTTGTGACCGAACCGAATTGGTCAAAACCGAACCGAACCGAACTAAATATTTGGTTATCGGGTTGGATATGGTTTTGGCAATGAAAACCGAAAACCGAATTCATATAAAATATATTTTTTTTTATGTATATATATGAAAAAAAAAATCAATAAAACTCTTTTTTAGTATAAATATAACATGATTTAAGTTTGAAAAAAATATTTTGTGCTAAAAATATATATAATTAAATAAAAAAATAATTAAAATTGTGTAATTCGGGTTATTCGGTTCGGTTTTCGGTTATAGGGGTTCGGTTTTCGGTTATTCGGTTCGGTTGAATCAAATTTAATTTCGGTTCGGTTTGGTTTTCGGTTATACCCAGAAAAAAAATTAACCGAACTAACCGAACCGAATAACCCGATAACCGAACCGATGAACACCCCTAAGTACAATATGGACAAGGATCCTCTCAAGTTATAAACACAACTTGATTCAAGTTGGGGCAATATGAGCCATTGGATTTGATCCAATAGCTTAAATCAAAAGAAGTCCTTTTGATTTGAGCAATTGGATCAAATCCAATGGCTCATATTGCCCCAACTTGAGTCAAGTAACTTGAGAGGATCTCATCCCGTACAATATTTACTTTTAGTTTAGAAGTCATGCTTTTATAATGTTTGATATATGTTTGTATATGGTTTACAAAATTGGACAATTATTTAGGACGGAGTTAGTATATCACTACACAGTATTTACTTTTAGTTTAGAAGCCTTGCTTTTCATAGTGTTTGCTACGTAGTATTTGTTTACGTTTGGATTAAAACAGTAAATAAGTTGAGTGGGATTGTCCTATTTCAATGATTAGGTAAGGACTTCGGGATAAAATTAGTGAATCTCGTAGTTAGGGTGACACTGACATAGACCAAGTTTGCAATGGCAATGAATCCCGTAGTAAAATTTTCCATAATGTGAGGATCATCCTTCATTATATGGCCTTCGAATGGGTTAATAGAGACACAAATGACACGTGTCAGGTTGTTATGGGTGAAGGAAGGAATGTGGCGACCTTTTGCAAGCTGGAGATTTTGTCTTAAAGTCCATGCACCGTGAGTAATGAGGATGACATATCATGTAAAAAAGTCATCCAGTTTGAGCAGCTGGTGTTTAATCACGTTCGAATGTACAAACCACCTTTTGAATGATTATGTCTTTAATCAGGGGCGGAGCCATGTAGAGAGTAGTGGGGGGCGATGCCCCCAACCATGCTCTTATAGAAAGACCAAGTTACTAGGAAAAAACATGTAAAATTAGTGAAAAATGGCTAGTGCCCTCGGCTCAGAATTCATAGTGCCCTCGTCGTGAGTGATGACTATCAAGATCAAGCGCTTTTAAACTGAATTTCGTAATTTAATCGAACTTAATGATGGTTTTAAGAAGAACACTTATTGATAACTGTGTAGGTGAAGGAAGTCAGGAACCAACCGTATGTACTGACCAATGGACTTTTGTGGGCTCAATTTTTCATTTTATATATATTAAATGTACCCAATAGACTTATAAGTACTTATTCTTTCTACTTGTATATGTTTGAAACTTGAAAGTCCACCATTATTTCCATTAGCAAAACAATTAACGCCCCTATGCTTGATTAGTTGATTTAACATTCTTTCAAATTTACATTTTAATGTTTTTCGTTAAAATTTTCAATTATTGTGTTGATATTATCAACTTGTATTATGACATATTTGATTGCAAGTGCAGTAAAACCATTTGAGCAACGTTTGGTTTGTCGTATAAGCACAATCACATAGACAATTCCTTATTAAACCCACTTATTTTTGTACTAAACCGTCAAAATAACCTCCGTTAACTAGGTTAATTGTATAGGCACATGCATCTCTTACTAGTGTTAATTGACTTGAATTTGAGTGATTTGCACTTAACTAAACCCGACCTGACTTGTTTTGAGTTACACGAAAAATAGCCTATGCTCGCCTTTTTCTCATTGTTGACCACCCCCCATGATTACATTTCCTGGCTCCGCCACTGGTAATACATGTTACTGTAATTAGAACATTAACACTTATTACTAATAAGTGTTAATGTAATTAAAACTTTAAACATTTAACTTGACCCGACCCGATTTGTAATGGGGCACGCTAAAAACTACGTATCGCAACATGTCGGGTAATATGTTTTAATTTTTTTCGCCCCCATTGACTGACTGTCTTTAATCGTCTTTGAATACACGTATGCTTGAAAAGGTAAGATGTTTTGTGATTGATTCTTTTGTTAAGGCGATATAACGGCCCAGGTTTGAGTGTGGATTGGGTCCATCTAGTATATTTTATAAAATATATTATAAATGCATATCAATAATCCAATAACTCTTATGGATTTTTCATTGTTTAACATGATATCGGAGCGGGTCTGATCCTTCGTCTTAAGTGCCTATGTTATATCCTTGTCACCACCCTTTATCTCTTATTAAAAAAATCAATTTTCTGCTAAAACTTTAGATGCTTACTGTTTTAGCCATAACTTTTTAACTGTTTGGTGTTAAATGACGTGGTCATCGTCATTCTCTACGTTTTTCAATTCTCCACAGAACCAATCACTCCCGTCAGTCGCTAGACTCGCCGCCAGAAGTTGACTGTCGAAAAAAAAGTTTATGCTTTGCTTTTGTTTTTTTTTTCTTTAATATCCGCTTGCTATCGGATGTCGTCAACAAAATTAATTATTTGTTTTACTGCTTTTCCTATGCTAACGCTTTATTTTGCTTTTGCTACTGCAGATGAACATTTTTTTCTGTTTGCGGTCAAACGTCTTCATCAACAAAACTTTTATTGCTTTAATGTTTATTTAGTTCTTTTTAATCTAATCCGAGCTTTCACGATTTCGCCGCTTAAATTGTGAGGAGTATTAGACGATATGACAGGCCAAGCCTCGAATGTGATTTGGTCCATTAGAGTTTTTAGTATTTTTTATGTAATGAACTATAAATATATATCAATAATGCAATACCTCTCACGGATTTACATTATTTAACTTCCTCGAGGCATCGATAACATGAACCAGTTGTAGTAACCAATTATTCGGCATTGGGTACTCTACTTTCTATTTGTACACTTATTTATTTATCTTTTGTTTATTTGTTTATACACAACGTGCATATTGGTTGAAATCAGAAATATACATTCGGGTATGCAAAAATATACTTATCACAAGTTTATCTTCATGTGGTTGGTGCGACAGAAACCGCAGCTGAAGGCCTGAGAATTGTAGGGGTGTTGATCGGTTTGGTCATCGGGTTGTTTGGTTAGTTCGGTTCAGTTAATTCGGTTAAAAAAAATTAGGTCAATCCGAGAACCGAACCGAACCAAATTCAAATTCGGTTTTTGGTTCGGTTCGGTTGAATTCTAATTCGGTTCGGTTCTTGGGTTGACCCGAATAACCCGAGTTTCACTATTAAATTTTTTTTTTTAACAATTACCTAGATATTTAGCAAAAAAATATATTTCAATCATAAAAAGTATTTTATTATACTATGATAACCTTTTAATAGTACTTATTTATATATAAATATACATAAAAATACATAAATATATATATATATATATATATATATATATATATATATATATATATATATATATATATATATATATATATATATATATATATATATATATATATATATAGGGGAGAGTTAACGTGAGATCAAACTTAAAGTTGTAAAAATAAGATCAAGTTTAAAAAAACCACTAAAACATTTATAAATAACAATTTTAGTAATAATACACATAAAAATAATATTTTAATACGAATTAACATTTTAGCAACTAATAAACTAATGATACATGAGTTTGGATTTGTGGTACACCTGATACACTTTACACAAATAAATATTCTAAAATCTGATACACATATAAAAACCTGATACACATTACACTTCTAATCAAAGTGTATCACCTAGGTTTCATAAATTTAAAAAAAAAATCAATCGAAACTTTAACAATTTTAATTGTAGTTAATAAAAAATTTATTTTTGTTGTAAGGAGAGTGTCGCTTGTCAAATTTTAGTTGGATCTCATTTTAACAACTTTAAGTTTGATCTTATTTGAACTAGATTATATATATATATATATATATATATATATATATATATATATATATATATATATATATATATATATATATATATTTATATGAATTCGGTTTTCGGTTCAAACTGCCAAATCCATATCTAAACCGAAAACCGAATTAGTAGTTCGGTTCGGTTCGGTTTTAGCAAATTCGGTTCGGTTATTAGTTCGGTTCGGTTATTTTCGGTTCGGTTCGTTTCGGTTTTCGGTTTTTTCGCTCACCCTCCTAGAGAATTGTGAATATACTAGGCTGAGTTGTGTGAGCCCATTATCACATATTGGCCCAACTTTCAACCTATGCATTCTATTAGCCTACTTTTCATTTGGGCCATACTTACACGTCACAGTGTCACAGATCATTTAGACCTTTATCACTAGCATGGAAGCATGGAACTCTCACAAAAGAGCGAGTTCGAAAACGAATATTGTTTAACGATTTGATTATAGGTATCCGTCGTTAAATGTTTTTTAAGGAATGTTGTTTGGAGACAAATTGAACTAAATCCGAGTTTTGTTTTTTGAATGAGTAAGATTAAAACGCTATAAAAAAACATGTGTTTGATGTTGCTTATTAAAAGAACCAATAGAATAAAATAAAATAAATAAAAAACAAAATTGTAAGACTCGTGTTTGGATGTGCAATAAATATTGTATATGTATTATGTATTTGGTTGTGAAATAAATGAACAAAAGTTCATTGTAGTCTTGCGGTTGAAATATTTTGCTTTTATCCGGCAGACTCGGGTTCGAATCTGGGCAGTACATGTCTGTAGCTTAAGTATTCTAAGGACACCGATCAAACTTAAGACTTTTGCACTTACACTTCATGTCAAGATAAACTCATGGAGAAACAAAAATCAGTTAACATAGTTAACATCTTTGGTTCAAGACTTATGTTTTTGTCAAGGCTTAGCTAAAAATCATATGGTTCATTAGGCGTCATATTGCAATATTGCATCATGCATCAAATGCATATTCGCTATGCATAAGTCAAAATGTACCCTGGTTAAGCTAATTAGGTGCAAACTATACTAAAAACGTTGAGATCAAGCTTGCTTTAAGTTGATCAGGAAGAAAAACTCCTCCAATATTGACGTGAAGTAAAGCATGGACTACTACAGTTAGTTTGTTAAGCTACCTACTAGCAAAGGTTCACATCATTTCAAAATATTGAAGAGCAAGTTTGTATGAATAAATGAATTTTGTGTGTCCAATACATGAGGAATTTTCATTTGATTACCTTTATTTTGGTGCTTACTAAAAGACAAGTTCACACCATCCATCTAATTTAATCTAATGGTGAGGATTAACCTAAGATTTGTTAGATAAACCTAAGTCTATGTTTTTTCTTATCTTTTTGTCTTTCTTTTTTATTCATTTTTTTTTTTTTTTTTTTTGTCATTTTCTTTTAATTCACGTTTTAATCTTAAATTCAGATTTTTTTTTTCTTTTTTTTTAATTCACGTTATTCATTTTTTTTTTTAATTTGCGTTTTTTTCTTCTCTTTCATACGTTTTCGTTCATTATGCATACGTTTTCGTCCGTTTTCATACTTGTTTTTACGCTTTCATACGTTTTCGTCCGTTTTCATACATATTCGTCCATTTTCTTACATTTTCGTCCGTTTTCATAAGTTTTCTTACGTTTTCGTTCATTATTCATACGTTTTCGTCTGTTTTCATACATTTTCGTCTGTTTTCATACTTGTTTTTACGCTTTCATACGTTTTCGTCCATTTTCATACATATTCGACAAGCGTTTCTGAATATCACAAGTGATATTCTGTAATATTCAGATGATCACAAGTGATATTCTATGATATTCAGAATATAACTTATGATATTCTAAATATCACAAGTGATTTTCAACTAATGTTTTGTAACATGAAATTTACAATTGATATTCAGAATATCACAAAGTGATATCCAGAAAATCACAAGTGATATTCAGAATATCACAAAGTGATATTCAGAAAATCACAAGTAATTTTCATAATTGAATTGCAGCTACATAGTTTGGGGGTATTTGTTTAACCTTATTTTATTTGCTTATGAGCTTATGTGATTTCGGTTTATGTTTCACAAGCTTAATTTGCTTATTTTGAAACTTATAAAAATATGTGAGTTTATATTTACCATGTATAAAGAGAAAATAGTCAAATTCTGGTTTAGATTTCATACATATTTGTCCGTTTTTGTCCGTTTTCATACGTTTTCGTCCATTTTTAAATGTTTTCAGCCGTTTTCATATGTTTTTGAATATCACAAGTGATATTCTGAGTATCACAAATGATATATCTGAATATCACAAGTGATATTCTGTGATATTCAGAAAATCACTTGTGATATTTTATTCAGAATATCACAAGTGATTTTCTGAATATTACAAGTGATTTTCAATTAATGATTTGTAAAATGAAAATCACAAGTGATATTCAGAATACCACAAAGTGATATCCAGAAAATCACAAGTGATATTCATAATATCACAAAGTAATATTCAGAAATCACTTTTTGATATTCAGAAAATCACAAGTGATATTCAGAATATCACAAAATGATATTCATAAAATCACAAGTGATATTCTGAATATCACAGAAAATCACTTGTGATAGTCAGAAACTTATGAAAACGTAAGAAAATGGACAAAAACATAAGAAAATAGACGAATACATATGAAAATGGATGAAAAAGTATGAAATCATAAAAACACGTTTGAAAATGGATGAAAATGTATGAAAAATGGACAAAAACTGATGAAATCGTATGTAAACGGACGAAAACGTGTGAAAACGAACAAAAACCTAAGAAAACGGACGAAACGTAAGAAAACAGACGAAAACGTAACAAGAGTGACGAGAACGTATGAGAACGTATGAAAACGGATGAAAACGTAACAAAACAGACAAAAATGTATGAAAACGGACGAAAACGGATGAAAACATATGAAAACGAACGAAAACGGACGAAAACGTAAGAAAATAGACGAAAACGTAAGAAAATGAACGAAAACGTAAGAAAGCAGAAGAAAACGTAAGAAAACAGACGAAAACGTAAGAAAACAGACAAAGACATATGAAAACGGACGAAAATATAAGAAAACAGACGAAAACGTAAAAAAACGGACGAAAACATATGTAAACGGACGAAAACGTATGAAAACAGACAAAAACTTAAGAAAATGAACAAAAACGTAAGAAAACAGACGAAAACGTAACAAGACTGAAGAAAACGTAACAAAACAAACGAAAACGTATGAAAACGGAAGAAAACAGACGAAGACGTATGAAAACGGACGAAAATATAAGAAAACGGACGAAAACGTAAAAAAACAGACGAAAACGTATGAAAACAGACAAAAACTTAAGAGAATGAACAAAAACGTAAGAAAACAGACGAAAACGTAACAAGACTGAAGAAAACGTAACAAAACAAATGAAAACGTATGAAGACGGATTAAAATATAAGAAAACAGACGAAAACGGACGAAAACGTAAAAAAACGGACGAAAACGTATGTAAACGGACGAAAACGTATGAAAACAGACAAAAACTTAAGAAAATGAACAAAAACCTAAGAAAACAGACGAAAACGTAACAAGAGTAACGAGAACGTTTGAAAACGTAACAAAACAGACGAAAACGTAAGAAAACGGATGAAAACATATGAAAACGAACGAAAACGTAAGAAAACGGACGAAAACTTAAGAAAACGAACGAAAACGTAAGAAAATAGACCAAAACGTAAGAAAATGGACGAAAACGTAAGAAAAAATAGAAGAAAACGTAAGAAAACGAACGAAAACGTAAGAAAACAGACAAAGAAGTATGAAAACGGACGAAAATATAAGAAAACAGACGAAAACGTATGTAAACGGACGAAAACGTATGAAAATAGACAAAAACTTAAGAAAATGAACAAAAACGTAAGAAAACAGACGAAAACGTAACAAGACTGAAGAAAACGTAACAAAACAAATGAAAACGTATGAAAACGGAAGAAAACATATGAAAACGTAAGAAAACGGACGAAAACGGAAGAAAACGTAAGAAAACGGACGAAAACGTAAGAAAACAGACTAAAACGTAAGAAAACGGACGAAAACATATGAAAACAGACGAAAACATATAAAAAGCGGAAAAATGGGACAAAAACATAAGAAAACGTATAAAAACTGACGAAAACGGAAAAAAACTCGAAATTAATAAAAAGGATTAAAAAAAAGACAAAAAATGAGAAAATACATAAGAAAGATAAAAAGAAAAGAAAAAGACAAGAAATAAAACATGGAATTAGGTTTAGACATATTAAATCGTAGGTTAATCCCCACCATTAGATAAAAATAAATAAAATGTGAAGATTTATCCCTTAGTATGCAATTATTTTGATTTTTTAGTATGCAAAATTAAGTGATTCTACATACATATATCCCCAAACTGCTTCCGTTTTCTATGCTAACGTTTACTACGACACGCTAAATGAAAGATCAAGGAAGGAACAAAATAGTAAAAAAAAAATCTTTAAATGTACAAATAAACGACACAAAATCTCAATACCAAACCAACGTACAAATTGCCAAGTCCATGGTCAACAAAACATATTCAAATACTTCGTATCTCTTTCAAAAAAAAAAAAAAAAAAAAAACAGATTATGTGTTTTATCCAGAATTGGGCATGTGGTCCTTACAACTTTGAAAGTGAATGATAAGTCTTTTAGCTAAATTTTGAGGGCAAAGTTTTTAAGAACCGAATCTTATTTGAGTTTGTTTTTGTTTTTATAAGATTATAATCGTAATATCAGATCGAGAAATTAAGATTCTCCTACAGTGTAATTTTATTAATAGGTTTTGTAAAGTTATGTAAATCTATATATTATTATATATCATGTATCATAAAAATGTATGTTAAAATTATGATTATAAAGTGTTTAATACAGATTCTTTTGTTTTTCATATTCTATTGATATATAAATTTGTAGTTTTTAGCTTGTGGTTCGAGAAAATGGTCAATCGAGGTCTTGATATCCAATGGTCAAGATAATGATCCTATTAAGATCCTACATCACAAAGATCATATGTAAGATCGGGATTGTTTTTGCTTTGTAGTATCATAAATCGTAAGATTTTAATATCAGGATCGGGATCTTAACAACCATGCTTTGATGTAAAAACACGTGGAACTTTGCAACCGCAGGCGCAGTCCCTGTCACGGACGATAACAACACATTTAAATTTTTCACAAAAATCGCGCCTAAACTGTTGAAGTTGCTGAGATTTCACTTGCAGATTTTGCCAATATATCATAAACCGTGTTTTAATCGTCCCGACCAAGCTTCCTGATTTTTATTAAACCGGTTCAAACGACTTTTTGTCTAAAATCGGATTTTCGTGACCAAATGATTCTCGATTCAACCAGTTGAACTGGCATGGTCAACTTGGGAATTAAAACATTGATTTTTTCAATTTACTAGATATATTTATATATACTAGACGAATACCCGCGCAAAATGACGGTTTATAATAGCAAATAATTGTATTTGCGAGCTTGTGATTTTAGTGTGACCCTTAATACAACACTTACAGGTTTAATTTATAGTAATTGCGTGAAAAAGAGTCTATGAATTATAAAAGAAAAACGATTAAAATTTGAATTATGAATGAGTAAATACACACACACACACACATACACACACACACACACACACACACATATATATATAAATATATATATATATATATATATATATATATATATAGAGTAGTGATTGGCATGACTAATTCATGTGCCTAATTTGATGCCTAACAAGGATCTTGGAACACATGTCAAAATCAATGGTAAATAAGAGGAGTGAGAATAAGTGGAATACATGTGTCACTAAATGAATAGATTAGGCATGAAATTAGTCACATGAATTAGTCATCTCAATCATTTTCCATATATATATATATATATATATATATATATATATATATATATATATATATATATATATATATGATAGTCTGACTACAATTTTGTAGCCAATTGGCTACAATCTTTCATAAAAAATACACTAGCAATGAATCAGAGACCCACAGAAAAGAATCAGGACCCACAAAAAAGAATTAGAGACACACATTTATAGCATAATATTGTAGCTAATATTTGTAACCACCCGCATTTTTAGGTTACTTTTTATTTTCGAGAATTTACTATTCACTTTTACTATTCAGATTCACTATTCATCTCGTAAAATTTTTAATCCACATTCTCGTAAGATAAATTATTTTAGTAATAACCTGAGAGTTCGACCATCATTAGATCATTTTCGCAAAAATTATTAAGTAAACATCGTTTTAAAGTTTCGTTTTAGACGGTCCACCGTTTAAACATCACACGTATAACGAAAATCAACTCTGACAATTTTTCTCGCATCAGATAAATTTTTAGATCACTCATGATTAATTTGAGAATTTTTAAGATTTATTATTTTTAATATTACCAAATAAGCCCAGCGCAGAACAAAACTAAACTTACGTTTTAAACAATTCTGCTTACATCCAGGCTTAACGATTCATGCACTGTGTTTCTAATATGTTTTTGACACTTTTACATTTTTTGGAAAAGTCAAACATATTTCCCTCCTCCTTTGACCATAAAGGAATTAACCTTGTACGTTCTACATTTCTACTTAAATCGCGTAACTTTTAAACTTCACGAATAACTGTAAAGTTATCCCGCGTATGACGAAAACCACATTTTAACATCTCATATCACTTTTAGACTAATTTTAGTCTACTCTAAATAAATTCACAGTCGTTTCCCTGAAATTTCGTTCTTTTCTGAAAAACTGCGTATTACTCGTTTTTGACCCGTACTTCCAGCTTTAAGCAGTATTTTTGCACCCAATGAGACTTATCACCCATTTTATATTTTTAGATGTAGTATAATGATGAGTCTCATCATTCCTACAAGTTTCGTATTTTTAGGATACCCGGTTTTACGTTTTATGGCTTAACGACTTACGGTTGGCATTTAACGGAACCAAAACTTACTCTAAACTCAAGATAAGATCAAAAATAACCACCTAAGCCATCTTATCATGTCTTGGCCGACTTAGGGGGGGGGGATTCATCATTTTGGTGGCATCATCCTAACCATGGTTCATTTAGATCTTTACAAGTGTCCTAACTTAACCATGGTTAATATTTAACCCAATATATGGTTAACCAAACTTACCCTCCTATAAATAGGAAGTTAAATACATCATAAACTCCCTCACTTACTGATTTGGGTCGTTCATAACTTAAAACATTCACATCTTCCATCATTTGATCTATAAACTCCAAGTTTATGCAAGGAAGTTCCAAAGATCAAGCCACTACATCAAATCTCTAGCAAGTTTAAGTGATCTTCTTGAGTTTAGATCCACTCAAGTCACTTAGTACTTCATCACCAACTCTTCAAGTTTGCAAGGGTGCCAAGGTGTGGAAAGCTAGCTCAATCCGAAATCTTTCGCGATCAATCAAAGTCTTATCCTTACTAAGTTACTCCTTTCTATTTGAAAGCCAAAAGTTGTAAGCAACTTATCACCACCATCATCTCATCTTTATTATTCATAATCTTAACTATTTCATGCTATATATAGTTACTTTGTTGATTCATGATGTACATATACTCAATCACTTGTTTTAGTTCACATATTATCATAAAAGTAACAAACTAGTAAACTAGTCATATTCTACACATGTGAGACCATTAAAAACAGTAATATAAGGACTTTCTAACTTACATAATATGGTAGACAAGATTAAAAGGTAAACATAGCAATTTGAATCACCCGAAACGGACAAACGAGTCAAAAGTTATAAGCAAAAGAAGTTAGCGAAACCTAAACGCCGAAACTGCCCATAACTTTCTGTTTTGAGTTATGCCCTTTTTAAAATGGTACTTCTGGTCCGAATCATCAAAAAGTTAAAAAACGAAAGTTGTCCGGAACGACATTTTCCTTCAATAGTAAAGAAGCTCGGACCTTGAAAACGCTTAAACAGGCCAAAAATATTTCAAAAACAGAAACTGCCGTAAATATAATCTTACAACTATACTTTTGTCACAACTAAAAGCAAACCAAGAGGCCTAATGGCCCTAAGCCAAGACCACGGCTACGGCTAAGGCTAAGGCCAAAGCTAAGTCTCAAGACCATGGTAGTCAAGACCAAAGTCACATCAAGGCCATGGCTAAAGCCTCAAGGCTTGTTTGCCCAAGACCGTTAACTATGGTAATTATACTTATGAAACGACAAGAACTTGTAAAAACTAGATACTTATTAAAACATGATAAACTTTATGTTATAATAATCTTCACTCAAAACATATGTTGTATCTACTAAGTGCTACAAAAGTAGGGAGCTTCATGTGAGGGGTTTCATTTGAGTAAAACGTATCGACGAGTTGCTGGATTTACGATTTAAAGTGTCCTAGCTCCTCGAACGTTTACTGCATGACCTCTGAATTATGATGGCCCGAACGGTAGTACGATATCTATAAACTAAATACGTTTTCTCATAATAAATATCTTTTTATAAACATCAAATAATAATTGACTACATCATGATCAACATAGGAATATATATAGGATGGTTTATGTTTCCTTAAACATTATTCCAAACCTAAGTCGCAACATCCTATTTTAGGTTGCTCGTAGAAGTTCTCACGGCATATCCATCATTCTCATTATACATTTGATATCATTTACTCTGAGGTGAGTTCATAGCCCCACTTTTTATTACTTAATTGTTTTACAAACCCTTGGGGGAGATACATGCTTTATTTTAAACCGAACACATTGCTTTCAAACTGTATGCTTATCTGATTGTTTTATTAGTACTAAGTTACCGCATTTGCCAAACATAAGTCCCTTAATCATGAATCATTAATCACTATGTGAGAGTGGGCGCGAATATTGTGAATAGATCTATTGGGATTGACGAATCCCGTTTGTGTTGGCCCCATTAAAGGCAAACAAACGCACTATATTTGAGTAACATTGGTAAAAACGGCAATTTTACCTGATAGGGCACGCACCGACATTTTCTCCAATTAATTTTGGAACACGTTAACGCCTTGATTGCATGATGCTTAGTCTAATAATATCTCTTTTGGTTTTCAAACCATTGGTGTGAATTTATAACTCACACTACAAACATTATGTGTTCAACTGATTTCCAAAACTCTATGAATTTCACTCAACCTTTGTGTTGACAGTTTTAAGCATGTATTTCAGGTCCATAATGTCGGAAACTGGCACGGAAGAACAAGGATACTGAAGAAGGCTATAAATTTTATTATCATTCGAAAACCAATTTAATGTATTTTGTAAACTTGGAACCATCTGGGACCTCATTTTTGTAAACTCTGATATTTATATAAATCGAATGATAAATCTTTTAAAACGACTCCATTAGAGTACGTTTTCTATTGTTATGACTGTTGTGCCATGAAGTAACACCTAGTTTGAATTCCGCTGCGTATCACGAAATTGGGGGTGTTACAGATTGGTATCAGAGCCATATTTATAGAGAAACGGGTCTAATTGAGACTTAAACTATAACTACTTTTACAAACAAAAACATTTTATAGCCTTCCGTTCTCCGTGCCTTCCATCCTCCAGATGATTATGTGACTTTTAGGCATTTTAAGCTATACAAACATACTAGTATATTGATATATATACCTGACATAATTTCAATCATAAACAATGTACTCAACATATTTACGTATGCCTATTCTAAGGCATTACGGCACAATCATATTTTCCTAATCTCCCAATCATGCATCTACTCGTGCATTTTAGGATTTCGAAACTTCCTCCAAGACATTGTAACTGGTTACAATGGTCTTTCCTACTTCCCAGACATTATGAGATACAATGGTCTCATTCATTTTTCAAGACACTGTGAGATACAGTGGTCTCTATTATATTCTCAGACACTGTAAATCCTACAGTGATCTCATTTATTTCTCAAGACATTGTGGGTTACACAATGATCTTTCCATCACTTCTTAGACATTGTGAGTTGCACAATGGTCTCTATTATTTCCTAGACATTGTGAGTTACACAATGGTCTCAACTATTTCTCAGACATTGTGAGTTGCACAATGGTCTCAACTACTCCTCAGATATTGTAAGTTATACAATAGTCTCTAAAAAGTTTCTTATAAACATTATATGATATTGTTTTACATGAAACCCGTCATAGTCTATCAATTTCCCTAATGGAAATACAAGAAATGAGATTTCTAAAAGATAAACTGACTCATCATCTACGAAAGCTGAAGTTCAGCAACTCTCTCTACATTCATCAAAATTCTCTTCTGAAACCTTCATTGTTAAAGGTTCGTGATTCTAGCCAAGTATGGACTATTTTAGGATTACTTAAGATTTCCTTTCCACACATATCTACCCATACTATCTTCTGAAACATAGGTTACAAGTCTTTTATGGCCAGGACTTGCAACTGAATGGTTTGATGTCGCCTTTGCTTAGTGGACAATTTCTCAAAAGCTATGGACATATCACAAGTATACCTAATTTAGGTATTTGGAAAATTTATCGAACCTCGGCTAAATATAGTCTAGTCACCTATATTTAGCCTAGGGATATTGGAACAGAGTCTGACTAACTATGTTCGACTTAAATTTTTCAAACACTGAGAACAGTTATACAAGTGTTATATTCAGGTTGATTTCCTACTTAAACTCGATAAACCACCAGAATTCATTAAAAAGATCTAGAGACACGATAGTGTCTTACCACTCAGCAAAATCTTAACATCTCATTTATACTACCTAATTTCATTCTTGAAATTTTCATACATGAGATAATCCGAACTACTATCTTGGGATAGTCATCAAATCTTCTCGTCATTTCTTAGAAGTTCTAGCCTGATTAAGTCTCAAGGATATCATTCCACCATATTCCTTTAAAATTCACTTATGATTTTAAAGAAAACTTTACATCTCTACCTAACAATAATGGTAAGCGTACGTTACACTCTTCTAATCGTCAACATGACACATCATTATCTAAACCTCATTGAAATTCAGTACGTAAAACTTCACAGTATCACGTTTCCTTCAAACACTAGTAGACATAAACACTATACGATATAGCCTTCATCCCGAAACCACCTAAGACAGGATCAACTTTGGAAATGGTTTGGATAACTACTTGCCACTAGCAAAACTTTCCCTACAATGACAGTTATCACATCATTACAAACCGTTTCACATCAACAATATCTTACACCTTTGATTAACAACAATTACCCTAACAACAACAAAACTATTCCATTTGAGGCACTATATAGACGAAAGTGTCAGTCAACCATTTGCTGGACTAAGGTGTTCAGAGATCACCCACGAAACAACTAAGGAAACCATACAAATATAAATTAGGCTCCATGCCGCACACTATCACCAAAAACTCCATGTTAGAAATTAAGGTTTTATTGATAGCCTCGATACAATAAGATATGATTCATTTTGAGAATCGGGAAAATCCAAACTTTAGGTATATTAGACTCTATAAGATTTTAACAAAACCCTTTAGATTACAACTTAAGCCACATGGTATATAATACATTCTATGACCAAAAATTTGAGAACACAAAGATTAGAATTCGGCACATACATCCACATTTCCCTAGACAATTCAACATCGGGTAACACATCCTGAATTCCGGGACGGAATTCCCATTAAGGGGGTGAGACTGTAACCACCCGCATTTTTATGTTACTTTTTATTTTCGAGAATTTACTATTCACTTTTACTATTCAGATTCACTATTCATCTCGTAAAATTTTTAATTCACATTCTCGTAAGATAAATTATTTTAGTAATAACCTGAGAGTTCGACCATCGTTAGATCATTTTCGCAAAAATTATTAAGTAAACATCGTTTTAAAGTTTCGTTTTAGACGGTCCACCGTTTAAACATCACACGTATAACGAAAATCAACTCTGACAATTTTCCTCGCATCAGATAAATTTTTAGATCACTCATGATTAATTTGAGAATTTTTAAGATTTATTATTTTTAATATTACCAAATAAGCCCAGCGCAGAACAAAACTAAACTTACGTTTTAAACAATTCTGCTTACATCCAGGCTTAACGATTCATGCACTGTGTTTCTAATATGTTTTTGACACTTTTACATTTTTTGGAAAAGTCAAACATATTTCCCTCCTCCTTTGACCATAAAGGAATTAACCTTGTACGTTCTACATTTCTACTTAAATCGCGTAACTTTTAAACTTCACGAATAACTGTAAAGTTATCCCGCGTATGACGAAAACCACATTTTAACATCTCATATCACTTTTAGACTAATTTTAGTCTACTCTAAATAAATTCACAGTCGTTTCCCTGAAATTTCGTTCTTTTCTGAAAAACTGCGTATTACTCGTTTTTGACCCGTACTTCCAGCTTTAAGCAGTATTTTTGCACCCAATGAGACTTATCACCCATTTTATATTTTTAGATGTAGTATAATGATGAGTCTCATCATTCCTACAAGTTTCGTATTTTTACGAGACCCGATTTTACGTTTTATGGCTTAACGACTTACGGTTGGCATTTAACGGAACCAAAACTTACTCTAAACTCAAGATAAGATCAAAAATAACCACCTAAGCCATCTTATCATTTCTTGGCCGACTTAGGGGGGGGGGATTCATCATTTTGGTGGCATCATCCTAACCATGGTTCATTTAGATCTTTACAAGTGTCCTAACTTAACCATGGTTAATATTTAACCCAATATATGGTTAACCAAACTTACCCTCCTATAAATAGGAAGTTAAATACATCAAAAACTCCCTCACTTACTGATTTGGGTCGTTCATAACTTAAAACATTCACATCTTCCATCATTTGATCTATAAACTCCAAGTTTATGCAAGGAAGTTCTAAAGATCAAGCCACTACATCAAATCTCTAGCAAGTTTAAGTGATCTTCTTGAGTTTAGATCCACTCAAGTCACTTAGTACTTCATCACCAACTCTTCAAGTTTGCAAGGGTGCCAAGGTGTGGAAAGCTAGCTCAATCCGAAATCTTTCGCGATCAATCAAAATCCTATCCTTACTAAGTTACTCCTTTCTATTTGAAAGCCAAAAGTTGTAAGCAACTTATCACCACCATCATCTCATCTTTATTATTCATAATCTTAACTATTTCATGCTATATATAGTTACTTTGTTGATTCATGATGTACATATACTCAATCACTTGTTTTAGTTCACATATTATCATAAAAGTAACAAACTAGTAAACTAGTCATATTCTACACATGTGAGACCATTAAAAACAGTAACATAAGGACTTTCTAACTTACATAATATGGTAGACAAGATTAAAAGGTAAACATAGCAATTTGAATCACCCGAAACGGACAAACGAGTCAAAAGTTATAAGCAAAAGAAGTTAGCGAAACCTAAACGCCGAAACTGCCCATAACTTTCTGTTTTGAGTTCTGCCCTTTTTAAAATGGTACTTCTGGTCCGAATCATCAAAAAGTTAAAAAACGAAAGTTGTCCGGAACGACATTTTCCTTCAATAGTAAAGAAGCTCGGACCTTGAAAACGCTTAAACAGGCCAAAAATATTTCAAAAACAGAAATTGCCGTAAATATAATCTTACAACTATACTTTTGTCACAACTAAAAGCAAACCAAGAGGCCTAATGGCCATAAGCCAAGACCACGGCTACGGCTAAGGCTAAGGCCAAAGCTAAGTCTCAAGACCATGGTAGTCAAGACCAAAGTCACATCAAGGCCATGGCTAAAGCCTCAAGGCTTGTTTGCCCAAGACCGTTAACTATGGTAATTATACTTATGAAACGACAAGAACTTGTAAAAACTAGATACTTATTAAAACATGATAAACTTTATGTTATAATAATCTTCACTCAAAACATATGTTGTATCTACTAAGTGCTACAAAAGTAGGGAGCTTCATGTGAGGGGTTTCATTTGAGTAAAACGTATCGACGAGTTGCTGGATTTACGATTTAAAGTGTCCTAGCTCCTCGAACGTTTACTGCATGACCTCTGAATTATGATGGCCCGAACGGTAGTACGATATCTATAAACTAAATACGTTTTCTCATAATAAATATCTTTTTATAAACATCAAATAATAATTGACTACATCATGATCAACATAGGAATATATATAGGATGGTTTATGTTTCCTTAAACATTATTCCAAACCTAAGTCGCAACATCCTATTTTAGGTTGCTCGTAGAAGTTCTCACGGCATATCCATCATTCTCATTATACATTTGATATCATTTACTCTGAGGTGAGTTCATAGCCCCACTTTTTATCACTTAATTGTTTTACAAACCCTTGGGGGAGATACATGCTTTATTTTAAACCGAACACATTGCTTTCAAACTGTATGCTTATCTGATTGTTTTATTAGTACTAAGTTACCGCATTTGCCAAACATAAGTCCCTTAATCATGAATCATTAATCACTATGTGAGAGTGGGCGCGAATATTGTGAATAGATCTATTGGGATTGACGAATCCCGTTTGTGTTGGCCCCATTAAAGGCAAACAAACGCACTATATTTGAGTAACATTGGTAAAAACGGCAATTTTACCTGATAGGGCACGCACCGACATTTTCTCCAATTAATTTTGGAACACATTAACGCCTTGATTGCATGATGCTTAGTCTAATAATATCTCTTTTGGTTTTCAAACCATTGGTGTGAATTTATAACTCACACTACAAACATTATGTGTTCAACTGATTTCCAAAACTCTATGAATTTCACTCAACCTTTGTGTTGACAGTTTTAAGCATGTATTTCAGGTCTATAATGTCGGAAACTGGCACGGAAGAACAAGGATACTGAAGAAGGCTATAAATTTTATTATCATTCGAAAACCAATTTAATGTATTTTGTAAACTTGGAACCATCTGGGACCTCATTTTTGTAAACTCTGATATTTATATAAATCGAATGATAAATCTTTTAAAACGACTCCATTAGAGTACGTTTTCTATTGTTATGACTGTTGTGCCATGAAGTAACACCTAGTTTGAATTCCGCTGCGTATCACGAAATTGGGGGTGTTACAATATTTTCCCTATATATATATATATATATATATATATATATATATATATATATATATATATATATATATATATATATATATATATATATATATATATATATATATATATATATATATAGAGTTAGGATCAAATAAGAAGATTACTTAAAATAAGAAGGAATAAGAAGAACTATAACCGCAAATCCGAGATGCACCGACCTAAATTAGATGCCTCCCTATAATCTTAGATTCATTATAACGCACCATAATGTGTTTTCTAGCTTTTAATCAGATGCATATACGTATATTAGATGCATTTTATGATCTCTTTTGTTTTATGTTCCTCTATAGGTGCCGAAATTATGAAAATCAATTCGCACAATTTATACATCAAATTAACTTTCGAAACTCAAGATGTTGCATTTATATAAATAGAATTGCATCTAATGCAAGTTGTTGCATCTCAAATGCGTGGTTTTGATCACTTCTCACCACTTCTTATTTTAATTTACTACTCACTGGATCCCTACTATATATATATATATATATATATATATATATATATATATATATATATATATATATATATATATATATATACTAGTTTTCGAAGCCCGCCCAATGGGCGGGCATGACTTATAATTATTTGTTTGTTGTTTTTTGTTAACTAAAATACATTTTTTAGAATTGTCAAACAATATTATAAAAAAGTTGTTTTATACAGTCTTATACGTGTAATTTAGAGATAATAGCATATAATCTTCTCATGTACAGATTATAACTTGCATAGTATGGCTTTTTGAAAAGCAATTTAAACTGATTAAGAGCTTATGAGATCGTATAAGAAGATAAAGGCCTGTATACAGTAGCTTGTAACCACAACCTGTTGAGTATGATCCACTGTGACTACTCCTTAGCTTAACTAAAAAGAAGATTTTGCACTACAATGACAATAGTATTAAATGTTTACTTGAACAATCAAGAAAAAAATCATTCACTTCAAGCACATTTGGCTAGCAATAGGAGGCAAGCATCTTTCCCGTCGCATCTTTTTGAGCTCTCCAACCTTTTTAAACTAACAAATTAGAACTAAAATATGATGATATGCATAATTATATGTGTTATATATGTTCTACAAAAACGATAACGGAATTAAGTATGATGATACATAATTATGGATTAATAGTATCAGTGTTCAACTTACATGGTCAAAAATATAAGCAGTACATTATGAAATGAATTGCTAATTAACAGTCTCGCCCCATAAGAAGATAAAGGCCTGCATACAGTAGGTTGTATTGTTAATTTTTAGGATCCGAAAGTGGCAATCTGCATAAACAATCAAGCAGATTTAGTAAAATTAAAGGAAAATATATTAATGAGTAGAACAATAGCTATGACTTTATGTTGTTTTTTTCTTCTAATAATTTGCACCAGTACGGTATAATTAAGAATTTCTTTAGTAGCTCACCTAAAATTCATTCCTCTAACTGCAATATCCAAAATTAACAAATTTGATGCGACACTGCAAAGCTTGAGTGGTTGGAAATTAAAATGACCAAACTTTTATTAAAATATGTAATTTTTGTCTCGTGACAATAGTTTTGAGATTGAGAGAGTACTCTAATGCAATGTTTGCCAAAACCAAAGTCCACTTATCAAGCCACATGGACATTTAATGTTACTAATACCGACGATTAAAAGTCCAACTTTCTAATTACTTACTCTTTTGACTTATCTAATTTTTCTAATCAAATATTGTGTATGCGTGTAATCTTTACATATATATTGTTTGACATAATCTAACCCGACGTAAGTAAATAATGAATTACGGCAAAATGTTAAACATAATGATTTCACTATTAACATTTGACTTTTTTTAGTCCTTATAATAATGTTAGGCTGCACATAATTATATAAAAAAAAAATTTCAAATAAAAATGACACTTTATAAGATATTGTAACATGTTTGATCTCTATAAATAAAAATGTTAAAAATGTGCTTAAAGTGCCACCAATACTAAGTGGTCATTTTGGTTGCCCATACGATTACGAACAATATCCACGTCTCAAGGTTTGATTAGTTTCAAGTAACCTATCTTATTTGTGGATCATCAATGCAAGGTAAAACCAACAGCTCACGGGTGGTTTGTTATCGGTATCATAATGGTGTTTTCATCAGGCTGAATTAAGGAAGCATATCATGTCTTCTATATTAACCAAACGATACTAACTACAAATCATATACGATACTAACGTTATATGAGCTATTAAGTTTTTGTAACAAATACTTACAATTTTACTTTTAACTACAAATCATATACGATACTAACCCGCAATACTATACTAACCAAATGATACTAACTACAAATCATATACGATACTAACCAAATTAACGCAATACTTTGTAAAATCGTATATTCTTAATCACATATGAAAAAACAACATACTGTTGTCGTCTTGAGTTGCGGCCTCGTGATGCGGTCTAGGGCTGTTGTTTCATATACTACAACCATTCCATGCATCTGTACTAAGATCAACACATAGAAAATACGTATAATCTCACCCATCCAGCGAGTCCATATGAGGCTTGGAAAATGAATATGCATTCCTCTTAACAGTTTCCCTAACAACCGAATTCTCTATCCCAGGTGTCTTCAAAATTTCAGGATGTGAATCAACCTTCCCACATAGTTCATCCAGCAGGAAGTAAATTTCTTTTGAAGATTCATGATACTTATCAGAAGCTGAAAAGTGATGAATCTTTCCATGTATCTCAATCCAACTTGATCCCGGGCTCTTTTTTTCTACTCTAAGGTATTTCATAGCTGACCTTAATTTACCTACTTCACTCCATCTATTTGCTAAGAAAATTAGCTGAAGCAACTCTTTTCTCTTCATTAAGGCGTACTGCTACACATATAAAAAAATGGCACTTCAAAAGCCACCACCACAAAATTTACCCATTTTGCCCCGGATGGCTTAATCTCCAAGATTCCTTATATTGTGGTTACTAAAGGGTATTTCAGATTTTTTTTATATGTGACTATCATATACACGCTACCATATCGATTAGTTGAACAATGTAAGATTAATGGGACAGGAAAACAACGATTTGATGCTTTAATATAAAATTTCAGTCACATGCTAACATGTGTTGAATGATGATCACATATCTAGACGGGGATGCAAATGCAGAATTTCTTACTGGTGGAAAAAAATTTCAGTATTTAATTGAAGGTAATAATAATTTTCCAATTTTTTGTTTCTATATGTTTGAGTAGGGGTGGAAAAACTCGGCTTTGACCAATAAAACTAAAAAACGAAACCACTCTTATAACAATGACACGACTGAAGGTAATGCTAAAGAAACCAGACAAACCAAATCTTCATCTTTGGACTTTTCTCCATCTCCTCCACAACTCTCCCTAGGGATTCTATTTTCCTCCTCTAACTGACCACAACGCTCCTTTGCAAAAGCAAGATCTGCCTTGACGGTTTTCAGCTCACGTAGTAGAAGCTTTGCTTTGCCGGCCATTGTCATTGAGAACTGTTGGGAAAACCAAAATGCATATCACGTATCTTACATATTTATAGTTGAAATTTGAAAAGACTGCAATTCACCTCGATGCTGATTAACACTGGGCTTTCCACGGTGGCGGCTATGTGGGCTGTGGAGATATCATTCGGCTTTATCAGACATTTTTATCGTTACCATTCAGAAAATTTATGATATTCATTAAGAAGACTTGCCAATAAGCCTAATAACAGACAGTGTCAGGCACAACTGATAGCATAGTACACGATCAGTTGTCATTTTTTCTTTGTTGACTGCTATAATCGCAGCTGTATCATTATAGATAGAGTAATCTATGTGATGTGTTGTTGTTTAGGAAATCTCAGGCTTTCCAATGTGATCATGCCATTCAGTTGTATTGTCCACCATTTGGTGTTGCAAGTGTGCATTCCATCAACATTCCTTTGCCATAGATTGTATAGTAACGTTCAGTGCCAGCAGGTGCTGTGTCATCCACATTCCCAGAAGCATTTATTTCCTTAATCAAATTAACGCAACATATCAAAGTTACTTATAGTATTGTGACATGCAGTATTAAATATAAATATATAATGTGAGTGACGAATTGACGCCTTTTACCAAACATAGACGATAACTCACGTTAGAAATACTCGAGCAACTGGAAGCCGTAATTCTTTTATAAGCTTCCGCACTCCATTTTTCATCCTTTTCATTCCCTTTTGATTTCAACCAACCGACTTATGTGAAAACGTAGGTTCATAATGCCCATAATCTACAATCGTCAAAGTCCCTCTCCCCCCTCTACCTGGGTCCGTACCAATCACTTGTTGAACCGACGATGACGTTAATCTATCTATAGAAACTGCTGTCCCTACATTGTAAATACCATGAAGCCGCAGCAGTAACATCTTGCCTATACTTATTATCTAGAACATCACTAAAAGCAAGAACACACCCTTCACACTCATAACCGTATTCCCTGGTTTAGTGAGAACATACCCATCCGGATCAATTACTTATCCAAAAACTTAGTCGAAAACCATCCAAAAATTATCATGTGTTATCAAATTAATTCCCAAGTACAAATGAGTGTATCTTAGACAATTGAACAAAAGTCAAAACCATCCAAATGAAGAAACTGAAGACGCTTACTTACCTGCAAATGAGCATTTCCTGTCACAAATGGCAACACAAACTTGAGCTTCGTATATGACATGTGGCCACAAATGCTTTCGAGATTTAAGAGAGTAATCAAATGTGATCCGTCTAGTGGTGAAGAACAAAGCATATAAATGCAATGATAGTTCATCTCGAGATCTAATAGCTGAAAAACATGAGATCTTATCAGGTCCGTGGTAGTGTCATAAATTCCAGTAGCGGAAGCCAATAATAAACAGAATGAGACTGTGATTTAAACGCATGCTGGTTCTAATTTTTTTACCAGTGGATTTCTTTGAAGAATATGACTTCACACATGTTAACCTCACAACCACGAAAACCAAAAGCGCGATACTAAATTCTGCTAGATAGTTGTTCAAATTTATACCAAAATGAGTACTAAAAGTCTATAACAATTGGGTTTAACTGTTTAGATCAAACTAACAAAAATCCAATATTAGATTTCACATAATTTATGACTAATTTTTTCAAAACCTAACTGTGAACTTAGATAGGTATGTATAAATTGTTATTTGCTAAAAAACTAACTACCTTTATATCTTAATCATATTAATGAATAAAATAGCCTCTATCATTGATCTCCCACCTATTACAAAATTTTCTTTCCAATCATACACGCCCAACATTTAACATGTAGATTAGTAGACAACAGACTAACTAATGAAAGAAAATAGTATACACAAGTATAGATATATGAATATTTTCCTGATCAATTAATACCGGAGGTTAAATCTTACCAGCTCCAATGGCATATACATTCTTTAACCCACCCATCACTTCATGAGTGACGAGATCGCCATTATCCCACACAATGAAGTGGGGTTGCCTTAGAAACTTGGCAAGTGGTTTCCTCCATTTCTCTGCTCCACATATTCGCGCATTAGCATATTCCTTGTTGTATATCTCTGATGCTATATTAGGTCCACCCAAATATAGGATATTCTCCATTGAAATACCAGTTGCATTAATATCATAACAGGGAAAATTAACATAACAATAAAAGTTAATGAAACCTCAAGAGCATAATAATCAATGGGTAGCAAATATGTTATCAGTTGCAACATATGCTAGATGAAGCTATTAACAGATCACTGTTAACAAAATATAAAAAATGACTTTATAAAGACAGTTTAAAATGAATTTAGGCCAAAATCAATGCTACAGATAATAATCAAATTATGAACTCATTAAATAATCAAATTATGAGTTCATTAAATGATCTTCAGTATTCACCATTTTCGCTATCTGAGTCTTGGAAGGGGTCTTATAATGTAAAATCGCCTGATGATGTAGAGGAAGAAGTTGAGGGTTTGTAGTTATTGAAATCGGTAGGAGAATCTATTACCAACTCAATAAACTCTCTATTACTTGCACTTGAAGGTTCTGACACCAATTCTAATAGATCATTTTTATCAGAAGTAGTCGGAGAATCTACCATAAATTCAATGTCCTCGCTCACGATTTCATGCTCTAGTTCTTCAAATTTATGGTCTGAGTTGCTATCTAAAGATACCATATCAAATCACTGAGATATCATATAAACGTTTTAAGAGAGTGCTGATTTTCGGAGTCCATGACGCATAACTCCGGCAATCAGTAGACTCTTTTCGTTATTCAAATATGAGATGAATATTTATGGATAAATAAACTTATTAGCTGCGTAAAGGATATGCATACCTGAACCTTCTGAGTCAGGCACGAGACTGTAGATGCTTTAGTGCTTCGTGACATGTCCGGCCTCAATCTACAAAAACATAAAACAGGCACCATGAAAGAGAGCTTGGTTGACCCAAAACACCCTTTTACAATTAACCCTTTGTACAGATCATTCTTCATGGTTCCAGCTTCCCCAATGACTATTCTAGTGCTTAGTAAGATCAAATACATACGGTAAAACACTTTTGCATCAAGTCGGCCTTCGCTAATCAATTTCGCATCGTACCAGTAGCTTAAAGCCAAAACACAACTGGTTAGGCAACAGACTAAGGAAAACAATGAGAAAAAATGAGAATTTATATTCAAACAATGAGAAAACAATGAGAATTTATATTCAAATAGTTAAGGAAACTAAAGAAGTAAATTACCAAACTTCCCATATATTTAAGCAACAGACAATCTTATTACGCACATCCAAAAATTATCATGTGTTATCAAATTAATTCCCCTCCAACAGCCTACAAAATCACTTGATTGTTGACCTTCCATTCCACATTTGAACCACTTACTGGATAATTGGTAAGACTTATCGGCTGATGTTTGGATTTGTTAGTTCATGGTTTCATGGTGTGTTGACTACTATCAGGTAGTTGTTGTTGAGTTGACACTGTTTGGTTGAAGGGCAGTAAAGTCCAGCTACATCTCCGAAATTGCTAAGTGAGTAAATTATGAAATAAGTAGAAGAAACTGCTGATAGTGGAGCATGAGTACTCACATGTGGGGGGCACTTTTTGGTAAGATGCGATAAAACCGTCTCCTTGATTACCTCCAACAGAGACTTCTGCTGAAATTATTCGATCAAGCTTGTTATGACTTATGACCCATACTTTAGCTATAACTGTTTAATATAAAAGCTAGATAACGAAAACTTTGTAAAATAACCTTATCATCGTCATCCTTTTCAACAAGTTGAATCATGTAATCTAGGGCCATCATGAAGCCTGCCTCTATCTGATCAACCCGTTTCCCAATCACACCTTGTGCAGCCAACAATACTGCCAACTCCTCTGATTTTTCGTCACTGAAAAATGCGGATTCAGTCATTGCCCTGTACGACAAAGCATCTGAAATCAGAAGCTGCAACAAAAAAAAAAGTGCAAAAAGACCAAAACAAACAGAACATAATCCATATCTGAGTATCAACTGAAACTAAAACTGCATCAATTTAATTTTTCCACCACTTCAAAGATAATGAAATCACAGAACATAATCAGATCATGCTTGTTTTCTTCTCAAGCCAAGTATCGAGACAACTTTTTATCTTCTTTGTCCCTTTCAAAGAACTCACGTTCAATAAGCGATTCGATTCTTTTCTTTATAACTATAGGGTTTGGCAAGAATCTCGACTGAAGCTGCTTTGTAACCTCTGATACAATATTGTTGTGGTCAAGCACCCGTCTTGATTTCATAATTCTAACAATCGCTGCCTCAATCTGTGGCTTTCTGTCCTCCTCCACCCTCTGCCTCTTTTCTTGCTTTTCAGGTTCAGACTCCTTTTGTGCCGCCACCATTCTGATCTTCACCTTGTAAAATTTGCTAGAAAATTTTTCATTGAAGAAAAAGACATCCATAAGGATACAAAAAAAATGTACCTGCATAGATGACATTCCCAAGTCCATTAGGATCCCATCGTCTCCTGATATGAGAAGCTTCTCATCAACCTCGGATAGTGTTGACGTGATGTTCTTGAAATTCCACTTTTGGTTAAAAATCTAAAACCATTAATATTTGAACTTATTCTCACATGTTTGTAAGCCTTCAATGTTACACCCATCCCCTATGGTTATATACACTGGGGCGGATAGGTTCTTCACCGAAGAGCATTCCCTATTCAAAATGTTATAAACAACATTCGATACACGTTCCTGCATAATATAATACACAATGCATTATACGCACTTATACTCATATCCATGTAACGTATCTAATTTCAGTAATTTCCAAACCCGAACCTGATATGTCGCGCTGCGTGGCTTCTGGCCTCACTGAGATTACAACATTTATTTTAGCCTTATATGGTACTCCTTTTATAAAACCATTATATCTCCAATCTAACATATTTTGTAAATTCTCTTAAAATCCTAACCTAACTGGTCGCTCAACCTGACATAAACCATTATAACCATACATATATTTTAGGGTTAAGGCATTGATGAAAAAAAATTCTACCGCTCTACCTGACATACATTTTAACCATAGATGGCAATCACTCGTTTTGGCTCAAACCATGTTGGCGAGTATAAAACATTGATTTTATTAAATTTTACCCGCTTTCTTTCGATATAATAAATTTTTGCAGCATAATGCTATATTTTCAATGGTTTCTATATTTGCAGCAGCTTCCATCATCCGGGAAGCTTCGATGTTGGTACCTAACACAAAAAACATCATAATTCGATATCAATATGCAATCATGATATAGATCACTGCTAAGGAGCATCACAGTTGACGTTCTTGCCTGCAACCTCGAAACTTTTGTAATACACTTATGTATACAAAAGTCAGTGTAAAACACATGTTAATTTATGGAACGTGTATTTATACATACCAGGATTCAAATATTTTGAAGATGACATATGCACACAAGTAACATAATACACGTTTTCTTACAAACCTGTGATGAAGAAAACACAAAAAGGATCATTAGATGAGATTGTGAGGGAAAAAGGATATTAGGGTTTATGAGAAAAAATATAATGAACCGTATAATTTGTTGTAGGGATTTTAATAATTATGTTTTGTAGATAAATACATTCCTAAAACAATACAAATTTCAAAGAATTTTATTTACTATATGATTCTAATAAAATTATAGCCATTTATATATTATAGTATAGAACATAATTATCAAAATAACTTGTTGCCTAAGTGGTAAACACACAAGTTATTTATCAAAACAACCAAGGTTCAAACCTTGCAAGGGACTTTTTTTATAACAATTTTCAAAAATGCTTAAAAAAAAATCCGAAAATTAACAAAAAAAAAAAAAAAAAAAAAAAAAAAAAACGAAAATTAACAATTAATTGCTTAGGTGGACATATAATGCTTAGGTGGCATGAAAATGATTAGGTGGCATTGAGGTGTCATTGAGGTGTCATTGAGGTGGCATTAATGCCAAATGCCTCCTGTTATATATAATATATATATATATATATATATATATATATATATATATATATATATATATATATATATATATATATATATATATATAGGGAAGGGTTCTTTTCAGAACCAAGAAAAGGTCGAGAACTGCGAGAACCAGCATCAACCAATCATATTTTTTTGGATATTTAATTCAAAAGGGCATAATAGTAAAAATACATTTTCTATTTTCTTTTTAATTTTTTTAATAAAAAACGTTTTTTTAATTCCTAAATTTTAGGACTTTTTTTTTTTTTTTTTTTGGAATTTTTTTTTTCATGATTTCAAAAAGTAAGATGCATATGTGTTTTTCTCATATAAGTCAAGGTGCACATGTGTTTTTTTAAATATGTGTTTTTCTTCGTAATGTAGTATTCAATTGCTTAAACCACTTAAATTTTTGAATAGTTTTTTTTCAACATTTATGTTTTTTAAAAGTATGGTACGTATGTGTTTCACTTAAGAAGATAATTGCACATATGTTTTAGCGTACAATTCTTTAATATTCAAAAACTTAAATTCAATAACATAAACATTATACATATGTCTAAAAAAATGCAAGTACAATATATCGATTATACATGTGTGCACTAATAATAATTAACGCAATAAGAGACTCTCGTGATCTTTGTATGTACATGTATTCGCATTTGTCAATGTGCACATGTGTCTTTACATCTTTATCACAATCAAATTATCTTTAGAAGGTATATGTTTGCTGAAGACACGTGTGCACTTCCTATATTGGTCATTATCCTCATATTTATCAAACATATTCAATACCTGAAAACATAAAAAATTGTTATTTATATCATAAACAACTAGCAAACATATATGAAAAATCTAAACACATGTGCAAACCCATTTCATTAATTTTGTGTCTACCTTCAAACACATATGCACACTTTAAAATTATTTACTTCTTTATCATAACTATCTTCTCGCTAGATAGTATGTACAAAACACATGTACACTCTTCATATTGCTCATCATACTCGTACATGTAACCACATACAATTAATAAACCAATTATTTAAACATAACAACAAACAAAACACATATGCACAATCATTTCCTATGTCAAATGATGCAAATGAATTTAATCATAACAAGTAGTGTCACATATATGCATAATCGAGCAAAACACATATGCATACTTACTCATAAGCTATTCTTGGTAAATAATGTGCATAACCTATCTTATTCGACTAGTGTTTTGAGGTGTGTACATGTATTTTCAAAAAAAAACTTAACCTTAAACCCACAAACAACATTACCAACAAAACTACAACTAGGTCAACAACCATATATCCCATGTTTTTGACAAGAAAAAAAACGAAATCAAACAACCCATGTAGCCTTGTTTTGACAGAAAAAAACCCAACAATCATGATAACAAAATATTATTGAAAGCCACCTTTAGATAGAATTACATATGATTAAATACGACATGACCCGAAACATTAACAAACCTAACTCAGTAACACGTTCAATTAGGAAACCGTTAAAACCTAAAATCTTGACGATTTACACTTTCATTACGAATTAGAATCAAATCAAAGCAATTGCACTTAACACTTTACTGCATCTAAAAACACTTAACTATTTTTCATATAACCAATCACTTCATTAGTTAGCAAGCACAAAACCTAACAATAATAATTACTTATTCATCATTATCTTAAACTCATCAAAATAAACACAAACGTCACCATCAACATCAACACTCTGAATCATCTTCTTACAATCCTTCAACAAAAACATCTTACCTAACCTCAAAAAGTAGACACAGTTTTTTCCCAAAATGCTGAAAAAAAAAAAAAAAAAAAAAAAACATCTATTGCATCTTATTGACAGCCACAAGTTTCATAAGAAAACTAAACAGTATTAAATGAGAAAAAAATGCGGAGACACGCATATGATTGCAAATGATCAGACTTAAACATAAACATACAAAAACCAAACCTGGTCGAACAAAAAACTTGATGTCACCGTCTGGTTAAACGAAAGAATCGACATCTCGTATTTGCCGTCAAGACTATGATGATGGACATGACAGTAGTGATTGAATGCAGTGTTGGAAGAAGAAAATAGAGAGAGGGCGGCTAGGGTTTCATATTGGGGAAGAAAGTGGTTAAGATAATATCTATCTATAATATAATATAAAAGAAAAATAAACGTATATGCAGGAGTGAGTTTAGACGGTTTTCCAATAAAAAAATTAAAATACCTATACTACCCTTGTTTAATGTATTAAATGTCACATAATCTTTCTTTTTATTACCTTTATGCCATAACCCTTTATAGCCATTGATCAAAAAATAGAGGGCTAAGATCGGTTCTCGCAGTCCTCGACCTTTTTATGGTTCTGAAAATAACCCTACACTATATATATATATATATATATATATATATATATATATATATATATATATATATATATATATATATATATATACATATATATATATATATATGTATATATATACATATATATATATATATATATATATATATATATATATATATATATATATATATATATATGTATATATATATATGTATATATATATATATGTATATATATATATATATATATATGTATATATATATATATATATATGTATATATATATATATATATATATGTATATATATATATGTATATATATATATGTATATATGTATATATGTATATATATATATATATATATATATATATATATATATATATATATATATATATATATTTGTTTATAAATAAAAACATTTACTCTATTAATTTCATGTTACAATTTTTAATAAATGGTACTTTGAGTATAAAACATTACTCATTATTAAGTTTAAAGCTTAAAGAGTATTTATATATGAGACTAGCCTCATGACCCGGCCGATGGCCGGGCTAGTCTCATGTACGTTGTTTAATATTAGTAAATTTCATTGGTAGAGTTGGTATAGATGCAAGTTATATAAATGTTTCAATTACTTTGTAATAAAATTTCGTTAAAACGAAGGACGTGAATGGTTTTAATGGATTGATATATCATAGTCTGTTATGGTAAAAAAATATTAATGTATATCATATTTCATTGTATAAAAAATTAAAAACATTGAAGGTATATGTAAAGGAAAAGTTAAATGTAAATTTTTTAATGAAAATAAAAACCACATGAAAAGGAAAACTAAATACTAAAAATGTTTACTAAACATTATAGTTATTAATAAAAGACAATTCAAATTTTGTGTAACACTTCTTTGTAAACAACGTTTGTTGTTTTATTTATGTAGATACCATCGATGTCGCAACTGTTAGGACCGATTAACACAAGATTTATGTGGTTCGGGAGGTCTTGGTTGGTGATTGAAGATGAAGAACATCATCTTGTTTAGAGAGAGAAACTAGAGAGAGGGAGGAGAAAACACAAGACTTTTATTGATAAACACACACAATACAAATAACCTAATGATTCACCTCACCCCTCATGGAGAGTCATGAGGGGTATATATAGGCCCTATCTTTGCCACTTAAACGATACTAGTCCCTAAGGGCAAAGTATACTACGCGTCTAGTCTAATTCACGTAAGTGACGTTATCTTTATAAAAAGCGAGGCTAACAATCTCCTTCCAAGATAGCGTCACACGTGAATGGTTACAATGAGACCTATAGATACAAAACAAAGTAAATTACAATAGTAATGAACAATGTTGACTTTCTTGAAGCTCAGAGTCTCTGTAGTCTAGATACTGAGGCAAACTTGAAGTTCTCCCTTCCGATGACCTCGGCATTTGATCTTTGGCGCTGACGGCACAAATTCTTGTAGCTCTGAACTTCAACTGTAACGGTCTAGTTAGGTTATTACTCCCTCCTAACTAGTGAGCCTTTTTCTTTTTCTGCTCCCTTCTGAACCGACAACACTCTTCCAACACGCAGTGGAGAAAGTAAACTCTTGATCGTACAATGGTTGTCGTTCTGGGAACATCATAACAACATAAATCACTTAGTATTGCATCCAAGTTGGTAAAAAGCCCCGATGTACACACACTACTTCTCCTTCTTCGGTCTTAAGCACAATTCCCTTCGTAATATAATCACGGAAGATGAAATACCAACTTCTCCCTCCTGATGGTTGCGAGCTATCGGAATCATCATAATGTTGCGTACATGCCGTATTTCCTTCTTGATGCAATCTTAACATCATAGCTTGATCAAAATTTTGTGAGAATATGTCGCAAAAATACTCTCAATACGTCTCTCAAACCAACCTTAAATCGAACCTCCTTTGAATTCACCGGCTAATTGTAATGACCACATATGGAGATAACCCGATACGACTGACTTGAAAAGGAAGTAAACATCCCAACTTTGTGACTTACTGCTTGTTCTAAATTCTTGAACAATCCACAACGCCGTGTGACACTGAGCACTACAACGTAACTCCTTAAAGTGATGGTTACACACTGTGAGCACTACAACGTAACTCCTTACATCAGTCATAACCAGATTGTCAAATTTCATAATGTGCTCCAACAAGTTATCTTGAGACATGCATCCAGCCAACCATCATCTCAAAGATAAAGAAGTCCACCCGTGAAATGTCACGTCAATAATACCGTACAAAAACCCCGTAGTCATTTTTTCAGATCTTCGCTCAAGCCGTGAATATATGTATCCCTCCGTGAAAATATACCATACCAAAAATAGCATTCGGATGACCAATAGTAAAAATTTATATCCAAAAAAATTAAAATTCGGATAAAATTTTTAATCTCAATATGAAGTTGTCACCCTACATGGCTATTATAAACCAATACCGGTTATAATCTTTTCTAAGTCCAATACCCATCACGAACAGCCCATAACGAGTATGAATGCCAACAGCCCAAGCGAATGCAATTATAAAGCCCAAGTCCAAATTAAATGATAAAACCCAATCCTCATTCACACTGTATTATTCGGTTGAAATACTTATACCGTAGAATTCATCTCACATTCAACCTAAAATACTTCTTAACCTAAAAACACATCTCATAAAGTATGCGCCCCTTTTCTCTCAATCACATATCCACACAAATATCATACCAGATCTCTACTATCACAACTCATCTCAAATCAAAAACTTGATCTTGACCGTACCTTTACCTATGATATTAGCTTTTCACTTTGAATCAACAAGTCATAGAAGACTTCAAGATCCTAGAGGGGTCTCAGGTAGGTAATAACGAGTTGTTGTTAATTTTTTCGTTTTTGTTTTTGGTCTATAAACGAATCAAAGAGATGAGGTAACATACTTGTTAATCTCATTACTTTAACTTCGTATAATAATCACAGTTGGGGTCGATGATGGTGTTTGTTCAACGAAAAAAAAATCTTAAAAAAGATTGGAGAAAACGTTGAACGATTCTGAGATCTTTGTTGTTATACTTGTCGCGTTTAGATATGAAGTGGAGATGGGATTGTGATGATTGTTGTATAGGTGTAGGAGATGGAGTTGGATTTGGATCAGTTTTTATTTTTGGCATCTCGTTGTATTTTCTTTCTTTCAATATAAGAAGTGGGACTGATGATGGTATGTAACTGAGGTCGAGAGATGAATATTGGTATATGGTATGTGTCGTTGAGGTCATGGTCTTTTTTACGCGTAACTTTCTTCTTTTCTGGCTTACGCATAACATTTTTGAACCCTTATGCGTAGGCATATATTCTTATGCGTAAAGCATGTTAAGCGTAAGCCTGCTTATGCGTAAGCCAGACTTAGGCGTAAGCCTAGGCTTAGGCGTAAACGCATACGCGTAAAATTTCTTACGCGTAACTTCACAGCTACGCGTAACAACTCTGTAGATCCTCCTTATGCGTAGAAAAAGGGTTTTGACCCTTTGACTTTTTTCGGCGAGTATTTCCGACCATGTTATTCCGACCATCTTCATATGAAACCCAGAAACAGCCTAAAAACTGCTTCTTTTTGTCTTTTGACCATGAAAAGATGACGGTTTGACCACTTTTGTTTCACAGATATATTGTACCAAAAGTCATAAAAATGATGAGAGATATTGTTTGGACCAAAACAGAACACAAAACAGATATCTTGACATGAAAGGACCATACTTTTTGACCAAGGATACACAAAAATAATGTTCAGACTATTTACCCACAGAATAAACGGGAAAAAAAAATTTCGAGCATCAAAAAATAGTACAAAACAGCCTAAAACAAGATTCGAAAACCACACAAATCGATAAAAATACACAACCTGGCTCGTTATACCAATTGTAGGATCGAAAAAGTATAAGATTTATGTGGTTCGGGAGGTCTTGGTTGGTGATTGAAGATGAAGAACATCATCTTGTTTAGAGAGAGAAAATAAAGAGAGGGAGGAGAAAACACAAGACTTTTATTGATAAACACACACAATACAAATAACCTAATGATTCACCTCACCCCTCATGGAGAGTCATGAGGGGTATATATAGGCCCTATCTTTGCCACTTAAACGATACTAGTCCCTAAGGGCAAAGTATACTACGCGTCTAGTCCAATTCACGTAAGTGACGTTATCTTTATAAAAAACGAGGCTAACAGCAACAAAGAACCTTTAAGCCTTCTTTTGTTTTAACTCTTGAAACCGCTACATACAGTTGTCCGTGTGAAAAAACCGGCTTCTCTAAAAAAAGTCCAACCTGTGACAGTGTTTGTCCTTGACTCTTGTTTATAGTCATTCCAAAGCAAACTTAGATGGGGAATTGTCGTCTGTTGAGTTTAAAGGGCATTTTGTTGTCGGATGGGGTAATTATCATTCTTGGTATTGCACAAATAGCTCTGACATTGCCACCGGATATTATCTTTGTCTCTATAATATTCGTACCCATTCGAAGGATTTGCATTCTAGTACCATTACACAAACCAGCTCTTTGATCAATGTTCCTCATACACATTACTGGAGCACCAACTTTAAGAGTAAGTTCGTGATGAGGAACACCTGACATTTTAATGGTATTTAAGAATTCTGGTGTGTATGCATCTTCGATAAAGTTTGAATCAGAATCTGCTGGTGATACACTGTTTGAACTGTAGTAAAGTTTTTCCTAGCCATCAATTTTATCAAGCATCTTTTTGTTGATTACGTCAACCATTTCGTGTGTTGGTGCTAATATTGCTTTTTCCTGAAAGTATTATGGATTCCACAAGTTGGATATAAGATCAGGGTATGTTTCACGAATTATTGAACCAACACAATCTTCGGAATCTGGAATAAGCATGTCATCTGGGAATTCTACATCAGCCTCACCATCATTTTTTCCACCTATCTTTCCATTACCAATGTCAAGTATCCAATCGGCAAAGTCTTTAATTTTCCTTTGTTCCTCGCTGGTTGTTCCGGCAGACAAACGCATATTAACAGTTAGTCTCATGACAGTACAATGTTCTCACAAATATGAAGAGTTGATGGATGCATGGACCACGTCTTGTCTGCTACCATTGGGAATCACTGGTAGTACTTGACGAAAATCACCTCCAAAAACAACCACCTTCCCTGAAATTTGTACACCGCAAAAAAGAGTTAAGAATCATTTAAAGACAATGGATGAATATGAGTGCAAATATATGTTGTGAAATATCACCTCCAAAAACTTGGTCAGATGGTTGTGAAGGGTTTGATCTACATATATCGCGCATGGTTCTGTCGAATGCTTCAAAACAATGTCTGTGGACCATTGGTGCTTCGTCCCATATAATTAGACTTGTTTTGCGTAATAAATCAGCCAAATCACTGTCCGCACTGATAGAACACATGGACTCCTCAGTCACATTAATGGGAATTGCAAATCTTGAATGTGCAGTTCTTCCTCCATCCAAAAGGAGTGTTGCGATACCACTTGATGCAACATTAAGAACAATTTTGCCTTCCGAGCGAAGACACGCTGTCATTGTTTTGTATAGATATGTCTTACCTGTAATTGATTTGTTTACGCTGTTATCATACTCACTGATGAACAAAAGTAATTGATATGTGCAAAAACACATATCATTTCTTTATCAAATAAAACCCAAAATAACCAAGATAGAGCTGTTTATTGCTAATATTTGTGGTTTTCTTGATTTTGTGCTTGTGCAGGTACGGATATGTCAAAACACACAAAAAGGAACCAAATCAGACGTAAATCCGAGCACGAGAGATTAAGAGAGTTTGAGCTGAGCCTGAAGGTCGAGATTGTGCATTTGTGAAGATTTTATTCTCTGAGGATGATTTTTAGAAGATATGATCATATTTGAAGAATTGTCAGAATTAGTCCCTGAACATTGAGCTTTTGGCAAGAATGACCCTTCAAGTTTCAGAATTTACAAATTTCACCCTTGGATTATTTGAGAATTACAAGTTTAGCCCTTTGAAAGAGATTTTCAGATTTACAAGATTGGTCCTTAGAATTTCAGATTTGACACTAATAGTCCTTGAAACACATCTTGGGTCCAAAGTATATCCTAAATCCAATCCAACATAAACCTTGGCCCAAAATAATCCCAAGCCCAATACCCGGTCTAATATTACTCACCCGGTAATAACACTTAACCCGGTTTACCCAAGTCAACCCAACCCAAGACCCGGTCAAAACACTTGAAGTATAATAAAAAATATACCCCGCGCCAAAATCACCCCTCTTTTACCCAAACCCAGAATTACATGAACCCTAATTACCCTTCGGTCAAATTGGTCAAATTAACAGCAATTAAGGGTAGTCTTGTACCTTCGTCTGACACACCTGACACATGTGGGGTGCCAGGTCATCAATCCGTGTGCTCAATATCAATCCCTGCTCTCTCATTGGTCGAAGCAACGTGGAAGTAACAATCCAAGGGTTGAGATCAAATGGGATGCGTGGAAGATGATCCAAAGGCTACAATTACACTCAAAGAAGCACAAGGCTCTCTTCTGGAATCTTCTCAGCTCGGCTATATATAGGATCCTTTCATTCACAGCTTTGTATGTAGTTTTAGTGATAGAAAGTAGAGTGTAGTGAGAGAGAGAGTAGATTAATTTAGTTTAATTGTATTTTCATTCAGTATTTCAAAGTCTAATTTGTATTTTGTTATTAAAGTAATAAAAATAATTTCTAGCTAGTTTCTGATTTGCACTATAAATTTTGTTTTCAGTTTTGTTTATTAGCTTATTTAGCTTTCTCAATACTGTTGAGGCTTATTCAAAACGTACTTTAGCTTACAAATTCAGTTTATCAAAAATAACAAAAATATTAAAAAAATCTCTTAAAAATAAAAAATATGTTAAATCTTAGTTTTCATTGATTTCAGTTAACAAATCTGTTTTCACAAGCTCTCATAAGCTTCTCAATAGCTTATTGAGTGTTTGTTAAATCACATACTCAGAATTTACTCTCAAAACAAATTCAGTCAACTAAAGTCAACTGTGCAAGAATTGGAGTTGAATTGGTTCAGGTTGCTGAGATGATTTGAATTTGGGTTAAGTTTAGCTCTGATTTGGAGTTAGTATGGGTTTAGGATAGTGGTCCTTTGATTTCAGTAGCATGCCATTGTGGCAGGACATCTTGTAAGTCAGTTTCTATTCATTTTCTAAATCATTAAGAGATATCTGATAATTGATTCCTGTTTGTGCTTAGTATAGTATAAGTAGTTGATTTCAAGCTTATTTGATTAATTAGTCCTTCTATTTTTCTTATCTGCATAATTACTGTTTCATCTGATCATATTTGCATTAGTAAGAGTAATATTTTTCTAGAGTTAATTTTGTTCTAGTTGAATCATTTAGGTGTCATTTCATCACTTAGATCTGATTTAGAGTATAATATGATTAGGTTTTAGGTTCTGATTAGGATATTTGCATGATCAGTTTCATAACATAGTGTTTGGATCATTTAAATAAACTGAGTTTGTGGTTAGTTTGTTGGCTGAGTTGAGTTGGTTTTAGTTTGTATAGGTTTACTTGACTCAAATCAACCATTAGTTTGTATCTGCTTATCACAATAGTCAAAATCAATTTGAATCTGCTCTTAAGTACATATCAGTTAGCATAGATTTGGTTGAACTTGCATCTCAGGTTTAAAATCATCATAGATAGCTTAATTAGATCATATCATATCTCTAAACTACTTATACAATCTGTTTGTGAAGATCAAAGTTGAATAAAGTCAAACTACCAAAACTGTTTTCAAAAGTCAAAGTTGTCAAAATCAGTTTTCATCAAACTTTCTAGGCTTTGTATTAGCTTCATTTGAGCTTGTCTTGATCTGAAATTTGGCATAACTACTCTTTGGTTGGTGGTCTTGAGAACCACAGATCTGGTTTGCACATTGGCTTATTGAATAAGCCTGTGCAACAGCTTAAACATAGGGGTTAATAAGCTGTTGGATAGAATAATCAGTTAGCATCAAACTTGGTAGATTGCTCATTAGAGGTTAGGATTAGCAGTAAATAGTTGCTGGTAGGTACTTTTAGTATAACATAGCTTCTGAGAAAGTTTGGTGGCTTATTGTGCTGTTTAGCTTATTTTCAATAGCTTATTTCAAAGCAGTTTACATTGCAGCTCATAATTCTCACACATAAGCATAGCGTTTTATATTTTTCATAGAATTAGAATAATATTTTAGACTTTTACTGAATTTTTCATAAATTTTCATCACTGTTTAGTATTTTTCACAATTTAAAACAGTTTTTAGGTATTTTTAAATAGCTTTTATTGCAATTAATTCAGAAAAAGTTCCAAAAAATAAATTTTCAATTTTCATAGAATAAGATAAATACAAAAAGCAAAAAAATAATTTTTCTAGATTTTTCCTAGCTTATTTTGTAATTTTTAGCCAATTAATTAGTTTTTAATAGTTTTAAATTCGTAGAAAATAGAAAAATAATCAGAAAAATACAAAAATAGTTTTGAAAATTCTCTTAGGATACTTTAGATTTTATAAAAATAGTTTCATATTTTTCCCCTTAATTTTCATAATTTTTAGTATTTTAAATTAGTTTTAAAAGATAAAAATTAGTTTTTAATTCTAATAAAATCCAGAAAAATCCTAAAAAATAGTTTTAATTCATAAATAGTTCTCAACTTGCATTTCTAGAGTAAAAGTAATTTTGGGACATTTTTTAGGATATAGATTAGACGTAGTTGCATTTTAACTACGTTTCATTTTTACGTTTTAGTTAATTTTGCACTTAGAATTTTCCGTAGATTAGATTCCCTTAATTACTTTCCCTTCTCCCGTAGTTTAATAAAATCAAATCACAAATCAAAACTTCGAGCATTAAATTCCAAACCAAAAACGACGTTGGCAATTCACGCCTCGTTGGGAAACGATTCGGGTTGACTAATCCGTATCAACGATCACACACGGGATTTGATTTAATATTCTTTTTCCTAAAGGAATTTTGAATCTATCTTCGTGATTATTTTTGATATCGATATTGAGGTTTTATCCATACACATACCCTTAAGCCTTTTATTACGAATCAAATTTTGGCGCCGCTGCCGGGGAGGTTGTGTCACGACAATATCGTTTGAGGTTTGACGATTAGTGACTCGAGATCCTTCATTCGTGAAGTTACTATTTTTCTATAAAATTAAAAAAGTAAAAAATATTTTCCTTTTTCTTTTGTATATATATATATCATATTAAAAAATACAAAAAGATTTTCTCTTGTGTTTTTGCTAATAAATAGAAGACACCAATTATATAACATTCTCAACGGAGGTGTTATCATTAATAAGTTCCCGAACTAAAGATAAAAAACTTGCCTTTGTGTCACTTGTGAATTGATTTATTTCTATCGGATAAACAAACTGTGTGGTGGGTATAAGGACGGCCTGACATTTAATTGCGGCTGAAAAGAAGCGGGTTTTTAATAAGCTTCGCGCTGACCTACAAAGCTTCTCCGCTCGCTTGTGCGTTTGTCTTATAGAGGTGATCTATTCACTTGGGATTATTGGTTAAGTTCATTGTGTTTTCGAATACCGGTCTGTTTTAATTGCCTTGGTTTTTAAGTGCATGCGCACTCGCTCTCGATCAAGACGACTTCAGAATCAGAATCAGAACGTACCCGAGTTACGTAACATGGCTGCTGCTAACGTACCACCAAACCCCGGTCCTAATCCTCCTCCCGTTAATCAAAATGTAGCTCCCGATCTCCGAACGATGGAGGAGCTATGTCAACCTACCATGTACGGGAGGGGAGGACCCATTGCACCGACTAATATTCAAGCTACCGATTTTAGCTTGAAACATCATATGATAGAACAAGTAAAAAAAAGTTGTCAATTTCATGGTTTACCCGATGATGATGCAAACAAGCATCTTGATAAATTTTTAACCGTCACTCAGAGTATGAAACAAAATGGGGTCTCCGATGACGCCCTTCGTCTCTATCTTTTCCCATACTCTTTGACTCATCATGCCACTTCTTGGTTTGATCGACTCCCGAAGAATTCGATTCATACCTTCGAGGAAATGGTTTCAAAGTTTCTGGCAAAGTATTTTCCACCATCGATGGTGACGAAGTTGAGAAACGATATCAGTAATTTCCGACAGTATCCCGACGAATCTTTGTTTGAAGCTTGGGAACGATATAAGCTTGCAATTGATCGATGTCCGAATCATAACATGTTGCTTGTCACTCAAATTGATACGTTTTATAATGGTTTGACGTTGAGACATCGTGATACAATCAATGCTGCTGCCGGTGGAACTTTCATGAAAAGACGTCCCGAGGAATGCTACGATCTTATTGAGAACATGACCGCTCATCATAATTATTGGGATTCTACCGCCGCAAGGGGTGAATCGTCTCGATCAAATACGTCTTCTTCTCTCGAAATAGCTACTCTGAACAAAAAGATGGACGATATTTTGAGGATACATCAAATGAATAATCAGAATCAACATCAACAAGTAAAAGCGGTACACCCGACTTGTGAGACTTGTGGAGGTCCACATTCTTATTCCGAGTGCCCAGCCATCGGTGGCTACGCACATGAGAATGTTTATGCTGCTACAGGGAACTACAATCAACCGCAAGGAGATCGAAATCTTCTTAGCTACCGTTCAAACAATTATCTCGGACCTCCCGGTTTCAACCAACCTCAACAACAAAACCATAATCAAAACCGTTTCAATGGCAACAACAATCAAAACCGAGGAGCTAATCATGGAAATCAACACTACCAAGCTCCTCCACCTCAAGTTTACCAACAACCACCACCTCCTCAACAACAATATCAACAACCTTCTCATCAAGTTGTTCCAAATAACGATTTTTTAACTTACATGAAGAACTCCGATAACACCATTAAAAGTTTGCAAACTCAAATTAACGGCATGAGGACGGATTTCAAAAAGGAAATTGAAGCTACGAGTAACAAGCAGATGACTGAAATAAGGAATATGATGGCTAGTTTCTTTCAAGCCAATCAACCGTCTACTTCTTATTCTCAACCCTCGGGTTCCGGTTCTCTTCCAAGTAATACGATTCCTAACCCGAGAGGTGACATGAAAGCAATCACTACCCGAAGTGGTGTTGCTTATGATGGACCTACGGTTCCTACTACTTCTTCTTCGTCTCGTGTGGTAGACCGTGAGACCGGGGTGACAAAGGACCCGGTGCTTCCTACTAATAAGGGGAGTACTGTGAATGTCCAACCCACGGTTGTCCAAGATTCTGAGCCCGAAGATGCTCCCGTTAATGTGAAGAAAGCTAATCCGAAACCGTCTATTCCATATCCGTCTCGTCTTAAAGATCAAACTCTTCGTGAAAAGTCGAATCATCAAATGGAAACGTTTTTCCAAATCTTCAAAGACTTGAATGTTGAGATCAGTTTTGCAGATGCCCTTCTCTTGATGCCCAAACTTGCTTCTACGATGAAGGGATTGCTTACGAACAAGGAGAAACTATATTAGCTTGCTACGACATCTCTGAATGAGAATTGTTCGGCGGTTATCCTCAAGAAACTTCCCGAAAAGTTAGGTGACCCCGGAAAATTCCTCATTCCGTGTGATTTTCAAGGAATTGTTCAATGCTCCGCCTTGGCCGATCTTGGCGCGAGTATTAATTTGATGCCAAACTCAATCTACGAAAAGCTTTCATTGCCCCCACTTACCCCAACGTGTATGACCCTCGAGCTAGCCGATCGTTCTACGACCCGTCCAAAGGGTATAGCCGAGGATGTCTTTGTCAAAGTGGGGGAGTTCTATTTTCCCGCGGATTTTGTTGTGGTAGATTTTGATGCCGACCCTCGAGTACCCATTATTCTTGGGAGATGTTTCTTAAGGACCGGTCGTGCCTTAATTGATGTGTTCGAAGGAGAGATTACGTTACGAGTTAATCAAGAAGCCGTCACATTCAACATTAATCAAACGACGAGGTACTCCTCAAATTTCGACGATGCTTCCATCAATCGAATCGACGTTATTGATGTTTCTTGTGAGGAGTACGCTCAAGAAGTTCTCGGTTTTGCTAAAAATTCTACTTCTTCTGATTCACCTTCTGAACCAATCATTGCCGACTCTTCCCCTTCTCTCACTCCGTTTGAGGGAGGTGATTTCCTTTTGGAAGAGATCGATGAATTTCTTGCTATTGATGAATCGATTCCACCGGGAATTGATGATGGAGTTTATGATTCAGAGGGAGATATCCTTTATCTTGAGCAATTGTTGAATGAAGATCCATTACCGTCACTCCCTCCGAAAGAAATCATGATTGAAGAAATCAAAGAAGTACAAACGTCTAACGAAAAACCTCCGGAGCCCGAGCTCAAGGATTTACCTCCTCATCTTGAATATGCTTTTCTTGAAGAACCGAACAAATTTCCCGTCATCATTGCTAAAAACTTAAAAGATGAGGAGAAAACCGCACTTTTGGATATTCTTCGTAAACATAAGAGTGCCATCGCTTGGCAAATTTCTGATATCAAGGGCATAAACCCTTGTTTTTGTACTCACAAGATCCTAATGGAGGACGATTGTAAACCCGTTATTCAACAACAACGTAGGGTTAATCCGAAAATTCATGAGGTTATCAAAAAGGAAGTTCTGAAACTCCTCGACGCCGGAATCATTTATCCAATCTCTGATAGCTCATGGGTTAGCCCTGTCCATTGTGTCCCAAAGAAGGGAGGGATGACCGTCGTTGCCAATGAAGATAACGAATTGATTTCCACACGCCTCGTTACCGGATGGAGGGTGTGTATTGATTATCGAAAGTTGAATGATGCTACACGAAAGGATCATTTCCCGCTACCTTTTATGGATCAGATGCTCGAACGTTTATCGGGGAATGAGTTCTATTGTTTTCTCGATGGTTTTTCCGGTTACTTTTAAATTCCGATCGATCCGCAGGATCAAGAGAAAACGACTTTCACGTGCCCTTATGGAACGTTTGCTTACCGACGAATGCCATTTGGTTTATGCAATGCTCCTGGGACGTTCCAAAGGTGCATGATAGCTATTTTTCATGACATGATCGAGAAGTCTATGGAAGTTTTTATGGATGATTTCTCGGTTTATGGAGATTCTTTCACTTCTTGCCTCTCTCATCTAGACCACATGCTTAAACGGTATGAAGACACCAATTTGGTCTTGAATTGGGAGAAGTGCCATTTCATGGTTCGAGAGGGCATTGTCCTCGGCCATAAGATTTCAAAATCTGGGATTGAGGTCGACCGAGCTAAAGTCGACGTTATAGCTAAACTCCCTCATCCCACTACCGTCAAAGGTATTCGGAGTTTTTTGGGTCATGCCGGTTTCTATCGCCGTTTCATCCAAGATTTCTCTAAAATAGCCCGCCCTCTAACCCATCTCCTTGAAAAGGATGCTCCGTTTATCTTCACCAATGAATGCGTTGAAGCGTTTAATTTTCTCAAAAAGAAATTAACTGAGGCCCCGATCTTAGTTGCCCCCGACTGGGATTTGCCCTTTGAGCTTATGTGTGATGCAAGTGATTACGCAATTGGGGCAGTCTTGGGGCAACGTAAGTCGAAACATTTTCAACCCATACACTATGCGAGTAAGACATTGTCTGAGGCCCAACACAATTACACGACTACTGAAAAAGAATTATTGGCCGTTGTTTACGCTTTCGAGAAATTTCGACCCTACCTTGTCTTGTCAAAGACCATAGTGTATACCGACCATTCTGCCCTTAAGTATCTTTTGGCAAAGCAAGATGCTAAGCCACGATTACTTCGGTGGGTTCTCCTCCTTCAAGAGTTTGATGTTACTATTCTTGACAAAAAAGGAGCGGAGAACCTTGCTGCCGATCACCTTTCTAGACTTGAGAATCCCCATCAAAGTGTGCTCGAGAAAAAGGAGATCACGGAAACATTTCCTCTTGAGACACTTGGGATGATTGCTAAGAAAGACCCGAACACCCCATGGTTTGCCGACTTTGCAAATTACCATGCGGGCAATTTCATCGTGAAAGGGATGTCGTCCCAACAAAAGAAAAAGTTTTTCAAAGATGTTAAGCATTATTTCTGGGACGATCCTTACTTGTTTAAGATATGTGCGGATCAAGTAATCTGGCGGTGTGTTCATGGCCAAGAGGTTCTTGATATTCTTAATGCTTGCCATAACGGACCCACTGGTGGCCATCATGGTGCAAGCTACACCGCTAAGAAGGTTTTTGATTCCGGATTTTATTGGCCTACCATATATCGAGATGCTCATGATTTAGTCAAATCTTGTGATTCTTGCCAACGTCAAGGGAAAATTTCGCAAAAGGATGAAATGCCACAAAATGCTATTCAAGTTTGTGAGATTTTTGACGTGTGGGGCATCGATTTTATGGGACCATTTCCATCATCTAGGGGTAATAAGTATATCCTCGTGGTCGTCGACTAATTGTCTAAATGGGTTGAAGCGAAGGCGCTTCCCACCAATGACGCCCGAGTGGTTGTTAAGTTCTTGAAGAATTTGTTTTCCCGATTCGGAGCACCTCGTGCTATCATCAGTGATCGCGGTACCCATTTCTGTAATGAACAATTCGCTAAAGTTATGGCTAAATATGGAGTTACCCATCGTCTTTCTACCGCGTATCACCCGCAAACGAGCGAACAAGTTGAGGTCTCGAATCGTGGTTTAAAAAGGATTTTAGAAAGGACCGTAGGAGAAAATCGAGCTTCATGGGCCGATAAGTTAGATGATGCATTATGGGCTTTCCGCACCGCATACAAGACACCCATCGGGTGCACCCCATTTAAGTTGGTGTATGGAAAAGCTTGTCACTTGCCCATCGAGCTCGAGCATAAGGCATTCTGGGCCTTGAAACATGCTAACTTTGATCTAAAGACCGCGGGTGATCACCGAAAAGTTCAATTGAATGAATTAAATGAGCTTAGGGATCAAGCCTACGAGAATTCTTTGATTTTCAAAGAGAAGACTAAGAGAATTCATGATGCTAAAATCAAAAACCGCGTTTTCAACGTTGGTGATCAAGTTCTCCTCTTTAACTCTCGATTGAAGATATTCTCGGGCAAACTCAAAACCCGTTGGTCCGGACCATTCACCGTTGCTCAGGTTTTCCCGTATGGAACGGTAGAGCTTTCTCAGCCCGATGGCCCAAATTTCAAGGTCAATGGTCATCGTGTGAAACATTATTTTGGAGGAGACATTCCATCTATGGTTGTCCCGGATCTCCAAACTTTCCCTAAGGACAACTGAATTCGGGGATCGAGTCAAGCTAGCGACTCGGTGACCAAAAACAGTAGCGCTTCGTGGGAGGCACCCCATGTTTATCTCTATCTTCTTTCTATTTTCTAATAAGTGACGTGAAGGGGTTAGCCTCTTCGATTTCTCGTGTTTGGTTGTTTGTGATGTTGTGTGTAGGATTTTCCCGATATGAAGACTCTCGTGCTCGAAGTTTGTCTTTTCTCCACTCGAGTTTCATGATCGTTGCTGATGGAAATCCGATATCCTAATCTTATCGACTAATGTTTATCTTCTAGCATACTTAATAAACGGCTTTTAGATTTTCGTGATACCCTTGCTTTAAACATTGAGGACAATGTTTCGTTCTAGTCTGGGGTAGGGTAATCTTCGATTTGATTTGACCGCACTTGCTTGTTTTTTTTGTCGAATACTCTCGCAACCCCGTTTTTCCTTAGAAATGAAAAATTGTGCAAAAAATGAGAAAATATAAAATTTTTGTAAGCTTTTGCTAGTTTTATGATCGAAAAGTTCTTGCTAGTCTCTTAGAAGTTTCTTTAAATATGCGTTTTTCTTGAAATAGTCTTTGCTAATTGCTTAGACAAGAGGCTATAAAATGCGATTCTAGCTCACAAGGCCAAGAATTTGCAAGCTTCCCTAAGTGATTTTATATGCGAAGCTTAAACAAGAATTTGCTAGTTTCTAATAAGTGACTTTAAAAATGCGAGACTTGAGATTATTTGACGAAGCATTTGCTAAGTTAATATATGTTTTGACACCTTGTTGACTTTCCGCTGGTGAGAGTAGGAATAGAATTCTGACTTGACCGGGCGTGTTGAGCCCTAGCTTGTTCCCTTAACCATAGATAATCTAAAAATTATCGGCTAAGCATCCGCGGATCTCATTATTTGGGATTTTAAATTTGCGGAGATCGAGAAATGATAGAGTTACTTATGAGTTTAGATGCTAAGCGTGGAGTAGTTGGTTCTCTTTAGAGCCCATCGAAGGTACTTATGGCTTTTTGTTCCCACAAAATTGTTTCACCCCATATCTGTCTAATAAATAATTAGAGATGTTGAGTTTTTGGCGATAGTTAGTTCTTTATCTTCTTAAAAGAATCTTTGTTTTAAAAATTGGGTACACATCAAGGATCTGTAATAAATAAATAAGCAAGTAATAAGTGAAAAGTAATAAGTAAAGTTATGAGCTGCGGTGTCGAGATCGGACCCTTGGATCTTTAGCCGGGATTGAGTGAGGTCTTAGTCTAGCCAACCGGGATCCTCATTTCATGAAGCCTATAGTCTTGGAATTACCCCGTGAAGCTCCGTAGTTCATAGCTCATATAAATAAAAGGTATAAGTGTGTAAAAAAAAAAAAAAAAATGAATGATAAAAAAAATGAAAAAGTCAAAAATATAAGTGAATAAAAATTCCTTGATGTGGACCTCATTTTTGGGACAATGGTTCTTGAGAAAAGATGGATAACTAATTATCGACTTAGCTTTGTATCTTTATCGGAATAAAAGTTATCGAAACGAGAAATTTGAAGAAATTCAATTCTCACAAAAATAAAAAAATCTAGAGGAAAATAGGAAAATGGGAACAAAAGGTAATTACACAAGTAACTTCCATGGGTAGTGTTAGCATCTAGAATCATACTTAACAATGATTTCGATTTTACGCTTAGTTTGGGACTTGTGAAAAATCAGGGACGATGTATTCTATCCGTATGGTCACTTCACGTTGTGTTGTGTTTCCTACTCCGTGATCCTAAAAGTGTCGTTTGAAAAATGTTGGAGTTATTGATCGACATGAAAGTTCAACAAACCGTCATTCATAATCGGAATGTGCTTAATCGTAATATCTATATGTGAATTAAAAGGTAAACGGGGCGTTTTTAGAATTAAGGCTTTCTTAATCTCTTTTGAGGAATCTTTGCTACTTCTTCATAGGTTTAGTAGAAAGAGATTGAAATCTTTGGTTTTATAAGCGTGAGTTGATTGCATTGCGTGAGGACACGACAATGGTCTCGTCTGGGGTATTTTGATATGTGCAAAAACACATATCATTTCTTTATCAAATAAAACCCAAAATAACCAAGATAGAGCCGTTTATTGCTAATATTTGTGGTTTTCTTGAGTTTGTGCTTGTGCAGGTACGGATATGTCAAAACACACAAAAAGGAACCAAATCAGACGTAAATCCGAGCACGAGAGATTAAGAGAGTTTGAGCTGAGCCGGAAGGTCGAGATTGTGCATTTGTGAAGATTTTATTCTCTGAGGATGATTTTTAGAAGATATGATCATATTTGAAGAATTGTCAGAATTAGTCCCTGAACATTGAGCTTTTGGCAAGAATGACCCTTCAAGTTTCAGAATTTACAAATTTCACCCTTGGATTATTTGAGAATTACAAGTTTATCCCTTTGAAAGAGATTTTCAGATTTACAAGATTGGTCCTTGGAATTTCAGATTTGACACTAATAGTCCTTGAAACACATCTTGGGTCCAAAGTATATCCTAAATCCAATCCAACATAAACCTTGGCCCAAAATAATCCCAAGCCCAATACCCGGTCTAATATTACTCACCCGGTAATAACACTTAACCCGGTTTACCCAAGTCAACCCAACCCAAGACCCGGTCAAAACACTTGAAGTATAATAAAAAATATACCCCGCGCCAAAATCACCCCTCTTTTACCCAAACCCAGAATTACATGAACCCTAATTACCCTTCGGTCAAATTGGTCAAATTAACAGCAATTAAGGGTAGTCTTGTACTTTCGTCTGACACACCTGACACATGTGGGGTGCCAGGTCATCAATCCGTGTGCTCAATATCAATCCCTGCTCTCTCATTGGTCGAAGCAACGTGGAAGTAACAATCCAAGGGTTGAGATCAAATGGGATGCGTGGAAGATGATCCAAAGGCTACAATTACACTCAAAGAAGCACAAGGCTCTCTTCTGGAATCTTCTCAGCTCGGCTATATATAGGATCCTTTCATTCACAGCTTTGTATGTAGTTTTAGTGATAGAAAGTAGAGTGTAGTGAAAGAGAGAGTAGAGTAATTTAGTTTAATTGTATTTTCATTCAGTATTTCAAAGTCTAATTTGTAATTTGTTATTAAAGTAATAAATATAATTTCTAGCTACTTTCTGATTTGCACTATAAAATCTGTTTTCAGTTTTGTTTATTAGCTTATTTAGCTTTCTCAATAATGTTGAGGCTTATTCAAAACGTACTTTAGCTTACAAATTTAGTTTATCAAAAATAACAAAAATATTAAAAAAATCTCTTAAAAATAAAAAATATGTTAAATCTTAGTTTTCATTGATTTCAGTTAACAAATCTGTTTTCACAAGCTCTCATAAGCTTCTCAATAGCTTATTGAGTGTTTGTTAAATCACATACTCAGAATTTACTCTCAAAACAAATTCAGTCAACTAAAGTCAACTGTGCAAGAATTGGAGTTGAATTGGTTCAGGTTGCTGAGATGATTTGAATTTGGGTTAAGTTTAGCTCTGATTTGGAGTTAGTATGGGTTTAGGATAGTGGTCCTTTGATTTCAGTAGCATGCCATTGTGGCAGGACATCTTGTAAGTCAGTTTCTATTCATTTTCTAAATCATTAAGAGATATCTGATAATTGATTCCTGTTTGTGCTTAGTATAGTATAAGTAGTTGATTTCAAGCTTATTTGATTAATTAGTCCTTCTATTTTTCTTATCTGCATAATTACTGTTTCATCTGATCATATTTGCATTAGTAAGAGTAATATTTTTCTAGAGTTAATTTTGTTCTAGTTGAATCATTTAGGTGTCATTTCATCACTTAGATCTGATTTAGAGTATAATATGATTAGGTTTTAGGTTCTGATTAGGATATTTGCATGATCAGTTTCATAACATAGTGTTTGGATCATTTAAATAAACTGAGTTTGTGGTTAGTTTGTTGGCTGAGTTGAGTTGGTTTTAGTTTGTATAGGTTTACTTGACTCAAATCAACCATTAGTTTGTATCTGCTTATCACAATAGTCAAAATCAATTTGAATCTGCTCTTAAGTACATATCAGTTAGCATAGATTTGGTTGAACTTGCATCTCAGGTTTAAAATCATCATAGATAGCTTAATTAGATCATATCATATCTCTAAACTACTTATACAATCTGTTTGTGAAGATCAAAGTTGAATAAAGTCAAACTACCAAAACTGTTTTCAAAAGTCAAAGTTGTCAAAATCAGTTTTCATCAAACTTTCTAGGCTTTGTATTAGCTTCATTTGAGCTTGTCTTGATCTGAAATTTGGCATAACTACTCTTTGGTTGGTGGTCTTGAGAACCACAGATCTGGTTTGCACATTGGCTTATTGAATAAGCCTGTGCAACAGCTTAAACATAGGGGTTAATAAGCTGTTGGATAGAATAATCAGTTAGCATCAAACTTGGTAGATTGCTCATTAGAGGTTAGGATTAGCAGTAATTAGTTGCTGGTAGGTACTTTTAGTATAACATAGCTTCTGAGAAAGTTTGGTGGCTTATTGTGCTGTTTAGCTTATTTTCAATAGCTTATTTCAAAGCAGTTTACATTGCAGCTCATAATTCTCACACATAAGCATAGCGTTTTATATTTTTCATAGAATTAGAATAATATTTTAGACTTTTACTGAATTTTTCATAAATTTTCATCACTGTTTAGTATTTTTCACAATTTAAAACAATTTTTAGGTATTTTTAAATAGCTTTTATTGCAATTAATTCAGAAAAAGTTCCAAAAAATAAATTTTCAATTTTCATAGAATAAGATAAATACAAAAAGCAAAAAAATAATTTTTCTAGATTTTTCCTAGCTTATTTTGTAATTTTTAGCCAATTAATTAGTTTTTAATAGTTTTAAATTCGTAGAAAATAGAAAAATAATCAGAAAAATACAAAAATAGTTTTGAAAATTCTCTTAGGATACTTTAGATTTTATAAAAATAGTTTCATATTTTTCCCCTTAATTTTCATAATTTTTAGTATTTTAAATTAGTTTTAAAAGATAAAAATTAGTTTTTAATTCTAATAAAATCCAGAAAAATCCTAAAAAATAGTTTTAATTCATAAATAGTTCTCAACTTGCATTTCTAGAGTAAAAGTAATTTTAGGACATTTTTTAGGATATAGATTAGACGTAGTTGCATTTTAACTACGTTTCATTTTTACGTTTTAGTTAATTTTGCACTTAGGATTTTCCGTAGATTAGATTCCCTTAATTACTTTCCCTTCTCCCGTAGTTTAATAAAATCAAATCACAAATCAAAACATCGAGCATTAAATTCCAAACCAAAAACGACGTTGGCAATTCACGCCTCGTTGGGAAACGATTCGGGTTGACTAATCCGTATCAACGATCACACACGGGATTTGATTTAATATTCTTTTTCCTAAAGGAATTTTGAATCTATCTTCGTGATTATTTTTTATATCGATATTGAGGTTTTATCCATACACATACCCTTAAGCCTTTTATTACGAATCAGTAATCATACATCTGGATTAATTTGAATTAAAAGGTAATGTAAGTAGTATATAGGACATATATTTGTTACCTGTTCCACCATAGCCATAAACAAAAAACATGCCTCCCTTTTCATGCTGCACAGCATCCAAAATAGTAGCGTAAATGCACTTTTGCTCATCCGTTAAAATCTGGTACATCTTAAGATGCAATGCAGATAACTCTGTCCTATTGTATTTCATTTCATCGTTGACAAGTCTGTTGTAACCTTGCATCGTATATTGTGCATCAGGGTAAGGCATGTTTTCAATTGTCTTTAACGACCTGTTGTTGCAAAGTAACATGTGCTCGATTTATGTAAGGCATATATTGTACCTTTGTTCATCAGTCAACTCCAACTCTGTATAAACCGGGATACTTAAGTTATACATAAATGTTAATGTTTGTGTATAAAAATTTGATAGTTATAAAAACAGGATAACGATTACAAATATGTTAAAAATTGTTTCTGAATATGCAACCTATATACATTCACGCTCATCAACATAGTTATCAAGTTTTTAATACGTGTGTAAGTAGTTAAATAAAAGCAGGTAAGCGTCTATGTACTTATTGATGCAAATATCAGGTTCTTGACCATGCATTTCGCAATTGCTATCCAAAATCATAAGTTAGAAAGGAGTTTTTGGGGTTGCTTAATCATTGTTGAAGTTAATGACACATGGTGAAATAATGACAAAAGCAGTGCGGCAAATCTATTAGTAGGTATTAAAAATGATTTGTGAAGTTGTAGCACATAAGATAAGTAATTTTTGGAATTGGAAATGTATAAATATACCTGGATCATTATGTATTCGACGTTCTTTCCACTGTACATCTTCAGCCAAAAGACGCCATGTTTTGTTCCAAACAAAATCGGGACGCGACATACTATATGTCATGATGAGCGCTACAAATAAAGATTTTAGATAGTCTCCAATCCCCCAGCGGCTTGATTCTATTAGACCATCAATATACTCTTTGTCATCCTATAACAAACCTCTTGCGAAGCAAGCTTCTCTATGAGTTGAGTAAAGGATTCCGTCATAGGTCTTAAACTCGTCCCATTCTTGAACTCCAGGTATTTTGTTTAACAGTATACGAAGATAGTACATTTCTCCCCATGATGGAGGAACCTGATGTATGCGACCAATGGTATTTCCCTTCTGTCTAGGTTCCTATTTACAATCTTGTTTTTTCCATACATATTTGGATGTAAAATCTACATACAACAGCTGTCTTGCTTCAGCGTCGGTTTTGTTACGTTCCATCCATTTTAGAAACTTTAACGTGTTGTTTAATTCCTTTTCTAAGACGCAATCAATACTCTCTCTTGGATCAAAAAAGACAGCATGCTCGTTTGGTAGGTGAAACGGAAGCCTTTCAACCGATGGAGACCTGTGGTGTATATCAAATTGAAAAATCCTCCATGCAGCCTCACATGCGGATAGATAACGGCAATCGTAATAATCTTTAATCTCGTCGACTTCTTCTTCATCCACCACTACAGTGACTCGATCAGGTCCTTTGTTTATATACTTGAAAAGGTACTTGATAGAACCAAACTGATTGCAATATTCAACGTTTATATGTGCCTGGTATTGTTTCAACAAACCTGGGTTATACGGCACGACAAATCCATTGTCCAAATCAGCGCCACTTTTAGACACCTTTCTACCATTTTCAGGTCTCTTATAAATAGCGTAACCATGCTCATCGATAAAAGTCTCCTCATTAAATGATTTTGGAAACTTTTTTGTGCATTTACGATTGACCATACATGGACAGTCCTGATGTTCAATACCGCAAGGACCGTGCATCATGTTCTCTGTCACAAGTTGGTACAAAGCTGGGTCAAGATCCTTATCAGGAATTTCAGCGGATATACAATTGTCAATCTGTTGTGGAGTACGTAGTTTATCATTTGGTTCCAACCAAAGGCAAATATGACAATGGGGTAGTCCACGTTTCTGAAATTCAATTGTGTACAATTCTGCATATAAAAGACAACAAAATTTCAGTTAAATATATAAATAATATTAGTTTGAAACTCGGAATTATAATGTTATTTGTATGTTGATGTGTACAATAATAAATCTGAAATGAATATTAAATACCTCCTTTTACACGTCCGAATGTGCGTTTTTGTTTAAAATCTTTCATCAACATGTCCAACTTCATTTTGAATACCCTTGTAGTCGCATCTGGCCGATCTTCTGATTTCAACCCTTTTTCCTCCATATACCGCGTAATCTCAGGCCAGCTTGGGTTACACGTAAAAGTGATGAATAGATCCGGGTATCCGTATACCTTGCAAATGGACATAGCATCAAGGTAGTTCTGTAACATGTATCTTGGACTCCCGGTGTGTGACGAAGGCAGAATAACTTTTTTCCCACGAAGAACACGTGGTCTATTTGATGTACTTGCCATGCTAGCCAGCCTATTATATGTTTCACATCGCAGCTCTTTTTGATTTTTTCTATAATAAGACATCCTTTCAGACTCCACCATAGTGTAACCATCTACCAAAAACTGCTGGAACAACCTTCTTGAGTGAAGAATCACGGAATAAACTTCTGGTCTATCTTGTAGACGATGTGCAAACCACTCACGCATAGTTACTCTAGTGCGTTGTTTTGTTGGTGTCGAGTCTGTAATACCTCTATGGTATACATCAGTTCTGTATCCATCTTCTGCGTATGGAAACAATAACGGATACTGAAGAGCCAAGTACTCAACGTGCAGCTCACTAATTCTTCTTGTTTCATCGCCATGCATGTGCAAAATAATGTCTCTCTTATCTTTCAAAGAGTCAAAGTCACCAACTATAAGTGCAGCTACCTGAGATGCAGTTGGTAAATTATGTGTCCGTCCATCACGATCTCTTTTGCCAAGAAGCCTAAGTCTTATTTTCTGGTCATCATCTGCGGTTGCCATACGTTGACCAGCCATTCGGAACTCGTGAACCAATGGATTATGGGCATCAAGCATCTCTTTTAAGTCTTTTGTTACCTGATGATCAATTTTGGTGGGGTTTGATGAATTTGAGGAGCCACTACTGCAACATTAAGTTAAAAAAATTATACTATGAAGATAATGAAAACACATCGGAAATGCATATCAGATAAAATATTAGTCACCAAAATTGTAAGTTTAAGGAAAAATTAGAATATGCATACCTGACAACATTTATTCTGTTATGTATCTCGTTTCTTGTGTCATGTATGTATATTTGCGCAAACTTAGGAGTCTAGCCGTTTTCAGGAATCAATGAACCAATTCTGTGGTAGTTCTCTCCCTGAAGCCTAAAACAATATGGACCCCGTCCGTTGTTAATTGTTTGGTCTACTTTACCACCAAGAGATGTGAATGAAAACATGGAGTTGTAACGCCTTATATTTTCAAGGAACCCTTTGCTTTTTGGATGTTCATTTTTCACCAAGCTCATGAGCAAACTTGGAGGGGGTTTCAATTCAACTGGTAGTTGAACTTTACCCCTCATGCAACATAGAGAATACGAATCATCCGTTCTGTGGCCTCTTTTACTCTCTGCTTCCCACAACAATGCCCCACAATCAGAGCATTGTACATTTGGATCACCGAGGTCGATGTATTCTGAATAATTTTTATATTTTACAATCAGCGATGAAAGTGTATATGTAAAGAATAAATTAAGTAATAAAACAGTACGTTTGTTGAATTTATATATTGCTTTTGAATTGAAATTACCACTTGAAATACCAACGAATGGATTTCTGTTCACATGATTTTGTACATCAACATCATTGGTGAAGTTAATACGTCGTGATGTGGATCCTAAAACACGCTTGCTTTTTCTCCTATGTGGCTCATAAGTGTTGATTTGGTAACATTGTTTGATGTAATATCCGATGAAACCGATGAACAACCTGTGTAAAAGTATAGATGATGTTGTGGCTGAATTACTTAATACTAACAAAGTCTATTCCATAGTTAAGTGGTTTATTAAGAAAAAAAATGTACCTATGTCAAATGCGACAGGAGATTTGCCGCTAAACCTTGTAGTTTTGTTAGGACGCATAGGAGTTCCTGTTTAAGAACAGTTAAGTTATACACAGATTTTAAACAAACGAAGGGAAAAGATATATTAAAAGGAGAACACAAGCATACCTTGTGTTATGTCATCTAAACGTGGCCTTCCTGGGCGTCTTGTAGTTAATGATGAAGGTATGGCAGGACTTGCTGTTACAGATGGAGTTGTGGTTTCTTTTGGTGGCCTTCCTGGCCTACGTCTAGGAGTTATTATTGAAATTACACTCGTTGGTGTGACAGGACTTAGAGATACAGATGGAGTTGGAGTTGGTAAATCTATGGCATCAGGTAAACGTATATGTCATTCAAAATGCAAATACAATTTGGTAAAACAATTTGTAGTTAAAGGATTTGGGAGAAAAAGGATTTATATGCCTGGAGTAGTCATTTCTTTTCGTGGCCTTCCTGGTTTTCGTCGAGTACTTATATTTGAAATTACAGGCGTTGGTATGACAGGGGTTGGAGTTATAGTTGGAGATGTAGTTGATAACTCTGTCAGATTAAGTAAACATTTTGGTTTATATAAAGAATTTATAGCATAATATCAAAAAATAAATAAAACAAAATGTAGTTAAAAAGTTTGTGAAAGGAAGGGATTAGATGCCTGGAGTAGTCGTTTCTATTGCTTTCCTTCCTCGTCTTTGTCGAGGAATTGTTGTTATTGTTGGATTAACAGACACTTTAGTTGTTGTTTGTGTAGAATTCTTTGGCGGTCTTCCTCTACGTCTAACTGTTGGTGTAGCAGAAGATGATCCATATAAAAGGATAAGTATAGGTTATTACATTATAACTATTTCATATTGAAATTAGTATTGTTGTTAATGGATATTAAAATTAAATTTCATGAAAGCGTTTACTTACTATTAGTTATATCAATAAGAGCAGGTCTAACGGCTGAATTCAGTGTGAACTCATCTATGGAATGAGTTGTGGATATAGTTCTCATAAAACTAACATCTTCTTGAGTACTTAATGGTCTTCGCTTACTGGAGTTGATATCGATATCATGTAGTAACCTTGCAGTTGGTGTGTTTTCTTTTCCAGGAGATAACGTGTTGTTGATAACAAAAGCTTTCCTCTTGTTATTGAATCCATCAACTATTAGAAATGCAAAACTAAGTTATAAGTGTCTTTTGCAGTCCACAACAAATTTGTAAAGTTTGGTTATCAATATCACTAATACCATCAGTATTGTATGAAGCTGCTAACAATATATTGTAATCCCATCATATGGCAATGAAATGATACTGATAATGGTGTATTAAGTTGCTATAAATATGTGGACATAGTAGAGTATTTACATGGAATGATGCTTATACGAATTTATTAATAAAAAGTAAAAGAAATTCTAACCTGGATGTGTTTTTCTTGGTTTTGAAGATAGGTTTCTTGTTGTAATTGTATTTGAAAAAAAAACTGTTAGTGAAAGGATTAGTATATGTTTTAGCTAATGAGTAGGGATAATTCAAAATTTGTATTCAAATATCATCATATATTTATGGGAAAGGGAATAATGTGATTAAAAATAATTTAATGATCATATATTATGATCCTAATATTTAGGGATTGATATTTAAGTTTAAAAACGGAAATTGAGTATTGAATAATATTAGTATTAATTGACCAAGATTATAGGTTCATTTAATTATTAATTTCTACTTGTTATTTTAAGGTATGTAAACTATAATGGTTATTATTTCAAAACTAACTATATATTAGTTTTGAAATAATAATACAATGTACGTACGATCTTGTTTGTGTAGCATCTAAATTTTGATAATCTCGCATAGTGTAATGAGAATTCTATGTGCAGGAGTATTGGCCATTTAATTATGTGTATTGCGAATTATTGAATGACATTACAATTTTGTTCAAATTTGTAGCTATCAAAACGGGATCTCTTTTAGTTTCATCGTTTTGAACATCTGTTTAAGGTTTGAAGGGAATATAATAGATGTATTAGTAGATAATAACAAAATACATACATTGGTTATTATAAAATTCCAAGAATGGATTAATATTAAAGATACTATATAACAAAAACTAAATTAAGTAAAACAAACAAATAACGTAACATCACCTGTTGATAATTATTGTGGATGATATTGTTTGAAACTTCTTCCTCCATTCAAATGAGATGAATGAATAATCAATGATTGATGAACTTCTTTCGGTTGAATCTTTGGTATAACATTACCCATTTCGTGTTTACAAACGAATAATGAAATGGTTGATACGAATTCTCATATTGAAGACTTATAGGATAAAGAAGTTGTGTTTTATGTATTTTCTTATAACTTTGGATTCATAATACTTCAATGATCCTCTGCATTCAAATAAAAAAAAAACGTTTTATTGTGATTGCTACATGTTCTTGTGTAAAAAAACGTTTTAACTTGTAACCTTAGACATGCATTACTATTGAGTATACATTAGTCTTATTGGTATCTCTTTGTATTATAAGTTAGCCCATACATCTACAAATGGCCCAAGGTTAAGCCTTATTGACGGTCAACCACCAAAAGTCATATGGTCAAGATATTTTTGCCGTGTAGACATATATTGCGTTTTCCAAGTTAAGAAATCATTACATGCTATCAAGTTTTAGGTGGCACCCTAACACTCCTGTCAAATCATCCACATTGATCACAAATCTGGAAAGCAACTCCAAGGTTAGTAAGATGAAAACTTTTGATCAAAACAGTTAACAAAAACATAATCAAAGGTATTTGTTAGTAGATTTGAAGCTATGAAGTCGTTAGGTATACCCCTTTTTGAAAACCTTGCATGATGATAATCTTTAGATTATCCAACTTCCTGTAAGATAATGGTAACAAATAGGTTAATGATGATAGTTGTTCATTGAAAAAAATGCATGATATTTGTGAAATTGATTATGTATATAACTGTTATACATCTACAATACCCTAATCGTTTGAGTCTTAGTTAAATAGTAATGCATGTGGTTGTTGTTGTTGGAAATTAGTATTTCTTTATATTAGGTTGGAAGTATATTTAGCAGTTATGTTGGAAATTAGTGCAACACGAAGTTATATGGTAAACAAAATTTGTCTGTAAGTGATAATAATGGTGTAATCTTATGGTAGGATTTTCTGAGTTTGATTGATTAATTGTTTACGATATAGGACTACTGAAATATAAGTGAAAACATGAAATAGATTTTGGTTTGTATGCAAAATCATTTTGTGTAAGTGATGATAATGGTTACTAAATAGTGTTTGCGATATTATGGTTGTATACGTTTAAGTGGATACATTCGAATATGGTTAATAGATTTTGATAACAAAATCAAGACCATAGTATTATGCTGGTTATGAGTTATTATAGAATGTATAAGTGGTTTGATATTTAAAGTACGTTTGACATTATAGCAGGAAAATGCTGTTAGAGTTCGTAGTGTTGGTTAACCGAAGAACATACCCTAAGAAACAGGTAAAGAAAACAACACCATAATATCATTTATAAGTTTTATTGTAGAGTGAAAAGTAAAGTAAAGGTTTGAATAATTATTCAGGAACATCCTGAGGTGTTTGAATTTGAAGGATACAATGGGAACAAACATCTCTATCTGACCAGCTCAGTAAGAATCCGTAAGAAAGTCTGGTTTATAACACCAATCGTAGGACCTATCACATTGAAGGGCAGGGATTGGAAGAAGTTTGCTAAGGACAACATCGGTCCGTATGTAGATTGGTTGCATTTCATCCAGGAGGGAGATGACAGTTTCTACATGACAGGATACGATGTTAGGGATGGTAAAGAATTCAGGGGGTATGATGAAGACAACAACCGTTATTATCGTTTTAAGAGCCGTGTCTGGGCTGACACAAACATGCCCCATGTATCAATTAATATATACCTTAAACTTGTATTACCTTTATTAGTAAGTTAATGTATTGTATTAGAATGTGTATTTACGACAAACGTGAACTTCATGTACAGAGAATTGCTGGTGATTTCTTGAGTGGTATAGGGCAGGCAGATCATATTAGGATTAATTGTGGACAAGACTACTTCATGGTTCCTGTGCTACATGTTAATGTTCCTAATCAGGCTGGTGAATATGAAATGGATCATCAAATTTGGAATATTATGAAATTCACTTTGGGTTTGCAAGCTGGGCAGATCTTGGTGTTTACCAAAGAGCATAATACTGTTTTGAGGTTGACGGCGTTTAACTTTGATGGAAGTCCGCATACACCGATGCATTTCTATGGTGCAACACAACTCCATCACATGCAACCTCCTATAGAGTTTGACGGCAAAGGTAATATAAATATCCTTATTTAGTTGAAATTCTATATGTCTTTATATAATTCATTAGTTTAAGGGCATAAAAGTGTAGTTAGATATTAGTGTAGTTCGATAGTATTAGGAGGTATTCTAACATGGTAAATGTATTGTCAGATGATAACATGATGCACCACATCTGTCGATGGGCAGGACATCAAGACCACTTTGGTGAAGTTGGTGACACTTTCTATAAGAGTTTTTCTATGATTACAGTTTTGAAAAGACTCGTAAGTATTATTATTAGGTGAAACGTATTTATTGTAACACGTTATTAATGTTTATGAAGAATTATGTATTCAGATGGTGGCCATTGTTTATTGCAGACCATACCTGCCGAGTTCTTGGAATACCACCCGATGCACACATACATGAGGGTCTTGATGATACATCGGATTACAGATTTGATGTGAGGATGGAGTTTCATAAGGAGGATCCTGGAAGGACGAACCATGTGAACGTATTTGGTGAATGGAGGGAGTTTGCACGTGATTGTAATTTTGGCTACAACAAAATGATAAGGTTCAAGTTCATGCATTTGCTCACAGACGTGACAGGAGATGAAGTGGAGGAGTACCCTGTGTTCCACGTCTGTTAAAAACTTATCCTATAAAAACTTATGTTTATTTTGGATTGTTAGTATGATATGAACTAATGTGTGGATATATGCTTTGTTATGTTATGTGGTGATGGTGAAGACATTTGCTGATTTTTGGATTATCAAATAGCCTATTATGAATAGGTTAATCAGTGGTTTGTAAAAACAATATCCTTGCACTTTAATCTATGTTGTTTTTTAAGATGTGTCTTTGTTTTAAAGTTCTATGTTCCTTAAGACGTGTCTTTGTTTTCAAGTTATATGTTTGTAGATGTTTGATGAAATATGTTGTTGATAGTTAAATGAATTGATTATCCATTCATATTTTGTAATGTTGGTCTTATGATTTGTTGGTGATTATGTCAATCTCATATCCACTTTTATTGTTTAATTCAAAGTTGGAAAGTTTGTTAGTAGTAATTTTAGTAGGAGATTGCATAACAAATTGGTTTCAAAATACATTATGGTGAAGTGTCGTAACTGTTCTATCAGATATATCATCTCAGTGATGTCCAATATGTGATAAGGAGTAACTATTATCTGGTAAGGAGTAAGTATTGTTGATGTCTTCAGATATAACACTTATCTGATAAGGAGTAACCATTAAGAAACAAACATGTTTTGCAATAATAGAGGTAATGACAATTGAGATAATGAAAAATACTTTTGATGATAACCGATAACATATATTTATAACGACATTTTACGAATAAACTTATTGATAATAATGTCAAATTTGTAAGAGTATTATTTGTGATGAAAAACTTCATCACAAACATTTGATGCACCGGATTCGTTGTCATCATAATACTCCATTAGATGATTGTGATGTTTGCAGTCTTTGTTAATGCAAATCCATTCATCTTTGTCCTCATCGACAGAGTCTTGAAGATCAACAATGTTGTTTAATACAAAATTGTCTTCCTGCTTAGGATGGTATAGACATCCTTTATTGTTACAAATAAAACTCTCTTTGTCAGTTTGAGCATCGACAACGTGACTACCATTGATAGACTCATGTGAAGAATCATTGAATAATATGTGACATGCCATCTTCTCGGGGATTTCCTGGAATTAATCGAATATAAATTACAGTGAATATGCAGTTCTAATATTCATTAGGTATTACTAACTTATATATTACCATTTCATCATCTGAGAGAATGATAACAGGTGGATCTTCAATCCACAATCCATTTGGTGAGTTTGAAATATCTTCTTTCTGTATTGTAATGAAATGTATAAATGATTGTGAATAAGTATAAACTATTAGTAAAATGCATTTTTGTATGACTAATATTGAACATTCTAACAAATTGGTAAAAAGCAGTTTTACCTTTGGTGAGTTGTGATGATCCATATGATATTCTATCACATTGTTTTAGAAAAGAGTTTTGTTTGGTGTTTTGTGTATTGATGTTGAGAGTTTATATAATGCTTAGAGTGATTGTTATAGTTGGAAATTATATGTTTGAATTATTATTTTTAAATGAAGATTCAAACATTTAATTTTCAGTTATATTAGAAGAATTTCGATTTTTAAAAGATGCATATATATAGTATTGTTTACATAAAAATGGAAATATAGATTTCAATTTTATATGTAATTGTATATTACAATTATGATATTTGAGTCACAATATCAAAGACTTTAAGAATAAGGTTGTATGATTGATGGAAGTGGACAGGGCAAATATCTAAATGAAGTGGCTATTGCTATAGTGAAATGTGTGATTTGCAGTTTGATTGTTTTAATATGTGTGCAGTAAATGTAACCAAGGACTACTCCTTAAAATAAGGCTTATAAAATCAGAATATGCTAAGATGTATACTAAAATTATATGTAATACATGAAGTTAAATAAAGACTATAATACTTGAATAGGAAATGCTTACTGGTTGGAGAAGTCGGTAACCACGAACCGCTGATCAGACCGTGTGGTTACAAAACACCTCAGGTGTGATCTTCACAGCTGGATGGGTGACATAGCTGAATATAATCCTGGAATAGTAGTCAAAATGAGGATGTTAAAAGAACAGTGTGTTCAACTGTGTAATAACTTTCAATGCAACATCTGCATTTCAGGTAGTATGTAATATTGAGCCACAAGGATAGTGTATAGATATACAGGTAAGGCATAAAAAGAGGGGTAAGATCAAACAGATAATAAGGCATAACATATGCATAAAATGTACTGAAAACAAATATATTGATCAAATCTCCATGACTGATAACAGGATAACCATGGCATAGCACATACTGCATTAGCCAACTTATTGTACATAAAATTGAAATTAAAACCTTAAGCAAATCCGTAAAATACGACCAAAGGAAATAAAATGTGAAAAGTCTGAACAGCAAAACACATTTGGTACGAATGGAATGAAATAAACATGGAGACGATCAATAGAACGGCAATCACTCGTCTTTCTCAATTTTGACGGTTGCAAGAAGGGGTTTCTTGGCACTTGCTGAGGCCTCATCTTCATCTGGCAAGTCATCCAGGTCAATGATATCTCGTTTCTTGTTCACTGCTTTGCTTCCTGGCGATTCACCATTCTTTTCACCACTAACAGCTTTTCCAGATGCACTCTTCTTTTCCAACTGCATCGCACCAGTACCGCTTGTTGTGGAATGAGTTTCATTATCTGGCGTTTGAAGCAGAAATTTCTGGATGTTTGCAGAGGTTGCAGCACTAAGGGTTGTTGAAGATTGAGATTGATTATCTGGTGTTTTGAGTAGGAACTTATTGATGTTTAAAGCCGCTGCATCCAAGCCAACAGATTGTGCAGAAGAACTGTTATCAGGAGTTTTATACTGATCATCCACCTCCTGCAAGCATATGAAATTAACGCCTTAACAAAATATATTACGGATAAATAAATTGAGCAAGAGGGTTTTTGAATTAAAATTGATACCTGTCCATCAGCAAATCCTTCCTTAAAGTGAGCAATTAAATCAGCATCATCGGACGCCGTCTTGGCAGTGTAAACTTGGCTGTTGGAGTTTACATTATGGTGCGTGTAGGTGAACTTAAAAAGGTATTTCTTGCCAACAATAACATTCAATTCATCAGGGAAATACTCCGCTATGTTCTGCCCATGTTTGGTCATTAATTCATACGCGGAAACACCATTACACATCTTACTAATATTTGTATCAAAAACAACAAATGGTGTTGATCCGGTCTCATCAATAACCGTCAATATCAACTTGAACCTAATTTTGTAATAAACATTGTATTATTACAATTAAAAAGTAAATCTGTAATTAAAATTTAAAGGTTTTAACAATATATAATAAAGGGAGAGTTAAATTGTTACCTTGGAACCACCTGGTAAATAACACCATGATAAGGGCAACTGTATGCCTTTTTGGAACCTGAAGATGTAGATTGTTTTGCCATCTTGTTGCACCTTTTACATGCATCATAACACCAGCCGTGTTCTTTGTGGAGTCGATGAACTTTTGCATAAAGTACAATTTCAGTGCCCTGTCAATGATAAAGATAAGTGTTATTTTTGTGGCTGTAAAATAACAAAAAGCTATTTAAATGATGTCGAAAGAGTTTGGTTGTATAATCGAATAGTGATTGCTTACTGGTTGGAGAGTTGGGATACCACCGATAGTTGATCTGACCGTGTGTTTAAAAAACATCTCAGGTGTGATCTTGTCAACAGGAGGGGTGAATACCTCAATCTTATGGTCACCGTCAGCGTAACCTTCTTTGGATGTTTTACCTTTGGTGAGTTGTGATGATCCGTATGATATTATATAACACTGTTTTAGAAAAGAGTTTTGTGTGGTGTTTTGTGTATTGATGTTGAGAGTTTATATAATGCTTAGAGTGATTGTTATAGTTGGAAATGATATGTTTGAATTATTATTTTTAAATGAAGATTCAAACATTTAATTTTCAGTTATATTAGAAGAATTTTGATTTTTAAAAGATGCATATATATAGTATTGTTTACATAAAAATGGAAATATATATTTCAATTTTATTTGTAATTGTATATTACAATTATGATATTTGAGTCAAAATATCAAAGACTTTAAGAATAAGGTTGTATGATTGATGGAAGTGGACAGGAAAAATATCTAAATGAAGTGGCTATTGCTATAGTGAAATGTGTGATTTGCAGTTTGATTGTTTTAATATGTGTGCAGTAAATGTAACCAAGGACTACTCCTTAAAATGAGGCTTATAAAATCAGAATATGCTAAGATGTATACTAAAATTGTATGTAATACATGAAGTTAAATAAAGATTATAATACTTGAATAGGAAATGCTTACTGGTTGGAGAAGTCGGTAACCACGAACCGCTGATCAGACCGTGTGGTTACAAAACATCTCAGGTGTGATCTTCACAGCTGGATGGGTGACATAGCTGAATATAATCCTGGAATAGTAGTCAAAATGAGGATGTTAAAAGAACAGTGTGTTCAACCGTGTAATAAATTTCAATGCAACATCTGCATTTCAGGTAGTATGTAATATTGAGCCACAAGGATAGTGTATAGATATACAGGTAAGGCATAAAAAGAGGGGTAAGATCAAACAGATAATAAGGCATAACATATGAATAAAATGTACTGAAAACAAATATATTGATCAAATCTCCATGACTGATAACAGGATAACCATGGCATAGCACATACTGCATTAGCCAACTTATTGTACATAAAATTGAAATTAAAACCTTAAGCAAATCCGTAAAATACGACCAAAGGAAATAAAATGTGAAAAGTCTGAACAGGAAAACACATTTGGTACGAATGGAATGAAATAAACATGGAGACGATCAATAGAACGGCAATCACTCATCTTTCTCAATTTTGACGGTTGCAAGAAGGGGTTTCTTGGCACTTGCTGAGGCCTCATCTTCATCTGGCAAGTCATCCAGGTCAATGATATCTCGTTTCTTGTTCACCGCTTTGCTTCCTGGCGATTCACCGTTCTTTTCACCACTAACAGCATTTCCAGATGCACTCTTCTTTTCCAACTGCATCGCACCAGTACGGCTTGTTGTGGAATGAGTTTCATTATCTGGCGCTTGAAGCAAAATTTCTGGATGTTTGCAGAGGCTGCAACACTAAGGGTTCTTGAAGATTGAGATTGATTATCTGGTGTTTCGAGTAGGAACTTATTGATGTTTAAAGCCATTGCATCCAAGCCAACAGATTATGCAGAAGAACTGTTATCAGGAGTTTTATACTGATCATCCACCTCCTGCAAGCATATGAAATTAACGCCTTAACAAAATATATTACGGATAAATAAATTGAGCAAGAGGGTTTTGGAATTAAAATTGATACCTGTCCATCAGCAAATCCTTCCTTAAAGTGAGCAATTAAATCAGCATCATCGGACGCCGTCTTGGCAGTGTAAACTTGGCTGTTGGAGTTTACATAATGCTGCGTGTAGGTGAACTTAAAAAGGTATTTCTTGCCAACAATAACATTCAATTCATCAGGGAAATACTCCGTTGTGTTCTGCCCATGTTTGGTCATTAATTCATACGCGGAAACACCATTACACATCTTACTAATATTTGTATCAAAAACAACAAATGGTGCTGATCCGGTCTCATCAATAACCCTCAATATCAACTTGAACCTAATTTTGTAATAAACATTGTATTATTACAATTAAAAAGTAAATCTGCAATTAAAATTTAAAGGTTTTAACAATATATAATAAAGGGAAAGTTAAATTGTTACCTTGGAACCACCTGGTAAATAACACCATGATAAGGGCAACTGTATGCCTTTTTGGAACCTGAAGATGTAGATTGTTTTGCCATCTTGTTGCACCTTTTACATGCATCATAACACCAGCCGTGTTCTTTGTGGATTCGATGAACTTTTGCATAAAGTACAATTTCAGTGCCCTTTCAATGATAAAGATAAGTGTTATTTTTGTGGCTGTAAAATAACAAAAAGCTATTTAAATGCTGTCGAAAGAGTTTGGTTGTATAATCGAATAGTGATTGCTTACTGGTTGGAGAGCTGGGATACCACCGATAGTTGATCTGACCGTGTGTTTAAAAAACATCTCAGGTGTGATCTTGTCAACAGGAGGGGTGAATACCTCAATCTTATGGTCACCGTCAGCGTAACCATCTTTGGATGTGTACCTAAATTGATTTCAAAATTAACTGTTAACTAAATGAAGCGTTTGGTAAACATATTCGGTAATTAAACAAAAAGATAGAATAGCTTACATTTCCTTAAATGATGTGATAGCCGGGATTTCCTTGTTAATGAAAATCCTACTTCCGAAAAGTGAGTTGTGGACTGAAGGCTCATCTGAAGAGAAAGTACAAATAATGAGCGGGTTAATAAATTACAAATAGTTTACATGGTATAGAAATAATTGGTAGTATTTATTTGTTGCAAACAAATAGTTAGTGTTACCTCTGAAATATTTCACTTTTGCAAGTTGCAACACAAAAATCACCAGACCGATATCATCATTGCTGGCATATTGATTAAACATTTCAGCCCAGCTGTCCCAGAAAGTACATTTAACTCTTGTTCCCCTGAAATAGAAGAACAAACAATTATAAGTTTTAGGAATGTAATTGATTAAACTGTACATCAAGCATATAAGTTTTAATGTATAATGAATGTTTAAAATAATTCATACTCTTTGTCTTCAATGACAATAGCTTTTTTCACAAGAGTATTTGGAACTTGGATAATATCACCAATTGCTACAATAGCTCCAATGACATCTGCATTTTAAGAATATAATGTAAGCTTAACTGACGGCATGGTATTTGAATTTTCGTGACAATAAAAATAGTGTGTGTTAAGTAAGTAAGCTTACCAACAGACTCCTTTTCATTATATTTCTTACTCAGAATCTGACTAAAAGGTTCTAATTAGAAACCGAAGACATCATCATCAAAGTAGTCCATCCGTGTAACTTTGGTTGACTGAAAAAATGTTATCTTGTACTTGTGATTCAACAATGGTAGTATACCATTGTTCTCACCAATACTGAAGTCAGTAATGATATAACAATGACCCTGTTGGAAAAGGGGTTCAAACCGATACATGTCATTGTTCCGTGCAGTACATTGGATGCGATTACCCTGCAAAATTTGGTTACAATGTGTTAAAATAAAGCTACATGGTATGTAATTAAAAATACAGGTTGTATGTGATTATAAATATGATATTAATAAAAGTACCTTCATATCCTGTAACACGATATCAAAACTGTACGCTTGCTTAGGTTTCCCAGCAGGATGGCTATGCCACATTGAAATACACCTTCCTTTGATTTTTATGTTATTAAGCATTGGATCTATTTGATCCAAGGAAGTGAATTCTAAATCACTGAGAGATGCATCATTTTTCCCCTTATCATTCACTACAGAACTCTTAACGTTGTTACTAACATTGCTTTCAGCTTCAGTAATGGAATCTTCTGCAAATGTTGAAAAAGTGATGAGCTTTATCTCACAATGACTTTTAAAAAGAAGGCTGAATATAAATACATGTATCAAATAAATGATACAGTTGGTAAAAAGCAACCAAATCAGAGAATTGCCAAAACATCTATTGTTAATCTACTTAAAATTATAGCAAAAGTAAATTATACTAATTGAACAAATGATGTAGGAAAAATTAACAGTCACGACTTATTGATATCTAATTTCCATTTACAATTTGTGGGATTCATGCTTTGTATTAGTTATGGAGTACTAAATTACCAACATTTACAATACACATTTAGCACATATTAGTGATACTAATGACTGCAAAATATGGAATTAGTAACATCTACCTGCATCTAAAATATAAGGGATTCATGACATTGGCAAGTTATACTAATTTTTCCTCAATTTAGAATAAACTTTTAACACATATTAGTGATAGTAATGACAACACTTTACAATTAAATGCAGTCATCAAAAATATTCTGCATCTAATTACAAACACATTCATAACAGTTATCATTTATACAAACATGTGGGTATCAAAAAGAATATGAGAAAGTTAAAAAACTTACTTTGGTATCCAAATGTCATGGTGAGATAGTGGTTTTTTCGATCGAATGATTGTGATATGAAGTGTATCAACACAATCGTTCAATTTATAGACGGCTGGTTTAGGGTTAAGAATGAGATTCAAGAAAAAGCTTGATATCAATCTTTTAATTATCACCATATCACTGGAACAATTAAACACCATTTCAAATAAATTGTTATGGTTGTAACAAATAATTTTGAATCATCACCAAAAATAGGATGATTTGGTGATTTTCAAAGAATGAATCGAGACTTGTTTTAGGATTAAGATTGATTTCTTGTTGAAACGTATGTGTAGTTTAATTTTGGGCAATACAAATGGAATTGATTGTGTTGCTGAAGATCAGTGTTAATACAAATAAGCCGTAAAAATGTTTATTTATATTTTACAATCTTCTAATGTTTTGTCGATAACAAAAGTAAAATCATATTAACGAAACAAATAAAATACGTAAATGGTTTGAACTAATAGTTTTCTAACACACTTACGTTTTCACATATGTTAGGAATTAGAAATTCCCGGTATTAAAGAGTCGGTCACCTCAAGTATATGTAATCGTTAGAAAGCTCGTAGTCGTAGTTCTTTTAAGTTAAGTAGTAATTTAGTTAAGTAACACCGTGGAGGACGGACGGGTCTTTACCCACTGTATGCCTGATCCACAGCCCAAAGTGTGGCGAGTTATGTAAGACTATAAATACTCTCTACCTTCCAAGGTAGAGAGTTGGAGCTCATAATAATATCTTTCACTTTCTCTCACTAAGTTCCCTAAACCTCTAACTTTCTCTCTCTAGAATTCCATCTATATGCTACTTTGTGTTATGGTTTGATGTGTATGTGAAAAGTTATATCTTACAATTGGTATCAGAGAGCCATGGTTAGATCATATCTTGCACATCTTTGGATTTATAGTGGTTTTTAGGTGGTTTTTGAGTTTGAAAAAGTTTAGTGGTTTTTGCACCATTTGGTTGATTTCTTGTGTTAAAGTTTGAATCTTGTTGGTACTTTTATGTTTAGAATCATCAAAAGTGTTTAGGTTTTCATTTGGTAAGCTTGAATCATCTTGGTTGGGTTGTTTTTGGATTGAAAAGTGAAGTTTATTTGGTTTTTCAAGCTAGCGACTTAGCTCTCGGACTATTTTCTTGGTAGCGACTTGCTTCACAGTTTTGTAGCGACTTACAGTGTTAAAGCTAGCGAGTTAGATCTAGCGAGTTAAAGTACAAGTAGTGGACTCTCCACTACGGGTAGCGACTTGTGGTAGCGACTTGGTCAGTAGCGAGTTGCTCTTTAGCGACTTGTGTTTCTAGCGACTTGTGTAGCGAATTGCTGCCAAAAATTTGGTTAGCGACTTGGTCTGTAGCGAGTTACTACTTAGCGACTTGCTTTTCTGTTAGCGACTTGGGTGTCTAGCGACTTAGCTTTCTAGCGAATTAATTGGTAGCGACTTAGTGCATTTGTCTCTAGCGACTTAGTGCATTATCATCTAGCGACTTGAGTGTTTGTTTACGGTTTTCTCTTGATTTAGTAAAATCCCGTGAAAGAATCTATTTCCCGGTTTAATCATAGAGTTATAAAATCCCGTATAATCAGTTAACATGTCTACCAACGTCCCTACTGTCTTATCCACTGTTGCCGAAGATGTACAAGCAGTTGGTTCAGATACTCGTCCACCCATGCTTGACAGAACTGACTACGATTCTTGGGCTCAACGAATCAGATTGTATTGCCTTGGAAAGGAAAATGGTGTCAACATTCTCAAATCCATTGATGAAGGACCATATCGAGTTGAGACGACTAGAGACATACTTGATACTAATGATGATGGAACTCCTATTTACGGAATGGACAGACCTAAAATGTATGATGAGCTTGATGATAAGGAGAAAAAGAGATTCGATGCAGATATCAGGGCTTCTAACATTGTTCTTCAAGGTCTTCCTAAAGACATCTACAAGCTGATCAATCACAACACCGATGCAAAGGCAGTATGGGATAATGTCAAGATGCTTCTCTCATGATCAGAATTAACTATGGAAGACAGAGAATCCCAACTCTATGACGAATTTGAGCACTTCAAGATGAAACCAGATGAGAGTGTCTATGAGTACTATGTGAGATTTCATAAGTTAGTGAATGACATGAGGAACATCAGAATGACTATGCCTAACATTCAGCTCAACTCAAAGTTTGTGAACAACATGAATCCCGAATGGCACAAGTTTGTCACAGCTGTGAAGCTCACTAAAGGATTGAAGAATACAAACTATGAGCAACTCTATGCCTTCCTCCTTCAGAATGAGAGACATGCCATGTTTGAAAAATTGATTCTCAATCAGTTCAAAACCAACCAGGGAGAGACAAGCTCGTCTAATGACTCAACAGCCTTCTACTCAAACATCGGAATCACAACCAAAGCATCACAAGTCATACCCTTGGGGAATGGTAATCACAAACTCATTCCTGATCCCATGTTCAAACAAGCTGATGCTGATGCACACGTGGGTAACATCATCAATCAACTAGCTCTTCTCATTAGTCAAAACATGAATTCTCTCCCACAAACCAACAACAACCTCAGAACTGCATCTAACCCACATAATCAAGCCACTGTTAAAGATGGAAGGATCGTGGTGCAACCAGTTCAGGAAAGACAGTATGATCAGGGAAGAGGTGGAGCTGGGAGAGGTTATGTTGGAAACCAGAATCGAGGAAGAAATGGTAACCAAGGTCAACCTAAGCCAATCAAATGCTATAACTGTGGTGGTGAAGGACACATTGCAAGGAACTGCACATCTCCAAAGCGTCCACAGAATGCTGATTACTTCAGAGATAAGATGTTGCTGGCACAAGCTCAGGACAATGGTGCTGCGTTGGATGAAGAGGAATTGCTGTTTCTTGCTGAGGGCAATGCCAAGACCTATGATGCAGATGTGGATGAGCAGCCTATTCAGGAGATAGGTCACAATCATCAGAACGCCTTTCAAGTCGCTGACTGTGATGCATACGACTCTGATGTAGATGATGGACCTACTGCTCACACAATCTTTATGGCTAGCATCTCTCCAATGGTTTCTCCCAAGATTTCTTCTTCACCACAAACTGGCCCATCCAAGGACAAACTCATCTCAGAGGTATTAAAACTATACAATGATGCTGATGTGCAACAGATGCATGACAAAGTACAACCAACTGAAACTTTTGAATCAAATGTTGAAAATATGGGGAATAACAATATTGTCCCATACGATCAATACGTGAAACAAAGTGAAAGTGAAGTTGTACCAAGTGATGCATCTTCTGCAGTCAACAATGACTATGTCTTTGATGAATACACTGCATGTGCTCCTGATGATTCCATAATTTCTGAACTAAATGCCTATAAGGAACGTGTTGCTATTTATGAACAACGTGCAAAATTTGAATTGACCACTCGTGAGTAGGAAATGGATGACCAAGTGCGTACAGTAATTAGAAAAAGTAATTTTAGAGAAGAAGTATTGAAACAAGAATTAAATTCCTTGCAAGAAAAACTTTCTAAAACTGCTAAGCAAAAACAAGAACTTCAAGAAAATGTGAAAATGCTTAAGCAAGAATTTAATGCAAAGGAATCAAAGCTCTTAAGAGATTTTTCTAATCTGAAAACTTTGAAAAACAAACTTGAAAACAAGCTGTACATGCAAGGAAACACCATTCAGACTGCTCACATGATCACTAAGCATAGAGTTCTAAGCGATAAGCATAGCATTCCCATTATAGATAAACCCAACCCTGAGTATGGAAAGATAGCAAAAGCAGCTCAAAGTGTTATCTATGATGGCAATGAGATCCTTAAACCTAGACAAAAACCTAGTTGCATTGAGTGCACTGAGGATGACAAGAAATTAGATGAAGTCACTAGGGAGAAGATGAATAAGAAACTAAATGATCCTAAATGCAAAGAGAAGAAAGTAATTATCACTCCCCATGACTACAAGAAGGAAAACTGGATTTCCTTGAACAAGTTTAAGACTCAGACATTGTTGACTCCCGAACAAGTCTTCTGGAAAATGGATATAGATAAGCAGAAAGCTGAAAATATTGTAGAAACAAACCCTCCCCTTCGGAAAATGCCTAGAGCGACTGTGTATCCTCCTAATACACCAATGCATCTTGTACCTAGAACAATTGCCACTAAAAGGAAGACATTAATTAGCCAATACGTTATATTTCAACTATTTGTTGATTTTGAGAAAACTTGCAAGAAAAGGATCACACCCACTGGTATAACTGAAGGAGAAAGGGGTTTTGAACAAATGAAAGAATGTTATTTAACTGAGGTCATGCCTTTCTTTAAACTTCTAAAAGATCACTTTGAGAGTCTTAAAAAGGGGATAGAAACGGATATTAAGGGAATGGAAAAGGAATTTGATGCAATAATAGTTGAAATTAGTGACTATGAGCGTGCACTAAGATATAATGAGATTGAGAGGAAGAACCTGCATACATTGAATGAGAATCTTATTACTGAATGTGTTGCTCAAGATGTGTTTTTCACTGCTTCAAATTGCTCTATTAATGCTTCCAAATTTCATGAACTATCTGTGGCCCTGAAAGTCTCCCATGATCGAGTCATTGAGCTTGAACAAACTAACTCTAAACTAAACGAGAAAATTGAACTGGATGATCACGACAATTTAGTTAAACATTTTTCTAAATTAGAAGTTGAACATTTTAATTTACAACTAAAATATCAACATCTTAAAGAAAATGTCAAAACTTCAAATGTCAAGACATCTTCAGATGCTCCAGAGTTTGATGCAGTTTTTCAAATTAACAAACGTGATGAACAGATCCAAGCTCAGTGCAACACGATCAGAAAGTTGAAAGCCCAAATCTCTCAATTAAAGGGTCAAACGAACAACATGACAGGCTCCCAAATGCCTCCTCCTTTAGATTCTCAGAATTCTCAAACGTTTCATCTTCAAAACCTTGTAAATGCTTTACAAAAAGAAAACGAAAGTTTTCTAGAAGAAAATGAAAAGGTTAAACGTCATTTCAATGAGTTGTTTGAATCAATTAAAGTCACTCGTAACAAAAACAACGATCAAATAACATCATTGCAAAAGGAAATTGAGAATCTGAAGAGTCAGGTAAAAGGGAAAATGCCAATGATCAATGAGGAGAATGTTGTATCTAAGGTTCACTCTAGTAATAAATATGCTGTATCTGTGACATATGTCCCCCCTCATCTAAGGAACAACAAACTTGCCATTCAAACATATTTCTCATCCCTTAAGGATTGCTTAGAATGCCTGCGTGAGATTGTTGAAGAGGATAAGCTAGAAAAACCACATGATAATGCAATTGGACATGCATGCTTATATGCCAAACGATCTCAAGAAATCTTAGAATGTTTGATCACAATATGCCCAAAGACATTAGGTGAGAGTGTTAACCCTTTGATTCCATGCTCAATGCCTAAGGCCAAACATGACATGCACTCGATTCCCAATGGCTTGAATGTGAGAAGTAGTGTACCATTGAGTAGTTCAGATTCTAGATCTGTCAATGCTAGGAAAGTGAACTCAAATATGCCTTCTAGGAGTACTAGTCTCAGTACCTCTAGTGTTAAGAAAGTGAACCTTAGTGCACCTGCATGTAGTTCAGATCCCAGCACATCTAAACAGGTGATGCAAAGAGTAGTAAAACAAACTAATGTTCCCATTCCCTCTACAGGAGTAATCAGTGACATTAAAGGGAGCAGGTCAAAGTCTCAAGACAATACAAGGAATGATAGGACCTCGCAAGATAAGAATGTGCACTGGAAAAGAGTAGAAGAACAATCTAGGAACTTTAAGTTTGAATCGAATAAAATGAATCGTGTTGATTCTAGTATTAGCCATAGGCGTACTGTAATTAATTCGAATTCTGATACTATTTGCAAACCTTGTACTGATGTCTGCTTGAATTCTGTCTCTAATCATGAATGTGGTGTTACTGTTCTGCCTAATGATGTTAATTGTCCAGTTAATACTGTTAATGCTAAAATTCATGCTAAGAAGGCTAAAAGGCAAAAACGAAAGAAAGTTAGAAAACAGTGGAAACCCACAGGAAGAACATTCAGCAGAATAGGCCTTTATTGGATACATGTTGGTCATAAGACTAATCAGATAATGCCCACTAGAAAATGGATGCCTACTGGTAGAACTATTCCCTTAAGAAGTGGTCACACTGTAAATAGGGCTAATACAGACACTAGTATTGCATCTATTCACAATGATTCCATTACCTCATTTTCTGATACGAATGCTTCTATTTCTGATGTGGGTGGTCCAACCATTATAACTAACCAAATGGAACCCATTCTTGCATGGGGATCCCAATTATCCAGTTATCCATTCTTGTCTGTGTTCAACTGCAGATCGTTCAAATCGTTCTGTGGTACCTGGACTCAGGCTGTTCCAAGCATATGACTGGAGACCGGTCACGGCTCATGAACTTCGTGAGCAAATTCATCGGGACTGTTAGATTTGGTAATGATCATTTCGGTGCTATTATGGGTTATGGAGATTATGTTGTTGGTGATAGTGTCATCTCCAGAGTGTATTATGTGGAAGGTTTAGGTCATAATCTGTTCTCTGTTGGTCAATTCTGTGATTCTGATCTAGAAGTAGCCTTCAGAAAACATACCTGCTTTGTTAGAGATCTTAATGGTAAGGAACTGTTGAAAGGAACTCATGGCTCAAACCTTTACACCATCTCTATCGATGACATGATGAGAGCTTCACCAATCTGCTTGTTATCAAAGGCTTCAAAAACAAAGTCATGGTTATGGCATCGTCGTCTCAATCACTTCAACTTCGGCACCATCAACGATCTTTCCAGAAAGGACTTAGTTGTAGGTTTACCTAGACTAAAGTATGAAAAGGATCATCTTTGTTCAGCATGTCAATTGGGAAAAAGCAAGAAGTATGCCCATAAACCCAAACCTACTAACTCTGTCACAGAAGTTCTTCATATGCTTCATATGGATTTATGTGGACCAATAAGGGTGCAGAACATCTTTGGGAAGAAATATGTGTTAGTTGTGGTTGATGATTACTCTAGATTCACCTGGGTCAAGTTCTTAAGGACAAAGGATGAAACTCCTGATATCATCATCAAACTCATCAAACAGCTGCAGGTTCGACTTAACAAAACTGTCAGAATTATCAGAACAGACAATGGAACTGAGTTTGTCAACAAACAACTTAGTGAATTCTATGAAAGCATTGGAATCAGCCATCAAAGAAGTGTTCCACGAACCCCACAACAGAACGGTGTAGTTGAAAGACGAAATCGTACCCTTGTTGAAGCTGCTAGAACAATGCTGATCTACTCAAAGGTTCCAATGTTTCTCTGGTCTGAAGCAATCGCCACTGCATGCTACACACAAAATCGTTCCCTGATTCACACCTCTCATGGAAAAACTCCATATGAACTTGTCCACAACAGAAAACCTAATCTATCTTTCTTTCGTGTGTTTGGTGCCTTGTGCTATCCAACTAATGAGGGTCAAGACTTGGGCAAACTTAGGGCTAAAGCTGACATTGGAGTATTTGTAGGATATGCACCAAACAAAAAGGGATACCGAATCTACAACAAAAGAACCCGGAATATCATGGAAACAATTCACGTTACGTTTGATGAGCTGACCGGTCAAATGGCTCCTGGATACTCCAGCTCAGGACCCACACTTCAAAATAGTCCTATTGGTTCATCCCTTGTTCCAAACTCCTCTCAAGAAACTCCATATGTACCTCCATCTGAAGATGATGTAAAGAAATTGTTTGATCCCATGTTTGATGAACTGTATGAGTCTACTACTAATGAGGTGCTGATCCCTACAACAGAGGATGCTCATATTCCAGTGAATGAAGTCAATCCATCAGTCTCAATATTTGTAAGTCAAGAAGCACCTGCTGCTGATCCTTCAGTCTCATCAACAAATCATCATTCTTCAAATGTACATCATGGAAATGTTTCTGGCATCAATGATGAAGTTAATCCCTTTGCGACTCCTGAAGATGCTCCATTTGAAAACATATTTGCTACTCCTGAATCATCATCAGAACCATCTTCTTCAGGAGACATCGACTCAGCTACCTCAGTTCCTCAACAAATGCCACATGAACACCTCAGAAAATGGACTCACGATCATCCATTAGACAACATCATTGGAAATCCCTCTCGTCCTGTATCAACCCGGAAGCAACTCGCAACCGATGCCTTATGGTGCTTCTTCAACTCCGTACTATCTAAGATCGAACCAAAAGATGTTAAAACTGCTACGAATGAAGATAGCTGGTTCAATGCTATGCAAGATGAAATTCATGAGTTTGATCGTCTTGATGTATGGGAGTTAGTACCTGCTCCAGACTGTGCTATGATTATAGCTCTAAAATGGATCTTCAAAGTAAAACTTGATGAGCATGGTGATGTGTTGAAGAACAAGGCTCGATTAGTTGCTAAAGGATATCGTCAAGAGGAGGGTATAGACTTTGAAGAATCGTTTGCTCCTGTTGCTCGAATCGAGGCAATCAGAATCTTTCTGGCTAATGCTGCTAGTAAGAACATGGTGGTATATCAGATGGATGTAAAGACGGCATTTCTGAACGGAGATCTTAAAGAAGTCGTCTACGTCAGCCAACCTGAAGGATTTGTGAATCAAGAGCATCCTACTCACGTTTATCGTTTGAAGAAGGCTCTTTACGGTTTAAAGCAAGCTCCAAGGGCATGGTATGATACACTGTCAAAGTTTCTTCTATCAACCGGATTCATCAAAGGAGCAGTTGATCCTACATTGTTCACCAGGAAGTCAGGCAAACATTTGATTCATGTTCAAATTTATGTTGATGATATTATTTTTGCCTCGACTGACCCAATGGAATGTGATCGTTTTTCTAATGAAATGAGTTCAAAGTTTCAAATGTCAATGATGGGACAAATGTCATTTTTCTTGGGATTACAAATTTCACAAAGTCCCGGAGGCATTTTCATAAATCAATCTAAATATGCAACAGAGATTTTAAAGAAATTTGGATTTGATTCATGTGACCCTGTTGACACCCCCATGATTGACCGAACCAAATTAGATGAGGACCTCTCAGGGATCATGATTGACCAAACAAAATATCGGAGTATGATTGGATCCCTGATGTATCTCACTGCTAGTAGACCAGACATTTTGTTCTCTGTGTGCATGTGTGCTAGATACCAGGCTAAGCCTACTAAAAAGCACCTTGAAGCAGTTAAACGGGTCTTTCGGTATCTCCAAGGAACCATCAATATGGGACTATGGTACCCGAAGGACACCGGTATGTCACTAACGGCCTATGCAGATGCTGATCATGCAGGTTGTCAAGATACACGTCGAAGTACATCTGGAGGTGCTCAGTTTTTGGGTGATAAGCTTGTAAGCTGGTCTTCAAAGAAGCAAATGAGTACTTCTATTTCCTCTACAGAGGCTGAATACATAGCCATGTCATCTTGTTGTGCTCAAATCTTATGGATGAGATCTCAATTATCTGACTATGGCTTTGAATTCAACAAAATCCCTCTGTACTGTGATAATAAAAGTGCTATTGCTCTCTCATGCAACAACGCCCAACACTCAAGAGCAAAGCATATCGACATTCGACATCATTTCATCAGGGAACAAGTGGAAAAAGGTGTGGTGGAACTATATTTTGTGAGGTCTGAATATCAGTTAGCGGACATCTTCACCAAAGCTCTTCCAAGAGAACGTTTTGAGTTTATTCTTCCACGTCTTGGTTTGAAAAGCCTTCAACCAGAAACTCTCAAACGTCTTCAGGAGGAAGACGAGGAGTAAAGGTCTATCTTCATCTATCTTTTGTATATATCTATTCGAAAAACAAAATACAAAATTATAAAACCTTCAAAAATCAAATAGAAAAATATAAAACCTTCAAAATCCATAAAAAAAAAAAAAAAAAAAAAAAAAAAAAAAAAAAAAGAATCTTAAAAAAAAATATATATATATTGTCATTTTTTTGTCATGTTTCTTCCGGTTCGATAATATCTACGGTCTTTGTGCTGTCATTCAAAGAATGACACGGGACTTTAGATGTTGTTCGAATTCATAAAAAAAAAAAAAAAAAAAATATATATATATATATATATATATATATATATATATATATATATTTTTGGGAGAAAGAGAAATGGTTTATTGTCATCTTCAGGCAGTAACCCGGTTTTAAAAGAAAGAACAGAGCCATGTTTTAACATGTTTTCAAATTCCATGCTCTGATTCTATAAACATTTATCTGCTGAAAACCAAATGCTTTGAAAAATAACTCGATCTCTATTTTTGAAAATCATCAGGACTTATTTGTCAAAATCTCTATCTCTCAATCAACAACCTATGTCATTGATTGAGGGGGAGAATGATTTCAAGTAAATTAAAAAGTTATTTGGCATTAAATTGTTTTCAAAAGATATACATGTATGTTTTATCAATGGAGTTTAAAGTCTTAAAATCCGATCAAATCAGTTCAAACGCTTTCATAATCAAGTCACAATTCTCCCTAAAAGCTTTCAAAATCAATTTAAATCTATAAGAGATCACAAATCTCAAATGATTTGATAATTGTGATCGGGGGAGAATGTGTGATTTAAATTGGATTTAAACTGATAAATAGGTAAATGGTTTTATAAGGATGTACATGCTATCCTGCCCACATGTGACAAACGATTTCAATTTTTCAATGCACATGTTGAGGGGGAGCATCTATCTTAAACCTATGATTTGAAATGTGATCAACTTATCTCAATGTGCAGGTTCCCTCTAGTATGTGCAAAACTCTTTTCAACCACGAGGCACATATTGAGGGGGAGCAAATTTATGGAAACCTCATCCTTCCCGGAAATACTATATCTACTTGAATTTGTTGAGGGAAGTGATGTTGATATCTTTTAGAAAATGGTAATCAAAGAAGTTGATTCTTTCTCTTGCCTCCTGTGCAAAACATTTTCAAATACTTTTTGCACATGTTGAGGGGGAGTTCTCGTTCTAAAAATATCAAAAACAATTCAGGTACAAAATGCTTTGATAATATATCACAAGTATCTGAATTGATTTTCAAATGGTTTTCAATTGGATCCAATGGCAGATGAACAATACCAAATTGACCGACCAACTTTACTTTATGTACGGTGATATAAGGATGATAAGGTTAGGTATTGGTTCCCATGATCCGCCAGAACCGGAGGGATCTACCCAGGGACAATCCACTAGTTAGTGTAGAAGTCCTTAGGTATGATGAGAAAAGGAGAAAAATGAGATATGGGAAGAGTGCGGACTAAGACTGAGCTAGTACTGGAATAAACCCAACAAGGTAATAGCTATGAAGTCTCGGTAAGCACTGAAGGGGTTGAAGAATTAAAAAGAATTGAATGAAAATAGGGTGAAAACAAATAGCCCTCCATTTATTCAACCTTAGGGCAGAAACCGGGTTCAATTCATATGCTACTGATGGTAACATCGGTATTGAAGACAAGACGTCATGGACCCAGTGACGCACTGCACTTCAACTTTCCAAACCACTCAAGTTCCTCTTAAAAGGACTTGTTTCATTCTCACGGGGAACCGACATTATCTATCGACTTTCTCTTAGAGATGGTTGATATTGAAGAAGGAGACCCTCTCCCTAGTCTCCGACACAGGAACCAAATATGTACTAATTGAGTCTAGAGCCAAGAGATCATCCACAATATCTCGTTAGGACACTAAATTCTTGAAGACTTGCTTTTTCACACAATGTGGAAAGTAAGTATATATTAAGAGTCCTACGCATTATCCTTGTGGTATTTCCAGAACATCCGAGTGATATGTAAAAATATTCACAATGAAGATGGAAATCCTTCTAGAGCCAACATCAAACAAGCTCTTGGTGGGTGACATGTGAGATCTTCTCGTAAGATCAAACTTGTGACAACTGGATAGAAACAATGGGGAGATTCAATCTTGAATCTACCTTGGTCCAGGAATGGAATTGACGAATACTTTTGGAAAAACCGTTCGATGTGCAAATCTTCTTTTCTCTAGCACGTCGAATGTGTACTTATGTTTTCAAAATTCAAAAAGTATCTCTGATTGAAAAATGCTTTTAGAAAAACCGTTCGATGTGCGAATCTCTTCTTTTCGCTAGCACGTCGAATGTGTACTCATTTTCAAATACAAAAAGTGTTTTGATTGAAAATTGATCTTTCTCATAAAACCTTCGTCGTATTGCAAAACTCTTTATTCTAAGCAATACGCGATTGTTTTTCAAATCATTTTTCATCAATCAGTGAATCTCAATTCGCTGGTTCACTCACTCCGTGTTGTCTTCTTTGAGACGTTCCGGTTTGAGAACAGCTAGAACAGCTGCGAAACCCTGTCAAGGAAATTCTTCGGAATTATACCTGATCACAGGCAGTACATGTACTGATCAACGGGGAACCGTGGGCCGTGTACCTCAATTCAACGAAAGTGATCAAAGACACTTTCGTGCGATTTATTGCTAACTGTTGTTTGCAGGTTCGCCCGACGTTTGCAGCTGATCAGAATGGAGCGGTCAATCCACAGCCGCATGCTCACTTAACACATTCAACTCAAAGAAATCATGATTAGTGCATCAATGTCTCTGATATTTTCACACCAAGCTTCTGCTACGCTGCTGCCAATATCATGATTCAACAAAAGCTTCCGCTACTCTGATGTGAAGACTTCATGATCCAGAATGTGAGCATGTCGGTCCCAAAGTCACAACATCACAAAATACCAACACCACAAAGGATGTGTCAGAGATTGTTGATAGCTGATGATCTCCAAAGATGGCTCAAACTTATCATCACGTGGATCAGTAAAAGACCTCCACTTAGAATAACCAAACATGCATTGTGAAGAATCACTGACTACGAGCTTAGGAGCAAAGGACTACATCAAGAATGCAAGATCAATTGTTAAATGTAATATCTATTTGTATTCAATGTAATTTTTGGTACATGATTGAGGTGACCTCCCTTAGGGGGAGATTGTTAGGAATTAGAAATTCCCGGTATTAAAGAGTCGGTCACCTCAAGTATATGTAATCGTTAGAAAGCTCGTAGTCGTAGTTCTTTTAAGTTAAGTAGTAATTTAGTTAAGTAACACCGTGGAGGACGGACGGGTCTTTACCCACTGTATGCCTGATCCACAGCCCAAAGTGTGGCGAGTTATGTAAGACTATAAATACTCTCTACCTTCCAAGGTAGAGAGTTGGAGCTCATAATAATATCTTTCACTTTCTCTCACTAAGTTCCCTAAACCTCTAACTTTCTCTCTCTAGAATTCCATCTATATGCTACTTTGTGTTATGGTTTGATGTGTATGTGAAAAGTTATATCTTACAACATAAAACACTATAACAAGATTAAGTGATTTTATATTTTAGATACACATGTACAACAACTAGTGTTTACATATTGGCTTAACAAGTTTAAGTAATTCTATGAGTTAGATACATATGTACAACAACTAGTGTTTACATATTGGGTTAATACATACTTATATTAAGTACACTAAAATGGGTAAAAACAAGTATATACTAAAATGGGTAAAAGCAAGTATATACTAAATAGATAAAAACTAGCAAATGGTTTTGACCCATAACCCATGGTTTTATATATACCACTTCACAAGTTCAATGTATCCTTAAGGTACATTGTATCTAGATAGAAAACCATGGATCAACCCATAACCCATGACCCATGACCCATAACCAAAAATACCCATGGGCAAAGAGGAGCGTTCCACGGATCCCTAGCTTTGTGCTAGCCGGATCCCAAGTGGAAGGGATCCGTGGGATCCGGGGAAACAGTAGAGAATTTCCTCTATAAATAGAGAGCCATTTCTTCCTTTCCATTCACCCCTTTACACACATACTTCCCCCAAGTATTCTAACCCTCTAACCTCAGATCCAAGAGATCTATGTAGCTTTTCTCTTTTGTTTTTGGTGTGATCTTGTAGATTCCTCTTAAAGGAAAGATCACCACATCTTGAAGACGTGCAAGCTCAAGTCCATGAGTTGCCATGCTTCGTCATCATCAAGACAACGAAGGTTATCTTGTTGATAGTTCTTCCTTTCTCCATAGATGTTGGGTTGAAGGCATTAGTGAAGAATGCCGAAAGTGTCAAGATGAAAGCATTAGTGAAAGATGCTCATCATCCGCGTCAAAGCATTAGTGAAGAATGCTTAAGGTTTCAAGACGAAGACATTAGTGAAGGATGCCAAGCGTTGTGTCAAAGGCATTAGTGAAGGATGCCGAAGAATCAAATCAAGTAGCATTTGGGAAGAATGCTTAGGTCGTATAATCGATGAGGTGCATCGTTATACATATAGGTGTTTATTTATTCACAAGGATGGTGATATCCTTGACGATGTTGTAAAGACGAAGGCATTATTCTCAAGGAAGGTGTCAAGACGAAGGCATTAGTGAAGGATGCTAAGCGTTGTGTCAAAGGCATTAGTGAAGGATGCCGAAGAATCAAATCAAGTAGCATTTGGGAAGAATGCTTAGGTCGTATAATCGATGAGGTGCATCGTTATACATATAGGTGTTTATTTATTCACAAGGATGGTGATATCCTTGACGATGTTGTAACAAGGAGTAGATCTCCTTGATAATAGGTGTTGTGTCGTGAAGGGTAGTAGTTCCTCCATAATGGAACTAGGTGCTTAGCCTAGTACCTAATAAAGGGTAGGCGACGTTGTGATAGGATTAGTTCTCCTAAGGTGTGAAAGAACTCGGTGGTTAGCCTAGCACCGTATAAAGGGTAGGCGACGTTGTGTTAGGTGTGGTTCGCCTTGGTGTGAAAGAACTCGGTATTTAGCTTTGTACCGGAAAAAGGTTAAGCGACGTTGTGAAGGCTTCTCCGCCATAAGGAGTTGGTGTAGTGCTTACGAACTCTCGAGTAGGTGACTCGGGGAGTGGAGTAGGGCAAGGAAGGTGTCCTTGTAGCCGAACCACTATAAATAACTTGTGTCGTGGTGATGTGCTTCTTACTCTTTATCTTTCATTATATGTTTATATATCTATCTATCAACGTCCAACATAAACAACCAAATAGATTGACATAAGTCGATCTAAATATTTAAAAGGAAGTTTTAAATTGGTAAAACTATTCAACCCCCCCTTCTAGTTTTCCACAATTGGCATCAGAGCTTCGTAACCAAGTTTCTTAAAGTATATTGTACTTTAAAGACTTGATATTGATTTCATAAAAACCAATAATAGAGAAGTGTGTAGTATGTGGGTAACTCAAACGTATTAGGTTTGAGCACCGAGATCGTTCCGAACGAGGGTTGAATGGAATTTCCAACTCACGTCGCGATTATCGGGATTTGAATAAGAGAAGGGGATAAAATGATGTTTTCTAAACTACGGGATAAGGAAAGTAAATGGAAATAAAATATAAGGGGAAAACCAAAGATTTAAGGCAAACTACGCAAATCTATATTAAAGTGCAAATACGGGATTAAAATGAAACGCGAATAAAATGCAACTACGTCTAATCTAAATCCTAAAGATAACCTAAAATTACTTCTATACTAAAAATAATATTTGAAAACTATTTAAGAATTAAAACTAATTTTTAGGATTTTTCTGGATTTTATTAGAATTAAAAACTAATTTTTAACTTTTAAATCCTATTTAAAATACTAAAAATTATGAAAATTAAAGGGAAAATTATGAAACTATTTTTATAAAATCTAAAATACCATAAGAGACTTTTCAAAACTATTTTTTTATTTTTCTGATTATTTTTCTATTTTCTACTAATTTAAAACTATTTAAATCTAATTTAAATTGTGAAAAATACCAAATAAAAGGGGAAAAATAAGGAAAAATATTTTTTATGCTTTTTATATTTTTCTTAAACTGGGAAAATTGAAAAATTATTTTTTTGAACTTTTTCTTAATTATTTGCAATAAAAGCTATTTAAAAGTGATTAAAAACTGTTTTAAATTGAGAAAAATAGTAAACAGTGACTAAAAATTAAGAAAAACTCAGGAAAATTCTAAAATATTATTCTAAAGCTATGAAAAATATAAAAACCTGGGCTTATGTGAGAGAAAAGAGAGCTGTAGTGTAACTGTTGTGGAAATAAGCACTTTAAAATAAGCAAATAAGCACTATAATGCACCAATCCAATACAGAAGCTAGATAATACTAAAACTACTCTAAAGCAACTTATTGCACCTACTCCTAACTTCTAATCAGTGATCTACCAAGATTTAAGCTAACAATCTACTTTTATCCAAACAGCTTTTACCCCTATGTTTGAGCTTATCCAAGGGCTTATCTAAGAAGCTAATGGGAAATCCAGAAATGTGGTTCTCAAGACCACCAACCAGAGATTCTATATCTAAGATTACAGCTAATAAGGACTAATGATGAAGAAGTTACAGATCAAAAACTAAATGGACATTTGCTTAGAGTGTCCTGATGTGCAGCAAAACAGTGGAGCAGATCATGACTGAATGCAAAAGCAACAAGCTGACCAATAAAGCTCTAATGGGCAGGAAAAAGCATAATCTCTATCAACTATACTTAAGGCTATAAGGAACATCAATAATCAAACATCAAATCACCAAAATAATCTGGAAATTCAACTTGAGTAAACTGATTAGGGACAATTTGAGAACTGATGCAGAAAACAGTTAAAAGGGACTACAAGCAGACCTACATTTAAGCAAGCTAAAAGCAACTAAATGGCAAATAAGCTAATAACATATAAACTATTATACTCAAACTATAAGAAATATAAGATTAACCAAACTTTAGAATTGATTGAGAACTTACAAAACACTGATGATCCTGCTGACTTTGGTACAGTTAAGAAGCTTAAGACAAAAACATTGAGATGGAATTCCTTTTCACAAAAACAGTTTTGACCATTTGAAAACTTGATCTAAAAGGCTTTGAAATCAAATTGCAAACTCATTAAACTCAAATTTAGCCAACCAACTTAACTAAAATTCTTTATATCAACATTATCCAAACACTCCTTTCAAAGAGACAAATGCATTTTAACCAAAGAAACTTGACAAATACTGACTAGTATCACTCAAATTAACTCTAAACCTCAACATCTTAACAAGTTGAAAACAGAGATTATCTAAAACTGGATTGACTCTCAAATTTGACCCGAGTTGACTTTTGTTGACCACTCTCCAAAAACTTTTGAAATGAAATTCTGACAAACTAAATAAGCTTACATAAGCTTGTAAAAGCTTATGTGAGCTTATTGTAACAGTAATTTAACAAAACTAACAACAATTTAACTTGAGACAGAATTTAAATTGAAAACAAAAATTTGCATTAATGAAAGAAGATTACAATTCTGGGATTACAATTGAATTAAAAACTTGAAAACATTTAGAATGACAATGAAATAAAAGGATCAAAATTCCTCTAAAGACATGAGGAATTGGACAAGTCTACAATTGTGAATGACGGAGCTTATATAGCTGAGCTGAGGAGAGCTTGGGATCCTTTCAGAAGCTTCACGAATGTCTAATCACAGCCATTGATTCATCTCTTTGTCACCATATCTAATCTAAACCCTTGGATTAAGCTTGTGATGTGTTTTGGCCAATAAGATTGCTCCAAATTGCCACGCTGGCTATCCACTGCATCACACCCTCTGACACGTTGTCAGAGGGTTCTAGAAGAGTACTTAAGTGTGGGTAACTTTGGTGTACGGGGTAAAAGGTGGGAAGGGAGGTGAAACAGTAAAGATGGGTATTTCCAGTATTTAGGCGCGTTTGGTTTGGGTTTGGGTTTATTTTATTGTATTTTGACTTGGGTTGTTTGTTGACCGGGTTGACTATGGGATACGGGTTGGATATATTGGGTTGGCTGGGTTTTATGGGTAAATGGGTAACGGGTGGAAATGGATAATGGGCTTGGGTTAAGTAGGATATTTGGGTTTTGGTAGATTAGGATAATTTTATGTTAAGTGTAGATTATGACAAATGGCAAAATGAAAGGACCATTAATGTAATTTTGGAGAAATAATCCCAAGGGTAAATCTTGACAACTTCATAAATTCCAAGGACCAAATTTGTCATTTTGAGAAAGTGATTCTTCAAGGACTAAACTTGACATTTTGAGAAAATGATGATCCAATCTTGCAAATTCCTTTCCCAGCCTCAGCTTTTGCACTCTTCTTTCTCTCGTGCCCGGTTTTTCTTCGGTTTTGGCTTTCTTTTATCTGTTTTGACATATCCGTACCTGCACAAGCACAAACTCAAGAAAACCATAAATATTAGCAATAAACGGCTCTTTCTTGGTTATTTTGGGTCAGTTTTGATAATGAAAAGATATGTGTTTTAGCACATATCAAAATACCCCAGACGAGACCATTGTCGTGTCCTCACGCAATGCAATCAACTCACGCTTCTAAAACCAAGGATTTCAATCTCTTTCTACTAAACCTATGAAGAAGTAGCAAAGATTCCTCAAAAGAGATTAAGAAATCCTTAATTCGAAAAACGCCCCGTTTACCTTTTTAAATCACATATATAGATATTATGATTAAGCACTTCCGGTTATGAATGACAGTTTGTTGAACTTTCATACCGATTAATAACTCCAACATTTTTCAAACGACACGTTAGGATCACGGAGTAGAAAACACAACACAGCGTGAAGTGACCATACGGATAGAATACATCGTCCCTGATTTTTCACAAGCTCCCAAACTAAGCGTAAAACCGAAATCATTGTTAAATATGACTTTAGATGCTAACACTACCCATGGAAGTTACTTGTGTAATTACCATTTGTTCCCATTTTCCTATTTTCCTCTAGATTTTTTATTTTTTTGTGAGAAATGAATTTCTTCAAATTTCTCGTTTCGATAACTTTTATTCCGATAAAGATACAAAGCTAAGTCGATAATTAGTTATCCATATTCTCTCAAGAACCATTGTCCCAAAAATGAGGTCCACATCAAGGAATTTTTATTCACTCATACTTTTGACTTTTTCAATTTCATTTTTTTTTTTTTTTTTTTTTTTTTTTTTGCATTCACTTTTACTTTTACTTATATGTGCTATGAACTACGGAGCTTCACGGGGTAATTTCAAGACTATAGGCTTCATGAAATGAGGATCCCGACTGGCTAGGCTAAGACCTCATTCAATCCCGGCTAAAGATCCAAGGGTCCGATCTCGACACCGCAGCTCACAACTTTACTTATTACTTTTTCACTTATCACTGATTTCTCATTTATTACGGATCCTTGATGTGTACCCAATTTTTAAAACAAAGATTCTTTTAAGAATATAAAGAACTAACTATCGCCAAAAACTCAACATCTCTAATTATTTATTAGACAAATATGGGGTGAAACAATTTTGTGGGAACAAAAAGCCACAAGTACCTTCGATGGGCTCTAAAGAGAACCAACTACTCCACGTTTAGCATCTAAACTCATAAGTAACTCTATCATTTCTCGATCTCTGCAAATTTAAAATCCCAAATAATGAGATCCGCAGATGCTTAGCCGATAATTTTAAGATTATTTATGGTTAAGGGAACAAGCTAGTGCTCAACACGCCCGGTCAAGTCAGAATTCTATTCCTACTCTCACCAGCGGAAAGCTAACAAGGTGTCAAAACATATATTAACTTAGCAAATGCTTCGTCTAATGAAATAAAGTCATGCATATTTAAAGTCACTCAGGGAAACTTGCAAAATCTTGGCCTTATGAGCTAGAATTCGCATTTTATAGCTTCTTGTCTAAGAGACTAGCAAAACTTTTCAATCAAAAAGACTTAACAAAAGCTTAAAAAAATTTTAAATTTTTTCATTTTTGCACAATTTTTTTTTATAAGGAAAAACAGGGTTGCGAGAGTACACGACAGAAATAAGCAAGTGCGGTCAAATCAAATCGAAGATTACCCTACCCCAGACTAGAACAAAACATTGTCCTCAATGTTTAAAGCAAGGGTATCATGAAAATCTAAAAGCCGTTTATTAAGTATGCTTAAAGATGAACGTTAGTCGATAAGATTAGGATATCGGATTTCCATCAGCATCGATCATGAAACTCGAGTGGAGAAAAGACAAACTTCAAGCACGAGAGTCTTCATATCGGGAACATCCTAAACACAACATCACAAACAACCAAACACGAGAAATCGAAGAGGCAGACCCCTTCACGTCACTTATTAGAAAATAGAAAGAAGATAGAGATAAGCATGGGGTGCCTCCCACGAAGCGCTACTGTTTTTCTTCAACGAGTCGCTAGCCTGACTCGTCGCAGAATTCATTTGTCCTTGGGGAAGAAAGTGGTAGAGATACCAGGGTCAAAAACGGTGTCCTCATTCCCGAAGGAATGAGACTGGGTGGGTTGGGAGGGAAAGAAAGTGTCGGGCTCAAGCACATAAAGGATAATTCCTCCCAAACCCACATAAGGTATATGAAAGAATGATCCATCATCCGGTGGTTTTGCGGGTGGACGTAGGGATAACGGATCAGAATGAGAAAACTCCAAAGAAAATGGGAGCTCATGGTAAAAGATAAGAGGTGTAGGCTCACAAATGAAGGCATCCATCGGAGGATCCTTATCTCGACTGATGTTTTTAACAAAGAACTCATCAATGAATATCCCGGGTTTGAAAATTTTGTCTTCACATGAGGGCTCAACGGGATAAGTGAGGGTCGACTCAACAGAGGAAGGAGAATCATCATTAAGCAAGCTTTCAAGAAAAAGGACATCTTGATCAGAGTCGCACCCGTCACTCTCAATACCCGGCGGTATTGGATCATCAAGAAATAAGTCGATTTCTTCCATATCAGAATCATAAGGCAGATTATCAAGAATATCGTCTTCAACCACTTTAGTCAATTCATAAATCTCCATAATATCTTCAGTGTCAGATTCATCACTTTCTTCATCTTGCATAACATCACATGACGGGAGAGAAAGGTCGGAACACAGAGATGGGACAAGTGGTGTGCTCTGAGAGCTAGCAATATCCACCACTTCCGTTGTGGTCTCTGAATCTGACTCAAAATCTTTGTCAAAAAGAGGATTAACTTCGCAAAAGGTGTAGTCGTCCTTGAATTCGAAAAGAGGATTTGAGAAAATCCCGGAAGTAACCTCGGAGATGTCAAGAGAATCACATAAAAGCGAATCACAATCACTATCAGATATATCCTCGGACTCACTTGGGATTGGGTCAAGGCTCTCAACACTAGACGATTCCGTTTCCGGAATAGTGCTAAGAGGCTCGTCCCCCATTATGAGAGAGTCCATGGGTTCAACAATGTTTAAAGAAACATGATCCTCGACCTCTTCCAAAACAACGTCACTTCTCTCAACCGGCGTGAGTGAAGGGGAAGGGTCGGAAATGAAAGGTTCAGAAACGGGCGTGGGTTCAGCCGACAAACTCTCATAATATTCTTTCATTTGAATGGAATCCTCATCATCATCGAAAACGAAAGTCTTGCAATATTGGGTTGTTGTAGTATTGTAGACATCGTCATCGGAGGCTTGACAATCGTAAAAAGGATGGGGACCACCACAATAATCACATCTTTTGGAAACGGTATCAACGGGCTCTGGTTTTTCCTTCATGCATCGAATATCATTGGTAAGCTCATCCATCTTAACCGGTTTATTTCTTGATGTCGGAACTTTCGATTTGTTCTCGATGATCGTCAATATATCCCTTGGGGTACGATACAAGATATTGCCACCGGCGGCTGTATTAAGTGAATCTTGATCGGTTTGCGTTAAAGCATTGTAGAATATATCGATCTGGAGTAATTCCGAAAAACCATGATGTGGGCATTTTCGTAGGAGATCTTTGAATCTTTCCCATGCCTCACCAAAACTTTCATCAAAACGTTGCTGGAAGTTTGTAATTTCGTTCTTAAGGTTTATCGTTTTAGAATAAGGAAAGAAACGATTTACAAATTTTGAAACGAGATCTTCCCAAGCAGTGATCGATCGAGGGGGTTCTTTATCGAGCCAATTCCGGGCTACTCCCTCGAGAGAAAATGAGAATAACATCAACTTAATTGTGTCATGAGGGACATCCTTATATTTTATAGTCGAAATTAGATTATCAAACCATCGGATGTGAGCATAGGGATCGTCCCTCTCAAAACCATAGAATGGATTCGACATAACTAGTTGAATTAACCCGGTTTGTATCTCGAAATTTTCGGACAGAATCTCCGGTACAACGATAGCATCTTCGTAACCCTCGGTGGGTACTTCGAGTAGTTCTGACATCGTACGCGTGTCCGCCATTAGAATTAAACATATAAAGGGATAAGAGGAAAGAATTTACGGTTTAGAGGATAAAGACGATTATTTTTGGGTTTTTAAAACAAATTTTGAAAAGGAAAATCTTTTTGGGTTTTTATATTTAAGAAAACACAATATTTTTGTAACCGTCACGTCAACCGGTGCTCGGCAGCTCTCAAAAGTACGCGCAGCGGAGCGGGAACGAAGAGTGGATCGTTCTTCAGTCTGCAATTTAATGTCAAGACTTTCCTTATACCCCGTGTATAGGTTGTACCTTCAAGGTGAGCCGACGTAACAATTGACGTTTCAGTTTCTTTTGTTGGTTTTTTAATTTTTATGGTTTTGTAAACACTCTAGGAAGAATGTTTTGGTATTTTTAGATGTTTTTGGGTTTTTCAAAATATATATATACAAAAACGACGGTAACTTCACTCGGGGAAGGATCTTCAAATGCACGCGATTCGAGACGGAATACGAAAACTCGCTACAAGCCCTCCCCGGCAGCGGCGCCAAAAATTGATTTCATAAAAACCAATAATAGAGAAGTGTGTAGTATGTGGGTAACTCAAACGTATTAGGTTTGAGCACCGAGATCGTTCCGAACGAGGGTTGAATGGAATTTCCAACTCACGTCGCGATTATCGGGATTTGAATAAGAGAAGGGGATAAAATGATGTTTTCTAAACTACGGGATAAGGAAAGTAAATGGAAATAAAATATAAGGGGAAAACCTAAGAGTTAAGGCAAACTACGCAAATCTATATTAAAGTGCAAATACGGGATTAAAACGAAACGCGAATAAAATGCAACTACGTCTAATCTAAATCCTAAAGATAACCTAAAATTACTTCTATACTAAAAATAATATTTGAAAACTATTTAAGAATTAAAACTAATTTTTAGGATTTTTCTGGATTTTATTAGAATTAAAAACTAATTTTTAACTTTTAAATCTAATTTAAAATACTAAAAATTATGAAAATTGAAGGGAAAATTATGAAACTATTTTTATAAAATCTAAAATACCATAAGAGACTTTTCAAAACTATTTTTTTATTTTTCTGATTATTTTTCTATTTTCTACTAATTTAAAACTATTTAAATCTAATTTAAATTGTGAAAAATACCAAATAAAAGGGGAAAAATAAGGAAAAATATTTTTTATGCTTTTTATATTTTTCTTAAACTGGGAAAATTGAAAAATTATTTTTTTGAACTTTTTCTTAATTATTTGCAATAAAAGCTATTTAAAAGTGATTAAAAACTGTTTTAAATTGAGAAAAATAGTAAACAGTGACTAAAAATTAAGAAAAACTCAGGAAAATTCTAAAATATTATTCTAAAGCAATGAAAAATATAAAAACCTGGGCTTATGTGAGAGAAAAGAGAGCTGTAGTGTAACTGTTGTGTAAATAAGCACTTTAAAATAAGCAAATAAGCACTATAATGCACCAATCCAATACAGAAGCTAGATAATACTAAAACTACTCTAAGGCAACTTATTGCACCTACTCCTAACTTCTAATCAGTGATCTACCAAGATTTAAGCTAACAATCTACTTTTATCCAAACAGCTTTTACCCCTATGTTTGAGCTTATCCAAGGGCTTATCTAAGAAGCTAATGGGAAATCCAGAAATGTGGTTCTCAAGACCACCAACCAGAGATTCTATATCTAAGATTACAGCTAATAAGGACTAATGATGAAGAAGTTACAGATCAAAAACTAAATGGACATTTGCTTAGAGTGTCCTGATGTGCAGCAAAACAGTGGAGCAGATCATGACTGAATGCAAAAGCAACAAGCTGACCAATAAAGCTCTAATGGGCAGGAAAAAGCATAATCTCTATCAACTATACTTAAGGCTATAAGGAACATCAATAATCAAACATCAAATCACCAAAATAATCTGGAAATTCAACTTGAGTAAACTGATTAGGGACAATTTGAGAACTGATGCAGAAAACAGTTAAAAGGGACTACAAGCAGACCTACATTTAAGCAAGCTAAAAGCAACTAAATGGCAAATAAGCTAATAACATATAAACTATTATACTCAAACTATAAGAAATATAAGATTAACCAAACTTTAGAATTGATTGAGAACTTACAAAACACTGATGATCCTGCTGACTTTGGTACAGTTAAGAAGCTTAAGACAAAAACATTGAGATGGAATTCCTTTTCACAAAAACAGTTTTGACCATTTGAAAACTTGATCTAAAAGGCTTTGAAATCAAATTGCAAACTCATTAAACTCAAATTTAGCCAACCAACTTAACTAAAATTCTTTATATCAACATTATCCAAACACTCCTTTCAAAGAGACAAATGCATTTTAACCAAAGAAACTTGACAAATACTGACTAGTATCACTCAAATTAACTCTAAACCTCAACATCTTAACAAGTTGAAAACAGAGATTATCTAAAACTGGATTGACTCTCAAATTTGACCCGAGTTGACTTTTGTTGACCACTCTCCAAAAACTTTTGAAATGAAATTCTGACAAACTAAATAAGCTTACATAAGCTTGTAAAAGCTTATGTGAGCTTATTGTAACAGTAATTTAACAAAACTAACAACAATTTAACTTGAGACAGAATTTAAATTGAAAACAAAAATTTGCATTAATGAAAGAAGATTACAATTCTGGGATTACAATTGAATTAAAAACTTGAAAACATTTAGAATGACAATGAAATAAAAGGATCAAAATTCCTCTAAAGACATGAGGAATTGGACAAGTCTACAATTGTGAATGACGGAGCTTATATAGCTGAGCTGAGGAGAGCTTGGGATCCTTTCAGAAGCTTCACGAACGTCTAATCACAGCCATTGATTCATCTCTTTGTCACCATATCTAATCTAAACCCTTGGATTAAGCTTGTGATGTGTTTTGGCCAATAAGATTGCTCCAAATTGCCACGCTGGCTATCCACTGCATCACACCCTCTGACACGTTGTCAGAGGGTTCTAGAAGAGTACTTAAGTGTGGGTAACTTTGGTGTACGGGGTAAAAGGTGGGAAGGGAGGTGAAACAGTAAAGATGGGTATTTCCAGTATTTAGGCGCGTTTGGTTTGGGTTTGGGTTTATTTTATTGTATTTTGACTTGGGTTGTTTGTTGACCGGGTTGACTATGGGATACGGGTTGGATATATTGGGTTGGCTGGGTTTTATGGGTAAATGGGTAACGGGTGGAAATGGATAATGGGCTTGGGTTAAGTAGGATATTTGGGTTTTGGTAGATTAGGATAATTTTATGTTAAGTGTAGATTATGACAAATGGCAAAATGAAAGGACCATTAATGTAATTTTGGAGAAATAATCCCAAGGGTAAATCTTGACAACTTCATAAATTCCAAGGACCAAATTTGTCATTTTGAGAAAGTGATTCTTCAAGGACTAAACTTGACATTTTGAGAAAATGATGATCCAATCTTGCAAATTCCTTTCCCAGCCTCAGCTTTTGCACTCTTCTTTCTCTCGTGCCCGGTTTTTCTTCGGTTTTGGCTTTCTTTTATCTGTTTTGACATATCCGTACCTGCACAAGCACAAACTCAAGAAAACCATAAATATTAGCAATAAACGGCTCTTTCTTGGTTATTTTGGGTCAGTTTTGATAATGAAAAGATATGTGTTTTAGCACATATCAGATACGATCCGTGTATGTTTGAAAACTACAAAGAAGGATTTTTTTTGGGATCATATTTTCTGTTAAATCATTTTGTTGGACATTGATAGATGATTCTAACAATATTCCGTTCTCGAGTATTTTTCATGCTAGAATTCCCCAAAATCTTCATTCAAAGATGAAGTCAACATTCAAGGAAGGATTCTTAAAGTAATCACAACTTTAGTACATCAAGTACAAAGGATTACTTTAAAAGCTCATGAAATATTATTGGTCTTATACCAAATCAAGAAGCATAGAGGTATGTTTTACTTTTCATTAGATAGGATACTTGAGCTCTACTTATTTTCACAAGTACTACTTTGATTATTTAAACACTAAGAGCGTTAGAAGTCTCTTTCGTCACTCTTCCACCTTTCTCGTCTTCGGGAATAATATTTTTTAACGCCGTCATCACATCCTCGATATAAGATTCATCAAAAGCCGTCATCCAAAAACTATCCTCATCTAAAACCTCCGAACTATTTTTTTTGGTAAGCTATTCCATAAGCATACTACAAAAAGATTGTCAAACAACCTGTTTTATGTTCTTAGTAGCCGGATCCCTCTAGTTGTACTAGCCGGATCCCAAATACAAAGGATCCGGGGGAACCGTGTAACAGAACTCAGCTATACGCTTTCAAAAAATCACCACTGATCTTTTTCCCTCTATTATCATAACACAAAAACGACCAAGATACTGAATCCATCCTCATTGGCTTTCATAACCTCAAAGTATTTCTTCCTAGAACACCATTGTAAGTAATTACATTAACTTGTTCTAATTTTCATCATCATTCTAGGGTTTATGGTTCCCTAAATTATAATCAAATTAATTTAATTAGGGGTTTTCAAATTAATCATGAAAAGGGGCTTTTTAACTAAATCACATTGTGTTCACAACATTGTTAATACAAATCAAAAACCATAAACCCATTTCCAACTAATTTTTACCTAATTGGAAAATTTGTATTTCTAGGACCAACCATGCCCAAAGCCACTCAACAAGATCATCATGACACCGTCCACTATCTTACTCACTACTATCGTAAAAGGGGCCTGACCAAAACTAACCGTAAAATTTTCAAAAGCCTCACAAAACGGCTTATTCACGAAGGTCGTGTAGTCAAGGAATGTTTCCTTGAAGATACCGACATTCGTCAAGTTTTCTCGACAATCAACTTTGATTGTCTTCTTGACATTGATGAACAAATTTGTCCGGTTTTTATTTTTGAGTTTTACAAAAGCTTTAGGATCATTAGAAACACCGATAATAGCATCTCAATTGCCTTTATCATCAACACACAAAACTTTACTCTTCCTCTCAACACTTTTGCTCAAATTCTTCGCATTCCTTGTAAAGGAATTTGTATGTACTCTCAAGATTGGGCAATTAACGCTCAAAACCTTGCACTTGATCCTAAGCCTCTTTTCAACACTCCTCTCGACAATCCCGAAACCATTCGTGATACTATCTTTAAAATTAGGACCGACCAATCCCGTTACGATCGTAACAAAAAGCTAATTCACCGTAATCCCTTTAAAATGGAACTTTTTGAAATGCATCCCATGTTTAGAAAATGGGAAGAAATCCTTAGGGAAAACATCATTAGCCTAGTTGGAAACAAAGATCATCCAAACGCATGCCTTGTGCAAATGATCTATTGTCTTATCCACCAAAGGCCATTTAATCTTACCTATTACATGGTAAGGAGAATGGCTGGGGTATTCAAAGCTTCCAACATGGTACTCCCATATGGTATGCTCCTAACACGACTTTGTAAGTACGTTAGTGCATTGCAACCATCCCCTATCAACGATGACCATTACCTTTCCGATCACGTCATGGTACCCCTTACTAAACAACCATCTAAACGGTTCATGGTCAATGGAGAGAAACCCAAAGCTCTCTCGGACTCCTCGGCCGGAGAAGAAGAAGAAGAAGATGAGGAGGACATCGACCCCGTATCCAACATCAAATTGGACATTCTTGAATACCACGAACAACTTCCAACCATTCCAAACGAGACCGCGGAATACAAACAAACAAGAGGCATGATTCAAAACCTCGCTTACAATCTCACTAAGCCGTCAAAAAGAAAAATGAAGAATTGACGAAAGAGACAATAGGAATGTGCTTATTTTCATTTATTTTATGTTTGAATGATTTCTTTTTAGCATTGTTGGTTTATGGTATTTTGGATATTGTTTCTGGTGCTATATGATGGCTTGCTTGTTCCTAATTGCTTGTTTTATAGATTTAATAGTGTACAAAATCTGCACATCATTTTTTTTGGTTCTGTGTTGAATCTGATCTGCAGATGCCGGATCCCTAGGATTAGCCTAGCCGGATCCTTCCCTTGAAGGAACTGTGGGATCTGTGACATCAGATCAACAATGCAGCATTCAGCACATCAAAACTGCTTTCTAGATAACATCACATTAGCTTGGCATATGATTTTAGAACCCAACTAAGTCCACGTCAAGGATGAGAAAGGCTTAGACTCACTAAAGGCTTACTTACGATCTTAGTCTGATTTTATCATCACATCTAAAACTCACCATACTTCCGCTTCAACTACTCACAAAATAATTCTCATCTCTCAAAACACTTAGGTAAGCAAGCTAAACAATTTTAGGAAATTGCTTCTAGTCTTTTATATCTCAAGGTAAGACATAAATTAGTTTCTCAATTCTTGAAATTTTTGAGAATTTTTCTTAATATCACCTCAAGCTAAAACCTGATCACTAGGATCATTTATTATGACTTGTCACCCTCATAACTCTTAGTGTTATCCTTGGACATCCATTGGTAGTCTTTTTGTCCCATCCTTCTTCCATAAAAAGCAATCATGTGCACAAACACTTATTACTCATGATCATTCAAGTACCCTCTCATCCTAAAACACTTAGGAGAGCTGAAACACCCAAAACAAGATAGGCTTTAGCTTCTAGAAACCCCATTTCAAATCTGTCATAACTGCTGAGAGCCGGATCCCTAGGAATAGCCTAGACGGATCCCTCCAAGGAGGGAACCGTGGGATCCGGGTGACAGTATATGTCTAACATTACTAACCCAAACACTCTATCTCATCTTAAATGATTTCCTAGATCAGTGTGAACTCTGAATCTCAACCTTGTGCATGTCAATCATCACATTTTCATGAACATTAGTGGATTAAGTCTTAAATACTAATTGCCAAGATCTTCTCTTTATAAACCACATTGCCTAGAACACTTTAGTAATCTCACACAAATATCAGCAATTGCAACCATTTCCCTTAGTCATTTCAATATGAGAAAGGCTCCTAGTGCTCACTCATCCACCCAAGAACCACCCAAGAAACTTGCTAGAATCATACACGAAGTTTCTTCAACCGAATCATCTCCGGTTAAGTCCACCAATGCTAGGATTTCTCTCACATCAAGGAAACCAATCAAACTAATCCCCAAGAATAAGATTCCCACTAGGATATCCTCACCAAATTCTACAATAGCAAACAAACCCCCCACAACTCAAACAACATCATTAGTACCTAGAGATACTTCACAATCATTTTCACACTCTCACAATGTAGAAGACTTACCCTCTTGGCCATCTCATCTTTCACCATTACCATCCAATTCACATGAAAAGATTGAGCCACAAAATCAAAATGTTGAATCAACACTTGATCCAAAAGCAAACTCTATCATCCCTCCCAATAGTCCATTTTGGATTATGAGAAGACATCAAAAGCAACCACCTGACCAAATGGAAGTTGATGTCTCTTTACCTCTAGCCACAAGCATTATAGAGCCACCACTAAATTAATCTCAACCAAATCCTCCTTTATTTGAAGAACCTCAATCCACTTCACTTTAACTTTCACTTCAAGAAATTCAAAACCATAACAAGGATTGCTATCATTGTAAACACGTTGAAAGGTTGTTACATGAATTACGCGAAGAGCATCGTTTCATGTTTCATCACCTCCTCGAACGTTTTGAAGAGGTTAACAAGCCTAAACTACAATAACCATAATAGTCGTAAGCTCAAACCTAGAACGTTTAGGACACCCTTTAGTAATTAAGTTTTTAGTCGAATCTTAAGTTTGGGTTAACTTATTAGCATTAATAGCATCTATTTGGCTAGTTCATTCTCTTAGTTTTTAGAGATTTGGTTGTGTATCTCTTTGTTTTATTGAATGAATACTTTTATGCCATGACTATTATGTGTGTTGTGCTTGTTATATTGTACTTTTATCTCATTCCCTCAAGTTGCACTCCTTGACATTTCTTCACTGCTGAAGAAACTGGAACAGATAGCCAGATCCCTTCCTGATAACTAGACGGATCCCTCCTTGAAGGGAACCGTGGGATCCGTGGTACAGAAGCACAAATTTCTACTAACTTGAGTCTCTTTTGCAGGAAATTATGCACTATACTCTTGTTTTTCTAACCTTTACTTTGTAGATTTTCAAAATAACACATGAAGATTTTGACACCATAAAAGCTAGGGGGAGCTTTGTGTCAAACAATATTGCAAAATCATTTGCAACTTAATCCAATTTTGGATTACACTTCATGATACCCCATTGCAACTTTGCAATATTCGAGGGGGAGCACGTTTTCGTCACTTAGACGAACCATTTGCAAACTTAATTGCAAACACAAGTAGCTTATTTTACATTATGTCCTTGACGCCCTTTTTCAAAGGGATGGACTCGTCAAGGGGGAGTTAAGACGAGTACCATTCCCGTCACTTGCTCTCGTTACATCTTTTATAATTTTTTTTATAAAAATTGTGTTAGTTTCTTCAAACACTTTTTGTTTCGACAAAAAGGGGGAGAAGAAAGTAAAAACTACAAATTCAAACGTTTACAAATTTTAGCTTTTCCTTAAAATAATTTTATGTTTTGTCATCAACAAAAAGGGGAGATTGTTAATACAAATAAGCCGTAAAAACGTTTATTTATATATTACGATCTTCTAATGTTTTGTCGATAACAAAAGTAAAATCATATTAACGAAACAAATAAAATACGTAAATGGTTTGAACTAATAGTTTTCTAACACACTTACGTTTTTACATAAAACACTATAACAAGATTAAGTGATTTTATATTTTAGATACACATGTACAACAACTAGTGTTTACATATTGGCTTAACAAGTTTAAGTAATTCTATGAGTTAGATACATATGTACAACAACTAGTGTTTACATATTGGGTTAATACATACTTATATTAAGTACACTAAAATGGGTAAAAACAAGTATATACTAAAATGGGTAAAAGCAAGTATATACTAAATAGATAAAAACTAGCAAATGGTTTTGACCCATAACCCATGGTTTTATATATACCACTTACACAAGTTCAATGTATCCTTAAGGTACATTGTATCTAGATAAAAAACCATGGATCAACCCATAACCCATGACCCATGACCCATAACCAAAAATACCCATGGGCAAAGAGGAGCGTTCCACGGATCCCTAGCTTTGTGCTAGCCGGATCCCAAGTGGAAGGGATCCGTGGGATCCGGGGAAACAGTAGAGAATTTCCTCTATAAATAGAGAGCCATTTCTTCCTTTCCATTCACCCCTTTACACACATACTTCCCCCAAGTATTCTAACCCTCTAACCTCAGATCCAAGAGATCTATGTAGCTTTTCTCTTTTGTTTTTGGTGTGATCTTGTAGATTCCTCTTAAAGGAAAGATCACCACATCTTGAAGACGTGCAAGCTCAAGTCCATGAGTTGCCATGCTTCGTCATCATCAAGACAATGAAGGTTCTCTTGTTGATAGTTCTTCCTTTCTCCATAGATGTTGGGTGAAGGCATTAGTGAAGAATGCCGAAAGTATCAAGATGAAAGCATTAGTGAAAGATGCTCATCATCCGCGTCAAAGCATTAGTGAAGAATGCTTAAGGTGTCAAGACGAAGGCATTAGTGAAGGATGCCAAGCGTTGTGTCAAAGGCATTAGTGAAGGATGCCGAAGAATCAAATCAAGTAGCATTTGGGAAGAATGCTTAGGTCGTATAATCGATGAGGTGCATCGTTATACATATAGGTGTTTATTTATTCACAAGGATGGTGATATCCTTGACGATGTTGTAACAAGGAGTAGATCTCCTTGATAATAGGTGTTGTGTCGTGAAGGGTAGTAGTTCCTCCATAATGGAACTAGGTGCTTAGCCTAGTACCTAATAAAGGGTAGGCGACGTTGTGATAGGATTAGTTCTCCTAAGGTGTGAAAGAACTCGGTGGTTAGCCTAGCACCGTATAAAGGGTAGGCGACGTTGTGTTAGGTGTGGTTCGCCTTGGTGTGAAAGAACTCGGTATTTAGCTTTGTACCGGAAAAAGGTTAAGCGACGTTGTGAAGGCTTCTCCGCCATAAGGAGTTGGTGTAGTGCTTACGAACTCTCGAGTAGGTGACTCGGGGAGTGGAGTAGGGCAAGGAAGGTGTCCTTGTAGCCGAACCACTATAAATAACTTGTGTCGTGGTGATGTGCTTCTTACTCTTTATCTTTCATTATATGTTTATATATCTATCTATCAACGTCCAACATAAACAACCAAATAGATTGACATAAGTCGATCTAAATATTTAAAAGGAAGTTTTAAATTGGTAAAACTATTCAACCCCCCCTTCTAGTTTTCCACAATCAGGATTGGGAGTTTCGGTCAAATCCAGGCGTGTGTTCTTGGTTGTGTTTCTGTGTGAAGCGCGTGTAAAAAAATAGGTGGCATTGCCACGTAATTAAATCTTGTCAGCATGACATTTAAGGCTGCCAAGTGGCATTTGTGACATGGCATATTCCTCTATTATATATGTGAGGAGATTTGCTATATAATACTCATTGAACCGTGGTTAAGATTAATATAAAAGAAAATTGAGACTTTATTAAATTAAAAATTACATATATTTAAGGTAATTGATGTTATCTATACTACTTAAAGCTTATCCCCCTTAATTTAATGTGCAAGGGGGGTTGTGCACAACCAAAAGTACAGTACATACATGTCTATGCATACCGAAATAACTACAACTCATTTCGTTTTAGGAGGCCCTCATATTCAATGCAAATTAAATTTGGTTTATGAAGAGGCTCGAATTGAACATCCAGATGGAAGTGCTAGAGTTTCCGGAATTGATCACATGGTATTTAGTATAGAATTGAATGTCAAGTTATGGATTGAGATGAAGTTGAAAAGGTTGCAAGAATAATTGATTATTTAACCTAATTCATATGATGATGAATATGAAGGGTGCCACAGTTATGAATATAAAGAGTTTGGCATTTAATAAGTTTACCCTATATAAACACAATCATCACCCACACCACGCCACTTTGCAGATTCGTCACCCGTCAGGGGCGCCACATCCACCAAAATGGCTGCCAACATTCAACAGCGAGGTTTGACCTCGGTTTTAACATCACAGGTTCAAATCAAACCAAAAGAGGAAGGTAACTCTCATCTACATCTTAACATTGCATAACAGATTCAAAAAAAAAACAAATATCTCAGATTCGTTTGAATCATATCAAAACCTTCAAAGATTCAAAATTATGAAATCATCGTCGATCTGTATAAGCAAATAGCTTCTTTTGATATCCGAATACTAAAAAGAAAAGAACAAAACCACACGGTTTTCATTCTTACTTTCATTCGGTTAACGGAAAAAAATGAATCAAAAGACATAGGTTGGGTACGGTTTCTTTTTGTATGGTTCGATTCCAAGGGCATCGATCCATTTTTAAGCTAAGCTTCATAAATATCCGAAAATAAAAGATAAGAAATATAACAATCATGTTATTTTCTCTCTTTATTTCGTTTAAGACCAAAACCAAAATCTGAAAACGTGTCGAACCTACCCGAGCCCTCCAAAGGACCATGAAGTCGTGGTCTTGATTATGGTCTTCTTACCTCTTCGAAATGATCAGTTGGGTATAACGGTTGTGTTTATGTTTGTGATAATCGATTAGAAAAGTGTGCGGTTGTTGATGATGGGTGATGTTCTGAGATGAGATGTTTGTGGTTCGATATTTACAAAAAAAGATGCAAGTGTTGTGATCATAGTGATTTTTTATCATTAAAGATGTGACTGATCTTGATGGGAGAAGGCTGAGGTAGAGCGTGTGTGTGGTAGGCGTTATGTTTGAGAGGTGTGTTTTAGGGTTAGTCAAAGTGAGGTAACAGGTTACTCCGTATATTATTTGAATTGTGGATTAGATTGGATCATATTGGGCCTAAATGCATATATTGTTAAGAAATCCTTAAAAGCAGTAAAGTGTTTACGCACATCCAAGAAATGAACACAATATAATTTATGCTACTGAATTTATAGAAAGTGATAGTTACACATATTTGAACCAAACAAAACTCTAGCTATTTGTTATGCGACATGTCTACTCATTAGCAGTAATATCAAATCTTATACTTTGGGCTAAACTTTTAACCATTTTGTAGGTGACAAAATTCAAATGTGGAGGATTTGTGATAGGCCTTGGCATGAACCACAATCTCTTCGATGGAATCGCGACCATGGAATTTATCAACTAACGGGGTCGTGTCGCGGGAAACTTGCCCCTAATACTTAACTTTTTTCTACTCACATTTAATGTTTACATTGATCTTGATATTGTAAAATATTTCATTGTTTTTGCAATATTGTAATGGTATTTTGGACTTACAATTTTTCAAATAATGCAAAGAATGTTTACTTATATAACCATTGTAGATTACCCCTGATCGAAAGTAAGAATTAAGTAATGAACACACGATTTAAGAAACTACATAATTATTACTGTTTTCCAGTAAATTTTGTAGAATGCTAATTTTTTAGTTAAACATTATTTTCATAGAGCTATATGCGTTTAAGCTCATTACACAATGAAGGTGATTATGAAGTGTTCTTTGGAATATAAACCATCTCGGGGTAACTCCAACGAATAATGATGTAAAAATTTATTGCGCATGTTATATGATGTCGAAAAATCATGTTTGTGTCCTTCCATTTGAACAAAGTAAATGTGCATGTTTCTAACCTATCATGTTAACAACTCAGTCATTTACTCAAACATTACGCAATAAACAATTAAATACAATTCGTGCAAATCACAGGATAAAATAATATAAATACAAAAGTAATTATAACATTATTAGGTATCTAAATATAGATTCCACTAAAATAATATAAACTAAAGTAATAATAACATTATTAGTCATCTAAATAATAAATACAATGCAACTTCTCTAATAGGTATCTAAATACCATCATATACAACATTACGGATAAAAACATTACCCCTCAACCACTAGACCGGGCATCGCACGGGTTGAGGGAAGCCTCTTATTTATAAAAAAAAAATTATACATTTATTTATTGATAAAAGATCATTTAGGGACAAAACTTTATCTACATACCAAGGGACCAATCCCCACCTTTCATTCATTTTGATCTAATGGCTTAGATTAAATCTGATTTTTACACTGCAGGGGTATTTTAGTCAATATAAAAAGAATTTTTTATGTTTCTTTCTATTAAACGTTATCTAATTTTCACACACACAAAGTGTGTGTTTATCTCTATTCTCTCGATTCTTCATCAGTTAACCGCATCTTCTTCATCAGTTATTCCTAATTCGTTATCAATTAATCGATTCTTTCATGGATTTGATTCCAAATTCTTCAGTTTCTTCTGATCCTTCTTCTTCTATTACTGAATCTGATCGTTCCTCTTTTGATCCTTCTTCTTCTATAACTGTTAGTCATGATGTTTCTGTAACTGAATCTGCATCTGAAGATGTTGTTGTTAGTGATGATGTTTCTGCTAAGTATACGGAGGAGATTGTAGCTTATGAACACGGTGATGAATCTGCAGCTATTAAGAGTAAGATGCGTTTAATTTTTGTTTTTTATTGTTTTTTCTGTTTGAATAACAGTTTTAATATGTGAATAAGCTATTTTAGTTAGGTTTATATTGAATTAAGCAGTTTTAATTTAGTTTTAGATTGAATTAAGCAGTTTTAAGTTAATTTTTTAGCTGATAATAAGCTATTATTTAGCTTTAGATTGATCTAAACTGTTAGTTTTGTGTTACGTGTAGGAGATGGATAAGGTGTTAATCATTTTAATCCTCTGAATAAGCGATTAGTTATGTTTAGATTCAAATTAAGCTGTTAATTAGTTTTTGATGAATTAAGCATATTAAGCTTTGAATAAGCTATTAGTTTATGCTTTGATTGAATTAAGTAGTTTAAGCTTTTTGAACAAGCTATTAGTTATGTTTTGTTAAGCACTTTTTATTTTGCATCACATGTGATATCATATGTGATATCACATGTGATATCATATGTGATATCACATATGATATATCACATGTGATATCACATATGATATATCATATGTGATATCACATATGATATCACATTTTTACTTGATCGATGTTTTTATTTTGTACTTTTTTGTTTTTTCAGAACTGAATGCTTTGAAAACTCCTGAATCATTCTCTACTCACTCTAATTTTGATACTCCTGGTGGAACGGTTTATTATATTCCTAAAGTTCCGGTCGACGTTTTACTAGCTAAGGGCAATGTTTTTAATTCAGTTGATGAGTGCATTAGTGCGTATATGAAATATGCTTCAAAAGCAGGGTTTGTGGTTAGGAAATCATGTCAGAAAAGGTTGAGGAGTGGTATTGTTAAGCAAAAGTATCTAGTGTGTAATAGGGAAGGTTGTCCTAAGGGAATTCATGTAGACACACTAGATTTAGAGAATAGTGACAAGCAGAAGAGAAGTTCGAACCTTCATGTGATAATCCGTACTTTCAGGTCATTGCTCGACACCGTTCATGTCTCATTATTTCAACATTTTTAGTAAACTTGGTTTACTTGTTTCAAATTCGCGTAACCTTGGAGGTTTAGCGGCGAATTCATGATCATGACATCACGTACATTTCATATGGACTAAGATTAGTCTACATTTCATTGACATCATGTGCATCACATTAGTTCATTCATGACATTTCATTTCACCTTCAACGCGTAATTTTTATATTTAATAATCTTTATCGCGTGAGTTATTATTTTAATATTTAACCCGTTACTTTCAAAAATGATCCCGAGGTATTTTTAAACTTACTTTTAGTTCATAAAAACTATATTTTTAGTTTTCCTAGTGTTTCAAATTTAATTGGTACTTAAATCGTAAAAGTTTAATTATTACGTCGTTTTCTTAAAAATTATACGATAATTATTCTATCACTCAATTCTTACAAGGAATGTATTTTTACAATTTTTATTATCTCAATACATTCTATTTTGAGCTATTAAAAACTTACTTGCACCAAAAATTTCCATTTACCTTTACTTGTACAATTTATATACAATTACTTATACTTTGTCAAATAATTACACAACACATTCTATATAAAAAAAAAAAAAAAAAAAAAAAAAAAAAAATATATATATATATATATATATATGGGAAACAAGATCCACAAAAAACGCCCAAGGGAAGGGTACACATTTATGGTGGCATGGTTCATTAATTTTGTGTTTTCAAACTATTACATAAAGTCTAACTCAATTATTTTATCTCATTCCCTTCTCATTCACAAAGTGTTAGCAAAACAAATTCTCTCCTCTCCTTTGCTTCATCATAACCGGCCACAAGAGGATCACAAAGGGGATCAAGATTTTTTTTTATCAAGTTCAAGTGTTTACAACCTAGTTATACTCTTTTTATGGTTTTGAAATAAAAACCAAGAGTATTTAGGATTAACCTTGTTACTTTCACCTCATCATTTTCACTAGTAAGCATGTTTTTATCATTTTCATGTTTCCTTTTCATTTTCATATGTTTCTTTTCATTTTTGGAGCTTATATGCATGATATGTGATTTATACCATTTATTTCATGATTTTAGAAGTTATTTATATATATTGGTCATCCTATAATTATTCCCATGGTATTCTTTGGTCTTGATGGTGATTAGGAACCCATGACACCCTAAGAAGGTGTATGGTAGGATTAGATTAGTTTTGGAGTGGATTTGAAGGGATTAGAATAGGTTTTGTCCGAGAAAAACTATTTTCGATAACTATATTTTGTGTTCTGTCCTTAATTCGATTTTCTGGAAAAACCTGCTGTTGGTACGAGATTTTGGCCTTGATATTTAGAAAATATACTTTAAAACGAATCCGTGGCCGCTTGAACGGAGTAAAACGGACTTATAACGAAGAAGTTATGGATTTTTAAAGTTTGACGACGAAACGTATAATTTCTGAAAATTTCAGCTTGCTGTTTTTAGTATTTTCGGGTCAAAAACGAGCCTTAAGCTTCACAAATTATTTCGACTTCTCAAAAATATATTAGTTTACTTCGATACGAAGCTAAGGACATATTTTACGTAGAAAACGGATTTAAAACGACAAAGATATGGCCATTTTCATAAAGTTGCCGTAAATATTATTTTCTGAAAAACTATATTATTTTTACGTTACAAGTATTTCATTAGCTGTGAGGGCTATGTTTGCGGCTGTTTTTAACTATGATGCAAAACTTTTTGGAACAAAATGTCTTCTAGTAAAATCAAGTTCACCGGCCATATTTTTCAAAACAAAAAGCGGTTTGTCAAGCGGAGTTTTAGTAAATAAATTACGAATGTTCAAACTTGGCCGAAACTTATTTTCTGCACACAATTAGCAAAAACCACCATCTTTAGCCCTTGATATCTTTATGATCGAGACCTTTTGGACGAAAACTCCTGAACTGAAACTTTTAGATATCGATACAAATTTTCCAAAACCGTCGAGTTCGTTCTCTAACGATCGACGTACACCGTTTTACAACTACTTTTCCGGAGCCATTTTTGTTGATTTCATGAAAATTCCGTCGACATTGTTTTGCGACGAAAAGTGTCAATTTCACCAAAAATCATTATAAAACCATCGTAGGATGACATTTTGACGTAAAAACATGTAAAGTCATTTTTGAAGGGTCAAGACGTCAAAAGTGTATTTTTCGACGACAAGTGATATTTTCAAAAACCCGTAAATGGTATAAATAACATACGAAGTGCATGCATAGCATTACATTGCAACTCATGACATATCATATCATTCGTAATAGGTCCCGGTTGACGCATTACATTAAACCTCAGTGTACTCACTTTTGCCGTTATTCCAGTTTATCCAAGTGAGTTTTCATAGCCCCGTTTTACATGCTTTTTACATTATTTCAAACCTACGGGGGAGAATACATTGCACAACATTTTTTTATTACGACACTAAGTATGTTAAATACATTTACATTGCTTGAGTTACAAAGTTGCCAGTTAAAAGTCCCCGTTTCAAATGCATGAGCCGTTAATTTTGGAAAGCGTGTGTGAGTGGATAGATCTATCGAGGGTGACTCCTCCATCCGGGTTGGTGAATCCCAATTGTCATACGGATGCATTTCATTCATAATCATTACCAGAGTTGTTTGGCAAGACACTCTTTTGGGGCGTACATTAGTCAGAAGCTTCGGTGTCATGCGCTTAAGCAATTGTAACATTTTTACGTGACTGGATTGTCATGCCTGATTTATACTTGTGTAGTCGTATAAAACATTTACATAAACCTATGATTTCTCACCAACATTATTGTTGACCGTTTTTAGCAATGTATTTTCAGGTAACTGAGGCATTATTATCATGACATGGTTTAGGGACCTACATTTTGAGTCGCGGCGTCGACTTACATTATTGTACATTATGGCACTTTATTCAAAACATCGTTTGGATTTGTAACATATTTGTATTTCCGCAAACTTTGTAAACCTTTTGGGACCGATGTTGTACTCTGAATGTTTTTATGAAATATCCAACGATGTGTTTATAAAACGACACTTTAGGTCGTTCAATATAACTGTGATGTGGTGCTATGACAGTCAATCCCCAGGAATTCCATTCCGCTGCAAAACAGGTAAATTGGGGGTGTGACAGATTGGTACCAGAGCTACAGTTATAGAGAACTAGGTTGCATCATTGACCCTAGACTATAGCTACATTATCATAGCATCTCATCATTTCATCATAAGTACATGTTCACTTTGCATGCGGTTTTATACGCACATTTTTTCGAGTTATTTACTTTCATTTCAAAACGATTGTCACATGGATGCCCTTAAATACCCATCCCATTATCTTTTCCTCATACTCTAACGTGGAGAATTCCTTGTCATTCCCTATCACGATTTTCACATCAATTGACTCATCATCGATAACGTTGTATACTGAGATAAACCCTTTTGGGAGGACGAAGTTACACCTACACCATCACGATCACTATCGATTCACTATAGGATCAGGACAATTTTTATCACTCAGTTGGGACAGATCATACCATTGGGTAGAACTTATAGGTTTGGTCCTAATGAACCTATTTTCTTAACTCACCACAAGGATTTCCATTATCATCATTGTCATTATTTTCATCATTATCATTTCGAGCACCATCCATACCATCACATCTCATACACGATACTCATACACCTAACTTGCGGCTTGGGAAGCGTGCATGATTTGACACACCATTACCATCTACCACTAAGACTATAGACACTATATCATCTCATAGGTTTGAGGACTGTGAGAGTTCTGGGGCTATTGTTGCTAGACCGCCTACTACTCCTACACTTGAAACACGATTAGACTACCAACAGGAACAGATAATAAGTACCTTCTTAGCTAATGTGATCTTTATCATTTATTATCTCTACGATAATCACCATCTTGTTTATTTCATTCCTTACTTCAATCGCCCAATTTTCCATCATTTCACGACGATACATCACTATCTTACTAGGGGTTAGGCCAACCTTATTCTCGATCAATTAGTAGATTGTTATTACTCGATAAGGTTCTCTTATGTATCCTACAAACCATCCAACAAATTTCATTCCAAATTATCTTGCTACTATTTCATGAACTTATTTCACTTGATTTTATTTCGAACTATTTTATCACCATCTTAGAAAAGTTGTTTCATAAAGTTTTAACGTAATTTGTTTTATTATCTATTTATCAAATGGTTTAGTCATTTTATCAACTATTTAATATCCTCATGCGAAACGATTTTCATGTTACTCTGAAAAATCATCGAGCTATTATCTTACAAAACAAAACGTTGAATACCAACTATTTGTTCTATATTCCCTCTTATGAGATAATAAATTTCATCGTTATTTAACGCAAACTGCTTTCAACTATTTTACCGACCATTTCATCGTACTCCTGTAAAAAAAAAATAATAAAAAAAAAATAAATAAATAAATAAAAAAAATTTTACGACTTTAATAATACTCTATAAACAATGACCTTACTGATACTTTGCAAACTATTTTCTCATAGTATGATAAACCGACTAATTTGCTATTATTTTATAAAACAACAAACAATTGCAATAGCAAGTTACAAACTATATTACAAATTTTCCTGCAAGTAATATTACGATATTATAAACTATTTTATCCTTTTGGTGAGCTATATTAGCCACTGTCTGATTCAAAATCATAAAACTTGGTACGCATACCTCATAGACTATTCGCCTTTACTTTACTGACTATTATATTACCAACCTCTAAACCATCTTGATATTAATTAAACTACGAAATCTTCTATTATTTGACAAACGATAAATTGTTTTCTTGTAAGCTATTTTACAAATCATTTTACGAGTTATGTTATAATCTAAATGGTGTCTTACCAAAATATTTCACTACCATTGTTAAGCCGTTTTCCATCATTATATAGCTGTTTTAAAATCACCTTAACAAGTTGTTACTTTTATACCAAGCCACAACTAAGATTTATGATTAAACTGTAAATGATAAAAATGTTTCTTTGTTACTCAATAAAGTGGTTTTACAAACCTTTTCATAAACATTTCTTTCTGTTAACACTCTATAAATGCTTACGCCATTATCTCTCACTCAACCGATAAGTTAGGATTTTACGAGTGACCTTTTTAGGAAAGACTTCCTATACCATATGTGAGGAGGATTCCTCGAAACAAGAAAACAATGGAAGGATTTTGGGGATTATCGACAAGGACTAGAACTAGGAGGTAGGATGATTCAAAACTCAACAAAAATCTTAAGACATCACGAGACATTACAAACCACTATTTTGAATTAGAATCCAAACTCTATCATTCTATAAGTACTAGCCAGACCGAGTTACGAGATTTAATACGAAGCAAATACCCATGAAGCAACACTATAGGGATATACCAAGTCTTCTATCTGAGGCTATAGAACATTCTATTAAACATGGCCTCAACAATATGTGAACTTCCCTACAATGAGTATCCCTTAGAGGAAAATTTTGTTAAATTAAGGCTATCGATATAAACTTCCCCTAAGGCATTGTGTTCTCTAGAAATTCCAAGTAACCTCATTTCCATATCTAGAGATGTCACAGGTTTGAATATGTCGGACAATCAATGACTCCCCATCTACAAGTGAAACTAGAACAAACATTCTTCGACATAGTTTGAGATGATATCTATCTTCTTGCTAGCATGATGGCAATATTAGGGATGAACTACATTTGAAGCAATTACAACACCTCCTAACCCATCTTTTCGGAACCCGTCGATCATTTTGAAAAAAAAAAAATACCCTCAAACTTACCACCTTCTATCACTTCTATTTAGAGCGCTTATTATTAACATAGAATTTGACACGTCTCATTTTCCTTTTATTTGAAGAGTTATGGCGCCGAAGAGAGCTCCACCAGCTATGACACAAGCCGATATCCAAAAGTATATAAAGGATTGTATAGCTAGGGAACTAGAGAAAGAACGGGCAACGATAGCTGCTGCTGCTGCCGCTGTCGAGACCACGGCTGTTACTGAAACTACTAGACATGCTACTACTACAGGAGTTGCAGTAGATTCGAGAGTTCGAAGTGGTACATACATGGACTTTAAGAGCAGTGACCCCCCGAAGTTCAGAGGCACAGAAGGAGCCATTACTATGATCCGTTGGTTGGAAAGGATCGAGTTGTTATTTCTTATATGCGATTGCCCAGATGACTGCAAGGTGAAATTTGCTACTAGTACACTCTCGGATGAGGCAATGTTATGGTGGAATCATTATGCACATCCTATTGGTATGGAAAATGCTTATAAACTCTCATGGGATCAATTCAAGAGGTTGATGACTAAGAAGTATTGCCCGCCCAAGGAGATGAAGAAATTGAAAATGGAATTTATTGGGCTAGTGACCGTTGGTTATGACATTGAGACCTACATCAGAAGGTTTCAAGAGTTGGCTGCTTTATGTCCATATATGGTTATGGACAATGAGAAACTACTGGAAAGATTCATTGGAGGACTTCCAAAATGCATTCAAGGAGAGGTAGCCTCTTTCGATTCGCAAACAATTGAAGAGACCATCAAGGTAACTCAATTACTCATGACTCAAGTTGTGAAAAGGGAAAACATTATCAACAATAACCACCACAACAACGACAACAATCAAACCAACAACAACAAAAGGAAATGGGAAAATGACCAAGGAGATTATAACAACAACAACCAAAGATGTAACACTAACCATCACCAACAACAAAATAGAAGACAAGAAGCCGTCAGGGTTCCTGCTGCTACACCAACAAAGGAAAGAACTTATACTGGAAACTTACCACGATGCCATCAATGCACGCTACATCATAATGGTCCATGTGGTATATGCTTTATCTGTCAAACAGTGGGACACCTTGCTAAGGACTGTAAGGGAAAAGGATATGTTGGGGCTAAACCACTATGTAATCGATGTAAGTATCATCACACGGGTCCTTGCCCTGCCAAGTGCCGCGAATGCCAAAAACCGGGACATCTAGCCAGGGATTGTAAAGGCAAAACTATAATTACATGTTTCAGATGTGGGGAGCAAGGACACTATCAGAATCAATGTCCTCAAAAACCAAGGTCAGCAAGTTGAAGGTGCTCATGGATTAGGTTAAGGAGAAGCTTGTTAAGGTACCAACGACACGAAAGACTGAAGAAAATCGGAAACTAACAGTCTTATTTCTCCTTATGTACTATGTCGTACTAAGTTTATGTTTTCATCCTATCCGAATCTTTATAACCTAAGATGTACTACTTTTGATAAACCACTAGTTGTATAATATCATCATCTATCATACTTTATTTCCTTTCGATTCGATATCTCTTACGGGAATGTTACTTCTTTTTACCTTATCGACCATTTTAACGACACGGTTTAAATCCTTGTAAGCATCGAGAGTTATAACAACTAAACCGAACGTCACATCATCGTTCCTTAATTATACATAGCCTAGCTAACTATGTCTAATTCTGGAGGGATCATGTTAGGTTGGGAGCGGTTATTTATAAATCTTAGTGCAAGCAAAATCTTCACATGTTCCAATCCTAAGTGTTACTTTTGAGAGATTCATCCAATATTTTCTTTCTCTACTACGATGTTTTGTACGTTCTCGATCATCGATAACCGTAACGACACTTCTACATGACTTTTCTCCTCGTTATTCATTATAAACTCAAAAATTCGATAGACCTAACAACGATTGAATTCAGGGACTGAATTCCTTTTTGGATGGGCGAATGTGACAATCCGTACTTTCAGGTCATTGCTCGACACCGTTCATGTCTCATTATTTCAACATTTTTAGTAAACTTGGTTTACTTGTTTCAAATTCGCGTAACCTTGGAGGTTTAGCGGCGAATTCATGATCATGACATCACGTACATTTCATATGGACTAAGATTAGTCTACATTTCATTGACATCATGTGCATCACATTAGTTCATTCATGACATTTCATTTCACCTTCAACGCGTAATTTTTATATTTAATAATCTTTATCGCGTGAGTTATTATTTTAATATTTAACCCGTTACTTTCAAAAATGATCCCGAGGTATTTTTAAACTTACTTTTAGTTCATAAAAACTATATTTTTAGTTTTCCTAGTGTTTCAAATTTAATTGGTACTTAAATCGTAAAAGTTTAATTATTACGTCGTTTTCTTAAAAATTATACGATAATTATTCTATCACTCAATTCTTACAAGGAATGTATTTTTACAATTTTTATTATCTCAATACATTCTATTTTGAGCTATTAAAAACTTACTTGCACCAAAAATTTCCATTTACCTTTACTTGTACAATTTATATACAATTACTTATACTTTGTCAAATAATTACACAACACATTCTATATAAAAAAAAAAAATATATATATATATATATGGGAAACAAGATCCACAAAAAACGCCCAAGGGAAGGGTACACATTTATGGTGGCATGGTTCATTAATTTTGTGTTTTCAAACTATTACATAAAGTCTAACTCAATTATTTTATCTCATTCCCTTCTCATTCACAAAGTGTTAGCAAAACAAATTCTCTCCTCTCCTTTGCTTCATCATAACCGGCCACAAGAGGATCACAAAGGGGATCAAGATTTTTTTTTATCAAGTTCAAGTGTTTACAACCTAGTTATACTCTTTTTATGGTTTTGAAATAAAAACCAAGAGTATTTAGGATTAACCTTGTTACTTTCACCTCATCATTTTCACTAGTAAGCATGTTTTTATCATTTTCATGTTTCCTTTTCATTTTCATATGTTTCTTTTCATTTTTGGAGCTTATATGCATGATATGTGATTTATACCATTTATTTCATGATTTTAGAAGTTATTTATATATATTGGTCATCCTATAATTATTCACATGGTATTCTTTGGTCTTGATGGTGATTAGGAACCCATGACACCCTAAGAAGGTGTATGGTAGGATTAGATTAGTTTTGGAGTTGATTTGAAGGGATTAGAATAGGTTTTGTCCGAGAAAAACTATTTTCGATAACTATATTTTGTGTTCTGTCCTTAATTCGATTTTCTGGAAAAACCTGCTGTTGGTACGAGATTTTGGCCTTGATATTTAGAAAATATACTTTAAAACGAATCCGTGGCCGCTTGAACGGAGTAAAACGGACTTATAACGAAGAAGTTATGGATTTTTAAAGTTTGACGACGAAACGTATAGTTTCTGAAAATTTCAGCTTGCTGTTTTTAGTATTTTCGGGTCAAAAACGAGCCTTAAGCTTCACAAATTATTTCGACTTCTCAAAAATATATTAGTTTACTTCGATACGAAGCTAAGGACATATTTTACGTAGAAAACGGATTTAAAACGACAAAGATATGGCCATTTTCATAAAGTTGCCGTAAATATTACTTTCTGAAAAACTATATTATTTTTACGTTACAAGTATTTCATTAGCTGTGAGGGCTATGTTTGCGGCTGTTTTTAACTATGATGCAAAACTTTTTGGAACAAAATGTCTTCTAGTAAAATCAAGTTCACCGGCCATATTTTTCAAAACAAAAAGCGGTTTGTCAAGCGGAGTTTTAGTAAATAAATTACGAATGTTCAAACTTGGCCGAAACTTATTTTCTGCACACAATTAGCAAAAACCACCATCTTTAGCCCTTGATATCTTTATGATCGAGACCTTTTGGACGAAAACTCCTGAACTGAAACTTTTAGATATCGATACAAACTTTCCAAAACCGTCGAGTTCGTTCTCCTAACGATCGACGTACACCGTTTTACGAACTACTTTTCCGGAGCCATTTTTGTTGATTTCATGAAAATTCCGTCGACATTGTTTTGCGACGAAAAGTGTCAATTTCACCAAAAATCATTATAAAACCATCGTAGGATGACATTTTGACGTAAAAACATGTAAAGTCATTTTTGAAGGGTCAAGACGTCAAAAGTGTATTTTTCGACGACAAGTGATATTTTCAAAAACCCGTAAATGGTATAAATAACATACGAAGTGCATGCATAGCATTACATTGCAACTCATGACATATCATATCATTCGTAATAGGTCCCGGTTGACGCATTACATTAAACCTCAGTGTACTCACTTTTGCCGTTATTCCAGTTTATCCAAGTGAGTTTTCATAGCCCCGTTTTACATGCTTTTTACATTATTTCAAACCTACGGGGGAGAATACATTGCACAACATTTTTTATTACGACACTAAGTATGTTAAATACATTTACATTGCTTGAGTTACAAAGTTGCCAGTTAAAAGTCCCCGTTTCAAATGCATGAGCCGTTAATTTTGGAAAGCGTGTGTGAGTGGATAGATCTATCGAGGGTGACTCCTCCATCCGGGTTGGTGAATCCCAATTGTCATACGGATGCATTTCATTCATAATCATTACCAGAGTTGTTTGGCAAGACACTCTTTTGGGGCGTACATTAGTCAGAAGCTTCGGTGTCATGCGCTTAAGCAATTGTAACATTTTTACGTGACTGGATTGTCATGCCTGATTTATACTTGTGTAGTCGTATAAAACATTATCATAAACCTATGATTTCTCACCAACATTATTGTTGACCGTTTTAGCAATGTATTTTCAGGTAACTGAGGCATTATTATCATGACATGGTTTAGGGACCTACATTTTGAGTCGCGGCGTCGACTTACATTATTGTACATTATGGCACTTTATTCAAAACATTGTTTGGATTTGTAACATATTTGTATTTCCGCAAACTTTGTAAACCTTTTGGGACCGATGTTGTACTCTGATTGTTTTTATGAGATATCCAACGATGTGTTTTTAAAACGACACTTTAGGTCGTTCAATATAACTGTGATGTGGTGCTATGACAGTCAAGCCCCCAGGAATTCCATTCCGCTGCAAAACAGGTAAATTGGGGGTGTGACAGATTGGTACCAGAGCTACAGTTATAGAGAACTAGGTTGCATCATTGACCCTAGACTATAGCTACATTATCATATCATCTCATCATTTCATCATAAGTACATGTTCACTTTGCATGCGGTTTTATACGCACATTTTTCGAGTTATTTACTTTCATTTCAAAACGATTGTCACATGGATGCCCTTAAATACCCATCCTATTATCTTTTCCTCATACTCTAACGTGGAGAATTCCTTGGCATTCCCTATCACAATTTTCACATCAATTGACTCATCATCGATAACGTTGTATACTGAGATAAACCCTTTTGGGAGGACGAAGTTACACCTACACCATCACGATCACTATCGATTCACTATAGGATCAGGACAATTTTTATCACTCAGTTGGGACAGATCATACTATTGGGTAGAACTTATAGGCTTAATCCTAATGAACCAATTTCCTTAACTCACCACAAGGATTTCCATTATCATCATCTCATAGGTTTGAGGACTGTGAGAGTTCTAGGGCTATTGTTGCTAGACCGCCTACTACTCCTACACTTGAAACACGATTAGACCACCAACAGGAACAGATAATAAGTACCTTCCTAGCTAATGTGATCCTTATCATTTATTATCTTTACGATAGTCACCACCTTGTTTATTATATTCCTTACTCCAATTGCCCAATTCTCCATCATTTCACGACGATACATCACTATCTTACTAGGGGTTAGGTCAACTTTATTCTCGACCAATTAGTAGACTATTACTATTCGATAAGGTTCTCCTATGTATCCTACAAACCATCCAACAAATTTTATTCCAAATTATCCTGCTACTATTTCATGAAATTATTTCACTTGATTTTATTTCGAACTATTTTATCACCACCTTAGAAACATGGTTTCATAAAGTTTTAACGCAAGTTGTTTTATTATCAAATTATCAAATGGTTTCAGTCATTTTATCAACTATTTAATATCCTCATACGAAATGATTTTCATGTTACCCTGAAAAATTATCGAGCTATTATCTTACAAAACAAAACGTTGAATACCAATTATTTGTCTTACATTCCCTTTCATGAGATAATAAACTTCATCGTTATATAACGCAAACTGCTTTCAACTATTTTACCGACCATTTCATCTTACTCCTGTACCATTAAACCAAAATTTACGACTTTAATAATACTTTATAAACAATGACCTTACTGATACTTTGCAAACTATTTTCTCATAGTATGATAAACCGACTAATTTGCTATTATTTTATAAAACAACAAACAATTGCAATAGCAAGTTACAAACTATACTACAAATTTTTCCTGCAAGTAATATTGCGGTCTTATAAACTATTTTACCCTTTTGGTGAGCTATTTTAGCCACTGTCTGATTTAAAAATCATAAAACTTGGTACGCTTACCTCCCAGACTATTCACCTTTACTTTAAATGATTATTATATTACCAACCTCTAAATCATATTAATATTAATTGAATTACGAAATTTCCTATTATTTGACAAACGATAAATTGTTTTCTTGTAAGCTATTTTACAAATCATTTCACGAGTTGTGTTATAATCTGAATTGTGTCTTACCAAAATATTTCACTACCATTGTTAAGTCGTTTTCTATCACTATATAAGCAATTTTAAAATCACCATAACAAGTTGTTACTTTTATACCAAGCCACAACTAAGATTTATTATTAAACTGTAAATGATAAAAATGTTTCTTTGTTACTCAATAAAGTGGTTTTACAAACCTTTTCATAAACATTTCTTTCTGTTAACACTCTATAAATGCTTACGCCATTATCTCTCACTCAACCGATAAGTTAGGATTTTACGAGTGACCTTTTTAGGAAAGACTTCCTATACCATATGTGAGAAGGATTCCTCGAAACAAGAAAACAATGGAAGGATTTTGGGGATTACCGACAAGGACTAGAACTAGGAGGTAGGATGATTCAAAACTCAACAAAAATCTTAAGACATCACGAGACATTCCAAACCACTATTTTGAATTAGAATCCAAACTCTATCATTCTATAAGTACTAGCCAGACCGAGTTACGAGATTTAATACGAAGCAAATACCCATGAAGCAACACTATAGGGATATACCAAGTCTTCTATCTGAGGCTATAGAACATTCTATTAAACATGGCCTCAACAATATGTGAACTTCCCTACAATGAGTATCCCTTAAAGGAAAATTTGGTTAAAATAAGGCTATCGATATAAACTTCCCCTAAGGCATTGTGTTCTCTAGAAATTCCAAGTAACCTCATTTCCATATCAAGAGATGTCACAGGTTTGAATATGTCAGACAATCAATGACTCCCCATCTACAAGTGAAACTAGAACAAACATTCTTCGACATAGTTTGAGATGATATCTATCTTCTTGCTAGCATGATAGCAATATTAGGGATGAACTACATTTGAAGCAATTACAACACCTCATAACCCATCTTTTCGGAAACCGTCGATCATTTTGTATAATACCCTCAAACTTACCACCTTCTATCACATCTCTTTAGAGCGCTTATTCTTAACATAGGATTTGAACACGTCTCATTTTCCTTTTATTTGAAGAGTTATGGCGCCGAAGAGAGCTCCACCAGCTATGACACAAGCCGATATCCAAAAGTATATAAAGGATTGTATAGCTAGGGAACTAGAGAAAGAACGGGCAACGATAGCTGCTGCTGCTGCCGCTGTCGAGACCACGGCTGTTACTGAAACTGCTAGACATGCTACTACTACAGGAGTTGCAGTAGATTCGAGAGTTCGAAGTGGTACATACATGGACTTTAAGAGCAGTGACCCCCCGAAGTTCAGAGGCACAGAAGGAGCCATTACTATGATCCGTTGGTTGGAAAGGATCGAGTTGTTATTTCTTATATGCGATTGCCCAGATGACTGCAAGGTGAAATTTGCTACTAGTACACTCTCGGATGAGGCAATGTTATGGTGGAATCATTATGCACATCCTATTGGTATGGAAAATGCTTATAAACTCTCATGGGATCAATTCAAGAGGTTGATGACTAAGAAGTATTGCCCGCCCAAGGAGATGAAGAAATTGAAAATGGAATTTATTGGGCTAGTGACCGTTGGTTATGACATTGAGACCTACATCAGAAGGTTTCAAGAGTTGGCTGTTTTATGTCCATATATGGTTATGGATAATGAGAAACTACTGGAAAGATTCATTGGAGGACTTCCAAAATGCATTCAAGGAGAGGTAGCCTCTTTCGATTTGCAAACAATTGAAGAGACCATCAAGGTAACTCAATTACTCATGGCTCAAGTGGTGAAAAGGGAAACCATTATCAACAATAACCACCACAACAACGACAACAATCAAACCAACAACAACAAAAGGAAATGGGAAAATGACCAAGGAGATTATAACAACAACAACCAAAGCTGTAACACTAACCATCACCAACAACAAAATAGAAGACAAGAAGCCGTCAGGGTTCCTGCTGCTACACCAACAAAGGAAAGAACTTATACTGGAAACTTACCACGATGCCATCAATGCACGCTACATCATAATGGTCCATGTGGTATATGCTTTATCTGTCAAACAGTGGGACACCTTGCTAAGGACTGTAAGGGAAAAGGATATGTTGGGGCTAAACCACTATGTAATCGATGTAAGTATCATCACACGGGTCCTTGCCCTGCCAAGTGCCGCGAATGCCAAAAACCGGGACATCTAGCCAGGGATTGTAAAGGCAAAACTATAATTACATGTTTCAGATGTGGGGAGCAAGGACACTATCGGAATCAATGTCCTCAAAAACCAAGGTCAGCAAGTTGAAGGTGCTCATGGATTAGGAAAAGGAGAAGCTTGTTAAGGTACCAACGACACGAAAGACTGAAGAAAATCGGAAACTAACAGTCTTATTTCTCCTTATGTACTATGTCGTACTAAGTTTATGTTTTCATCCTATCCGAATCTTTATAACCTAAGATGTACTACTTTTGATAAACCACTAGTTGTATAATATCATCATCTATCATACTATATTTCCTTTCGATTCGATATCACTTTCGGGAATGTTACTTCTTTTTACTTTATCGACCATTTTTACGACACGGTTTAAATCCTTGTAAGCATCGAGAGTTATAACAACTAAACCGAACGTCACATCATCGTTCCTTAATTATACATAGCCTAGCTAACTATGTCTAATTCTGGAGGGATCATGTTATGTTGGGAGCGGTTAATTATAAATCTTAGTGCAAGCAAAATCTTCACATGTTCCAATCCTAAGTGTTACTTATGAGAGATTCATCCAATATTTTTCTCTACTACGATGTTTTGTACGTTCTCGATCATCGATAACCGTAACGACACTTCTACATGACTTTTCTCCTCGTTATTCATTATAAACTCAAAAATTCGATAGACCAACACGAACTGAATTCAGGGACTGAATTCCTTTTTGGATGGGCGAATGTGACAGCCCGTACTTTCAGGTCATTTCTCGACACAGTTCATGTCTCATTATTTCAACATTTTTAGTAAACTTGGTTTACTTGTTTCAAATTCGCGTAACCTTGGAGGTTTAGCGGCGAATTCATGATCATGACATCACGTACATTTCATATGGACTATGATTAGTCTATATTTCATTGACATCATGTGCATCTCATTAGTACATTCACGACATTTCATTTCACCTTCAACGTGTAATTTTTATATTTAATAATTTTTATCGCGTGAGTTTTTATTTTGAATATTTAACCCGTTACTTTCAAAAATGATCCCGAGGTATTTTTAAACTTACATTTAGTTTATAAAAACTATATTTTTAGTTTTCCTTGTGTTTTGAATTTAATTGGTACTTAAATCGTAAAAGTTTAATTATTACGTCGTTTTCTTAAAAATTATACGATAATTATTCTATCACTCAATTCTTACAAGGAATGTATTTTTACAATTTTTATTATCTCAATACATTCTATTTTGAGCTATTAAAAACTTACTTGCACCAAAAATTTCCATTTACCTTTACTTGTACAATTTATATACAATTACTTATACTTTGTCAAATAATTACACAACACATTCTATATAAAAATAAAAAAATATATATATGGGAAACAAGATCCACAAAAAACGCCCAAGGGAAGGGTACACATTTATGGTGGCATGGTTCATTAATTTTGTGTTTTCAAACTATTACATAAAGTCTAACTCAATTATTTTATCTCATTCCCTTCTCATTCACAAAGTGTTAGCAAAACAAATTCTCTCCTCTCCTTTGCTTCATCATAACCGGCCACAAGAGGATCACAAAGGGGATCAAGATTTTTTTATCAAGTTCAAGTGTTTACAACCTAGTTATACTCTTTTTATGGTTTTGAAATAAAAACCAAGAGTATTTAGGATTAACCTTGTTACTTTCACCTCTTCACTATCACTAGTAAGCATATTCTTATTATTTTCATGTTTCCTCTTCATTTTCATATGTTTCTTTTCATTTTTGGAGCTTATATGCATGATATGTGATTTATACCATTTATTTCATGATTTTAGAAGTTATTTATATATATTGGTCATCCTATAATTATTCCCATGGTATTCTTTGGTCTTGATGGTGATTAGGAACCCATGACACCCTAAGAAGGTGTATGGTAGGATTAGATTAGTTTTGGAGTTGATTTGAAGGGATTAGAATAGGTTTTGTCCGAGAAAAACTATTTTCGATAACTATATTTTGTGTTCTGTCCTTAATTCGATTTTCTGGAAAAACCTGCTGTTGGTACGAGATTTTGGCCTTGATATTTAGAAAATATACTTTAAAACGAATCCGTGGCAGCTTGAACGGAGTAAAACGGACTTATAACGAAGAAGTTATGGATTTTTAAAGTTTGACGACGAAACGTATAGTTTCTGAAAATTTCAGCTTGCTGTTTTTAGTATTTTCGGGTCAAAAACGAGCCTTAAGCTTCACAAATTATTTCGGCTTCTCAAAAATATATTAGTTTACTTCGATACGAAGCTAAGGACATATTTTACGTAGAAAACGGATTTAAAACGACAAAGATATGGCCATTTTCATAAAGTTGCCGTAAATATTACTTTCTGAAAAACTATATTATTTTTACGTTACAAGTATTTCATTAGCTGTGAGGGCTATGTTTGCGGCTGTTTTTAACTATGATGCAAAACTTTTTGGAACAAAAAGTCTTCTAGTAAAATCAAGTTCACCGGCCATATTTTTCAAAACAAAAAGCGGTTTGTCAAGCGGAGTTTTAGTAAATAAATTACGAATGTTCAAACTTGGCCGAAACTTATTTTCTGCACACAATTAGCAAAAACCACCATCTTTAGCCCTTGATATCTTTATGATCGAGACCTTTTGGACGAAAACTCCTGAACTGAAACTTTTAGATATCGATACAAACTTTCCAAAACCGTCGAGTTCGTTCTCCAACGATCGACGTACACCGTTTTACGACTACTTTTCCGGAGCCATTTTTGTTGATTTCATGAAAATTCAGTCGACATTGTTTTGCGACGAAAAGTGTCAATTTCACCAAAAATCATTATAAAACCATCGTAGGATGACATTTTGACGTAAAAACATGTAAAGTCATTTTTGAAGGGTCAAGACGTCAAAAGTGTATTTTTCGACGACAAGTGATATTTTCAAAAACCCGTAAATGGTATAAATAACATACGAAGTGCATGCATAGCATTACATTGCAACTCATGACATATCATATCATTCGTAATAGGTCCCGGTTGACGCATTACATTAAACCTCAGTGTACTCACTTTTGCCGTTATTCCAGTTTATCCAAGTGAGTTTTCATAGCCCCGTTTTACATGCTTTTTACATTATTTCAAACCTACGGGGGAGAATACATTGCACAACATTTTATTACGATACCAAGTATGTTAAATACATTTACATTGCTTGAGTTACAAAGTTGCCAGTTAAAAGTCCCCATTTCAAATGCATGAGCCGTTAATTTTGGAAAGCGTGTGTGAGTGGATAGATCTATCGAGGGTGACTCCTCCATCCGGGTTGGTGAATCCCAATTGTCATACGGATGCATTTCATTCATAATCATTACCAGAGTTGTTTGGCAAGACACTCTTTTGGGGCGTACATTAGTCAGAAGCTTCGGTGTCATGCGCTTAAGCAATTGTAACATTTTTACGTGACTGGATTGTCATGCCTGATTTATACTTGTGTAGTCGTATAAAACATTATCATAAACCTATGATTTCTCACCAACATTATTGTTGACCGTTTTAGCAATGTATTTTCAGGTAACTGAGGCATTATTATCATGACATGGTTTAGGGACCTACATTTTGAGTCGCGGCGTCGACTTACATTATTGTACATTATGGCACTTTATTCAAAACATTGTTTGGATTTGTAACATATTTGTATTTCCGCAAACTTTGTAAACCTTTTGGGACCGATGTTGTACTCTGATTGTTTTTATGAGATATCCAACGATGTGTTTTTAAAACGACACTTTAGGTCGTTCAATATAACTGTGATGTGGTGCTATGACAGTCAAGCCCCCAGGAATTCCATTCCGCTGCAAAACAGGTAAATTGGGGGTGTGACATTATTTTACCTTTTGTTTCCTCTGTATAGCTTATTTCAAGCTTATTTATAGCTTGAGTTCCAACAGTCAAGCCAAAAGCTTAACTGTTGGACTCATAAGCTCTTATGTTGCTTATTTTCAAGTTTGTAAATTTTTGTTTTCAATAAACATGTATAATATCAGTACTTAGTTAGTCCAGAAAAAGAAAATACCAAAAAGAACCATTTTTAAGCTAAGTGAAAGCTTTTACTTAGAAGCTTATTTGCTTATTAGCTTATTTTTGTTAAGCACATATAGTTTTTATATTTTTCCTAGTTTCTTTTATTTATTTTAGAATTTTGTAAAAAGTTTCAGATTTTTCTTTATCCATTTATTATTTTTAATAATTCAATAATAGTTTTTAGTAATTTATAAATAGTAAATAATTAATAATAAATAGAATAATTGTGTAATAAATACATTTTCAGTTTCTTAAATTATTTTATGATATTTTAGATTTTTCAGATTCTTTATTTCATTTATTTAAGTTAATTTTAGATTTTCTTATTATTTAATTCATTATTAAATACATTTAATTCATTTTTAATTTATATTAATTAATTTAATAGTGTAAAAATTTATTTTAATTTTCTAATAATTTTCTTATCTTTTTAGAATTCTAAAAATATAATTTTCACATTTGTGGGAGTTGTATTGGACTGAATTCACGTTTTTATTTTGTACGTTTACATAAAATTTAGTAAACGTAAGTTTTTAGATTTTAATCGTTAAACAATTGTAAATATAGAATTAAAATGACTTCAAAATTTTGATATGTTTTAATTTCTTAAGTATAATCAATTATTATCCTTTTCCTGTTTTATTTTGTTTCATTTGTGTAATTATTACATACATGTATATGTTTTAGTTTTCTTTAGATTTTCTTAACTTTTATATAAATTTGTAAATTATAGTTTTATTTTATTTCTTTTAATTTGCATTTAAGCCCCTAAGGCATGCAAATTCCCTCTTTGGGAAAGTTTTGTTTTATTCGTTACGTTTACGTTTATTTAAACTTAAACGTATGTTTGTAAATACTTTAATATTTTTAGGTTTCTGATTGTACGTTTTTATTGACGTAGCTGTGACAGAACTATTACTATTCACATTCCTAGTGTTAGTCAATCAGATTCCTGTTTTCCTATACTAATATTATTTTCAACAATTCACAAGTCATTGTACCAGAATGTCACGCCTCACCAGGACATAAACGATCCAAGGATATTTTAATCCTTGGTAAACTTGCATTCCTCTTCCAGGCTGT
>BPTQ01000003.1:95939125-95951226 GCA_019973895.1 Chrysanthemum seticuspe | reverse complement strand
CAGATTTCAACATCCCATACGCAAAGAGGGATTGAGAAGCTTGAATGGTTTCCCAGAACAGATGTTTAAAGAGCGCCTTAGAGTAGGAGTTTATAATCTCTAGTGGGTTTGTAGACAAGACCCTTTGGTAAGTTCGAAGAGTTAGGGAGAAACGCATACCCTACAACTTTAGACACACAGCGCAACTAGAAATAAGACGTGACACTCAACCATCAATAGGAGATAATTAAGGAGTAATACAAACTAAGTAAACACATCTTTAAACTATTATACGAACACACATTAATTAGACATAGACTCCCACAACCTTAGTTTAGATAATTAGATAATAGTAGAGTAATCGGTAGAAATACCAACCCCCCAAATCCAATACCCGAGATTCGTACCTTTCCATTTTTCATAAAATATAAAAAGATAAAAAAATAATCTTCCTCAACCTTAACCTTAGCGTAGTAACTCCCTACTAGCATTCCTATTCCCCTAGAGAACGATATCAATACCCGTGGCTTACCCTAATTACTACACTACAACGATTAGGTTCACTGCCTAGGGTGTTATAAAACTTGCTCGAAGAAAAGGAAGTTCCTTTGACCCCGAACTACGCGTGTAGCGTTATCAAGTGGCTTCAAAATCGCCTTCAACAATGATGTACCAAAGATCAATATCTTTTGACTTCACATACGTTTCGAATCTATTTTTTCAATAAATAAAACCAAGTTTCAAGTAGTGGAGGTCGTTGCATAGATTGTCATTCTTTATAATTTTCAGAACCCATAGTGATCAAATTTTTTTTAAAATACTATTTACTTTAAAACTTTTGTAAACTTAGCTCTTGATGCCAATTGTGGAAAACTAGAAGGGGGGTTGAATAGTTTTGCCGATTTTAAGTTAGTTTCATAAACTTTAGATTCGATGTTATGTGAAACCGTATGGATGGATAGAGAATATAGATCTATAAGTAATGCAAGTAAAGAAAACAAGTAAAGTAAAGGATAGAAATGACACAACCGATTTATAGTGGTTCGGCTACAAGGACACCTTCCTTGCCCTACTCCACTCCCCGAGTCACCTACTCGAGAGTTCAAGCACTATGTCAACAAACTCCTTCAAATCGGCAGAGAATCCTTCACAACGTCGCTTACACTTTTTCCGGTACAAAGCTAAATGCCGAGTCCTTAACACGGAGGACAAAACCAACACTACTATAACACAACAAATATGTAAAATATGAAATACAAGATCTTTGCTACAGAAATCTTGTGGAGGAACAAATCAATCAAGGACCCCTTGCTTGGTTGACTTGTAGAAGCTCGTGATCTCGCCTTAGAGAAGGACCTATATGAGAATCACAACAAAAGAAAGAAGAACTACTATCTAGATCAAGAGATCTGAGATTAGAAGAATGAAAGAATATGTGAGAGAGTTTGTAAGAAGAGGGGTAAGTTACAATGAAGAAATGGCTCTCTATTTATAGGCAAAATCTAGCTACTGTTGCACGGATCCCACAGATCCCTTACATGAGGGATCCGTCCTGTGTAAACTAAGGGATCCGTGAGACGCTCCTCATTATCCATGGGTTATGGGTTATGGGTCATGGGTCATGGGTCATGGGTCATGGACTTTGGACCATGGGTATCCAAGTAGATACAATGTATATAGAAGATGAAATACATCTAGTCAATGGGTTATGGGTTAGCTCCATGGGTTATGGATATGCTCCATGGGTATGGGTCATGGGTTATGGTTTTTACCCATCATAATAAACTATTACAATAAATGAATCATTACAACAATTTATATTAAATGACTATATATGTAGATGCTTTACAAAAATAACATGTATCCTTATAATTTTACTTATGATAACTTTATATTTGTTTTCAACAAAACACGAAGAGATCGCTAAATATTAATAAACGTTTTTACGATTTATTTGTATTAACACCTTCTGCGGCCGGTGATTCGGTCTGCTAAGTATCATGTGTGCGTCTTTTAGTCTGGACTATAGCCAATTTCGTTATTGGGCTTAATGTTGGTCCAGTGTTCGTAGTTATTCTCATTGTTGGGCCTAGGCCCAGTATGTGTATAGCACGAATTAGGCTCAATGGGCCTGCTATACGTGTTATACGTCATCATACCCCTTTATAAATAGTGCGTGAGGGGTATACGAAGCTATGCCTTTAACTTCTTACTTTTACTTGCCCTACAAACACTCTATTTTCTCTACTCTAAAACCGCCAACGGTTTTCTACCTTTGAAGCTTTTTTCCCTTTTTACCAAGGTTTTTGAAAAGAAGATAGCGAAGCAAGGTTAGTCTGATTTTGTTCCTTCTTCTTTTGAGACAAGTCCTTTGTCGTGTTTTTTTTTTTTTTTTTTTTTTTTTTTTTTTTTGTCTTCCTCTTCTTGGATTTTTAAATGTCTTATGAGAACATTTATGCTGCTGATAACCCTACTTAGGTAAAACCTCCCAAGTGTAAGAGGTTTGTGTGCGATCATGGGTAGATTGACCATATTAGCCTCGAGTGCCTGAACAACATGAGAGGGCTGATCGGCCAACAACACCTGGTGTTACCGCGTTCTACCTAGAATATGCCCTTGATTATAACGTTAGGATTCCACTGCATCTTTTCTATTTTGAAATATATCATCATTATGACATTGGTTTTGCCTAAGTACATCTATTGGGGTATCAAAGGCTTAATGCCTTTATCCTAGCTTGTGTTGGGTTGAACTTGCCCCCTAGTTTACCCGTTTTCCGTCGTATATTCCACTTGCGGAAGTGTGGGTCATGGTGTACGGTGGAGAGGAGGTCTAGTAGGGAGGATGGTTTTACTATTAAACCGAAAACCGATTTTATTGAAGGACATGGACCGAGAACCGAGCTGACATGACTCGATTTTGTGTCAGTTGATCAATTCGATTCGGTTTAGACAGTTTAGGTGTGGTTTTTCGGTTTTGGTCCGAAAGAACTGAACCGAAAAAGAAAACTGAAAACCATAAACCAAACCAAATAAAGTTTAGTGCAGTTCGGTTCTTCGATTCGACTTGGTTTTGGTCTGTATGGGTGAATATATAGTTTGTATGGGTGAATATATAGTTTTTCTAGTATAGAAAAAAGGGAAAATGTTGCCTAATAGTAACAAAGTTTGATAACTGTTCCAATTAAGTCACTCAAACTTTAAATTAATCACAAAAATCATTCAAGTTTCAATAGTGTTCCATTATTATGTAATTGCTCAAAAAACACTATCTTTAAGATATTCATATGTGCGTTGTTTGGTTGTACCTTAACAATAAATACTCACCCTGTGAATTTTACTAACACCAATCAACTTAATGTACAATCAACTTATGCACATGTAAAAAGAGATACATGCCATAAAATAATAACCAAGTGTGAAAGGTATTTCGTTTTAATTTCTCAAATATAATAATATACTATTATTGAAAGTTTGAATGACTAAAATGAAACACTTTTTATAATTACTTTTATTTTATAATTAATTTTATTTTATAATTAAAAAGAAATTAGAGTGACTAAATTGGAATAAAACTGAAAGTTGTTGCTGAAAGTTGTTGGTTACTAGTAATGATAAAAATTAATAATTGAATAAGGTTTATCAAAATAAGCTAAAACATACGCTTTGAGCAATCCCTAATCTTGTTCACAGACCTCCTAAACCATAAACCCTAACTAAAGTGACCACTAAAATCCTCCACTATCAAACAATGGCAGACGCCGTTTGCAGAGTCTTACGCGACGGTAAAGTCGACGGTGAACACGCTACATCTCTCACAATTAACGACTCCGTTAACTCTCCGTTTGGTCCTACTGTCTTCGATTACATTTTCACTCAGCTCTCATCCTACATATCATCCAATAAATCCCAATCAAAGTAAATTCACAACATTTTTTTTCACTATCTTGGTTCATGTTTTTTATATTTTTTTTAAACTCATGTTTTTTTTATATATATATTTTTTTCAGGGGTATTGTGATTGTGACATTTACTAGAAGTCCTTTGTTTACATTAGAGTTGCTGAAAAGCCGAGGAATCGATGTCGGGAAATCGCACGAATGGTTTGTGTTTATTGTTTTTTATTATAGATGAATATTGTGTACAGTGTGGAATTAAGTGAAATGTTGGGACAGGTTGAGGGTTGTGGATTGTTATACGGATCCATTGGGGTGGAAGGGACGTCTTAAGGAGCGTGGAGTGGTGAAAAATGTGTCGACGGAAGGTTTGACGAATGTTGGTTTGTGTAGAGATGTGAGGAAGTTGGATGATTTGTTATCTTTGATTCTTGCAGCAGGGAAAGGTTGTTGTAATGTTGTTATGTCTTTCACTTATAGATAATAGGATCTATGTTGTGAAGTAACGGAATTTATAACTTTAGTTTTCGATTTTGTAAATTAATACGGTTTTTTTTTAATGGATGGTATTTGTTTGCAGGGCTTGTTGGGGAGGGGAAATTCTCGGTTGCCATAGACTCGGTAATCTTGTTTTTTTTTTCCTTCCTATTTACTTGTAACTTGGTCCATGTAAATATGTAATAGCATTCAGATTGAAATAGTGTAGTTTAGTGACATTTTTGGTTAGCTTGCTCATATTTTAGCCTAAATCGAAAGAGTAACAGGTCAACTTTTCATTGTCATCGTTCTCTATTAGCATCTCAATATCAGTTTTAGTGTACAGTGACTTCATACAAGGGTTTGAATGTTTTTTTTTCATGTATTGTTTAGGTAAACGAGATGTTGAGACACGCATCACTGTCTTCAGTTGCTAGCCTTTTAACCAATATCCGGAGCCATGGTATGTTTATATTGTTGTTTTGGCCTATCTTGCATTATAAGAAGTTGCACATGTTTTAAGCTATAAATTTTAGTGACTTCTTATCCAAACCAAATTATGTTAGATATTCATATAAATTCAGTTACATGTTTGCATGTTTGTTTCAAAAGTTTTTAAATTATGCGGCCGATTTGCAGCCCAGGTATCTAGTGTCTTTTGGCTACTGCATTCTGATCTTCATGATATGAAAACCGCTGCTGCGTGTGAATACATGTCGTCAGTGGTGGCTACTGTAAAACCACTTATTACATCATCAGATGCGCTAAGAGACAACATCGATAACCTTTCTTTGCTAGAACAAAATTACAAAAGAGGGCAATTCCGCGCATCCCTTAAACGCAGAAATGGACGTGTTAAAGTCATGGTATTCTCCTCATTCTCTCTTGATTACTATCTACTTGTTTTCTTGGTTACTCTCGCATATTAGACTGTCATCTTGATTACAACTACTTGTTTTCGTAGTGTGAAGAGTTCTCTGTTGAGCAATCATTCATTAAATTTACAACTTTAACAGCTGGGGAGAATGCAGTTGCACAAAGCCTTGTTCCTAAGGTTTTCTGTCATTAACTAATTTATCCATTAGCGAGTTTATTTTACATTCACTATTATTTATATTATTATACCTTTTGGCAGGTGCAATTTAATCTGCAGCTTTCAGATAAAGAAAAAAGTGATAGAGCTAAAGTTGTACTTCCATTTGAGCACCAGGGTACGAGTCTTGAATCATTTTATTTGCAACTCTTTTACTGTAGCTGTTTTCAGTCGGTTTTTCTAGGTTACAGTTGTGACTCGCAATAAATTCTTGTTGGTTTCAGAAACGGGAAAATCTGTTCAAATATATGATGGCCGTAAATCTCTCAATGAGGGTAAACACGATTCAAATGCTGCTTTGCCTCCTGAGAATATGCAAAAACATGAGGATTCTGGCAGGGGAGAGATCATATATTTTCGTGATTCGGATGATGAGATGCCTGATTCTGATGAGGACCCGGATGATGATTTGGACATATAATTGCATAGATTACAATTGCAAAGGAATTAAAATGGTAGCTTTAGTTGAGCACCTCAGTTCATATCCCATTGCCAAGATCAAAAAGCGAATCTGCTTACTGCCTGTAACATTCTGACAATGAAGCCGTGTGCGGTTCAATGTGTGTTATTGTTTGGTCAATTCTTGTAAAGATCGAAGACCACAACCCCCAGTTTGGCAATAAAAGTGGCTTAACATAGTTTCCGTCAACCTATTGGGATATTCCTTTCTGGTACTGGCAGACAAGCAGTCTTATACTTGGGTGTTTGTTGGTTTTTTATATTTACTTCAAATTTTTGTTGTATGCTTAGTATAAAAAGGAATGCTCATTGGAAACAAGCTCATTTATGTTCTCGCAAGTTTTCAGAATACGCAAAGTCAAGGTTGTGTGGAGAATATCTTACCCGGTGTCATCTTCGTTTCCTTTGGTCTCTTTTGTAGCTATCAACCAAATTTATATGAAAGACTAATTGTCTAATTGTATGGCAGATTAATGAGATGTTGTTAAAAGATAGACTAACTAGTGAAATGGTTAAGTTTTAAATGTGATGGCTGTAGCCATGAAGTCATAAGGGATTTGAATTATTAACTAAAGTTGCAAGGATTTTAGTTTCTAAAATGTTAATTGTGTATCTGAAACTTTCATAAAACCCCAACTAGTGGTGTAGCTCATTTGCTTTCTCCTTTTTTGTTTATTTATAGAAAAACCAAATTTGTAAGACTTCAAAGTTTTAAAGTTACTAATTCAAGCAAAGCAACCAAGAAAATTACTAGTAGTTAGAGATCTTACAAATCCTATGGTCTATCTTGTACAAAGTCAAATGGATAAGTTCAACACATGTTTTATATTATTCACTTGAGATTTTTAGATCAATAATGGGATATCAACAACATTGGCCAAAGTGTTTTGACCTAACAATTTTTTCCGGGCCATGGAGGAAGATGGAGAGTTTTAGAAAACGATGGTAAATGATGCTAGAATTATAAATCAAATTTGCATATCCACAATAAAAGAATACAATACGAAATATTTAGCTATACTGATACTGTACGGTTACAAAGCAAATCATATGTATGAAACCCAATAAAGGGTCGAAGAATGAGTTCAAAACTCAAAAGTTAGTGCAGCAAGTAATCACATCTATGCAGCCACATGAACCGAATCCAAGCCAAATCTGTAGATGAGAAAACAATCAGATTAAGGGCATATAGAAAATTACAGTTAGCTGCATGTTTGTTCTTAAAGCTCTACGATTCTGTTTAATTTTACCATTAATATGTTTGACAAGTCTTCTTAAAGCATGTTCAAACTTTCGCTAGAGAGGAACTCAATCTCGATTTTGTTTAAAACATCCATCAAAATATCCTTTAGTTGATAGTTGGAATTAACTTTTGAAACTAAGTTGATAAAACAAGCCTGGCTCAAGCTCAACCCAAAGATATTAATTGAAATGATACATACAAGGCTCAAAAAGCTCAATAATGGGGCCAAGTATTTATAAGCTCAAACTGAACTTTTTATATGTCTCCGGCCTACTAAAGCTTGACTTGATCAAGCTTAAATAAAATTCGAGCTCAAATACTCGACCAATTTGCAGCCATAGTATAGACGAGTGAAATTCTTGTAAATGACATTATGTTATATCTAACACACAAATAACATGTCTTCTCATTTACAGTAAATTTGGTTAATAATGTTATATATAGGGGTGAGCATCGGGTCAAACTAGACCCGAACCGACAAAAACCGACCCGCCCCGAAAACCGAAAAAGAAAAAAGCCAAACCGAGAACCGAACCAAGAAATAAATATCAAAACCGAAACCGAACCGAATAACTCAGTTCAGGTCAGTTTTCGGGTTTCGAGCCGAAAAAACCGACAAAAACCGAACCAAACCGAAACCGAAAAAACCCGAAATAAATATACAAAACCGAAACCGACCGAAAAAAGTTGGTTCGATTCGGTCCTGTTTCGGTCGGTTGTCGGTTCGGATCGGTTTTAGGGTGAATTTGCTCAGCCCTAGTTATATATGTGATTTAAAAAGGGCAAAAGCTGAAACCGCTATTAGTTTAGTTAGTATTTTCTCATACAAAAGGTGAATACCTCATGATAAGACTACAAGTCCAAGGTATACTGAAGCACTAAGAAAAATGAAAGATATCATTCCCCTGCAAGAATAAGCAAAGAGTGATAAATTAGCTGAAACAATTCACGACAGGGAAATACATGTTTAACTAAAAAAATAGAATTTTGGGGCAAACACTTACCATATGACTCCCCATCCAACACCATTACATGGGCAGGGGCAGATTTCTGCAAACTTCTCAGCATCACTAGAGTTAACTCTCCTTGAAATTAGATCATCATAAATATCTGCCAAAAGGTTTTAATTTATTTCAATTCTAAGATGTAAATATTCCATTGGTACATATAATTTATCAATCCAGATAAGTTTAGATCATTACCATATACCGAAAACAAACTGTTCATGACACCTGAAAATGAAAATCAGACATTCATGAGCTAAACGTCATATACTTAATAAGATAGAGTGGAAACAGCGGCCACTGGCAAAAGATTATACCAATAAACAGAATGACATATTTAAGGATATGAATCGTGGTTTTCTCTTGCAGGACCCACACGATAGCAAGGAATACGATGAATCCTGGTGACAAATTTAATATGGAAACAATTTAGCCAATAATTTAATATAATCAATAAGAAGAATAATTTATCAACAATTGAAGTTACAGACCAATGCAAAGTCCTCGAAGAGTCCACTGTTACCACAGAAAGAAAAACAAAAGAGATGGCAAATATGTCAAACCTCAATAACTTGAAATAGTTCACCATATTGTGGATTTCAAATATATGATTAAAAGAAGCACTTGTGAATAATGAATTTGAAAAGATATTCTTGCATTCTTACATTTTTGGCAATGAAGAGCACGATAAGAAGGGCAACAGCTAAACAACCAGCAGCAATTCTTGCACTTATAAGATTAGTCGATGCGACGATCAAAGCCATACCCCAAAATGATGAACCAAGATCTGGATGCAAAGAATCAGTCATTTACAAAGATACATACATATGCACTGTAATTAAGAAAAAAAGGCTAATGTTATTATAAAGTAACTTACTTATCTCAATGTTCCGATTAGGTAATTATAGTATTTTATTCTTGTATTGATATTTATACTTTCATTTGGTGTGCTAATTCGGTAACTCAATTACCTTAAGAGCCAATCAAAACGTTGACGTTGCAAAAACTGCCCACGTTGGGATGAATCCCTTTTACCAAAAAAAAAACTGCCCACGTCAGCAAAAATTACTTCACTTTTGTCACGTTTTGCCATTTATATTTTCCGTTTATCATACTCATTAATTTCTTTTGTGGCCACGTCAACATACTAAATGTCTAAGTCATCAAAATGACTGGCTAAATTGGTCACCTCCCACAATTAACATATCAGCACATCATATGTAAGGGATACACATCAAAAGAGGACTAAAAATATGTAAATTTCCAAATCGGAATATTGTTATAAGTAGCTTGCCATTTAAAGACATTAGTCTTGGGTGAAAAAATATATTATTTCAGAGGAAAGTTATATACATCCGGCAGGCAAGATCAACCAATAAACTCCACCACGTGTCTGTGTCACCCCTCCTTCATTGGCATGAACCTCCATGCCCATTACCTGCATACCATAATTTATTAATTGTATAAAGAGTTTCTGATACTTAATACTAGAAGTCATCCAAGATTAACCAGTCATGTTTTCATGCTAAGTTTTGATAAGAAACATTAACTCTACTTAAAAAGGTAAGACAGACTGTTACAATATCTCAGATTTCTTGCAAAGAACTATTGATTAGGTTTTAGTATCAGTAGTTTAGTTGTTCAATTAAGACCAACTCTGTGAGCCAAATTTCATTTAGCGAATTGAGCGGGTATTGGACTTTAAGCATCACTGCATTCTATTTCATAGAGCTACGAGTGCAAAGATTTCGTCAAATTGCTGGCACAGGATACCAGATCCGTGATTAGGCTCTCTGGCTTGAGCAACGCTTTTAGATTTACCAAGGACTAGAGGCTAAGCCTCCTCTAGTATTTGCTTTCTAACTACAAGTATCTTACCTATCAAAGTGATCCTCAGGCACTCATTTACAACATCAAGCTTGAGTTGACGATAAGCCACATAGATTAGAATAGACTACAAAAGACATGTTACATGTAGATTCATTTTTATAGTTATATACAAAGCCTACAAGATGGAATGGAAAATCCAGGTGATCAAGAAAAAGTTAGTACTTAGGAAAAGAGGACAATAGTCCCTGTGTGAATAAAGACATTGTATATGCAACATAAAAAGGATAGAAGCAGAATTATGCAACACAGAAGATAACATAATTCTGATCTTAAAAGGATAATACAGCAATCTACATCATACGTGGCAAATTAGATGCATCTTTTAAGGCAGATTGTAAGCATTCATAATCGCGTTCCAAAATATGAATTGGTACTAAGACCTACAATGCTAAGTTAACTACTAGAAAATCATAGATTAAACAGCTATATTAAATGTCAACTACTGAAGTTAAGCAAGAACAGCAAATCATTGGTCTAATCACTCAACCGAAATGAAACTAAACATATAGCAATTGGTTTTATATGCATCACTGTACTGTTAACTTAGGTAAGAACATTTAAAACTGATTTAATGATCCCCGACTGACATATCAAATACCAATAAGGTCATCTTTAAGCAACTTGTGTACATAAAGCATAACGGGACGGAAACAAGATAAAGCCAAAGTTACCTCTCCACATGTAAGCTTACAAGCGATTGCATGACTTGCTTCATGAAGAAAGACAGTGATGAGCTTGAAAGGTGTTAGCAGAAACGTGCGCCATAACTGTACAATTCAATCAAATAGAGAAACATAATGAACAACATGAATAAGCTAAGCCTGCGAGTCTTCAATGCTATATACACAACCAATTAATGCACGCTGCCTAACCAAATTAGAAAACATACCACCTCATTATCATCAATACCTGTACTAAACAATCTTATAATATGCAAACTAGTATAAAAATTTACAGTCCTTTAGTAGACGTTGAACTCGTATAGTTACTCTATTTATTCATGAACGTAAATTGTCATGTCAGCAGGGACGGAGGCATTCTTTGTTGAGAAAGGTCACCTGACCCCACTGTCTTTAATAATGGCGAAAATTACCTTATAATGTAAGAACCATTCAAAATGTATTGTTGACCCCTCTAAATTATGGGGTAGCCCCCACTGACTTTGGCGAATATGCAAAAAAAAAAAAAAGGGGGGGGGGGGGGTTCTCCATCTGTTTTATGTGTTTTGCAGACCATCTATTACAACCTCCTTGTATATAAGTATATAACCAAAGATGAAGTACTAAAGTTTCTAAGCTATATAGTTTTATAACATATCTTCTTAAAACTAATTGATATTTATGCAAGTGTATTTTGTATTTGGGTATTCGTTTCTTAATCCTAAACTTTTAAATGATAAAAAAAAAGATGCAATTTGCAGTATAGGTGATGAAGCAATAGTGGAACGTTTTCAAATTTTGAAGTCTATTCAAAGACAGTTATATAGTATAGTTTTCTTTTGATATGCTACATTAAAAGTATTAACGACCCCGCTAATAACATTTCCTGGCTCCGTCAATGTGACTTAATTTACCTAGCTACATCAATTCTAACTTACTCATGTTCAATATATGTATGTGTAATTGTGTATTGGTAGTTTGGTACCCCCAACGAGATGAACTATTGCTGCAAGTCTAATTAAAAGTCAAAACCTAGTTCATTACCTATTTGAGTGTTGACAACATAATAAAAGTTAGCGAAACATTTAAACCATCATAATCAACACATAAAAGTTTTAACAATGTCTTTTTAGTAGTTTTGACCTAATTTGTACGTCTCTGAGCAGCAATGTATTAAAACACAAAATAAATAAAGCATAGAATTAAATTAAATTAAAGAAAAGAGTTTGGGAACTGACAGCGAGAATGACGAGAGTGAAGATGCCGACGGTGGCGAGGAAGACTTTCTGGTCGTGATCGCAACAATTCTTCAACTCCCAATTCGGCTTCATTGCTTCAATTTCTTAATACTAGTAGCGTTTAATTTATGTGTGTTTGCGTGAGAAAAAAGAGGATTTGAAAT
>BPTQ01000003.1:95878500-95939025 GCA_019973895.1 Chrysanthemum seticuspe | reverse complement strand
ATTTTTCAAGGTTTTACTCAAAAAGACAAGTACTTCCCCATATGATTTTTAAAACCTCAACCGTTTATATCACTAGTTGAGGGGGAGTATTTGCATTCAAACTTTGTTCACAAATTGTTCACAGTGGTCACTCTTCCCGCAAAACTCGAAATGGTCATATTTATTCTCAACCGTTCAAAAATAACATTTACATATGCCATTTTTTAGGGGGAGAAAATTTGTGTGATAAGAAATATGTTGTACAAAATGCAAATGAATCTGTGTTCCTCAGACTTAACCAACGAATTGACGGTACTAAACTGTTTGTAACTCGAAAAGACTTGTCCTGGACGGGTAATAATTTCAAGCTAGTTCGCTAGTAATGTAAACGTGTCTCGCAAAGGACTTGTCCAAGTAGAAAGTACCATTCGAGAAACTCTTGATAGACATGAACTCTGACGGGTATGACAACCTTTCGAGGTTTGTCTACACCTTCAAGATAGTTATTAGAGCTAGTTGTCACCTAAAAGCTGACAATGTAACTCTTTAACTATGCAACGTAACCGTGTCTCGCGGGGGATTGTCTATCTTCAGTGAATCAATTCAAAAAGTGCGCGCTCTTTCCTCACTGTGCATTTAACCATTAAAACTATTAAGCACATGTGGAGGGAGAGTATTTATGCAAAACTTCATCTCTCACTGTGGTTCAAACATGTTTTTCATTAACAAACCCTTTGAGAGAGATTTTAACATATAGTGGTTTCTAATGGCAAACATAGGTTAGTCATGGAGTTATAAGGTGACTAAGGTTAGGAATAACCGTCCTATGATCCGCCAGAGCCGGAGGGATCTACCCAAGGACACTACCATTAGTTAGTGTTAGAAGTCCTTAGGAATGATTGTAAAAAGGAGAAAATGAGAATTGGAGAAAGAAGGAGTTGAAGAATCAAAAAGTAATGTAAAGTAAAGGGTGAAAAGAAATAGCCCTCCAGATTATTCAACTTAGGGCAGACACCGGGTTCAATTCATATGCTACTGGTTGTCACTTAGTGACACCGGTATTGAAGATTAAAAGTCGTCATGGACCCAGTGACGCATGCACTAAACCTTCTTAGCCACTCAAGTTTTTCTCAACAGAAGCTTGTTTCATTTTCACAGGGAACCCTACGTAAACTATTGGCTTTCTCTTAGAGATCGCTGGTATTGAAGAAGGAGACCCTCTCCCTAGTCTCCGCTCAGGAAAACCAAATCGCACTATTGAGTCTAGAGCCACGAGATTCATCAAAAGATCTCTTAGGAACACTTGACATTTAATCACTTGATGTTCAACAAATAAGATCATCAGTGGTTCATATCGAGTCCTTCAAAGATCTTAGCAATCTGTCGAGAACATTTATGAGAGGTTCACATCTGTGATCCTTAGTGATTGAATGGAAACTCCTGCCAGGGTCAACATCAAACAGCCCTGACAGCAGGTCACTTCGGTAACTCCCCGTGGATTACGTGGAGTGTGTCTCAAACGGTCTACAGTCGTGAGGTGATGCTTCGGTGTACCTCAGCGACTCATCTGAACTGTAGACGTACTTCGGTACATCGCGTTATCTCACTTGTGGGACTCCAGTTCAGGAACGGCCTTTGTAAGAATTAGAGTTGTGTTTTCACACTATGCTGTTAACACTCTCGAAGTTCAAACTTGTAAGTGCCGGAAACCGCTTATTACTAACCGTTTGAAATGTTTTCTTCTTATGGAAGCTCCGGAGCGGGATGATCGTGCTGATTCTTCTCATGTTCACGCCAACATCATCACTAATGGAAGTTCTATTCAAAAGCAACACAACCGTCAGAATGATTCTTCGTCAAACCAAAGAATCTACAAAGTTAAAGACTTAGAGAACTTCATCAGTATTGAATTCCAACGTCATAGAGCGTGTGAGCATGTTGAAGAATGACGTGGAGACACTGGAGCAGCGAAGCAGACCTGAGGCAGACTGATGCAGACAACAACATACTATCACTTTCACCACAAAGAACAATGATCAAAGAACAAAGTTAATGATGACGTCAAAGCATAACTGTTTAAAGATAACTATCTCTCTACACTGGGGAGATTGTTCGAATCAAGGCAATTCCTCTCACAAGAAAGAAGAATGTCAGAAGACGTCACAGCTACTATTACATCAACGCCTTCACCGTTTACATTCATATATACTTGAGGGGGAGATTGTTGGAATCACTCCTAAACAGTATTTCAAGTATTTATATTTCATATGTAATAGGTAGCTTTATTATGGCCTTTATGTTTGTTTAAGGTCAAGCTTATGTAGAAGGCCCATAAGCTTGATCCAAGCCCAATAAGGAATAGGGAAGGAGAGGGAGTGTTGCCCTAGCTCCTTGCCTATATAAACTCTTGTAAACCCTCATTTGAGGGTTGGTTGTTCAAGTTTTCTTTTCACATGCTCTCTACGCCTAACCGTCTTACATATTAACGTGTGTGTGTGTGTGATACTTGTTCATCCGCCTTTATCCCCTTCTCTTATAACTTGTGTTTGTAAAACTAGTGACCTAACACATTCTCACGGGGAACCTACATTATCTATCGACTTTCTCTTAGAGATTGTTGATATTGAAGAAGGAGACCCTCTCCCTAGTCTCCGATACAGGATCCAAATATGCACAAATTGAGTCTAGAGCCACGAGATCATCTATAAATCTCATTAGGACACTTTCAATGAAGACTCTCTTTTTCACACAATGTGGAAAGAGAGATTATATCTTGAGTCCTACGCATTATCCTTGTGGTATTGCCAGAACATCTGAGTGATATGCAAACATATTCACAATGAAGATGGAAAGCCTTCTGGAGCCAACATCAAACAAGATCCTGGTGGGTGGCATGTGAGATCTATTCAATAGATCAACCATGTGACAACTGAACAGAAACAATGGAGCGATTCAATCTTTTGAATCAATCCTGGTTCAGGTTATGGATTGACGGATACCTTTGAAAAACCGGTCATTGTGCTTAAAAACTCTTTTCTTTAGCACATCGACCGTGTACGAATATTTCAAATCAAAAGGTGTTTATGATTGATAATTTATTTTCATTAAAACCTTCGTTGTATTGCAAAAACAATTTCTATTGTGCGATACACGATTGTTTTTCAAATCTCTTTTCATCAATCAGTGAATTTCTATTCGCTGGTTCACTCACTCCGTGTTGTCTTCTTTGAGACATTCCGGTTTGAGAACAACTAGAGCAGCTGCGAAACCCTGTCAAGGAAATTCTTCGGAATTATACCTGATCACAGGCAGTACTTGTACTGATCAACGAGGAACCGTGGGCCGTGTACCTCAATTCAACGAAAGTGATCAAAGACACTTTCGTGCGCCTTATTGCTAACTGTTTTATGCAGGTACACCCGACGTTTGCAGCTGATCAGAATGAAGCGGTCAATCCATAGCCGCATGCTCACACTATACATTCATTTCTCAAGAAATCATGATAAAGTGCATCAATGACTCTGATATTTTCACTCCATGCTTCTGCTACGCTGCTGCCAATATCATGAATCAACGAAAGTTTCCGCTACTCTGATGATAAGATATCATGATCCTGAATGTGAGCATGTTGGTCCGAAAGTCACAACATCACATAATACCAACACCACAATGGATGTCTCAGAGATTTTTGTTAGCTGATGATCTCAAAAGCTGGCTCAAAATTATTATCACGTGGATCAGTAAAAGACCTCCACTTGGATTAACCAAACATGCAATGAGAAGAATCAATGACTACGAGCTTCGGAGCATAGTGCTACATCAAGAATGCGAGAACAATTGTTAATGTAATATCTGTTTGTATTCAATGTAATTTTAGTCTATGTTTGAGGTGACCTCCCTTAGGGGGAGATTGTTAGGAATTAGAAATTCCAGGTATTAAAGAGTCGGTCACCTCAAGTATATGTAATCGTTAGAAAGCTCGTAGTCGTAGTTATTTTAACCTAAGTAGTATTTAGTTAAGTAACACCGTGGAGGACGGACGGGTCTTTACCCACTGTATGCCTGATCCACAGCCCGTTTTGTGGCGTTTTATTGTAAGACTATAAATACTCTCTACCTTCCAAGGTAGAGAGTTGGAGCTCATAATAAGATTTTTCTTTCTCTCACTAAAGTTCCCTAAACCTCTAACTTTCTCTCTCTAAAAACTCTTGTACGCCTACTTTGTGTTATGGTTTGATGTGTATGTGAAATCCAATATCTTACAATATTGACTTTGAGGAATCGTTTACTCCGGTTGCACGAATAGAGGCTATCAGAATCTTCCTTGCTAATGTTGCCAGGAAGAATATGGTAGTCTACCAAATGGATGTAAAGACTACATTTCTTAATGGTGATCTCAAAGAAGTGGTCTACGTCAGTCAACCAGAAGGATTTGTGGATCCCGAGCATCCTAACCATGTCTACCCTTTGAAAAAGGCTCTCTATGGCTTGAAGCAGGCTCCAAGGGCATGGTACGATACTTTGTCAAATTTTCTTTTGGAAAATGGATTCTACAAAGGCGCTATTGAACCCACACTGTTTACTCAGAAATCAGGCAAACATTTAATTCATGTTCAAATATATGTTGATGACATTATCTTCGCCTCGACCGACCTAAATGAATGTAACCGTTTTTCTAAAGAGATGGGCTCTAAATTTCAAATGTCAATAATGGGAAAATGTCATTTTTCTTGGGTTTACAAATTTCTCAAAGTCCTGGAGGCATTTTCATAAATCAATCTAAATATGCTAATGAAATATTAAATAAATTTGGATTTGATTTAAGTGACCCTGTTGACAGTGGATAAAACTAAACTAGATGAGGACCTCTCTGGGATCTTTGTTGATCAAACTAAATATCGTATTATGATTGGATCCTTGATGTATCTCACGGCCAGTAGACCTGATATTCTGTTCGTTGTATGCATGTGTGCTTGCTACCAAGCTAAGCGTACTAAGAAGCACCTTGAAGCGGTTAAACGGGTATTTCGGTATCTCCAAGGAACCATTAACCTGGGTCTTTGGTATTCGAAGGACACCGCCATGTCACTAACAGCCTATGCAGATGCTAACCATGTAGGGTGTCAAGATACTCGTCGAAGCACGTCAGGAGGTGCTTAATTTTTGGGTGATAACTTAGTGAGCTGGTCATCAAAGAAGCAAATGAGTACTTCTATATCTTCTACAGAGGCTGAATACATTGCCATGTCATCATGTTGTGCTCAAATCTTATGGATGAGATCCCAACTATCTGACTATGGCTTTGTATTCAATAAAATTCCTCTGTACTGCGACAACAAAAGTGCCATTGCTCTCTGCTGCAACAATGTCAAACACTCTAGATCGAATCATATTGACATCCAACATCATTTCATCAGGGAAAAAGTAGAGAAAGGTGTGGTTGAACTCTACTTTGTAAGTGTTAATACAAATAAACAGTAAAAACGTTTATTAATATTTTGCGATCTCTTTGTGTTTTGTTGATAACAAATATAATGTTATCTTAAGTACAATTATAAGGATACATGTTATTTTTGTAAAGCATTTACATATAGCCATTTAAATAAAAAAATGTTGTAATTAATCATTTGTTGTAATAATTTATTAGGATGGGTAAAAACCACAACCCATGGATCATATCCATAACCCATTGACCCATACCCACAAGACTAGATACAATGTACTCATTAGATACATTGAATCTAAAAGAATACCCATGGACCAACCCATGACCCATGACCCATAACCAAAAAACCCATGGTCAAAGAGGAGTGTCCCACGGATCCCTATGATTACACTAGACGGATCCCTTGTGGGAGGGATCCGTGGGATTCGGGGAACAGTGGCAGAATTTGCCTATAAATAGAGAGCCATTTCTTCATTCTAACTCACCCCTCTTCTTACTAATTCTCTCATATACTCTCATTCTCTTCTAACAAAAGATCACTTGATCTAGAGAGTACTTCCTTCTTTCTTTCTTTAGTGATTCTCATACAGGTCCTTCTCTAAGGCGAGATCACGAGCATTCTACAAGTCATCCAAGCAAGGCGTCCTTGATTGATTTGTTCCTCCGCAAGATTTCTGTAGCGAAGATCTTGTATTTGATATTTCACATATTTGTTGTGTAATAGTCGTGTTGGTTTGGTCCACCGTGTTATGGACTCGGTATTTAGCTTTGTACAAGAAAAAGGTGTAAGCAACGTTGTGAAGGCTTCTCCACCAAGTTGAAGGAGTTTGTTGACATAGTGCTTGAACTCTCGAGTAGGTGACTCGGGGAGTGGAGTAGGTCAAGGAAGGTGTCCTTGTAGCCGAACCACTATAAATCGGTTGTGTCATTTCTATCCCTTTGCTTTACTTTATTTACTTGCTTTATCATTAGATCTATACTTTCTCAACATCCATACGATCTCACATATTATCGAATCTAAAGTTTTTGAAACTAACTTAAAATCGGCAAAACTATTCAACCCCCCCTTCTAGTTTTCCACAGTAAGGACTGAGTATCAGTTGGCAGACATCTTCACGAAAGCTCTTCCAAGAGATCGATTTGAATTTATCCTCCCGCGACTCGGCATGAAGAGTCTGCAGCTGGAAATGCTCAAACGTCTTCAGGAAGAGGATGAGGAGTAAAGGAGTTTCTTCACCAATTCTTTGTTAATATTTTTCAAAAAGTAAAATACAAAATTATAAAACCAACAAAATCCCATAAAAATTTGAAACATCAGAAAATTCCAAAAATATTGTTTTCTCTCAAGGCATGTCTTCTGATATCGATAACATCTACAATCCTAGAAATGTCATTCAATAATGACATGGGGTTTTAGATGAAGTTCGAGCAGAAATTCAAATATTTTTCAAAAAATGCCTAAATTATGGTTCACAGTCATTTCAGTTTGTGACCCAGGCTTAAAAAGATGGTTTATAGTCATTTCAGGCTGTAACCTGGGCTGGCTTATAGTTATTATAGACTGTAACCCGCTTTTTAAAGAAATAAAAGTTCTTCTCTAAATCGTTTTTATTAAATTCGTGCACTTATCCTAAAATAAAATCATGAAAGTTCGTTGCCAAAAAGACGGCTGTTCCTATTCAAATGTTTTTCATTCTAAGATTCTTCTGAAAAATATTTGTTGTCTCATGGTGATAACATTGTTTGAAAATAAATCGGACTCAAACTTTTGGAAAATCAACTGGACTCCATTTTCTCAAAATATTTGTCGCTCAATCAACGACTACGGTCATTGATTGAGGGGGAGAGTGATTTCAAACTTCATATTTTCAAACAATATTTCATCAAATGGACTCCTTTGAATAATTTTTTCCAGTTTGTACGTTATAAAGTGGTTAATAAATATTTTGGTGTTATGTGTCAGTGTATGATTTTTCGTTATACTCAAACGATCTTTCAAAATGAAAATTTTTCTTTTTCTAAAAGATCTCTCAAAATTATCATACCTGATACTATTTTGACATTGAAGAACGAGGCTTGAACTGATGTGTTTAAAATAGAGCCACATCTTTCCCCAATTATTTTTTAAATTATTTAAATCAATTGGGATCACAAATCTCAAAAGGTTTGAAATTTTTGATCAGGGGAAAGATTGTGATTTAAATCTCAAATCTGATAAAATGGTGATTGTCTTAGAAAATAAAAGGCACTCCTTCCTCTATGTGCCAAACGATTTCAAATATACGATGCACATGTTGAGGGGGAGCATTTATCTAAAACCGAAAGTAAACGATGACACCAATGTAACAAGTTGAAGCACTGATCATCTAATACTCATCCTCTCACTAATCCTAGATGAGGTAGGTGTAGGTGTAGCTACTTGTTGAGGTTTACCAAAACTAGAAGCATTTTTCTAAGGTTATCGTTTAAAGAATCAAGCAAGCATTCCTTCCTTCATGTGCTAAATGATTTCAAAAAACCAACGCACATGTTCAGGGGGAGCATTTATGAAAGCTCAAAAACAATTGAGTTATAAAATGCTTTGATTTGATATCACAAGTACCTTAATTGGTTTTTCAAATTGTTTTTCATTTGGTTTCAAGGCAGAAACAACTGTACCACAATACCGACCATTTTATTTTATGCATTGGAGTTATAAGGATGGTAAGGTTAGGTATTAGTTCCCATGATACCACCAGAGTGGGAGGGATCTACCCATGGACAATCCACTAGATAGTGTAGAAGTCCTTAGGTATGATGAAAAAAGGAGAAAAGTGAGAATAAGGGAAGAGTGCCGACTGAGATAGAGCTAGGACTAGAACAAACCCAACAACGTTCTAGTAATGAAGTCTCGGTAAGCACTAAAGGGGTTGAATAATGAAAAAGAAATGAAAAGTAAAAGGGTGAAAAGAAATAGCCCTCCAAGAATTCAACCTTAGGGCAGAAACTGGGTTCAATACATATGCTATTGGTGGTTACCAAGGTAACACCGGTATTGAAGACAAGACGTAATAAACCTAGTGACATATTGCACTAAACTTCCCAGCTACTCAAGTTCTCTTAAAAGGGCTTGTTTCATTCTCACGGGGAACCTATAGAATCTATCGACTTTCTCTTAGAGATTGTTGATAATCAAGAAGGAGACCCTCTCCCTAGCCTCCGCTTAGGAAACCAAAATGCACTATTGAGTCTAGAGCCAAGAGATCATCCACAAAGTCTCATTAGGACACAATTCATGAAGACTTATTGTTTCACAAAATGTGGAAAGTGAGAATATATTGAGAGTCCTACGCATCATCCTCGTGGTATTTCCAGAACATCCTAGTGGTATGTAAAATATTCACAATGAAGATGGAAATCCTTCTAGAGCCAACATCAAACAAGCTCTTGGTGGGTGACATGTGAGATCCTTTATGGATCAAGCTTGTGACAACTGGAAAGAAACGATGGGGCGATTCACTCTTAAATCAAACTTGTTCCAGGAAATGGATTGACGGATACTTTTGAAAACCTTTCAATGTGCCATACAATTCTTTTCTCTTAGCACATCGATTGCGCGTTAATTTCTCAAACAAAAGTATTTATGATTGAAACTTGACTTTTCTCATAAAACTTTCGTCGTATTGCAAAACTCTCTCTCTTCAACAATACGGGATTGTTTTTCAAATCAATTTTTCACCAATCAGTGAATCTCAATTCGCTGGTTAACTCACTCCGTGTTGTCTACTTTGGGACGCTCCGGTTTGAGAATGGCTAGATCAAGCTGCGAAACCCTGTCAAGGAGATTCTTAGGAATTCTACCTGATCACAGGCAGTATTTATACTGATCAACGGGTAACCATGGTTTTTGCAACCCTATTCAACGAAAGTGAACAAAGACACTTTCATGTGTTTTATTGCTAATTGTTGTTTGCAGGAACATCCGATGGTTGCAGCTGATCGAAATTGAGAAGCCAATCCATACCACATGCTCACACATCACACTCACGTTTAAAGAAATCATGATAAGTTCTTATCTAAACTCTGATACCATTAAGCAATGCTCCCTCTACTCTGATGCAGAATATCATGATCCAACAAAGTGTGACCATGTTGGTCCAGAAGTCACTAATATCACATGGAGGCGATACAACAAAGGATGATTCAGAGATTTACTGTGGCTGATGATCTCAAAGAAAGCTCAAAGATCACCTAGTCATGGATCAGTTAAAGACCTCCACTGAAAGTACAAAGTATGCGAACTTTGAAGAATCAAAGGCTACGAGATACAAATCAAAGAACGTGTAATAGAATGCGAGAGCTCAAAATGTATTATCTATATGTAATTGAGGTGACCTCCCTTAGGGGAGATTGTTAGGATTTATTAAATCCGTAAGTTAAAGACTCGGTCACCTCAAGCATTTGTAAGCATTAGAAAGCTCGTAGTCTTAGTCGTTTAGTTATGATAAGTAGTTAGTTAAGTAACACCGTGGAGAACGGACGGGTCTTTACCCACTGTATACCTAATCCACAGCCCGTAGGTGGCGTATTTTGTAAACACTATAAATACCATCTATCTCCCAAGGTAGAAGGTGGAGCTTCATATTATGATATTTACTTTCTCTCACTAGAAGTTCCTATTTCTCTCTACTTTATCCTCTCTAAAACCTTCATCCATTCGAACCATATAAGATTGTGTTTGTGTGTTTATGATAACCAATAACTAACAGAAAAGCGCTTCTTGGGAGGTAACCCATGTTTAATTATTTGCTTTTTTTAAAAAATTTTGTTTCTGTGTTTATATATCTTTTTCATTGTTGTTTATTCTTATGTTTATTTTGTGAAAATACTTTATTTTGTTTTTAACCTCGTCTTAATTGCATATAAATGTATTTTACAAAAAAAATAAGTGTAGGGAAGATCACATATGTTTTTAAGAACTTGCATGAACATGAGATTATCAATAATTGGAATTGTATATATTTTTGTGTTTGTTAGAGTCAAATGCTTGTATCGAGTCATAATGGATATTTTGCAGAAACTTTTTTAGATTTTAAAGAAGTAAATTTTCCAGAAGTTTTCCGAAAAACGCACCAGATCTTTTCTGTCAGAACAACCTGACGGTGTCAGGACTAAAACCCGACGACGTCAGGCAATGTAAAAACAGATTCACAGTTTCGTTTTTTGTCTAACTTGTAATTTTTTGGAAACTTCCAATTCTTAATTTTATAGAAAAACTGCAAATATCCATTCGACAAGCATTATACCTTATTCGCTTTCTAGTATAGTTTTTATATATATAGTTTTTACTGTCGATTTTACGCGAGGTTTCGTTTCGTTTTCTTATAAGTGTGCAGGTTATATTAGATAAGAAGAAGAAGTACATGATGGAAGCAACACTTATTACTTACTCATTTTTTTTGGAGGAGGATTTAACCACAACTTCATACATATTCTACCGAGCTAATCAGGGGAGTACTAGTTTGTTTCTCTTTTATTTACCTTCCTTTATCATAACTTTGATACTTTCAGGGAACATTGGGGACAATGTTCAATTTAATTGTAGGGAGAGAGAATAAAACGGGAACTTAGAAACTATTCACTCATTGGATTTTTGTATTGTCCTTGGTAAATTGTGCAATAAACTATGAGAAATATTTGTTAGGGTAATTTTAGCACCAAATTTAAAATTTGTTATGGCATTTACGAGTTAAACTTTAGTCTTAATAAAGCGTTTCATGGATAGGAATTATATGACTAGCACAAAAACCATATACCACTCAAATTCCACCCCAAAAATGTGAGGTTCGCCCCTAGATCTTTAGGAATACAAGCATCCATCTTTAATGCTTAGTGAATGTACCGGTAGTATAATAGATTCTAGAACTTATTTTGTGATGCATTCCGAGGTCGCTAGTGAGACAACATTCGTGTAGTTAGGATTAACTAAATGATAAGAGGCATTAGGATAACCCTTGTTTTAAACCTGTAATTTAATTACATTAACCTCATCGGTTGTGTAATTTTCCCCACACCCTTGCGATGTACGCATCTTTAGTACACGATACCCCTAGTTAACCCCTCAGAGCCTATCTATTCACGATTCTCGTGATGTTCCGGTTTTCAGAATATTAATGAAGAGCATTGTTTACAATCACCACCAAATGTTACACCCAAATCGCCTTAGCCCACCTTGTATACACTCATTTTTAGTGCATTATTACAATCATTGTTTAAACCTTAGTTCAATTATCTAAGTTTTGGGATGATTAGGACTCATGGGTTAAAGTAGTATTTTATGGAGTAACGGGAAGGAACGATAAATTCAATTTCCCCTTTTCTACGTAATTAAGTACTCCAAGTGTTTTGATCTTTTCAAATCGGGTCAATTAGTGTTAATGAAATAAAAACTCAAGTGTAGGGATGCTCTTAAAAATCCATTTATTTTGATGTTATCTTAGAGGATGGTAGGGTAAAAAGGTATGAAAAAAAGAGAAAAACATACTGGCTACCATCCTACATTTATCTTTATGTTTTATGTTTTAAGTTTATGTCTTTTGATTTTGTTTCAAGTGTTATCTAGTGTTAGTGAGTCAAGTCTTGGCTTAGCAACGCCGCGTTTTATATGCTTGTAACTAAGATTTTTGACTTGTCACCACTAAATATCCCCCTATCCAACAATACCCTTTACTTCCCTACCCTAAGCCTAACATTATAAACCTTTGTAAAGACCTCTTAGATAGTTATTCTTAGGTGCTTACGCCAAAGCGGTGGAGGTTTGATCTATTCTCAAGCCTATAGTAATTTATGTACTATGACAGGTAGTAAGTGTTTATCTTCCATTTCCTCACATGTTATATTTCATATAAACCCGAGAGATGAGAGAATCCAAACACCAATTGTGAGGTGCTAGTGTATAATTTTCGTGCTTGTTATAACTATTGTGGCACTTGTATTTGTTGTAAATTATTCTAAACCAATGCTATGTGCGCCCTAACTTATAAATTGAATGGCCAAAAGCACATTTGCTTGAGGACAAGCTAATTTCAAGTGTAGGGATATTTGATAAGGATTTAAAACATACGATTTTAGGGGGTCATTTAAGCCCTAAATCGATACATTTTATATCCGTTACTAATTAAAATCATTCGTTTTCACATTTTAGGTCTTTCAGAAGCAAAATGCTGGAATCAAGCACATTTGGACGAAAAGGAGTGAAAACATGAAGAAAACGGCAAAGTCAAGAAATAAGGCTGTATTTTGCACCTGACGGCGTCCCAACCCAAAGGGAGACGCCGTCGCTAAGGAGGATTTCTAATTAAAATTCAAGTGACGGCTCAAGTGTGAAATTGGTTCTACAACATGACGGCGTCATGCCTATTTTCTGGAAGGCGTCTCTCTTTATTTTACACCAGACGTCCAAGAACCATTTCAAGACGACGTCCCTTATGAAGACAGACGGCGTCACACATCTCAATTGATGTCGTTGCAAAGATGACTTGGCCCAAACAAAACCGTAAAGATGGAGACCAGACGGCGTCACCAACAAAAGGCGATGTCGTCGCATTTGTAAATCTATATATAGAACTCGATTTTTTTGCATTTAGGGTGGTAGAATTTTGGAGAGCAAACCCTAGTTCGTGTGTAGTCCGAGTTGGAAAATATTTTAGGTTTCCAAACCCTTCTTTACACCTAAAGATAAGTTTGTTAATCCATTATATCACCATGTTTATCCTATGTTCAATTGTTTGTTTGTGTGCATGCTTATCTATCATGAGTAGCTAAATTACTATTGTGTTTGCTTAGATCTATGAAACCTAGTTGTTAATTATTGTTAGGTTGTCTCTTGTTTTAATTGGTAGATGCTAGAGTAAGGAAAACCGGCTTCTTCTTTAATTGTTGCGAGCTTGAACATCCTAAATAGCATAAAGCTTGAGAGTGCACTTGAGCCATCGTTGTGTTTATTGTGTGAGTTGTAGCTTTAGGATAATAGAGTATTCCTGGGAGATACTACGGTACTTGGCGATCCTGGATAGTCTAGAGGAGAGTTACAATTCATAGAACTAGGGAATTAGGCACCCCCCCCCCCCCCTATGACCACACAGAATACAACGCATCAATTAAGATGAGGATGTGACAATTCAACCGACCAATAAGAGATAACTAGGGAGTAAGAACATCTATGTAAACACACTTTTAATTATCATAAGAACACACCCTACAATACATAGTTTATCTTTTTTCTTTTCATTAGTATAATTAGTTATTAGTTCTAATTAGTAAGCAGTGAAATTGGTAGAAGTACCACCCCTCACTCCTATACCCCGAGATATTTATTTGTTTTCTAAAAAATATAAAAAGCTAAAAAAAGAATCTCCCTCAACCTCACCTTCTCGTCATACATCTTTACTAGCATCTCTATTCCTCTAGAGAACGATCAACCCCCTGGGCTTACCCATACTACACTGCAACGATTAGGTACACTGCCTAGTGGGTTGTAAAGCTTGCTCATAGAAAAAGAAGTCTTTCGACCCCGAACCTGCTATCCGACTCCATCCTTCCTCCGCACTGAGATTTGAAATTTTTCTTCCAATCGAATAGTCGATTCCTCTTTGGTCATCACGGGAAGATTATCATAAAAAATTTGAACAAGGAGTCAAAGATTGATGCCATGATGAGGAGCTTGGCGTATGAGATCTTTAGGGCGAATCCAAGAATTATAGATAGATTCTACTTTTCCTTGTTGAAAACGGAGGATCTTGTCCCTAACTTTTGTAGTTCTTCCGGGTGGGAAGAATTTTTCATAGAATTTTGAGACGCGTTGATCCCATGTAAAGATGGATCTTGAGGGTAGCTTGTCTAGCCATTCCTTTTCCCTTCCCTGAAGAAAGCATGGGAAGAACTTTAGTCAAGATGTAACTTGTGTAGCCCCGTCGGCATGGATTGTGTCAACTATTTTTAGAAAATTTTTGATGTGGTGAATCGGATTTTCAATACGCAATCCATGAAACATATACACATTTTGGAAAATCCAAATGTCAAAAGCGTGTAGGACTTCATTAGTTTGTTTGATAGGGCAAACAATAGCGTTAGAGAAACCAGAGGGGTAGGAGAAGAATATTCTTCAAGGCTTTTAGGGACATGATTTCCTTGTTCTGATCTTTTTGTTCGGGGTTAGGAATTAGTGGGGCTTCTTCATTGAATAGAGTTCTTCCATCATTGATAATGGTGCTTTGTGATTCTCATGAACCAGTGGTTCTTTTTCTCTTATGCATTTCTCTTTCGGGTTTGTCATAAGGCTAAACAAGTATTTTAACGGAGCTACGGGTTCTAGGTTGATTGAGGTTATTCATCATGGTGGCAAATGAAAATTTTTACGAATAAAGGGAACAAAGAAATAAAGAATACGAGAAAGCTAATAAAAATAAAAATCTCACTTGATAGGAATCTAGTGAGTAGACATAAACGAGATAGAAATCGAAATCTAAACTATTCCTCGGAAACGGCGCCAAAAACTTTATGCGGATAAATTGTAAACACAATAAGTTTTACAATCATCCTAGGCAGTGTACCTAACTATTGTAGTGTAGTATAGGTAAGACACAGGGGATTGATCATTCTATAGGGAAATAATGTTGTAAAGGCTCGAAGTGTATGACGAATTAAGTATAAAGGTTGATGGATGATTATTTTTGTATTTTTATATTTTTTAGAAAGCAAAGTAAAAATTTCGAGGTTTGAAGAGTTTTGTTTTATAACTACTAATTAACTAATTAAACTAAATTAAACTAAATGTGCGGATAAATAAAGTGGTTAACTCATATGATAAATAAATATGTTTACTTAGAATCTTACTAATCCCTAGTTATATCCTATTGATTAGTCGAATTGTCATGTCCTTGTTTTAATTAGCATGTTCTATTCCTTAATACTAATCGTAGGGAGGTGCCAAATGCCTTAACTTTATGAAAGTATGGGACTCGTTAAGAACCTTAATGTCAGCGACCGCAATTCTACCAATGATTGAGACTATATAGGACTCATTAAGACTCTTAATGTTTGCGACCGCAATTTACAAAATAAATATAACGAACAAACCAACTATTGCACTATAGTGGAGCGTTTAGTTAGACGATTAAGCTAGTGATAAACCTAATATAATCCACCTAACGCGATAACAACTAATTAAACAAGAGACGACAATCAATAATCAATAACTAGGTTTCATTCAATACTAAGCAAACACTAATAGATCTAGCCTAACATGTTAAAGAGAAGATAAACAATTAATCACACAACACATAGACATATTGTAATGATTAAAGGATAAATAACTTATCTTCAATTAAAACATGGAGTTTAGGAGGCTAAAAACACTTACAAAAGCTGTGAAAATCGTCATCAAAAGGTCTCTCCAAAGTCTTATCAATACGTATCACACATAATGAAAATCCTACGAAAAATATATATAGTATTACAAATATGACGGCGTCACTTTACAAGTGTGATGCCATCAGCTCACCGTCATTAGGGTTTCATAAACTGCACCGACTTAGTTGTGACGGCGTCACCTTAGGGGTTGTGACATTGTCGCTCTTCACTTCTATAGTTATGAGACAGTCAACTCTAGACCGTCGCCATCTCTGAAACGTCACTTGATAAAATTATAACTTGGTAATTATCTTGCTCTTCAAGTGATGGCATCACGTTGAATTTGTGACGCCGCCCCACCTCTTTTTCAGGGACATTTTCTTGACTTGGTCGTTTTCTTTGTTTTCTTGTCTAAATGAGCCAAAAACACTTCAATTTCCAACATTTTTTTCCCAAGTATCTAAAACTCAAATAGAAACGATTTAAGGCAATAAATGATTAAACATGTACGATTTTGGAGGTTAAATGACCCCTAAAAACGCATGTTTTTACACCTCATCAGTAAATAACCACTAGACAAAACCACTTCATCAAATTTTTGATGGCATTGCTTAGGTGCATGTTTCAGTCCATACAGAGACTTAATCAGTTTACACACATTGTTTTCATTGCTAACACAATTAGCAGTCTTATATTACTGATACATGCCACAGGAGCATAAGTATCAAAGTAGTCTATTACTGACTTTTGTTTAAAGCCCTGAATGACTAGTCAAGCCTTGAACTTTTTAATAGTTCCATCTACCTTCATTTCTTTTTGAAAATCTATTGCAACCTAGAGGTTTGCGACCAAGTGGTAGATCATCCAACACCTAATTGTTGTTGCCCATAATGGAGTCCATCTCATCATTAATTACTTCTTTCCAGAAAGCAACATCCTGGGACTTCATTGCTTCGTCATATGTCTTGGGGTTATCCTCGACAATAAAACAATAAGAGTATTGGTCAGATACCTCAACCCTTGTTCCTTCAATTAGATATAATTGAAACTCAGGTCCAAATGACTTTGGAGTCCTAACCATTTTGCTCTTTCTGAGCTCAAGTTCAGGTTGTTGAACCATAACCTCATCAGAGAGACCTTATCAGGGACCTCTAAAACACCAATGTCATCAGTTCCATTAGGAATCCTCTGACTTAGTCTAAGGAATGATGAGAATCTATTCTCATTAAAGATTGCATCCCTTGATTCAATTATAGAGTTAATTGAAACATTTTCATTAGGTTCTATAACATAGAATCTAAAAGCCTTGGAACGCTCAGCATATCCAACAAAGATGCACTCAATGCTTCTTTCACCCAAAGTTTTCAACTTTGAATCAGAGAGTCTGAAAAATGCCCTATAATCCCATACCCTGAGATAGTTCAGGTTGGGTTTTCTTTTTAGTCTAGAGTTCATAAGGGATAACCTTTTTCCTTTTGTTGAGAACCCTATTTAATAAACAGCAATCTGTTAACATAGCTTCACTCTAGAACCTTAACTCAATTCTGAATAAGACAACATGGAATTAACCATCTCCTTCAGTACCATGTTTTTCATTTCAGAGATACCATTTTGTTGAGAAGTATAAGGAGCAGTCGTTTCATGGATTATGCCAACAGACTCAAAATACAGAGTATCCATGTACTCACCTCCCATATCAGTCATGAATCATTTGACCAGGGACCCAAGTTGCAATTCAACTTCAGTTTTAAATACTTTGAATTTATCTAATGCTTCATCCTTAGTATGTAACAGATAGACATAACAAAACCTAAAAGCATCATCAATAAATGTCACAAAGTACTTCTGATTCCTCAAAGATGTAGTGACATGCAAATTACATAGGTCACTGTGTATCAGCTCTAAGAGCTCAATTTCACGTTTAACACCTTGAAAAGGTTTCTTAGTTATTTTGGTCAACATGCAAGTTTTACACTTATCAGTGTCCATGTCAAATGCTGGGATTAACCTATCCTTAGACATATCTTGCATCCTTTTATAGTGTACATGGCCAAGTCTAACATGCCAGAGGGTAGAGTCATCAAGTTTAGAGGTGGTTGCAAAGGCTGAATTAACAATATTATGATCAATATTAAGTCTGAACGTTTGATTACACAAATAGCCAAAACCAATAAATACACCATGTTTTGATAACACAAATTTATCATATTTAATAACTTGTTTAAAACCATGATTATTCAAAACACTACTTGAAACCAAGTTTTTCCTTATATCAGGAACATGAATAATATTAAACAAAGTTACAATCTTTCCTGAACTAAATTTAAGATCTACACAGCCACGTCCATGCACCAGAGTTGTTGACTCATTTCCCATGTGAAGAATACAACCATCATTCAGTGACTCGTAAGTCTTGAACCAACTTCTATCTTTGCACACATGAATAATTGCTCTAGAGTCAACCCACCATGCAACATCTCATCATACACATAGTTAGATTCAGATACATATGTAACATAATAAATCTAAAAAGATTCATTAAACATATTCCGACCTTTCAAATGAATTGAACCATTCCCTGATCCACTAGTTCCTGATCCATTAGTTTTACCACCAACCTTAACACCTTTGCAATCTTTTTTAATGTGACCAGTTTTGCCACATTTTCAACAAGTAGGTGTAGCCTTCTTGTTAGGGTAAGCCCTTGTGTTATCATAATGTTTACGTTTCCCTTGTTTTCATTGTACCTGGTGGAGTTGTTATGCTCAACCATATTGACAACAGATGCACCAACAACATTGTTGCTCTTTGGCTTGTCATTATCCTGCGCCCTGAGGGATTTCTTAATACGAAGATGACTGCCCAACTGAACAAGAGTCATTTCTTCCTTCTTATGTTTCAAGGTATGATTGAATCTTTCCAAGAAGGAGGGAGTTTGCAATGATACAAGAGACTGAAATAGCTTCATCCATGTTCATTTTGTGTTGTCTAACCACAACTGGTCTTGAATCAGTCATCTTATAATTTGTGAAATTACTTACAAGGAACTTCTTACTTGATGCATCCTCAGCCATATATTTAGCATCCAAGGAATCCCATAATTCTTTGGAATATTCAACATTCTGATAAATATCAAAGAGAGAATCAGACATACCATTGAGGATTAAACCTCTGCAAATGTAATCCTCATTCTCTCATTTGCTCCTCTTCCTGATCTGTTCCATAGTAGCATCATCCTTATCATCTGGAATAGGTGTAGTTAGAACATGGACCACACTCATGCGTGAAAGAAGAAAGTGTACCTTCTTTTACCATCTTCTAAAGTCCACCCCTTCAAACTTATCAAGCTTGGCAAAGTTTGAAGCCATGTGTTTCATAGTAGCAGTAGCCATTGATTATCACAAAATAGTTTACTTTTTTTTTGTTTGATAACCATGATTTCTGACCTTTTGGCCGATTAATTCACGATGTTTGAACCCACCACCACACAGATTCAAACCAGGTAAAGCCATCCCTTGTCAGGAGGTTGGCGTGGCGACTTAAGGTTGTTTGCATCTTGCAGGAATTAAACTTGAGACCTCACACAATTTAGAGTGATAATCACAAGCTCTTTTGCCACTAGGCCACCCTTAAATAGTTTACTTTGATTATTTTAATTCAGTGATTATAAACCTCAAATTTCCAAAGTATTTAAAAATGTGTTTGAAACTGGTTTTTGTTAGAATATGTTAATTCGGTGATTATAAACCTCAAATTTCCGAAGTCTTTAGAAATGTGTTGGCTGAATTGATCAAAAGCTATGTTGATCTATGTATGTAAAAGGTCATATATTGTTAAAGTAGGATGCTAAGAGGCTCTAGTGATCCACATTTTGTGTGTTTGTGAAAGATGTTTCAAACTACTTATGTATTGGATTGAATTGCTATGACTATGATTTGGTGTAAAGGCGATTATTTTGCTAGTCTCAAATTGCTCAAGTGTTCTATGAACTTGGTATTTAAGAAATCGATATTGTTGTTATTATCAAATTTCATACTTAGTTTGTCTTTCATGGTTTGGTAGTTTTGTTGCGTTTCAAAAACCCACTGGTTTACCCGCAGTCAACGGGCACCCACATGCACAAGCATGGGTAAAATATTGTACCTGCCATTGGGTGGCAGGCAGATGACGGGTGAGAAAAAAATCACGGGTGACGGGTCAGGGTATCCGTAACCATTACCCGCGGGTGCCATCTCTAAATGCCTAAATAAAATGAGGTGGTACACGGGGAATGTATACCCAGCTGAATTGGTTATCACCCACTGCAAACTGACCCCATTTAATGGTTCAACGTAGTTGTCTTCACTCCATCGGCGTAGTTCATCGTTGCCAAGTTTCTCAAGTTGATACGCCTATTACATTGCAGATGCAAATTGCGAGTACCAAATGTTTTGAGTTGAGTAGCTTCACCAGAACATTCCCTGGAATCCTTGCTCTCTTAAAAAACACTTGTGTCCTTGAGTTTTTTTAGTAAAGAAAAGTAAAGTAATAGTAAGTAAACATTTTCAGCTCACTTTTGAGAGGAAACACTTTACTTTAAAAATCAGCCAAATTACATTGTTTTTCACACCTTTTTCTTTTCTTTTCCTCCTTAAGTGAAACTCAAGAACACAACTGTTTCTTTTCATTTTCTTTCCTTTTCTTCTTTAATCGAGAGTGTTAGACATCTCACTTGTGCTTTTTATAATTTTGGATCTTGCATCTGCTTTGTTGTGATCTTCAAAGTTTGGAAAAGAGCGAGTGATCTGAGAGACAAACTAAGGAAGCTGGCGAAACTGCAATTTGCACAATGATGAGAGCCAAGAAGTATCTGATAGTCAACGAGTATTTGTTAAACTATCATTGACCAAAATGTGTTCCACATTGATGTTGTAGATGGGCAGCTGATTCCGCATCCATAGGAGTAACCCCTTAATAATTGTATCTAACATGTTTGGACTCAATTAACCAAATGGGTCGCGTTGTGGTTGTAACGTAGAAAGTCGTAAACTCGAGCCTGCAAACTAAAAGTCAGATGCAAAATGAAGAACCACAAATTTACACCAACATATCTGACCCCCAAATACATTGAACTTGAAATAGCTTTGATATAAATGGCCTCTGTGTAATCTGTCACGTTAAGTGAGGACAGGTACTAGGTGTACTGCAATAAGTCAATTTGAATCAATTAGCTGGCACTCCATGATATACTTTACATTTATGTTATACAAAATGGAGTTTTAACATCTCTGACAACTTCGAGCCATATGACATCATGACATTTTCAGTCTTTGTCGATTTTGTGGCGAAGTCCATTTTAATATTCCCCCATTATCACATAGTGGCTAGATGCTTGCATTGGGTTTTTACTCTTTAGTGCACAACCTTGACTTGTTAACAAGGAGTTTGTATCTTCATGGCCGGCCACCAATTTTATTCAAAGTTCTAGACCGAAAGTCTTGACTAAGGTGTATTAATTCTTCCTAAACCACCAGTATCATCTTCCTATGATGCTTATTGGGATGTCAGGCCACAAAAAAGTCAGTCTGGGAAATAGTGTTGTAGAAACAAAGACAGAAACTGCTAGAGTGGACACAGAACCATCTCCATTGGCCATTATAAGCTTACAAGTCAGAGCACAGGGAACATAATAGGCGTGTTACGAGCGTGTGGATCAGGAAATGTGTGTGGTAGCTGGAAAGTAAAAGGAATATTATGACACAGTTATTTCTGGTTGGGTTGAGAGTTTGCCTCTCTGACTAGTGTCTCGGACATGCGAGGAGATCCTCTGTCCAGACAAAACGTGTCGTCTACCACAAAGTTTTCTGTTCAATTCCAATGTAAACAAAAACCAAGTTCAGGTTTTTGCTCAAAATTAGAGTATGCTGACCGAATTCAGATTTTAGGCTAATAGAATCCAATACATATATATATAAGATGAGAACCAAATTGTAAATCCGGTGCATTTGTCGGGGTAAAAAATGAGATTCAAAACTTCAAACCACAGTACCGAACCAATCAACAATATCAAGTTTTCTACATCTTTTGAGTTATGACTTATGACCTCAACAGCTACAAAAATAACTCTTAAACAATGGGTAAACTCTTATTATGTTGTATTAAAAGAATGGAATAATAAAAACTGTTATTTAGTAATTATTGTTGTGTATAATTATTGGAGCATATACACAGCAGCTTACTGTTACAAAACATAACGATACATAGATGTACATAAACTACTATCGGTTTCACTTGTACATCCTCATCATGTCAAAAGTTCAGAAGCACCTTATTGTTCACTCCAGCTCTATAGAAATGCAATTCTGATTCCGTAGTCACACGAACCTCCACGTCTGCAGGTGCAAATAAAGCTGCTCCTTCCGACACCATATCTTCAGATGATGATGTGTGCATTGATCCTTCACCTGAAATAATCACAAAAACAGACGGGCCAGGAAGAGCAGGAAACACAACTGATGCTCCTTGGTCAAGCATACATCGGTCAACCTCGAATTCCTCAAAAGGCGGGGTGTATCTTCTCACATATGGGTTCAAAGAAACCCCTTTCAAGATTTCAGGTAACCCCTGAATTGTAACATCAAAACATAATCTCCCGTTAATAATTGCAGTATTTTGAATATAGTATAATGCTCCGGTTTTTTTAACTTACCTGTTTGTATGTGAGCATGGAACAAAGGATCTTAACATCCATGTACTTGGGAGTAAGACCAGCACGCACAACATTGTCTGAAGCTGCCATGCACTCGATACACTCGCCATTCAGATATGCATGGGGCTCGTTTGCTCCTATGTACAGACCATCACCTGGTTCGAGCCTCACGAGGTTAAGGAGGAGGGCAGCTAAGACCCCAACATCATCAGGGTATTGCATCTCGAGTTTCAACACTAATTCTTCTTTATGAGTTAACTGCCTTTTCTGATCATAAGCATATAAAAGTTTATTGCTAACGAACTTACAGAAATGGCTTGTAACTTGTAGAAAAGGTGCATGTAAAGTGATACCTCTTTTTCGCTGTTCAAACGATTAATTAATCTCGAGAGTGCTTTGGAAATCACATTACGGTCAACAGACATGAGTTTAGTGAATACTGACCAAAGAACTTGTTCTTCTTCTTTTACCTCCCCATTGTGGTTGTTGAAAGTTACGATTTGGTCCGCATATGGATCACCCACAACTTCCTTAATCTCAGGAACAGTTTCAAGCACAGCATCAAGTTCCTAAGATCAGTGAGAAGCTTCTGTTAGTAAGTTATATCACATCAAACATACAAATTTGGAGGGGCGTCTAGCAGAGTTGGCAAAATTGGTCGGTCAACGGTTTTGGTTAACATATCTAAACGGGTTGAGTTGTCCCTCAAACAACTTTTTTGTCTGTTTTAGTATAACATTTCATTCTTAAAATTGGATTTATGATGCTGCAAGCAATAAAAGTACACCATGGGTGACTTTTAACTTGTTTGAGCCGTTCACCTTTTAGCTAGCTTTTTTAATTGACTCGTTTGACCTGTTAGGAATAAGCCATAACTCATATTGATAACATTTATAAGTAGATGGGTCAAAATTTCCACTTATACTAGCAAGTATCACATACTACACTACCAATATTACTCTAACTGTTCCTGAAAAAAAATATGTATCACTATCAACAGTCTTTAACGCTTGACAGAAAGGACTGTGGAAACTAATGAATATCTAAACGTGCGTACTTGAGAACTTCCAGAAAAAGATAGATTCGAGTACAAGCATATTCATGTTACTGAGACAGTGAATGGTTATGATTACAAAAAACCATCATGGATTGTGTATAAATGAAGGTACTCGTAGAATTTAATAAAAAGACAAAATGGAACCCGTAAGGACCCTCAGAAAATTAACAAATATGACCCACCATTGCATACATGGGGCAATATTCCGGATACGTAAATGCTAAATGCTATTGATACAAAAGTAAGCAAATTGGGACACCATTGGACACATGGATTATGACTTAACAGTAAAGGAAATTATTATCAAGTAAATACGGAAATAGCAATTCAGATAGATGAGCAAATGTAGCGACACATTCAATTGAAGAACCAATTTTGGTACATAGATGAAGAATCTCATGCATTCATAAAGAATCAAATGAATAAAAACAGATGACAAACTTAAACTGAAGATATGTTTATACCTCTGAACTAATAAACCCACATAAGGCCTCAAACTCTGTTAACGCCAAAGCCATTTCAGGCTTATGGTTTGCATCTTTATACACGTTTGGCTGCAACTTATGAAGTAACCCTGCCAATTCCTTATCCGGATGGGCCTGTATTGACAATGAGCGTCCAACCGAAAGGACCTGACACAGTAACACTACTATTAGTGGTAAGATAACACCGTATGACCCAAATAAGTACACATAATTAAATTGGCTTACTAGAAGTCTAAAAGTAATAAAAAATACGGAATCTAACTAAAATTGGTTAAATCTAATTCGATTCTGATACAATGCCAGCGATTATTAAAGTCACAAATGACGTAAGATTCAACTTGATTTAGGTTAATCACATTAACACGACAGCGAAAGTTCAGATTAGAAACACAACCAAATATGGAAAGTTTAATTCTACACGTCTTTACGAACGACGTAATCACATTGATCCATGCTACAAGTATACTACTAACGTAATCACATTGATCCATCCTACACGTATCCACTGACAACCTAATTACATCGATCCATCCTACACGCTCCATTGTCTGTAAGTGAGCTGTATGCATGTGTCTGCCTAAACCTTATCACTTCCATTGAATTTTCAAAATTATCTTGCGAACCTTCAAGAGCATTATAAGCTTACCCAGACCAATGTCACCGCCATTTTCCACCATATTACGTATTACCAATAAATTATATCTTGCTCATGAAGCTCTTTTAGTTATGATTTTGAGTTATTAAAAGTGATTAAGACGCAAAAAGGCATTAAATTCTACCTATTTCCCATGTAACTACCTGAAACTAAAACACTGATCATTCAAATCATAGTAAGTATATAAGAACATTTCATTAACATTGCCTTTTAGTAGTGATATGAGGTTTATGATGACATTACATCAACGACTCAGCTAATAATTCTCTCAGTGAGCTGACAATCATAATAAGTCATGTATTCGTACAAAATCAGACGGTTCATAACTAAAATTACCCTAAAATTATCACTAACATATATATATATATAAAAAAGATAAAAAAAAAAATTGGGTTCATTTGGTCCCCTGCTCATGCCTACACGACATGACAAGACAAAGGTTCATGTTGGTCTGTTAATATCAAATGCTGTATTCTTTATCAAACCTACAGTAAAAAAGCGAAGTGGTTTATCCTTTATGGATAATGGATAAACTCATAAATTAACCCTTAAGAAAAAAATATTCATTTGAAAAGTATGAATTATCACCTATATTAAATCCACAACTTACACATGTCCTAAATCCCAACATCCACAAATTCAAACTCTTTTCACAAATCCCAAACGCCATCAAAATACAATAAAAATAATACTAAATCACTAATTACCATAATAATAAATTACCTTTAATAAGAAAGGAAGATCATGACCCCACTTATTAACAACAACATCACCCAAAACCTTAGGGTTTTGCATTAACCATGACTTCAAACTCACATTACCACCATCTAAAAAAGATGGTCCAGAAACATGTGTACCCATCCAAAACTCAGCATAATGTTTTTTCTCATCAATTTCGCCACCCGAATTACTTTCGAATAATTTCGCAACACTTGACTCGTACCCAACTCGCCCCCAGTCATAATTCTGAACAGAACATTTCAGTTTCATAAGTCCAAGTGTTGTTGTTTCTTCATGCTTGTGTCCATTAAGGTCCATGTTGATTGTGTTAGAAGATTATAGGGTGGTGAGAATTATATAGAGAAAATGGGTAGAGTAGTTGTGAAGGTTATAAGTGGTTTTTAAAGGAGAAGAGTAGATAGAGGGAAAAGGGAAGGTGGCATTTTGGAGTTTGAAGTAATCAGTTTTCTTGGGGTTAACAAAAATAAAAAAACAGGGCCCGCTTGGTTCAAAGCGGGAAAGGGAAAAGGAAAGGGAAAAGAATGCAAAGGAATGAGTGAGGTGGGTAATCAATCCCTTACCCCTCAATTCATTCTATAATGGTTCATTACCCAGTACGAGATAATCAATCCCTTACCACTCCCTAACCAAGCACAATATTATTTATGATGTGGGCCATTTTAAATACCTTACCCATTCCCCACCCCCTTAACCCCCTAACCAAGCGCACCCTTGAAACAAGATTTTTGCATAGAAACACACACACCATCTATAACTTTGGAGATTTTTATATTTTTAGTCTTTTGTGTTTTGGTTAGTTGACAAGATGTGTCCTTTTACTTGTGTTCACATGAATGGTGTGATATGGGGTCATTTCTATATGGTGTTTTTCATGTGATTTTTTTCTTCAAATACTGTAGTTCACATATGTAAATTAGATTTTGGGGCTGAATATGTGTTATCTGATTTATATGTTTCACATTGATATTGAGACATTTAACAAAAAAGAGTAATGATAATTAGGTCTACTAAAATTTGAGTGAGTTAAACACGTGCATTGAAATATATTGTATTAATTAACCGCGTTAATCACTCTCACGTGTTTTAAATCAATTTCGCGTGTTTTGGTTATAGTTAAGTTTTGTAGCTTAATGTTTATGTGGTTGTATTTAGAAAAAGAAACTGACTAATTAAATAAAGTTTAACAAGGTTGTGCATAATTTATTTTTCAATCATCAAAAATAGAAATACTTTAACTTTGTACAAATTTATGAGAGAATTTTATAATTTTTGACAATTGCAAAAATGAAATGTAAACTTCTTACAAACTTAGAAACCCATCTTTTTCAAATCTAATAAGATTTTTATCTTGGTATAAAAATTTAATTTTACATTACTTTTGTTAACCGAAAAATTTAGAATGCATGTTTGCCGAAATTAGCTAGAGCTAAAGCTGTAGTTAGAGATAAGGCTAATATTGGTGTTGGAGCTTATGTTATAAGCTGCTTTATAAAGCTGTTTGACGAATTAATTTGAGCTAAAACTTATTATTGTAAAATCACCTGAATATACATCAAATTTAGTTCACGTATATTTCGAACTTTTGTGTGTTAATCAATTAAAATTTTAAGGTATTTAGGTAATTTGACTATATGAAAGCCCTTATAAGCCTTTATAAGTCCGTTTCAACTGACTTTAGCTTATGGAGTCTTATAACTTATAAAAGCCTCCATAACATGTATGACAAACGAAACTTCTTTTAAAAGCTCAAGCTCTTATAAGCTTTCAAAAGCCGGTAGCCAAACACAACTTATACCTCAACATTTAAGTTAAGGATTTTGCTGACAAGTGACCACTGGCCAGATGTTAAAGTGTAATTAATGAACATAAAGTGTCTTAATTAATTAAAAAAATGCATTAAATCCACCTTAAATAAACTTACAAATTAATATATTAAAACATAACTTTCATTTAAATAAATTAAAATATTCTTTTTATAAACTAATTAATATGTGTCCACTTTGCAGAGGTTAGCAAACCCTTAAGTTAATTATATTCTTGACATTTTTTGCTATAAAATGAAAGAATTGTAAGGGTTAATATATAAAACTTGACAAAACCCTTCAATCAAATAAATTAAATAGTATCAAACTTATACCCTGATTCTCACACCCCTATACCAAATATGATAAATACAAGGTGTATGCAATCTTAATTTGGAATATGACATCCTCATTTGAATAACACATATAGGTATGCGATCTTACATCACTCTATACGAAAGTCGGTTTCTTGGTAACAAGTCTGTTTTTCCAAAAAATTTCCTATCATAGAAAAATCCTAGTGTTTATTAAATAATTAGAAAACTGTGTTAACTTGTGATAATCTAGAAAATTTCGTACACGTTATCTCTAATGTTATTGTTAGGATCCAAAAATCAAAATAGACAAACTTAAAAACTAAATTTATAAATAAAAAATTATTACATATGATATTTTAAAACGGATTACAATAAGGTGGCAGGCAAACGGGCAATAAGATGTGCAGTAACCCCCTTTTGAATGGCAAAACCAATTCTACTAAAAATGAAATTTTGTGATTTAGGGGTCGCAAAATTACTTTGCACAACCCGTTGAACCCTAGTCAAAAACTCCACAGCTGCCGAAGCTAGGAACCTAAATGTATCAAAAGCAAAAGGGGTAAGTACGTGTTGATTCTCTAAACAAGCTTTCTCGTGTTTAACAACTTTGCTCGATTCCGCTTTCAACGCCGCTTGTCCCGCAACAAACCCATTTTCCCTTAGCCCAACAAGAGGGGACACTCCGGTAAGATCACACAAGCATGTTTCCCCCCGGCCCATCCAAACACAAGTATATCAGCTAGCCGTAAAGTAGACCTCCCTTCAAGCGGATCTGTCAGAAAGTTCACGGGGGCCTCTTTTTTAGAAGAAATTCCTGCTCATTTAAGAACATCATACAGAACATCTCTAACCAAATCATGCATGTATTTGAAACCCGGTAACTCCTTGCAATGGACCGCATGCTCGCCAAAGGAATCTAAACAAACCTTGCGGCAGACTGGGCAAGGCTCATCAATCTGAAACAGAGGGATCATTAGCCGGTACTTAAGGATAGTCCGGTACTCCAGGGCCGACATATGTTGGCCTAGCCCTTCAATGGGGATAACCGTCAAGAAATCTTGAGCATGAGGAGCTCGGAGACATTCAAACACCGCTTTTTGCCGAGGGGATAAATCAAACTTTTCTCCCAAACTCCGGACGATTCCACTAAAAATGGCACACGCCAAAACATTTTGGGCTTTAGGTGGGGCGGTGTCCTTGTTAGAGAAACCGCTAAGATCGAAATCAGGAAGGGACATGCGCAAGCGATCCATTGCATACCCATAATCAGAGTCAACCCCATCAATACCACATCCCCGAAGAATGTGATCCTGCAAACTCCAAGATTGCGCCCTCGAAGCCACAAAAGCATAAGTAGATACATCCTCAGCCGAACATAAACCCAACCCACCAAACCGAGTCGGAATGGATGCGAGCCTCCATTGAAAATCCCCAAAAAAGGGCCCCCACAAACCACAATGGCCTCTATTGCCTTCCGAAGGCCATTGTCAAAAACAGAAACAACTTCCCCTATATACATAGGTTGGCACGTTCTGAGACCGAACATCAGCTGTGCGACGCCCATACATGAGCGAAGCAAAAGGAGCTCAGATTGAGGGTCGCGCAGACTTGTGAGACAACTCATTAGTTCCACAGCACGACGCCCATACTTGTTTGTTAAGATAGCAGATTAATTGTTTTAAGATCAAAATAATTTTTCAATCTTTATATTTTAGGGATGATTTCATATATACTCAAAAAGAAATTTCATAATTTCATATTTATTTAAATGACAAGTTTTCAATGCATAAATACAATGCTTTTAAAGCATGTGTTAGGGAAATGTGAAATTGTGATGTTTGTTTGGATATATATGTAATTGTCTTTATATTTTAATGTTTTAATATAGTTTTTTTTTTCCAATAAATTTAACTACATTACAGAAACTCAGCAAACTAATAAAACTAGTGATAATCAAATTTTGCGAGAAACGTTATAACCACATAAAATTTATAATTTTTTTCTTTCACAAAATGAAATGTAGCTAAATAATTTGTCATGAAACAAATAATTGGTAAAGAGAAAGTTATAAATGATTCAAATGTCATGTCACGTTATTATGTAAATTTTTTTCGTAAATATTATACAGTTCTAGCAAATCTCTTTGATAGCATAAAGTAACTATTCTAACAACACATGTCATGTGACATATGTTAACAAACAAATATCATACAAAATGGATTTTATCAATATTACTTAGATAATTAGATTACACTATATAAAACTTTTGTAGGAAATAAACATTGTTTGATGTGCAGTCCAAAATAAGTCTTATGTTAAGATTATCTGTCAAACCAATTTTCTTTTGAAATTATAAAGTTTTAAAAACACAAATTGTCAAAACTTTAGCAAACGTAAAAGTGTCTTATTACTGTCATATTTCAAACCTCAGGATAGTTTAAGTATGAACTTATTTATGGTGTGTGACGTACGCCGTCATAAATAGAGCAGCTGGTCGGTGGCAAATGGTGGTAGTATGGGCAGTTGCAACTTACGGTTGGGCCCCTCTAAAATGATAGTGGGCCTGTTTTTTAGGCCCATACCGGGTTAATATTCACATGTAGCGTTTGGCACATTTTTTATAGTGCTTTTGTGATCGGATAGGTGATTACGTGGCATATTGTCTGATATTTTCTAGTCGTTTTACGTTTGACTTGTGAAATATCTTACATTTTGGATTCACATTCAATTGTGCTAGAATCAAATAAGGTTTTATCCAATACAAGATATGTTTTATTTTTATATGTAATGAAAAGTATATATATATGTATGGATTGAAACGAATATTATAAGGCTTTCAAATCGGCTATCAATAAAAATATATGAAATTCAGAGGCTTTTATAGAATCTTCCGTTTTTTGGTTGAAATGCATCGTTTATGAACGGTTAAGCTAATAATATTCTAAGATTTGACTTCATCTAAGCGTTATCCATATTATGATATCGTGCCTAACGGTTTGACAAACATGTCATCTATATATAGGCAAAGAAAAAGATAAGTATTAACTCGGTAAATAAATGTACTATTAAAATATTGGAATTAAATGCATGTTGGATTGTTGGAATAGTATGCATTGATAAGAAATTAGGAATCTTGTTCAAAGAAATAAGAAATTAAGAATCAATACCAAAGTATATGAAAACACGTATAAGATATTCGAAAATGATCTAACCAAACAAAGAGAATACAATTCTAATGCTCGAATAATTATATTTGATATGTTTTAAACGGTGTATCCGTGTATATATGTTACTTTGATAAAGTGTTGGCTAAAATGATAGAAATGATTGAGTGTGTAATTGATATTTTGTTGATCAACAAATAACAACCTCCTCTGATATCATCATATTATATTTGTTCTTCGTTCTTTAAAAGTCAAATATGTTGACGTGAAAGTTTTGTCTAATTGTAGAGTTTGGTGATCGCCATCTTGAACGTTCTCTTTTTTTTTTTCTTTTATTATTTTTCCCATTGTACGGATCTAAATTGGGAAAATAGTGTGCTTGAGTTTGAAATCTCAAACTTAATATTATTTTAGAGTTAATTACATAAATGGTCCATGTGGTTTGTCGGGTATTACGGATTTGGTCCCTATACTTTTTTTTTGCGGATCTCGTCCCCATGGTTATGACCCGTTACGGGTTTGGTCCCTTGACCAAGATTTCTGTTAGTTTGACCGTTAGTTAGCTAACCTAGTGTTGTAAACCATGGGCATTCTTGTCATTTTACGTTTGCCCATCACTTTTATACTCTAATATATTGTAACACAGACTTTAACACACACACAAACACAACCACAAACACAACGCACAAATCATAAGCACAACAACAATGAGATGCTTTCGCTGTGGAGCCCCATCAATCATTCGCACATCATGGACTTCAATTAATACAGGGAGACGTTTTTATTGTTGTTCTAAGAGTGTAAGCTATCTTCTTTGAAAACCCCTAAATTAAAAGACCTAATTTGACCTAACTTATCTTGTTTGTAATAGTGTGGGATTATTGATTGGTACGATCCAGAAATGTGTCAAAGAGCTGTGCAAATCATTCCTGGTCTCCTACGTTCTATGAATCAGCTACAAGCAGATTTGCACCAAAAAAGTGTTGAAGCTAAAAGGGTTAAGAAGATGTTGGTTCTCAGTTGGTTAATCTTTGTTGTATTGTACTCTTTTAAATGAATGTAGTTTGTAGTTTGGGTGTATTTTGGTGGATCTTGACATGTTTGGTTGTATTTTGGAGTTCTAACTGTAGTTTGCAAATGTAATAAAGAGAGTTGTGTTTTGGTATTGAATGAGCATGGCAAACATCACTTAGCAATATTGTACTCTTTTAAACTGCAATGTTGTTATTCAGTTTCAACCTACACCTAGCAAACCATATGCAGAAGTGTTAAGTATTGAATGTTGTTATAAAGTCAACTGCATTAAACCATATGCAGAAGTGTTAAGTAGAGAGACATAAATAGGTGCAAATGTTTGGTAAGCATTCACACACAATACTTGACCAAAGTCTAATACAACCCATACGGCAATAAAAGATTAAAAGATGAACATAGTCTATTACAACCCATACCAAATAAAAGTTGACCATACACAAGTCTATTGCAAATGTTTTGTGACCAAACGGATGCCACCAAAACACAAAATACCACAAGTACAGGACATACAGAAAAGAAATACTACAAATTACATTGGTTTTGATGGTGAAAACCTTTTTGCACTTGACTTTGTAAACCTTGTTGGTGAAGACATACCACCACTTGCAGCCATGCTACCACTTGCAGCACCAGTTGCAGCAGTAGGTTGAGAACTGGCACCACCACTTGCACCAGTTGGTTGAGAATAAAAATGTGCATCAATGCTACCACTTGCACCAGCACTTGCACCAGTAGGTTGAGAAGAAAAATGTGCACCCATGTTACCTCTTGCACCAGCACTTGCACCACCACTTGCAGACTTGGTTGAACCAGCAGACTTGGAACCACTACTTCTCTTTGCACCAGCAGACTTGGATGCACCAGCAGACTTGGAACCACCACTTGGCTTATCCCTTTGACCTGAACAACTCCTTTGGTTGTGCCCAACTTGCCCACACTTCCTGCAAGTTACACTTTTACCTTCCCTACTCAACTGGACACCTTTAGTCATACCATCAGCCAACTCAGCTGCAGTTTTCCTTCTTTTTTTCCTTGGTCTACCAGGTTGTGGGGTATGATTGGGTGGGGTAACTATGAGTGGGACATTTGATTTAGGCCACTTATCTGTTCCATCACAAGGAATGATTTTGAATTTGTACATTTCTTTCCAAGTAGTCAACCAATCAGATTGATGGACATATGACTCAGGAATGCCAGTTTCTATTCCATTACTTGCCATATTCCATATGGATGCAACTGCATGTTTGCAGGGTACTCCTGTCAACTCCCATTTCCTACATGAGCAAACTCTATCCCTCATATTAACAACACACTGATCACCCCAAGGACCATTAGCCTGATACATGTCACCCCCATTCCATTCAACCTACCAATGTAAACCTTACTTTACTAGAATGTTTAATTAAAACTTAAAGATAAATTTTTAAGAATTCTGATAAGAGTTATTACCTTTATTTGTGCAGCTTCCTTCAAAATCACATTAAACAACCTTTCAGCATTTGGTGTAAGTGGTCCATCACACTTGTTGATAACCTTTTGAACATTTACAATTCTTTTCATAAGATATGCTCTTATGAACTCCAAGCAGGTTACAATTGGCTTATCCCTTCCATTCACAAGTTGTCTATTCAACACCTCACACATGTTGTTCAATAATATATCACAGTGAGCCCTTCCTGCATTTGTATTTATAATAGGACAGTCAAATATACAATATGAAATACAATAGTTCAGTCTAATATAGTATATGATAGAAATTACCAGAAAAGTGAGACCTAGCCCAATGTTGAGGTGGAATTAGCTTTAGCCAATTATAAGCTTCTATGTTATGGTCTTTCAGAACCTCCATGTTCCTGTCAAACATTTGCACAGTGGTAGCAGTGGCACATTTCCACAACAAGTCTTTGTACATTTTCCCTCTCCATGAAAGTTTCATGTTGTCATATATGTGCTTTAAGCAATACCTATGCTCAGCACAGGGAAACATCTCTGAAATTGCTGGTATGACTCCCTACAAATGATAGCTTACTTGATTAATAAATAAGGTCAAATAATTAACAAGCAATGTTATAAACAAGTAAAGAAAAGTAAGTACCTTTTGCCTATCTGTAATGAATGTAAAATTCGAATTTCTGAACAATTCCAGATCATCACCAAGACAATCAAGAAACCATTTCCAGGAATCCTTTGTTTCACCTTCCACTACTGCATAAGCAAGTGGGTAGATTCCATTGTTTGGATCTACACCCACTGCTGTTAGAATCTGTCCTGGGAATGGACCAGACAAGAAACAACCATCAAGACCCAACAAATCTCTCTGCCCTGTTCTAAATCCATCTTTTAGAGCACCCAAGCACACATAAACCCTCTTGAACTGTCTTTCCACACCAGATGTGTCTCCTGTTCTATCTACATCAATCTTAATAGTTGTGTTAGGATTTTTAGCTTTTAATTCCACACAGTAATCCATCAACTGTGAATATTGCTTTGTATAATCACCAATGACTCTGTCAGTAGCTTTCTGCTTAGCTCTATACACCTTCATCTTAGAAACTCCTAATTCATATTTTTTTTCCAACTGATCTTTAATAGCTGAGAGAGGTATTTTAGGGTTAGGTTTTATGGTTTCCTCTATTTCTTTTGACAAAAAGGAGGCTGTGCATCTTTTAATATTCCTTGACTGTATGCATTTGTGGTTGTCATTAAATGCTTTAACTTGCCAAGTTAATTGGCCTGGTAACTTGGAACACTGCAAATACCAAGGACAACTTACCCCATCTTTTGGCCCTTTATTATTTGACCCTTTCTTACAACCTGCAGACCCACTAGGCTCATCACTTAGCCCATCACTTGGCCCAACAACTAGCCATCAGTTTTAGAAAAAACTGGTAACTGTCCCCTGCATATGGCCCTAACTCTAAGTTTATCATTCTTCTTCAAAAAAAATTCTCTTCTTTGCTCAACAGACACCCTAGTTATCATCTCTTTAATAAGCTTACTACTACCAAATGTCTGTCCTATGTAAAAATTCTCTTTCCAAATCTGTCCATCTTTTGCTTTATTCACTTTGGCCAATGTCTTCAATGCCTTATTTCTCACACCCTCACCCTCAGAGTCAGTACCACTATCAAACTCCAGATGAACAACATCTTCTTCCTGATCACCAATGTTCTCAGTCTCCTCATTAAAAGCTACAATCTCATTACAACCCACCCATTCAACATTATCATCTATGTTACTCCTAAATTCTTGCATATCTACCTCTACATCATGTAACATATTCTCTTCATCAACTATGAAATCACTGTCTGACCCATCACTATCTGACCCATCTCCACTCTCTGACTCATCTCCACTTTCTGACCCATAACTATATGAAGCATTTTGACTATGTGCAGATCCTTCATCACCACTAAACTTATCCCTTTCATGTTCAGTTACTTCAACATCTACATACATCCTCTTTGCACCAGCATACTTGGACTGCCCTACATTGTCTAATTTCCTACATTGTTCATTCACAGACTTACCATTCCCACTAGCTTCATCTACATTGTCTAATTTCCTACTTGACTGCCCTACATCCTTCTTCATTCTACCCACCTTACTTAAGCAATTCTTCAACCACTCATCCTCACTTACATCATCCATTACATCATCTATATCAGTGTCTACTAAATCATCAATATTAGCTTCATTATTCAATCCTAATACATGAGCATTATCTAAAACCATAGGGACTTGTGGAACAGAGTGGTCAACATACAAATCAATCACCTTATACTTACCAACATGTTTTATCATGTCCAACACATCTTTATCAGTAGCTAATTTCCTAAGACCATTAGCTAATTCATTTCCAGGTTCCTTATAATGATAGTCCATACAAACATTTTCATAACCTAATTCTTTCATCATTAAATGCACCTCATTAACAGAAAACTCATCACTATCAATGGTGTCTATCCAGTTTACCTTACCACCCTTATACCGAATGTTAGGAGGACTTGTGAATGCACCTCCATGGTTTATCTTGAGACAAAACACAGTTGGGAACTTACCTGTTCATTAAAAGAGAATAATTAGTGTTAGATACCACGAAAAGAAGATTATGACAGATGAAGAACCTAAAAGGGTTGTATAAACACTTACTATAATCATGGTACGGGTCTGATTTTGCCCCCTTCTTACGCACCCTCCACTCACACAACATGGTTTGCGAAATCGTTTCCTTTAAACGTTGATATTGATTTCAGTATCAGTAACCCTATGGTTGTGCTTAACAATTGAGGGGAGATGATGAGTATGGAGGTTGGGTGTGTAACCCTAGGGATGAATTGTGATATCACTGATGGAACAAAAACCCTTTATAGTGATAAAAAGAGCGCCAAGTAGGGAGTTACCAAAATGCCCATCATGTGACAGTCATGTGATACCATTTTACGGTCAAACTAACAGAAATCTTGGTCAAGGGACCAAACCCGTAACGGGTCATAACCATGGGGACGAGATCCGCAAAAAAAAAGTATAGGGACCAAATCCGTAATACCCGACAAACCACAGGGACCATTTATGTAATTAACTCATTATTTTATGTGATAAAGTATCAAATAATAAATGGTGAAGCTTATGAACACGACACGCCTAACTAAAATGTGAGAAAAAAAATGAAAAAAAAGAAAAGAAAAAAAAGAGTAACTTTCAATTTTCCACAAGTTATGGGTCTTAATACCGTTTTTTACGGTATATGAGAGAGGTTAAGACGTAGATAACTATAGCCCTACCTAAGGTAGAGAGGCTGCTTCCGGTTCTACCAAAGGTAGAAAAGGACTTCCAACCTTGCAAGGGGTGAGTACGACAAGCCTAACTAAAATGTGTAAGAAAAAGTAAAGTAACTAAAATGTGTGAATAACGTAATTGTTGCATAACTAGTTGTTGTAGAATAGTATAAACTTCTGTACATTCATTCAATACCAAAACCTTAGAAACGGTAAAGGTTAAATACATAATACACAAGACCATCATGGGCCGAGCCTATACAATATAAACATAATACAAAGCCCGAGCTATCCTATAATATAAGCCCGCTAACACTCCCCCGCAGTTGGAGCGGGAGGACAACGAACACTCAAACTGTGACGAAAATCATCAAACAATGCAGAAGGTAAACCCTTAGTGAAGATATCCGCATACTGAAACCGAGAAGGAACATGTAAAACGCGAACCAGACCAGTAGCAACCAAATCTGTAACGAAATGAATGTCAATCTTGATGTGCTTAGTACGCTGATGCTGAACCGGATTAGAAGACAATTACACAACACTCACATTATCACAATAGACAATGGTCGCAGTAGACAAGGGAGTATAAAGCTTACGAAGAAGATTCCGAATCCAACAAGTTTCAGCAACAGCATTAGCAACACCACGATACTCAGCCTCCGCACTGGACCGAGAAAGCGTCGGCTGACGTTTAGAGGACCAGGACAATAAGTTATTACCAAGAAAAACACAGTAGCCTGATGTGGACCGACGAGTAGTAGGGCAACCAGCCCAATCAGCATCCGAATAAGCGATCAAAGAGTCAGTAGTAGATGAAAACAACTGTAAACCATAGTCTAACGTCCCCTGTACATACCTCAAAATCCTCTTAAGAGCAGAGAAATGTGGCTCACACGGATCATGCATAAAAAGACAAACCTGCTGCACAGCATAAGTAATATCGGGGCGAGTAAAGGTGAGATACTGAAGAGAACCCGCAAGACATCGGTATAGTGTAGGATCAGTAACCGGAGTACCACCAGCACCTAGCTTGGACTCCGTATCAACAGGGGTCCGAGAAGGGTTACATCCAACCATACGGGCACGCTCCAAGATCTCCATAGCATACTTACGTTGTGACAAAAACATCCCAGAAGAGTCACGCGTAACAGAAATGCCCAAAAAAATAATTAAGAGCACCCAAATCAGTCATAGAGAACTCCCGATGTAAAGAGGATATAATTTGCTGTAATAACCGATCAGAAGAAGCAGTAAGAACAATATCATCCACATAAAGCAATAAGAATGCAGTATCATCACCCTGTCTGTAAATGAACAATGAGGAGTCACACCGACTAGGACTGAAGCCAACAGTAGTAATATACGAAGTAAACCGCTGAAACCATGCACGAGGTGCCTGCTTAAGACCATAAAGAGACCGCTGCAGTAAAAAAACATAATCTGGGCTCTCAGGATCCCGAAAACCAGGTGGCTGATGCATATAAACCGTCTCAGCTAAATCACCATGTAAAAATGCATTCTTGACATCAAGCTGATGAATAGGCCAAGAACGAGATACAGCAAGACTAAGCACAGTACGAATCGTGGCCGGTTTAACCACCGGACTAAAAGTCTCATCAACATCAACACCCTCAATCTGTGTACTACCATTGGCAACAAGACGCGCCTTATAACGACTAAGAGTGCCATCTGCCAAATACTTATGGCGAAATAACCACATACAACGAACTATATTGGCACCCTCAGGCCGAGGTACACTAGTCCAAGTTTTATTTTTAATAAGTGCATTATACTCATCATACATAGCATTGCGCCAATTGGGGTCATTTAGAGCATCCTTATAGGACCGAGGTAAAGGAGAAATAGTAGACACATGACCAGCGTACCTGGGATTGGGACGAGTAGTCCTGACACGAGAACGTGTGACCATGGGATGAGTAGATACGGTAGGGGGTTAGGAGGGGGAACAAAAATAGGTGGAGGAGTAGGTGGCGTAGGTGACATAGGTGAGGGGTAGGTGGGGGATTTGGGGTGGATGGTGAAACAGGTGGGATTGGTGTAGGAGGGACAATAGGTGGATCGGAAAGTGGTTCCGGAGGCGGACCAACAGGTGTGGTGCGTATAATGGTGGAAATAAGGTCCGAAGAATCCTCCAAAAAATCATAGGAGGGAGTGGGTGTGGACTGATTAGTATGAAACAGAAAAACAGTTTCATCAAAGGTAACATGACGGGAAATGATAATTTTATTAGTGTTAAGGTCAAGACAGCGATAGCCAAAATGGTTGGCAGCGTGTCCCAGAAACAGAGAAGGTGTGGCTCAGGGTCCCAATTTGTGATTAGTATCAATATGAGGGTAACACAGGCAACCAAAAACACGTAGGACACCATAATCGGGTTGAGCACCAAAAAGGCGGGTAAAAGGGATCTCATTATTGATGGCACGAGAAGGTAATATATTTAGCAAATAAACGGACATATTAAGAGCCTCTGTCCAATAATTGGGTGGCAAATGTGCTTGAAATAACAGTGTTCGGATAAGGTTATTAATTGTACGAATCATACGTTCAGATTTTCCATTTTGTTGAGAAGTGCGTGGACAAGAAAATCTAAACTGAATGCCATAGGTTGCAAATAAGGTGTGGAAAGCATGATTATCAAATTCACCACCATGATCACACTGAAACGATTTAATTTCACACTTAAATTGAGTGCGAACGTAACTACGAAACAACTGAAATTTAGACAAAACATCAGATTAATTCATTAACGGATAAACCCAAACATATTGAGAATAATGATCTAAGAATAAAACATAGTACTTAAAACCAGAAAGACTCGGAACCGGGGAGGTCCATAAATCCGAGTGAACAATATCAAAACATGATGTAACAGAACTAGATGAACTAACAAACGGAAGCTTCACATGTTTGCCAAGCTGACAAGCATGACAAAGAATGGGAAGCTTCTCTTTATTACAAGAAATAGAATTACTAGACACAAGACGACGTAGCACTTCACTTCCTGGATGTCCAAGTCGTTGATGCCACGTATACTGACTGGTGAGAAAAGCCTGAGGAATAGTGGAGGGCTTCGTAACAGGATAGAGATCACATGTGCTGTCACAGCGGAGGAGTACCCGTCGAGTTAGAAATTCCTTCACAGAAAAACCAAAAGCGTCAAATTTAACAGTACATGAATTATCACGAACAAATTGACGAACCGAGATTAAGTTTTTGACAATATGAGGAGTGATTAAGACATTATTTAAACGAAGTGGACGAAAAGGGGTAGACAGAATGCTATGACCAGAGTTAGTAACGGGAATAAAACGCCCATCACCCACTGCAACAGATGGGTAAATGCACATATTAAAAATATCACTAAGACTATGTACTGAGTCATTAAGATGGGAAGTCGCACCTGTATCCATGTTCCAATTTCCTGAGGTCGGGTCATGAAGAGTAGTAGTATTAAAAGCATGTGGCAACATGGTATGTTGACCTATACCCTGTGAACCGGACCCTAGCAAATGACCAGGTTGAAAAGGAACCCCTTGCGGCAACTGAACCCCAGGCTGCATTTGAACCCCTGGAGTAAACTGTCCCAACGTAGAAACTGAACCCCCATACTGCGATTGAACCCCTGGCGCGAAAACTGAACCCCCTAGATGCTGCTGAACCCCCGCCGCTAGCTGAACCGGTGGCGTTGAGGGTCCAACCAACTGCTGAACTGGCGGTTGTGGACCGGCTAAGGTAGAATAAGATCCGGGCAGGCCAAAAACAGACCCCCCAAGCTGCTGTGGCCCAAGTGGTGTTGGCTGGAAGGTGTATTGGGCTGGAAGGGCAAATCCAAGTGCATGAGAAATAGTATACGCAGCAGGTGTATTTGAGGGACATGCAAGTGTATTAGTTAACCCAAATTTTGCCAATAAGGTTTGTAACATGTCCAACTCCGAGCGTCCAATACCAGGTACCGAACCCGTAGTACGAGGTGGCAAAGTAGACTTGCCATGAACACCGTTGTGAAGGTACTTACAAGCATCACCAAATCGACAAGAACCCTTAGCAAAACTCCAACACGGGTTGTTTACCTTTTCCAACGATGCACCACGACGAGGCGTAGAGTTGGTTTTTGCCACTAAAACCATGGGAGACGCGGAGGTAGCATCAACAAGTGTGTCTTGAAACTTAGACTTGAGTCGCATCTCATGTGTAGTTAACAAGGATCTAACAGTTTGAAGACCGGGAAAGGGTTCCCGACATGCAATAACAGTAGATATGGTCTCGTAGGTGGAAGGTAGACCCTCGAGGGCAAAAGTGACAACATCATCATTATTAAGAGGGGAACCAAGACCATTAAGAACTGAAACAATAGATTCGATCTTTTGGAAATACCCGTCAATAGTTAAAGCCCCAAGCTTCAAGTTGCGAAGTTCGGCTTTCAAAGCCATAGCACGCGGTCTTTTGTTGTCTTGAAAAATGGCCGCAAGGTGAGTCCATGCATTCTTGGCAGTTTGAGGGTTAAGATCAACTAAACATTTTCGTAGTGAAGGAGCAAGGGTGGAGAATATCCACGACCGTATGATGAAGTCTATCTTTTTCCATTCCGCATCCTTAGGAGGTGCTTCCGGAGGAGGCGTATTGGATGTAGAGGCAGCCGGATCAATAAGATGATCCAAAATTCCATACCCGTGACATAAGTGAGAAAAGTAATAGACCCACGATGAATAGTTCATGGCATCAACATCAAGTTTTTCAGGAACAAAGGTTGTTAAGTGGTTCATGGCCATTAGTTTGTCGGATAGGGTAATGGCCGTTGTGGGAGGCGGTGGGGGAGGTGTGCTGTCGTTAGTCATGGTGAGGTATTAAACAACAGAATTAATGAAACAAACACCAAACCGGATTGAAACTTCAATCACAAACTGTGGCTAAACTTAGCCAAACAAAACCGACTAAACTTAGTCGAAGACAGAAACTACCAACGTTGAAGGGAAAACGGAAAAAAAAGGATCTACAGGAGGCGGAAGCAGGTTGTTAGGATCGTGGAGTAGGCTGTGATACCATGTAGAATAGTATAAACTTCTGTATATTCATTCAATACCAAAACCCTAGATACGGTAAAGGTTAAATACATAATACACAAGACCATCATGGGCCGAGCCTATACAATATAAACATAATACAAAGCCCGAGCTATCCTATAATATAAGCCCGCTAACAGTTGTTTATGACCTCTATCACTTTATGCATGTGCATTGGCGGTTCATAGCTTGTGTTTTATAACCGGTGGATTTTAATTCGCGCTCTGCCGAGCATTTGTATACGATATGATTGTACATGTTAGAAGACCAAATTTTTGACGGGATAAAAATAGCTTGGTGAAAATATTTTGCTTTGGTTTATGAATTTGCGGTTTTGAAATAGCACGAGATCCACCATTTTCACTATTTTTTGTCTAAAAATGCCAAATAATGTGGTTTAAATGGACCGGTATAGTTGTGAAACCGCCACTTAAAATGGAGCCAACTTTTAATGTTTGGAGAGAAATAAATTACAAAGAAAATAATTGGGAGTAGTGAGGAGTTTTGGCTTGAGGAGTTGCCTTGTTTTCTCTCTTGTATGGGTTTTTCTTTTCAGAAGCTTCCCTCAGTTCTCACAAATCTCTACATATCTTCACTAAATTTTTTTTATCACGTTTAGGTTGTTAGACTTGCTAATGAAGAGTAGCGGTAATGCTAATAATCTGTATCTAACAGTTATAAAATTATACATGGTTTGGGAAAAGTATAATCGTTATGATTTGAGTTTTTTAAAGTGGCGACTATAACTTTTCAGCATTATAATGATTCTTTATTAATCGGAGTAAGATTTATTGATAAAACCACTAAACAGTCATGGGTTTTTGAGCAAAAGGGAAGTTGTGAATTGTAACTAGTCTTTAGGAAGTGCACCAATTGTAAACAAAATAGCGACTTTTTTTATCCATTAGGAATAAAAAAAAAAATGGAGTGCTAATAAAAAGATCTAAACATGAATGAAACAAGTAGTCGTCGGAAAAGTAGAAGAGAAAACAATTATTTTTGGATTACTGAACCACTGGTTTTTGTAGGTAAGATACATATAAAGTTACACAAAATTGTTTTCATTTCTTCTTGGCTTCAGTTCTTGTAGGTAAGATGGATATAAAGTCACAAAAATTTGTTTTCATTTTTTCTTGGCTTCAGCTCTTGCTGATTTGCTATTGGTATTATCCGGAATAACTGCTTAGAGTATCCAAGTGCAAGACCTGTATAGCTCGATCCGTTTTGAGTCATACATTTCCAGTTCTTCAAATGTTTTGTTCAAACCGTTCTCAAAATCGCCTTCGATCAGAAAGTACGCAACATTACTACCCCTACAAAATCATAAACCGCTAATTTGAAGCACTAAATCATGAATAGTCAAAAAAAAATTTGGAAATGGCATCATGTATTATTCTGTTGATTTTGCGCCACATAAATTTATCCAGTTTAAATTATAAAAATAAGCTAAAAATAAAAATTTATAAAGTTATGCTAACCTGGAAGATCTTCAGGACTTTCCACTCCCCAATGCACATTTGGTTGCTAGATGTTCCAACAGCTCGACGTCAGATGGATCAGGTTTGACTCCAAGGTCTTTCGTATGCGAACATGGCGTAATTAGGTTGCCCGACACAACAATAGTGTTACCTAAGACATTGTTCATTTTCTATTTAGAATATGCACGATATGTAAAATGGACATACTAACATTGGGGAAAAGAGGATGGGAGAAATCGATACAAAGGTTTCTAGTAAGCGTGCAAGGAGATTTTTTGCCATGAAGAAGCTCGGATAGCAGTTTTCTTCAGTTTATCATAATCGTCTACTGATTCTGGCGGGAGATTATCAAACTAGAACCTAGCTGATCCAGTTAGTGTGGAGTTAAACATGTGGCACCAGGTTGGCATAGCCCATCGTTCTACCTTTGCGGCTGCCTAGAAGATTTTGAGATGATCTTCTGGGTCTCCACTCCCATCATATGTTTTTACGTTAGTTGGCATACGTGTTTTTGTTGGCATCTCAAAGTAGCGGATACGTGGAGTGAACAGATCAGTCTCCTTGCAGACCCAGGGCCTAGCCAGGTCGTCATTGTCGCTATTACTTGGTTCCCGCCTTTTGACTTCGGACCTTCGATATCTACTTCCATTTGACCCATCTCCCGAGCAGTCACCTGCTTTCCACGATCGCGCCCTTTCGGTTCCATGCCCTCTGAATTTTGGCCTTACTAGTTGCGATTGAGAGTCTCGGTAGCTACTGTGACAACTGGCATTTAGGGAGCCCGTTTTAGGTAACCGCATTACGCTAAGTTAAACCGAGTATTTACCTTTAGAACTATTTTGATTGACCATGACTTGTTTTGATATCGATTATTAGTTTTTATAATTTATTTTATTATCGTATGAGTCGTCGTATGAGTTTTAGCTCTTTTCGTTAAGCACTATGTGATTCGGCACAATAAAATCCTATAACGAGAAATAACGTAACTTTTAAACCGTAACTCGAAACTTGACAAAAAAAATAGTCAAAACTCATGGAAAAACGTAAATAAAAGCGATAGAAAATCGAAGGAACGTCGTGGGACACTCGTAGAACAATATATGAGCTCGAGAATGGGAAAATGGGATAGTTTATGAAAAATTGTGGGTTTGGCCCCTCCTTTCTCCCCTAGCCGGTGCCCCCTCCCCCTTTTCTCATTTTTATTTTGGTCCCCAAATCCAAATATATATACCCTCATCCCACCCCATTTCACTCTTTCACTCTCTCACTAAAAACACACACAAACATAACTTTCTCTCTCTACTCTCTCTCTCCAAAAAATCAAAAACCGTAACCCTAAACACAACCACCACCGCCGGCCACTGTTCCGGCCATTTTCGGCCATTTTTCAGTGAGTGAACATACCACCACCATTTGATAGATCTTTCTTTCCTCTTTCCATCCATATATGGCACGCCTATAGAAGCCTTCATTAACACCTCCAAATCTTGCAAAAACTATTCGTGATTCTAGGGTTTTCAAGTAACTTTGTAGATCGGGTTCAGAAAAGGTAAAAGGAACATGGGTGAGGCTCGTTTGAGCCATGACAAGCCTCGTATGAGCCTTATTTGGCTCGTACATGGCTCGACCATGGTGGGTGTTGAATGAAACATGGGTCTAAACCTAATTTGCAACTAATAAAACATGTAACTAGTGATTTGGTATCGTGTGTTGTGTCATTTTATTGTGTTTTTACATTTTATTCATAGTTTCATGATGTTGGTTTAGATTAGTTGATGGGTTTGATGATTGGATGTTGTTTGGAGGTTGTTTGATTGTGTTTGGTTGTTGTAGAAGCCATTTGGGAGCGTTTGGATGGGATTGGTGAGGCGTACGAGCCACTAGGGACTCGTACGTGGCTCATGGTAGGCGTACGTGACCCATATGGACCAAGGGTCCGGGTCGGGTTGTTGTGGTATCTTGTTGGTAGTTGTTGTTGGTGTTTAGATGAGATGCGTGGAGCCGAAAATCTTCTAGAGCTTGTTTGGTTCACGTGGTCTTAACCGGGACCGCGTCATGACCATTAGGGCCGTGACATTGGTTACGAATATATTTGTTAGTTGTTTGGATGGCGAGATTGATATGGATTGATTGGAGATTGATTTGCACTATTGTGATTATTTAGTTGGACTTATATTATAAATTGTCAACTTTGAGCAACGTCGGTGTTACTTTGACTTTTTAGTCATAGTTGACCCCGACAACGCCGTAACATGGACTTTAGTATATATTGGACTATAGATTGATTAAAAGCCGAGAGGTCATGACTCGTGCTTGTGGACTCGAAATGAATATCGATTTGAAACTAATATTGAAATTGATGTAATATATATATATATATATATATATATATATATATATATATATATATATATATATATATATATATATATATATAGAGTAGGGATCCAGTGAGAAGTAAATTAAAATAAGAAGTGGTGAGAAGTAATCAAAACCACACATTTGAGATGCAACGACTTGCATTAGATGCATTTTTATTCATATAGATGCAACATCTTGAGTTTCGAAAGTTAATTTGATGTATAGATGGTGTAAATTGATTTTCATGATTTCGGCACGTGCAGGGGAACAAAAAACAAGAAAAATCATGAAATGCATCTGATTAAAAGCTAGAAAACACACTATGGTGCGTTATAATGCATCTAAGATTATAGAGATGCATCTAATTTAGGTCGGTGCATCTCGAATTTGCGGTTATAGTTCTTCTTATTCCTTCTTATTTGATCCTAACTCTCTCTCTCTCTATATATATATATATATATTATATATATATATATATATATATATATATATATATATATATATATATATATATATATATAGTCTTTGGTTCCATTGAGAAATATTTTAGATTGAGAAGTAATCTTCACCATATAATTTGAAAATTTTAATGAATCATGAATGTTACTTATTTAATTGAAAAGGGTAAAAAAGTAATTGAATCAACCAAAATTTAAATAAAAATTAAATGTTCTTACATTAATGGTTCATAAGTTTTGTAATTAAACACTAGTAAGAAGTTACAAATTGAATTTTAATTTGTTCTGAATCTCTCGTATACATGTTTCTTTTTAATGAGTCAATTACTTTGCTTGTTAATTAATTTTTTATAAATCAATTACTTTGTTTCTTTTTTATGAATCAAATACTTTAAATAAAAGTCTTTAGCAAGATATCATAAACCTTATATTGTTCATTAAAATGAAATTTGAAAGAAAATCTAAATTAGAACATATGATTATTTTTTTTCTTGTCTTTAAGTAATTTTAGATGACTTGTGCGTGTGTTTGGTTTTGAATCACCATAGCATAATAGTCTTTTAATCATATTCGAGCTATTGCGAAGAGATTCAATTATTGAATCGTTCACATTAGTGAATCATATGAAACGAAATTTTATGAATCTTTATTAATTGACACAATAATAATTCACTAATGTACTATGATTCACTAATTTAATCATAATTTTATAAATCTTTAATAATTCACACAATAATGATTCACTAATATACTATGATTCGATAGATTCACACAATAATGATTCACATTCAAGTCACTGTCAAGTTTATGATATGAGTATTATCACAGTTATTTTATGATTCAATATTAACAACCAATTTATCTCTTTGAATCCTTATGAATCGATCAAAAAACAATTGTGATAGAAATGATAAAAGCTAGTTAATAACATTCATGGATAAGCTAAAGAAAACACATGCATCAAGTTGGTGCATTAAATAGTAGGTTATAAAAATGAAATAGGAATTTATAAATGCCTATCATACCCTTTTGTTAATTTAGTGAGATGAATGGTCAAGATTGCTTCTCATTCTTCTCAATCTAAAACTCTTCTCAATCGATCCGGATTATATATATATATATATATATATATATATATATATATATATATATAAATGTTAATAAAACTATGAAACATAAATAATAAATGGTTTTTATACCAAAACCCTCGATAACAAGACTTATCTTGTTATTCACTATTTTAAATGGGAATTAACGACTAAAAACGGAAATGTTTTCTAATTAATGAGTATTTAATGTTTCGAGTGCACGTTTATCGAAATGTGCCATTTATGAGCATTTAATACCATTTTCAAGTATTTAATTCTAATTACGTCTTGTGCATGGGTTACGGATGACCTAACATTAATAGCGTCGATCCACGTGGATAGCGGACTTATTAGGTTGACGAATCTAATAAGAGCCGGTAGGTACGTAGGATAACGTTATTAATGGGTGAATTATCCTTATGACTCGTTAGGATGCGACCGATTTATGGGATAATAAGCGACACGAATAAATGATTGAGTTTATCGAGTTGACAAATTCGATAAGGTCTAACTATTTATTCCTAAACTTATTAGACTATGGAGCTTATCACTTAGACATCTCATTATGTTGCATTGAGTCACATTATGGTTATTTGAGTGCATTCATGATGTCTTGTTGAGTCGATACACACACACGACGATACCAAGTGCTAGGACTAAACGATGAAACAATATATTTTTGGAGATAAAGAAAAGGAATACATTGGGGTAGATAACGTTGATTTTGGAAATATATATTAAGAATTGGTTTATATTAATAGGTTGTGCCGAGTCAGTAGTTGTTGAGCCGTGTTAGCTGTTATCTTCGTTGCTAGTGTTTGTTTGTGCGTTGCTTGATTGAGGTGAGTTTTATAGCCCCACTTTTATCTCTGTTTAACTAATTGGGGTGAGAAATCATGCTATTCTTTTGGACCTTTTAAACTCTTTGATTTGCTTATGTGATTAGCTGTTTAGATAGATATGTGGTAGTTGTTGCCTTAGTCTATGGTAGTAATCATATTTCTATGACACTTGCCTAGCTAAGTATAGACTTATACCTCGACCTAATCCAGGGTAGCATTTGTTCTAGACCTTGCTACGACTGCGCTGGCTAGTGTTGCTTAGGGCCCTACTTTGACGTCGGATATGTTATTGATGGTGTTGTTGATTGTGATATTTGTATGTGATTGGTGTGATATTGTGTATCTATCTTAGGTCTCGCATAGCAAATAAACTCCTACAGGTCCACTACTGAATTTTAATTTAAACCTATGAACTCACCAGCGTTAGCTGACCTTTTAGCATGTTTTTCTCAGGTATCTAAGTGATGTTTGGAATGGTTGTTCTGTGGAAGCTTGGCAATGAGGCATGTGTTAATACAAATAAGCCGTAAAAATGTTTATTTATATTTTACGATCTTCTAATGTTTTGTCGATAACAAACGTAAAATCATTTTAACGAAACAAATAAAATACGTAAATGGCTTGAGCCAATAGTTTTCTAACACACTTACGTTTTCACATAAAACACTAAAACAAGTATAAGTGATTTTATGATTTAGTAATACATATGTACAACAACTAGTGTTTACATATTGGGTGAATATATACATAACGAGTATGTATTACAATGGGTAATATAAATGGGTATAAACTTAAGTATTTGACCCATTGACCAAATACATTGAATGTAGTTAGGTACAACCCAAAGTCCATGACCCATACCCATGGAGCTTGACCCATAACCCATTGCATGACACCATGCTTAAGTCATACATGGTTTTAATCCATGGCCCATTGTTTTAATCCATGAACCATGGACTAGATGCATTGCATCTTATAGATACATTGTATCTACTTGGATACCCATGATCCATGACCTATGACCCAAAACCCATGGGCAAAGGTGAGCGTCCCATGGATCCCCAATATTACACTGGACGGATCCCTCAAGTGAGGGATCCGTGGAATAGTAGCTATTTTCTCTCTATAAATAGTGAGACATTTCTTCATTGTTTCTCACCCCTTTCTCACATATTTTCTCTTTGAGTTATAAACTCTCTAACCTCATATCCAAGTGATCTATGTATGTAGTTTTGTTTTTGTGTGATTCTCTAGGTTCCTCTTAAAGGCGAGATCACCATCTTTTGAAGACGAGCAAGCTCAAGTCCATGAGTTGCCATGCTTCGTTATCATCAAGACTATTGAGGTTCTCTTGTTGATAGTTCTCTTATTTCTCATAAGAAGTGTAGTGTTGAAGACATTTGTGAAATATGTCTAAGAGAGTCAAGATGAAGACATTAGTTAAGGGTGTCGATTGTCCGTATTGAAAGCACTAGTGAAGGGTGCTTAGAAGACAAGGCTAAAGGCATTAGTGAAAGGTGCCTTGAAGATCGAGTCAAAGGTATTAGTGAAAGGTGCCTTGAAGATCTAGTCAAAGGCATTAGTGAAAGGTTCCTTGAAGATCGAGTCAAAGGCATTAGTGAAAAGTGCCTAAGGTGTACATTCGATATGGCGTCGATGTCCAAGATAGATTAGTATTGGGTCAAAGGATATTGATATCCTTGTTACTGTTGTTATAAGGAGTAGATCTCCTTTGGGGTTAGGTGTCTTGTAGTGATTGGGTAGTAGTTCCTCTATTGTAATGGAACTCGGTATCTAGCCTAGTACCGAATAAAGGGTAGGCGACGTTGTGATAGGTTTGGTTCTACCTCGTGGAAGAACCCTGTTAGGAATTAGAAAATTCCAGTATTGAAGAGTCGGTCACCCCAACTATTATCTAGCATAAGTTAGCTCGTAGACTTGTCGTTATTTATATTTCTATGTAGTTAATTAGTTAGTCAAGTAGCGTAAAATAGTTTAGTGCAACACCGTGGAGGAAGGTCGGGTCTTTACCCACTGTATCCCTGATCCACAGGCCGATAGGAGGTCGTTTAGCTTGTAACCTATAAATACCCTCTACCTTGCAAGGTAGAGGGTTGGATGTTCTTTGGTAATCTAATATTCTACAAGTTTCTCTTACTAGAATATCCCACTCTTTCTCTCTCTAAAACCATCTATGTGCTCATTGTGTTAATGTTATGATGTGTATGTGAAAACTAATATCCAACAATTGGTATCAAGAGCCATGGTTAGATCATATCTTGCACATCTTTGGATTTCTAGTGGTTTTTAGGTGGTTTTTGAGTTTGAAAAAGTTTAGTGGTTTTTGCATCATTTGGTTGATTTCTTGTGTTAAAGTTTGGTTTTTGTTAGTACTTTTATGTTTAGAATCATCACAAGTGTGTAGGTTTTCATTTGGTAAGCTTGAATCATCTTGGTTGGGTTGTTTTTGGATTGAAAAGTGAGGAATATGTGGTTTTTTCTTGCTAGCGACTTAACACACGGAATACTTTCTTCGTAGCGACTTGCTTTACAAATTTGTAGCGAGTTACAGTTTTAGACCTAGCGACTTGATCTAGCGATTTACAGTACAAGTAGTGGACTCTCCACTACGGGTAGCGACTTGGTGTGTAGCGAGTTGCTCTTTAGCGACTTGTATCTTTAGCGACTTGAGTAGCGAATTGCTGCCAAAATTTTGCTAGCGACTTGAACCTTAGCGAGTTACTACTTAGCGACTTGCATTTGTATAGCGACTTGGGACTCTAGCGACTTAGTGGTGTAGCGAATTAAGAGTTAGCGACTTGGTGCATTATCTTCTAGCGACTTGGGATTATTGCTATTTAGTTGGTAGCGAGTTGGTTCTAAATCTTTAGAGACTTGGGGAGTAATTCATATTAACACAATGTCAGTCATCACGGATCCTTTAATCACCAAAGTACTTGCTCTCTATGACACAGCACAGAATAGTGAAACAGAATGCTTATCTGAATGCCATACACTTAATGATTCAGTATCGATTAATCAGAACAACTCAAATAAGTCACTCTTAATGTCTGCAAATGATGCTAAGAATATGGAATGCACCAGTGAGCCGTTTCAACATCTCAGTCAGCTTCTCAAATTACTCTTATCTACAACCATGGATCGAACAAGTTGTGCCATCCTTCGTCAGGATTTTCCCACTTTGACAAGAATTGTTTTACTTAACTTAGAACGACTGAGGTTTCAAATTACCAAAGAAAAGTTTTCAACTGATGATTCTCATGCTGCTCTCCAAACCATCATCAATCAATTTCAGCCACTTATCCGGGAAGAATACTCCTCTGATTTTGATGATATCATGACTGGAATATCGTTCAAGAAACACACGGGAATGGAAATTCATGAGTTCAGAAACTCATTTATTCAACTTATGAATAATATGGAAACATACATCAAGGAAGCTGCTAATGAGAATAACAAGCTGAATGAATTGAATGAGTGCCAAGAGTTTCCATGGAGCAATGATGACGTGTCATGCTTCATTCCAGTTGAACCAGCAGAAGACACTGATTGCAGAATCTCAGTTGTGATGGAAAAGGATGAAGAGAACAACACTGATATCAAAGTCTCAGAGTCAGAAAAGGTATCAATCAATAAGGTACACTTATCTGATCACACAAGTTCTCTTAAAAAGGTACATGACTCTTACTCTGAACATAACAATGTGGAATCAGTCTTTGTTTTGCCTGAATCTAATGCAAGTAACATGATTGAAAAAAGGGTATATGATGAGCTTTCAAACAAATTTTCAATTCTTGAAAAACATTGTTCTCATTGCAAATTGAAATACAACAAAAGGATGAAATGTTTTATGTGAAAAAACCGTGTACTAATCAGGAACTTCCAGAATTCAGAGAATTTTTTGAAATTAATCAGTTAAAATCCCAGATTCAGGACAAAGATTCGACCATTTGCAATCTGAAACTACTTCTTTCAGAAGCCCAGAAATATGACTGTCATGAGATGAGTGATGCACTTGAATCTAGAAATTCTGAACTAGCTCTATGTGTGTCCAACCTTCTAAGAGAAAATGAGCATTTAAGAATTAACCTTGAGGAAACAAACTCTAAGTCAGTCAATCAATCTAACCTCCTGAGGAAAGAAATTGATGACCTCAAAGCACAAATTCAGGATAAGAGCTTCAATATTGTTGCCCTAAAAAATGAGCTCAGGAAGTCTGTTGGAAATAGGATGAACACTAAGTTTGCAAAACCTTCAACTTTGGGAAAATCAAATGTTCAGAATTACTTGAAACGAACAGTTATTAAACAACCTAATGCCTTTAGGTCTGAAAGAGCTAAACCATTGAAATCTAAGCTTATATCCCAAGTTGATAATATGTCTGTTTTGTCAAAACTAGTCACTTCATTGCCTAGTTCAGATATGATGAATCTCAAACCTCGGACTTATAGTCAATTCTCACAGATCAGTAAGGCAACAAGTATTACTAGATCTCATGCAAAACATCATTTGACTGATCAATCCCCTAAGAAATACTCGGATCACATAAGGACAATTAGTCAAAACAAGGGTGTGCACTCAATTAGGTCAACTAACTGTGGTTTCAAATGGATTCCCACTGGCAGAATTTTTAAGTTTACAGGACTTAAACGAACTTACATTCCTAGATCATGTCTCAAGTGGATTCCCACAGGTAAACTCTTCAAGAATGTAGAACCCAATAGGATCCCCATTAATGATACGTCTGTGTTACACTGTGATGCATCCAAATGTGAGATTAAACATGTCACTAACCCTTCTATGTACATGTCTACATGTGCTTCAAGTACAATGTGCTCTCAGTCTTTTTCAGGTACAATGCTCAACTCAATCAGGAACTTCATGACTTGGTTCCCCTCAGAAATGAACATAGCTCATTCAGGAGCTATAGCTTGCCAGAGTTGATGTACTTCTTACTTTGACTCCTATTCATCTTGAATCAGGACTCGCTCTTCTATATCTGTGTATAAATCAAATCTCATAAAAAAAAAATTATATATGTCATTCTTTTAAATTCAAAATTTTATCATTTTTCTCAATCTAATAAAGAATACATTCCTTGTTATCGATAACATCTACGGTCCTAGAAATGTCATTCAATAATGGCACGGGATCATAGATGAAGTTCGAACAAATGATATATTCTTATTTTATAGTGGGATTGGTTAATATCAATCAATGGTCTCTGATGACATTGATTGAGGGGGAGATTCTGTATTAGTTCTATTTGTCATTGGCGTCTGTGCTGGTTATGATGTTTGCTCATTTGTATGTTGTGATTGTGTCTTGCTTGTGTGACTAACTGGTTATGCTTTTGTAATATCTGGTTGTGGTGTTTCTCTCAGTTATTGGTGTATTTGACTAAATGTTTAATTGATTCATGGTGATCATTGGGATAATCTATGCTAGAGACTTAGTCTATAATCCGTGTTAGCAACTTACCACTCGTTCATCAAAACCATAGGGACCAAACCTGTCATATTTAAAGTTGTGTTGCTCTAGCGACTTATATCACTTCATTTTAGAACCACAAGGACCAAATGTGTCAAATTGCCAAAAATGGTTTCTAAACCCCTAGCGACTTACCAATGTCGTCTCAAATAAGTTTTTTTTCCCTCTCTTGTTTTTTTCTCTCTCGACAAATTGCTCATCCTAGCGACTTAGTAAGTGGTTTGTCTCGTATCTCTCGTATCTTAGTTCTCTTAAGCGTTTGTGTTAAGAATCTAACTTGTCTTTTTATTCAGATCCTTTCGAGCTCGTGATTTGTGACTCCCACCTAGGTTCGATCTGTCATGAAATCGTGTATTTGTTGCTATTATGTTGATTGAATGTGTTCAAATTGTTTGGAATATATTATCTTGATTGCTTGGTAATTTGTCTTCGTGATCTGATGATGAATGGTTAGCGGATTGGGTTGTTGGGTTTCTGATTATGAGTGTTCTTGTTGGCGAGTTAACATGTTCTTGGTAGCGACTTAGCTTGTATGTTCTTCATGGCGAGTTAGCGCTCATAATAGCGACTATGTTTTTGTAGCGAATTAGTTTATTCTATTCTAGCGACTTGGTTAGCGAGTTAGTAGTCAGCGACTTGTCTTTACAAGTTAGCGAATTAGTAACATTAGCGACTTAGTTAACAAATTTGTAGCGACTTGGTTGTGTTACTGTTCATGGCGACTTGTCTTCACAAGTTAGCGAATTAGTAACCCTAGCGACTTAGTTAACAGATTTGTAGCGACTTGGTTTTGTTACTGTTCATGGCGACTTGTCCTTACAAGTTAGCAACATTGTTCACTTTCATGTTGAGAATTAGTCTTAGGGTCGAGGGTTATTAAAATGTACAAGAGGTTTAGTGCAAAAATTGATCTCATTCTCACAATACTTAGGATCTCCTAATTCGACTTGTTGAGTCAACATACTCTATGTAATCTGTTATGACATCTCTGCTTAGGCAAAAGGTACTTGGTTTCTCTCACGACAGCCAAATGTTACTTTTTGCCTCATGCATATTTGTTATATCACTTCTACATGTGTATCTTGGCTCATGTCATGATCCCTTTGCAATGCACTCTTTTGCCTATTAATCCCTTATAAGCTCGTCATGTGATTATTTATCTGTAAGATTATACTTCATTGAAATATCTCAATTATGAAAGTTGTCATATATTTGAAAGTTGTCATATATTTGAAATCTATGCCACTCAATCGTTCTCTGTATGTGTTTTGGGGACTCCTTCTGAGTTACTACTTCTATGTGTCTATGTCATAAGGGTGCTCTCAATGTTGTCTCACTTATCATTTATCATCTAACCTGTTCCCATTCATTACTGTTGATTGTATGATTACTCAGAACATCAATGGCAAGTTCAATCCCAGAAAAGAGCGTTACCCCTTCGGCATCATCCAAAGTTCTCTCAGACGAAGAAATCCTTCCCAGGAGTCAATGGGCTGTTATTGGAAAAAGCAACTGTTATGTGGACCTACAAAGGCTTCAACAAAATCCGATACTCAAAGTTTCTATTGACATCCTCAAAAACACAAACTTCTTCGGAGCAATTACCAAGCAATGCTCAATTCCGACCATTTACATTCAACAATTCTGGAACACCGTTCAATGGAACAAAATCACAGCACAATACTCTTGCAAACTGGATGATATGGAGTTCACAATTGATTCTGATATTCTGAGCAAGGCTCTTGGAATCACCCCATGTAACCCTGACTTTCGTTCTGAATCTCCACCTGGTGCTGACGATCTGATTGTCTTTCTAATTGAGTTGGGTTATCAGAACAGTATTTCAAGAGCATCCGACATCATCACCGGTCACATGTATCAACCATGGAGAGCTATTACAACTATTCTTAACTTGTGCTTATCTGGCAAAACATCAGGGTTCGATAAAGTGAGAATCCCTATCTTGCAAATCTTATGGGGAATCGTTAATAGGGTTGATGTGAATGTCTCAGATCGTATTTGGGAAGAATTTTTGTTATCAATGAACACATTCATATCTGACAGAATCAATTTCCAGAACAAAGCTCAAGGCCGAAAGAGACAGAACAAGCTTGTAATTCCCAGCATCAGATTCTCTAAGCTGGTTATCCAGTACTTACAACAAACTCACAAATTCAATCCTAGGAGTGAATCAACTCTACATAATGCAGAAGATGAATATGTCTTAGGAAACCTGAAATATGTTCCTAGAGGTATGGATAATGAACTATTTGGATTGCCAATTCCTGATTGTCTTCTCACAGAAGATATCAAGAAGAAGGACTACTTCAAGCAATACAAGAAAAGAGCAACCAAATCCTCTGCTGATGTCACACCCTCTCCTCTACAACCAAATGCTCCCATGACCAAGTCAGCCTCACAAGCATCCTATGCTTCTCTTCCTAAAAAGAGACTTGAAAGTCACAACATTTAGACACCACAACCAAGAAGCAGAATGTAAAAAGGAAGAAAGTGGAAAAGGAAATTGGTGAGAACACTGAGACACCAAGGAATGTTACCAGGTTATGAAGATGATGCTGATCTGCAACTTGGAATTCAGCGAAGCCTAGAAAGTCAGAATGTGAAAGCTCCAGTAGGTGGAATTGTGTTAAGAGAACCCGTTCAACTACCTCGACAAACAACCCCAATTACACATGACAAGGGTAAAGGGGTTGCAAGTGTTGAAACTGAACAAGCTGCTCACATGCTTTTAACTATCTCATCATCTCCATCAAGCACCACAAATCAATATGAGCTGAAGAGAAGAACAGAATCATCTCATGCAAAAGAACAATCTGGAGTGGACAAAGTGCCTGAAACGTTTAAGGAAACTCCTACACTTAGTGAGACTCAATCTGGCTTGAATGTTGACGCTCTGTTGCAAAAAGGCTCGCAGGAGAACCTTGAGACAAGATCTGATGAGACCTTGAAGATGGATGAACCAAATCTGTCTACTAACTCTCTATCCTCACTTAAGAATCTTGATGCAGATTTCTCTTTTGGTGATCAATTCATTAATGACAAATCCTTAGATACTGCACAATCCATGTATACTGTCAGCATTCAGCAAGATACGTCAACTATTCCTCCAATGTCAGCATCCTCACTATCAACTGCACTTCCACCTCCCTTACCTACTCAATCAAATGTACAAACACCACCAACATCGTCACCAACCCCTGAACCTGTCATTACAATTGCAGATGAGGTGGCTCCACCAGCTTCCCCTCCACATATTCTCACCTCTGATCAACTACTGGATAAAGCCATAAAAAGGATAGAAGCTCTGGAAAGGCAACTTCCTAAATCTGTTGATTCTCTGGTGGATCGTGTCTATAGATTGGAGCACCTCAACTTCAATGAAGGGGTTACTGCCGCTATTGAAGGAGAAGTCAAGGATGCTGTGGAATGGGCTATGGAGGCTCCACTTCTTAGACGATTCAAGGACCTCCCTATCACCGATATGAGAGCAGCTCTGTTTGAAAGGATGTATGAGGCTGAAGAGGACAAGCATGAGGTTCACAAGAAACTCTATGAGGCACTTGAAGAATCCATTAAGTTCGACAATTATGAGCAGTTTAAGATTGACGTCAGGGAAAAAGAAGCTAGAAAGAAAAGGAGAACAATTGTGATGGAAGCATTGATGAAGGATCGCAAAGATCCTCCTCCACCCCCACCACCAACAGGGGGCGCTGGAACTTCTGGAGCTGGTAATCCTTCTACAACAACCAACACACCTCCATCACAACCACCATCATCACCGCCAAAACCTTCCAATCAAACAAATCCTACAAAAGAACAGAGTACTCAGAAGAAATATGCTGCCTGGACGACGGTTGATTCAAGGTTCACATCCACATCCACCTCTATTCCTGATGATCAAATGGTTAACGAAGAGTCGCATGTCATGGCGGACTCAGAACCAGATGAAGATGATGCATCTACAAAGCATATTCCTAAGCCCTCAGAAGACTGGTTTGATACTTACATGGCTGGGAATCGCACTAGTACATCCAGAGTTGCACCTTCAAGAGACACAATTCAAAGCTGCATTGTGGAAGATAGACCTCCTTCTCCAGAACCCACATGGACCATCCCAGAGTCTGACTCTATGATTCCTGACAACAATTGGGCATCAGTTATCACCAATAATTACGAAGTTCCAGCTGAAGACTCTCTTCTACACTATACTGGTGATATGGGAAGTTTCATTAGATGGTTTTGTGAACGGAAGAGTATCTCATCCATAACACCAAGAGATCTTGAAGGACAAGCTTACGAAATTGTCAAAGTCTTCCACTCAGATGCAAATCATCTTCAATATCAGATGGAAGAATGCCATAAGATGCTGAATGACCAAGTCAGTGATCAAATCAGTCGCTTCAATGTCAACAAATCTCTTCCTCTTGGTGGTGAACCTGGTCAGATGACCATTCAGGCAGAATTCTTCTTCAATCACGACTTGGACTATCTGTGTGCCCGCTCTGCTGAAAGAAGACCTGCTCTATCAATATCAAAGATGAAAGCTGCAACCTACTCTGATCAGGGGCTTGAACAGATGGTTCCTGATCAATTCTGGGCTGCTGAAGAACAAAAATATGATATTGCCGCTTCTTATGGTATTTCTCACTGGTGGTTCAAAAAGAAGAAGTTCTACATCGAAAGACATGGTGCTGATAAAAGACGCAATGATGTCAGATCAAAGCTGCAAATCTTAAGTGTTGTTAGTGTAGAGATCTTCCCTATCTATGGATATGAATACTTGAAGAAGATTGTCCTTAAAAGAGCAGACTTCAAAGTGTATACTATTGAAGAGAACGACTTCAAACATCTTCTGCCAAATGATTTCGAAGATCTCTATCTCTTAAATCTTCAAGGACACCTTGAGCATTTACCTGTCCATGAGAAAAAGGCCCTCTCTGCAGCTGTCACTCTTTGGATCAGGGGCTTAGTCATTCGAAAACGAGTTGAGGACTTTCAGCTTGGCATTGAAAGCTACCAAACCAGGATCAACCTTACAAGTCCACTATGGAATGCAACTAGGCATGAATTTCATCGAGAATACAAAGTCCTGGACACCCCTAGAGCCGTCATCTTCACCGACGGATTTGGATCTCGTATGCTTATGCGTCTCTGTGAACTCTATAAGTTTAGTGATGGTACGCTCAAATTGGTCGAAGAAGAACTTGACACCAGAGTGAAAGAGGCCAAAATTGATATGAAATCTTGGGTTAAAACTACCTTTTGGACTGATGATGACGTGAAGAGATGTGAACACTTCATTGCTGCAATCAGACGAAGACTCAAGACACGAAGGATCTTCCGCAGCCTTGAAAGCTTTGTTGGTGGAAGGCTTCGTGATGGTCACTACAAACTTCTTCAGAGGACTGAATGAAGACATCTTCGGGATGCAGTTTATGCTGTGTTTTTTATATGTGTATTTTGTGGTGTACTAAATGTGAACAACTGTAAAACATGTAATAGTGCTAGGATTTGTACTGTGGTTTCCCCTTGTTAAAAAGGGAAACATCTGGGTTGTCCATTTTTGATCATATAAAATCGGACACATTTTTCTCCTACAAATATTTTACCTCATACATATTTAAATCACTTGAGATCCAAAATCTCAAAGGATTTAAGATTTTTGATCGGGGGAGAAAATGTGATATAAATATGAAAGATGTTAAAAGATAAGATGACCAATTTTTGTGCAAACTTCTCTCTTATATGTGCTAAACAATTTTCGAATCTCGAAGCATATATTAAGGGGGAGAACTCTCTTTGCAAATTCAAGTCATCAGGGTACACAACACTTAAATCTTTGAAAATTCAACTTTAAATTTTTCTAAGGTACCTTGATCATATGGCTTCTAATCCTTTGATGATAAAGGGTTTCCTCCAATATGTGCAAAACACTCTTTTTCAAATATCGAGGCACATATTGAGGGGGAGCAAATTTATGAAAACCTCATCCTTCCCGGAAATGCTATATCTACTTGATTTGATGTGGGAAGTGATGTTGATATCTTTTAGAAAATGGTAATCAAAGAAGTTAATTCTTTCTCTTGCCTCCGTGTGCAAAACATTTTCAAATACTTGATGCACATGTTGAGGGGGAGTTCTCGTTCTAAAAATATCAAAAACAATTCAGGTAAAAAATGCTTTGATAATATATCACAAGTATCTGAATTGATTTTCAAATGGTTTTCAATTGGTTCCAATGGCAGATGAACAATACCAAATAGACCGACCAACTCTACTTTATGTACGGTGATATAAGGATGATAAGGTTAGGTATGTGTTCCCATGATCCGCCAGAACCGGAGGGATCTACCCAGGGACAATCCACTAGTTAGTGTAGAAGTCCTTAGGTATGATGATAAAAGGAGAAAAATGAGATATGGGAAGAGTGCGGACTAAGACTGAGCTAGTACTGGAATAAACCCAACAAGGTTCTAGTTATGAAGTCTCGGTAAGCACTGAAGGGGTTGAAGAATTAAAAAAGAATTGAATGAGAAAAGGGTGAAAACAAATAGCCCTCCTTTTATTCAACCTTAGGGCAGAAACCGGGTTCAATTCATATGCTACTGATGGTAACATCGGTATTGAAGACAAGACGTCATGGACCCAGTGACGCACTGCACTTCAACTTTCCAAACCACTCAAGTTCCTCTTAAAAGGACTTGTTTCATTCTCACGGGGAACCGACATTATCTATCGACTTTCTCTTAGAGATTGTTGATATTGAAGAAGGAGACCCTCTCCCTAGTCTCCGGCACAGGATCCAAATATGCACAAATTGAGTCTAGAGCCACGAGATCATCAATAAATCTCATTAGGACACTTTCAATGAAAACTCTCTGTTTCACACAATGTGGAAAGAGAGATTATATCTTGAGTCCTACGCATTATCCTTGTGGTTTTGCCAGAACATCTGAGTAATGTGTATACATATTCACAATGAAGATGGAAAGCCTTCTGGAGCCAACATCAAACAAGCTCCTGGTAGGTGGCATGTGAGATCTATTATATGGATCAACCATGTGACAACTGAACAGAAACAATGGGGCGATTCAGTCTCTTGAATCAATCCTGGTTCAGGTTATGGATTGACGGATACCTTTGAAA
>BPTQ01000003.1:95820194-95878490 GCA_019973895.1 Chrysanthemum seticuspe | reverse complement strand
TGTCACCCATTTCTGGGCTGGAAGGAGGTGCCACAACGTGATTTGATAAAATGCGATGAACTGATTGATTAATTGATGTATCTTTGCATTTATTGCTGTTCAGATGCTCGATTGAATATGATCTATTATCAACCCCACTGGCTGAGAAGTTATGACCTTAAAAGATTAAGGATTGTTAGAGGGGGATTCCCTCCAGTGGGGTACAAAATGTAAAGTTTTGGATCGTAAGATAAGAACTGTAACAAGAACTCGAGCATCTGTAATCAAGAAGTTGAAGCGTTAGAATCACGTATTCATCACGTTGAAGTTTCAGACGTATCTAAACATGAAATCTCACCTCCAGTAATTACTAGGTACTCTATTATTAATACTCGGTAGTAAACTCTAGTAGTCGATAGTTTTTAGAGACTCTGTAGGAAACACCACAACCATTTTACACTACAACAGTCAATCCATAGCCGCATGCTCACTTAACACATTCATCTCAAAAGAAATCATGATTAGTGCATCAATGACTCTGATATTTTCACTCCATGCTTCTGCTACGCTGCTGCCAATATCATGAATCAACTAAAGCTTCCGCTACTCTGATGTGAAGATATCATGATCCAGAATGTGAGCATGTCGGTCCTAAAGTCACAACATCACATTTTACCAACACCACAAAGGATGTCTCAGAGATTTTTGATAGCTGATGATCTCAAATGATGGCTCATAATTATTATCTCATGGATCATTAATGACCTCCACTCTAAAGTACAAATCTATGCAGACTTTGAAGTTGCACTACTTATGCACTAAGATTGCGAAGTTGAAGAACTAATGTCTACGAGCTCAAGAACAATGTCAAGAATAGAATGCTAGGTTTTGAAATGTAAAACATGGGGTGACCTCCCTTAGGGGGAGATTGTTAGGAATTAGAAAATTCCAGTATTGAAGAGTCGGTCACCCCAACTATTATCTAGTATAAGTTAGCTCGTAGACTTGTCGTTATTTACGTTTCTATGTAGTTAATTAGTTAGTCAAGTAGCGTAAAATAGTTTAGTGCAACACCGTGGAGGAAGGTCGGGTCTTTACCCACTGTATCCCTGATCCACAGGCCGATAGGAGGTCGTTTAGCTTGTAACCTATAAATACCCTCTACCTTGTAAGGTAGAGGGTTGGATGTTCTTTGGTAATCTAATATTCTACAAGTTTCTCTTACTAGAATATCCCACTCTTTCTCTCTCTAAAACCATCTATGTGCTCATTGTGTTAATGTTATGATGTGTATGTGAAAACTAATATCCAACAAACCCGGTATCTAGCCTTGTACCGGATAAAGAGTAGGCAACGTTATAAAGGCTTCTCCGCCATAAGGAGTTGGTGTTGTGTAGTGTTTATGAACTCTCGAGTAGGTGACTCGGGGAGTGGAGTATGGCAAGGAAGGTGTCCTTGTAGCCGAACCACTATAAATACTCGCGTTGTGGTTTTGTGCTTCTTACTCCTTATCTTTTCATTACATACTTATATTTGCTTGTCAATCAACATCCAACACACATGTTTAATAGATTGACATAAGTCGATCTTGTTGATCTTGTTGAACATAGACAGACCTTGACAGATCTTGAGCACTCGTGGATCGTTAGTGTTGCCTATGTAATCATAAGCAAACTAATAGAAAATCTCTACAACTCGTATTCTATAGCGGAATGTAAATACAAGTTGTTATAACTAAGAACACTTAGATCCTCTATGGATCTTTTATTAACTGAAACACTATGTTTCGGATGAGTTATCTATTACAAACTATGAAGTTCCTTTTATAGACAAGGAACCCTAACTATTACTACTCAATCGACTAAACATGCAAGCATGCATTTAATGACTAATACACTAAACAATATTGAGCAGTACAATAATACCCATGCTAACCTCGGGCAGTACAAAGATAATGATGGGTTAGCATTTAAATAATAAAGCGCATGCTGATCCTAGTCAGCTTCCACCCTTCAGCAAAAACACGGCACGGCTTCTATACTTCAGCAGAATCTCTTCTTCAGCAGATTCTGCTTCTACTTCAGCAGAATCCTTCGGCAGTATTGACAGCAGAAATCCTACTTCGCATAATTCCCAACAATCCTCCCCTAAACTGGAATTTGACTTGGTTAAGTTCCAGTTTCCTAACCTTGATAGATCTTTAGAGACTGCAGTACTTAGAGGATTGTTTTCAACATCAGTAGCAAAGAACCAATAAGCTTATCTCTATGATGACCAAACTTTGAAACGCCAGGTCTTTGCAAGACATAATGTACATCAAAACTCATTAGTTGCATACTATTCTCATCACATCCAGGTGTGTTAACTCCTGTGAGAGGTGAATCATTGAAAATAATGGATTTGATGTCTCTTTACCAATAGCCATTACTACTGGAGTAGCCAGATGTTTAAGTCCGAAAATGATGGTACATTGATAACCATCTGATTTATGAGCAAATCAGCAACTATATAAACGGATTTGATGTGTCTTTACCTGTAGCCGTTTGCTCAGGACTAGTCAATTCTTAGAATTGGTGAATTGATAACCAAATATGGATTCAGTTGCCTTTACCATAATCCATATACTTGTGGGCTAGCCAATTCTTGGATTCCAACAAGGAATATACCATGGTGAATTGATGACCATACAACTCTCAGCAATTAAGCATGGGTGGTTGCAGACCCTATGATTTTGAGCAAATCATTACAGCTATCAACAGATTTGATGTGTCTTTACCAAAGCTGTACCCTTTGGACTAGCCAACTCTTTGATACACACAAGGTATATCTGGTGAGTTAAAAACCCTCAACACAATACAACAACCAGCAAGAGAAAGTTAGGTTTTTTTTCTTTTTTTTTTTTTTTTTTTTTTTTAAACTAAGAAAACTAACAAACAAAACAAAATAAACAACACAAAAGACTGTACATATTACAAAGGACAATGTAGATTACCGCGTTCATTATGAAGATGCAGTTTGAGCTTGCAGAAGTTGAGCCTTGATCAATCCAACCAGTCGTCCAGCTTCTAGTCTTTCATTTCCCACTGGATCTGGAGGAATTTCCAACTTCTGACACAGCATCCTTTCCATAAGTCTCTTAGACAGCGGATAAATTCTTTCAGCAAACATGCAGACTGTGATTCCACCCTTTGTCTCAACTACATGCACACGAGGTAGGGGATAATATCTCCAGGACTTAACCTGCCATAGATGTGAGTTCTTCCAAATGAAATGCCTTTTACCATTGGGAGATTGAGAGTCAATCAGGACATAAAGATCTCCCAATAAGCACATCCCAGAACCTTGTGGTGCAGAATTGCAGTAATGTTTGGTGACGAGAGTGTACAGAGTAAGTATATCTGCCCTGTCTACCAAGTGGAGTATTTCCTTCAAAAAGGTGAACTCCATTGAAGTTTTGTCCAGTCGATGAATGACATTCATCTCACCATTTATCAGAGACCACTTGACCAACACATTTTGATATCCATCAGGAAAATCAGTAGCAGACCCTTCTTTAAAAAAGGTTGAGTCATCAACCTTTAGGTCCAAAGGAACATGTTTGGGTGATGGCTTATTCTTCGATGCATGAGTCCTCGCTTTTCTCACAGATCTTCTCAGAGATGTGAGTTTTCTCTTGGCCATCCTCTTTATCCTTCTACCAGGTGTATAGATTTCCGAAGAGGGAAAATCTTTGGTTTCTTCATTAACTTCTGTAGTAGGACTTGAAGAAGTAGATGTGGATTTAGGTGAGACATCATTACGAATGGCATGCATTCTTTCAAGCACCTTTCTTTCCTTTTTAGCTTTAACAGTTGTGGTTTTAGCTTCTTTAAACGAACTACCTCCTTCTGTATCAGTAGATCCCACAGATGGAGCAGAAGCTTGTACATTAGGTGCTTCAGAGGAAATGGTGGTCGGTTCAGCAGATGAGACCTTTTCAGTTGAGCTAGTGACTTCGGTAGAAGCTTCAGCAGATATAACAGTAGGTTCAGCAGAAGTAACTTGGTCATCTTCCCCAACCAAAGTACTTTCTTTTGCAGCAGCAGATGCCACATTTGAGACAGAAGGGGGTATAACTGGTGCTTCAGGGGAAATAGCCGATGGATCAGCAGAAGGAGCCTTGTCAGACGAAGGAGTGGCTTCAGAAGTTTCTTCAGAAGAAACCATTTGAGAGATCTTCTTAGGTGGAATATCATCAAAATTATCCACTATCTCAACAAACTTGGGTCTTTTGGCCTTTGGTGCAACTTCATTCCCAGCAATTCTTTTCAAGTTGGAAGATGGTGTTAAAGCAGAAGAAGAAGACTTCATAATCATATTGTACAAGTAAAACAATATTGCATCAGGTAAAGCCAAGACTTGCTTCATTGTTAAACCACGGTTAAGCACAGTACAACTTTGATTTTTCACTGCAATCCTCATCTCTGTTTTCTTCTGAGCTTCAGTAAGAGGTCTCTCTCTCTTTGCCTTATTCTTTTCAGTACTCAGGGCTTTCCTTTTCGCAGCTGCTTCTTGCTTCCTTTGTTCTCCAAGCTTCATCATTCGAGCCACAAAATCTTCATTATCAAATTCCGCACCTAAGATACTTTGAGCAAGAGAAGGATTTGAAGTGGTTTGCTTAGTAAGATCATCCCATTGTGCATCAGGCATCCGAGTAGCTAACTTATCCAATTCTCTTCGTCTCTCAGGAGGCAAAACAGAAGTAGAATGATCTGCAAATTGTTTAGCCACTTCTTCACTTTTCTTCTGATCTGCAAACTCAGCAAATCTGCTTTCTTGTCCTTGCCTTTCTTGTTCAGATACCAGATCTGGACCAAGCTCATCTTCAATCACTACACCTTTCTCTTTATCAGTAGACTCATGAACAACATCAGCTGGTGGAGAATCACCAATTTGAACTTCAGAGGAATTGTTTTGAGAGAGATCTTCAACAGGTGTGGTAAGGATATCAGTTGCAGGATCCAAATAAAAATTTCTTCCAACATGAAATACAACATGATCATCTGCTGAAGGGTGGGACATGATGGTTCTTGAACAGGTACATGATGATAAGTTTCAGATGCAATATCCTCTATTTGAACCTCAGCAGATGTAGTATTGTCAACACTTGGTTTCTTGGAGACTTCAGCAGAACCCTTATGCAAGTGAGATCTCTTTCTTCTTTTATAAAGAATAGGTTCCTCATCCTTTGAGGATTCAGCAACCACTGAGGAAGGAACAACTATCTCCTGAGCCACATCAGCTAAGATATTTAGAGAAGCAAGCCGAGAGTCCTCTTCCTCCTCATCAGAAGAAATGACTAACTTTCTTTTGTTACTCTTTTCAAGTCGCTCCTCTAGATCCTTAACTTTATTCTGCAGTTCCTCAATCTTATCACCAAGAGAAGACTTGGTCTCTGTAAGCCCTTTTTTGAGATCAGTCACCTCAACTGCATACCTGTTAACAAGAGCATAGACAGATGTGAGAGTAATAGGGTCCTCAGCTCCACCAGCAGATTGCTCTGTGGTAATGGGAGTTTCATTGGACCTTTCAGTGGAAATAGGGTCATGCTCAAAATGAGGAGGTACTTCATCAAATGGTTCCCTTTGAGGACTGGGTGTGGTCATCCTGTTCTGGTCAGACTCAAGCTCATCAATTGAAGCATGTGTAGGTGGTGGACTCGGTCTGGGTGATGGTGCAGGTGGAGACTGGTCAGGAGCAATATGAGATGCTTCAGCAGTAAAAGAGGGACCCTCATCTACATTAACTGATGGATTGCCATCAGAAGCAACATTTGAAGAGGGTGGGATATCAGCAACATTTTCCTCATCAGCAGCCTCATTGCCATGAGGCAACATAGCTGCTGACAACGGATGATGTGCCCCCTCAAAGTTAGTTCTCATAGAGGCAAATAGTTTAGCTGAAAGAGCTCCTATGGGATTAAAGGCCTCGACTTGGGTAGAGGTGTCTATGATTATTTGTAAGAATCTAGGGTACATTAAAAACTTATGTTGTTTCCTGTTTATATTTTCAACCATATTATCAAAAATAAATTTAGAAAAATTATAAGTTATCCCTTGAGATAGACACACAATACCACAAGCCAATTGCGTAGAGAATTGATCCCACGCTCCAGATTTGTTGCTAAGGCACTGAAGCAGAGTGTGAACTAAAAATCTCCACATAGGGCAAAAGTGCTTTTTCAACCATATGTCCGTTCTTGTACCTTGATACCCAATGGCTCTTAGCCCAGAGAGAATCACCTCTGTACTTAAGTGATAAACCCCATCAGCATCATCCAAATTAAGCTTTCTCCTTATCAGGTCCTCCGTCACCACGTGCTCCGTTTCAGCAATCAAAGCAACAATCTCTGTTTCACTTCGTTTTTCAGCAGATTCCCAAAATTGTTTAACCAACGATTCATAAATCGCATCAGGGGAATGTGTTAGGGCAAAGTGAATCTTGGACTGCTTCAGGAACTCCACCATTGGTTCATACAATTCATCGCCCTTTGCTTTACCCAGAAATGCAACCTTATTGTGATCTTTCTTGAATTGAAGAGCAATAAGAGATATGTGATTTTAGGGTTATGTTTTTGAACTGAAGAGGGAATTGTTTCTTTTGAAGTGGAAGAAATGCGTTTAGAGGAATGGTAACCGTTACCAAGAATATAGTCAAAAGTATGAGAACTTTAGTTGACCATATCCTACGTGTATTTCAACTTGACCATCGACAAATTAACGCTTCAGCAGAAACACATAGCCAATCTGCTGAAATAATATGCTTCGGCAGAAACCACCCCAAGACTTAGAATATCTTCGGAAGGATTCTAGAATTACTGTGCCATCTAACTCACATTAAATTGCATTAACCCTTGCATCCGTCTATTTAATCATCCTAATGCATACTTCTCTTGATCAAAAAAACCCCAAATATCATCACAAACCCTAGTTTCATCACAAATTCAATCAACCAAAATTAACCATGAATACTACACCAGAGGTTGTAAATCCAAACTCTTCTCCGTCATCATCATCATCCAGTGATTTCCTCCAGTTTTGGTCACGTCCTACTTACCCTCGTCCTTTGACATCCCCATTTCTCCCTTCTTCTGAAGATGACAGTGTAGTGGATCCAAGTGAGTCTTCTGATGACTCAGAGGAACCCATTACTGAGATAACTTCTTACTCCCAACCTCCAGCACCTCAACCTCCACAGAGGCCTCGTGCCAAAAGAGAGGTGGTGCTAGCACTACCTGCACCAATCTATGGTGCATCTTCACACTTTGTATAGAGGAAGAGCTAAAGGAAGGTGGATGGATTGCATTTTGGTTGAAATCGATAGATGAAACACAAACGAAACTTTATGTTTCTTCAACACCATTCATCGTCATCATCATCGTTTGCATCAATCCATCTTTCCATTTTGATCCTTAGCATCTTCGTCGTATCGTTCAAGCATATCCAGCCATCGAGATAGAAGGAATGGGCGGTTATGCAAGATTTTACAAACGCATTTCCAGCATCTAGTGTGAAAGATGTGAGCGATCATGCATATCCAACAGCCCGTTAGATGTTGGAATAGATGATATGAACTAGATTAGGATTAGTAGATCATGTAAAGTACTTTTCTTGTAGTTGCATTGAAGTTGATTGTAAGCTGTAAGCTGTAAGCTGTAATTTGAATGAATGAATGAACAATTTTAACTTCAAAACTTGTCTTCAGTACTTTATCTTCAGTGGAAACAAATTGTTCACTTCATTACTTAGCTTTCAGAGGAAACAAGCTTTAAGCTTACTAGACCATATACCAAAGGACCACACTTGATGAATTTGAACTGAACATGGCATTCTGCAAAACAAACACAGAGAAACACAAGAACAAAACAGAGACAAAACAGACCAACAAAAAATATTAGCAAGTTAATGTTAGCAAACAGAATATACACAAAGTTTACTATAAAATCCTCCCCTGAGGCCTATGCCTCCCCTTAAACTTTGCAGTTAAGGGAAGAGAAAGATCCACCATTGTTCTTGGGTTTCCAGTGAAATTTAGGTCCTTTATCCTTCCAAGAACAACCTGCTGAAGATTTGACAGTAGTGCCCCAACATCCTTTCCCATTATTCATAGAGTCAACATATGCAGGCCAATAACCATGTTTAAAATATGGGCTAATAGGTTGCACATAAGGTCTATCAGCTGATCTCCTCCAAGGAGAGTCAGTATAATTAGCTTGTGGGACATAAAGAGGAATATTTTTAACATTGGTCCACACTGGTCTAGGTTTCTGCTGAGTAGCACATCCACCCAATCTTTGCCCATAGAAATCACAATCCTTAATTAAATGAAGTTTACTTCCACACACAAAACATGTCTTCCTTTTGGAAGATTTATTTAACAAAGCAGATGTTCTATTACATGTAGAAGTACTTAAACCAGAAACATTAAAGGAATTGTTTTTGACAGAATTATTATGCAAAGATTTAAAGGACAAGTCTTCAGGGGAAACAGGCTTGGAATTTGATTCCTCAGCAGCTATCCTAGAAGGCTTGTAGATAGGCTTGGGTGTAGGCTCGGGTGTAGGCTCAGGTGAGGGCTTGGGAAGGTCTGACTTATCACTTGAATCACAGCTGAAAGTAGATCCTTCCGATGAATTGTCACTGTCAGAGAAAGAGACAAAGTCATAAGATGAAGCATCTATGTCAGGCAAGTCTTTTGACTTTTTGCCATACAGATGGTGTGATCCATCAAAGTCAACAGTAATGGACAGGTCAGTGGGCATGAATTCACCTCTAATAGGTCCAGGGACAGCATGTAAATCACCTTCCTTTTTAAAATGTTCTAAGCCTGCAGGTGTAGATTTACGCCCATCTTGCCTAGCTTCTAATCCTACATACTTTTGAAAACCTAAACCTATTCTAGAGTTCACTGACTGACTATTATAGAGTTCTCTAGCTAGATTGTCACATGATATTAACCATTGTTTATGTCTAGCTATTTCCTCAGCAAGTTTCTCTTTAAGCTCTAGATTCTCAGTAATAGTATCAGCTTTTTCCTTTTCAGTGCGTTTAAAGTTAATATTTGCAATATCTAGATCAAATTGTAGCACCTTAATCTTTTCTTCATAAGCTATCTGATTCTTTTGAAACCATACCTTTTGTCTTTCTAATGTTTTTAACGAAAGTTCATAAGCTTCATTATCAACATAGCATTCATTGTATTTAGGTTTCATAGTATCATAAGCTTCTTTAAGTTCATTGTATCTTTCACTACAACCAAATATACAGTTGTGTACCTGAGAAAGTCCCATTAAGGCAAATTGATCATGCCTATCTTCTGAAGTGCATCTTGCCAGCAATCCAAGCTTCTCTGCATCAGCAGCTTCCTCATTCACAGGTTCATGAGCAGTCCAGTTGACTTGTTCATCCAAGGTGACAAGAGCTGCTGAAGTGCTAGCTCCCTTCTGATTCTGCTGATAGGAATTGTAGCTAGCTCCCTCTCCACTCTTCCTGTCTTTGCATTCCCTTGAGAAATGACCCATCTGGTGACAAGAGAAACACTTGACCTTTCTCCTGTCAAAGCGAGCTGGATCCTTTCCCTTGAAGCCAAACTTTCTTCCTGACTTCTCCTCAAACCTCTTGATATCTACTGAAAGCATGGCCACCTGCCATTTCAGCTTCATCTCCTCCATTTCAAGTGGGTCCACCTGATCAAAGTCTTCATAAACAAGATGCTGCTGAGTATCATAATCAGCAACAAATGAATGAAGCACTTCCTCCAATACACTACCAGTTTTAACTTGAGGGTAGGATGGAGTGGGACGATAAGATGATGATGGTAAGTAAGATGGACTTGAAGCATGCATCATCATATTGGAGTGAGATGTCCCAACAAAGGCTGTATGACCAGAAGAGGATGCACGGTAGGGAGATCTGACATCAGGTTCAAGAGATTTGAGTTTGTTGTACAGCTCATCAAAAGTGAGCATGTCTAGCCCACCTTTAGCTTTAAGGGCTATACTCACATGTAACCATGATGGAGGCAAAGATCGTAGGAACTTTGAATTGCAATCATCATTGTCAGGCTTTGCATTCAGCTGGTTTAGCTGACTCAGAATCTTGTGAAACCTGTCGTATCCCTTGTGGATACCTTCTTCTTCAGAGATATTGAACTCTTGGAAGTGTTGTCTTAGCATGGACTTCCTCATTCTCCTGGACTCTTCATTGCCACCAAACCTTGCTTTAAGAGCCATCCATATGTCCTTTGCATCATTCATGTGGTGAAAATCACCCAAGTGATCTTCAGGAATGGCTTGAAGAAGGATGGTTCTTACTTTGTGCTCTCTTTGCACAGCTAGAATCTCTTCAGCAGTTTTGGGAGGGGCAATGGTAAACTTACCATCAAGATCTGGGATAGTCTTCTTCAGACTGTTTCCATTCTTCACAATCTCCCACAGATTCCAATCAATATTGGAGATCCAGTTCTGCATCTTCATGGTCCACAGATCATATTCTTCCTTTTTCAGATAAGGAAACTTACCATTACTGTTGGAGAGACTAAGTTGCTGCATAGAGGTGGTGTTTTTGATGTTGTTGTTGGTGACTTCTGATTCATCATCAGTTCCAGGCATGGTGAATATGTTTTTGGTTGTAAGGGGGTGAGGTAAATATGGTTCTCAGTATCGTAGAGACTCTCCCGAGGCTCTGATACCACTTGTTGATCTTGTTGAACACAGACAGATCTTGAGCACTTGTGGATAGTTAGTGTTGCCTATGTAATCATAAGCAAACTAATAGAAAATCTCTACAACTCGTATTCTATAGCAGAATGTAAATACAAGTTGTTATAACTAAGAACACTTAGATCCTCTATGGATCTTTTATTAATTGAAACACTATGTTTCGGATGAGTTATCTATTACAAACTATGAAGTTCCTTTTATAGACAAGGAACCCTAACTATTACTACTCAATCGACTAAACATGCAAGCAAGCATTTAATGACTAATACACTAAACAATATTGAGCAGTACAATAATACCCATGCTAACCTCGGGCAGTACAAAGATAATGATGGGTTAGCATTTAAATAATAAAGCGCATGCTGATCCTAGTCAGCTTCCACCCTTCAGCAGAAACACGGCACGGCTTCTATACTTCAGCAGAATCTCTTCTTCAGCAGATTCTGCTTCTACTTCAGCAGAATCCTTCGGCAGTATTGACAGCAGAAATCCTACTTCGCATAATTCCCAACAGATCTAAATAGTTTAAAACCAAGTTTTAATCGGTAAAACTATTCAACCCCCCTTCTAGTTTTCCACAATTGGCATCAGAGCTTCGTTATCAAGTTTCTTAGAGTATATTGTACTTTAAAAACTTGATACGATCCGTGTTTAATTAAAAACTACAAAGAAGGTCTTTTACAAAAACAAACATCATGTTTTTAAAACATCTTGTTTGGATGTTGATTAGATAAAAACATTTATTTATTTATTTATTTAATTGTACTAACCTTCTTTGTCATGTTGCTTAGTTAAAGCTCATACCTACCAAGCCATAGGAATTGCTTGGTAACAAGACTACCTTCCCTACGAAGGTATCTTAAACACGAAGGAACCGGAATTGTCTTCTGACATTTGTTGTATCATTTGTAAAGACATTCCTAAGTGCTTTAGAGGTATGATTTTCCGCTTATCTCTAAATAACATTAGCTTAATAAATAAGTATGCTTATATAGGAATTTATATGATTATCTTTTGTTCATATTCATATATTACACGTAGCTTCGTTAGGAAACTTTTTCTCGCATACGTGTTACTCTTTCGACTAAATTCGAGGTTTATAAAATTAGTGTTTTAATTTATTTAATCCATAAATCATATCTTTCTAATAATAAAACAAAACACAAATCTCAAAAATTCCTCCTTCCCCATAAAACCCCCTCCGACGTCCACTCCACCAAATCCTCATTTTTCAAATCTTCCACTTTCAAAAATTACCTCTCATTCAAAACTTCATCTTCCTCCTCATCTCAAACCAAAATCAAGAAGGTTCTTCATCAACATGGTTTACGTCGCCCTCGTACTCATCGCCCTAACACTCATCGCTCTCGTGTTTCCTATGATGAAGTTCACGTATGGAGACATATACTTTGTGTTGTTAATCTACATTGGTGTTATATACCCAATCCTTTGTATCATTCTTAGCATTGAAATGAAATATTACTAATGTTCTAGTTTATCTAGTTAATTTCTCATAATGTGTTTGTCATTTCTTTTGCTTTATATCTTTCGTATTTTTGGGTCTTGAGATACTTTTGAAACCGACAATGCATGCTATAGTAAAAATTGGATAAAAAATACATACCTTTGTATAAACATATAAGATGCAAAAACCCTTTTTCGTCAAAACCTTTTTCTGTCACTACAGATCCACGAATCCCTATAGGTATACTAGCCGGATCCCTCAAAAAAGGGAACCGTGAGAACCGTCATTCTGAAAAACAGTTTTTCATGCAATATACAAACTGTTTTCTTCCTAAAAGAAATGTTCCACTATATTGTCAAACATTAAGTGAGTTAATTATCATTGTTAATAATCATCTTGTAAAAACGTTAGGTAATCATTGCTTTGCCCGTAATACATCACTCCTATTAACTCTTCCTTTCTATAGGTCTCGCTATGTCGCATGAGTATGAGTTTGATTTTTTCACTCACTAGCGTCTACACCCCTAACATCTCTCTTGAGCCCAACACACCTGGCAATCATGTCCGTGGGTTTAATAATCTCGAAACCCGTTACTTCCATGAAGGACGTATTGTGGACACTCCTCTACAATACAAAGAAGGAATCAATACCTCCTTCCGAACCATAGGACTAGAATGTCTTCTCGAAATTAACGAGAAAATATGTTCGAGGTTTGTATTGGAATTCTTCCGTCAAGTTGAACTCGTTCGTAACGAGGATCGCTCTCTATCTCTTTGGTTTTGGATCAAAAGCCAAAAGTTTGTTCTAACCCTTGGGCAATTTGCTCACATCCTCCGAATTCCAAATCATGGACAATGTGCCTTCACTGAAGATTGGTCTCTTGATTCTCTCTTCAACTTTCGTGAAGAAAATAGTCCATACCTTCCCCGCAAGACCTGACTCGCATGATATGCGAACCTCAACCCTATTACTCCGTTCCAAACATTATCTATACACGGGATATCCGAGAAGAGTACAAGGCTCTCGCACTCATCCTACGTGAAAATGTTTGGAGTCTTAGGGGAAATTGAGAAATCCTTCCCGCTTGTTGTGCTCACATAATGTATTGTTTGCTAACACAACAACCATACAATCTCGCCTACTTCTTCGCAAGGCGAATTGTAAATCTTCATGGCTCCAAGAACAAACTAATCCCTTATGGAATGTTCTTGACACGCCTTTATCATCACATCATGTACTTCCACCCTCAATTTCAAAGTCCGTTGTATGTACTTGTGAACAAGATGATGGAACCTCTAAACACATCTCTCATGAAGACTTTCTTCATCCCTGAATCGGCGAACACTCATCAACCATTTGATGATCTATCTAGCAAAAACGCTCAAGGAACTTAGTTTTTCTTTCAAAATAGGGTCAATCCTTAGTATTCATGGTTTATCAATGTAATGCAATTTCTTTCATGAAATAAAACATTTAACATTTGATATCTCTCTATGTTAGTGTTAGAACTTCTTAAGAAACACTAACCTTGAAATATAATGCTTTGTGCAATCATTGCATACCTTTTGTAAAGGTTCTGTTTAGCAGAGAGACGGATCCCAAAGTTTGTGCTAGACGGATCCCTAATCTTAGGGAACCGTGGGATCCGGCAAACAGAAATGCAATTGCAATCATTTTATTTCAAAACATGTCTTTAGATCACTTCACACTAAGCTAGACATAGTGTCTTAAGACAAATTAAGTCCTTATCAAGCTGAGTAAAAGTTTCATACTCACGCATAACTCACTTAGATCACTATCAAAACGCTTGTAGATCTATCGTTTCATCAAAATTCATTACTCTTCCGCTCTTATACTCACACATGACCCCTCACATGTTAATACATCTTGCTTTAGAAGTCTTTAAAATTTAGTAAATTGATTATAGTAATGCTTACCATAAGTAAGGTCAAAATGGATCAAACTTTAGCTTTTCCATCTTAAAGCTTTTTAGATATCCTCCAAAAGATTACCTTAAGTTACTATCTGATCTATAGGATCATTTAACTCCATTTGACACTTTCAAATCTTTAGTGTCATCTTTGGTCACTCATTGGTACTCATAAAAGTTCCAATTTCTTCCATAAAAGGAAATCATTAGCCACATCACTCATTGCCCTCAAACATTTAAGTACCTTTTCATGTAAGACACTTAGATGGACTGAAACACTCAAGAAGGTATAGGCATTAGACCTTACAAACATCATTGTTATCCTTTCTTAATTGCTGAGAGACGGATCCCTAGGATTAGCCTAGACGGATCCCTCATTGGAGGGAACCGTGGGATCCGTATGACAGAATCATGTCAACTCTAGCTAAAACAATCATTTCAAGCTCATCTTGCTAACTTGAACACTCCATCTCATCTTAATTAAGTTCCTAGATCATTACAAATCTGAAGTTGACTCTTGTGCATGCTAATCATTACATTTCAAGGAATCTTAGTGGCTTAAGTCTAAAATGCACTTGCCAAATCCCTTGCTTTATAAACCACATTGTTAGGACTCCTAAAGTCATCATCTTCATCCTTATTTTTAGCACTTAGAAACCTTTAAAAACCTCTTTGAATCATCTCATCATGAGGAAAGCTCCAAGTGACAACTCATCCACCAAAGGACCACCCAAGAAAATTGCTTGTGTTGTACACGAAATTTCTTCAACCGAATCATCTCCGGTCAAATCCACAAATGCTAGAATTTCTCCTCCACCAACTCAACCAATCAAACCAATCCCTAAAAGGATAGTTCCCACAAAACTACCTATGTGATAACATCAAATTAGCCTGATCTTTTATATATCAAATTCCTGTGTTTATGGCCTCATTTGCATTAATATGGTACTTAATTCGTTCATATTCGTTCATAATTGCATTTCAGGATAAATGAGCCGTTGGAGCAGAAAAGATGTGATATAAGGCCAAAGATATGTCCTGAAGATTGATTTACGAGGGCTTATGAATTATTTGTGAAGGTTACGCCGCAACTGCTTAATAATGTTACGGCGTAAATATGAGCTTTGAAGGATACGGCATAACCATTTAATATGGTTACGTCGTAATTATTTTTATAAAGGTTACGGCGTAACATGGAATTATTTACGCCGTAGATATTATTTCGGATCGGATAAGTATGAGATGACGAAGGATTACGGCGTAACCCGATGATTAGTTACGCCGTAATTAATTACTTGGGCGCAAAGTTTCGTCGTCCATGGATTAAAAGCGGCAAGTTAATTCGAAGTTTATTAAGTACAAGGACTTGTTATAAAAGTAACAAGAGCGATGAGGGACTAAAAGCGTCAACAAGAGTATTAAAGTTTCATAAATATTTAGGGATCATAAAAAGTACGAAGTTGAGAATTACTATTTGTAGTTACGGCGTAACTTAGTTACGACGTAACTATTTATTTTAGTTACGACATAACTATTCGAGATCCAGATTTCTTTACGCAGTCTTTAGTTATGACGTAATTTGCACTTAAGTTTACGCCGTAACTATGTCGCGGCCTATAAATACAGCCCTAAATCTGCATTTTTAATCATCTCTCTTCACCCCTCTCCTAGGGGTCGATTAGGGCACCACTCCAGGGTATTTTCCAGCAGTCCAAAGCCAGTTTTGAAGGAAGAATTCACTCGCAATCATCATCATTGTTAGCTCTACATCAAGTAATTTGTATCAAACATTATGTTCAATTCAATTTATGATTTATTCATTTTTGTTGGTATGATTTATTATATGTTTGGCTAAGCACCCTAGTGCTGGCCTAGTTATGATTCTTAAATTGTTTTGTTTACATTTACTTTACTTCCGTACAATTATTTCTAAGTCCATGCATACATAGTTTATTGGTAGCCACCCTTGGTTTGGTAGTTTTAAATGGCGGTAGAGGCCAGTTTCCTAGGAGATATGACCAACTGACCCTAGGTGAGCAGACTGAGACGGGAAGTAAGATATGACCAACTGACGACCCTTTCTACTTGTGCGATTTGACCAACTGATCACCTATCGTTTGGATGAACTTAAGAATTAGGGGGTGAGTGTCTAAGTTCCTAACGGCCGGGCACTCACTATTATAAATCTAGCATGTAGCGGTACTTAATGACTCGGCTTAGGGGTCCAGGAACAACAGGACTTATGACGGTGAGCCTGATTTCTCCTGTGGTGGCATCTTTGCTGATAGGTTAGGGCGAATTGACCAAATGTTGTCCTCTCGACTTTGACCCCACCTGAAGTAATTGGAAGTAAGTAGACGTAGACATAACTAGCTAGGAGGAATAACTAGGTTAGCACCACTATCCTTCATTGATCACACTTCTTGCCCTTATCTGCTTTCTTTTATTTCATTGTTTTATTAGTTAATCTATTATTTCTATCTTAAAAGCAATTAAAATCGTGACATAGACTTAAGTTAATTTCCGATCCACGTAGCTCTTGGGACGACCTCGGCTTTACCGAATACTACACTATACACGACCGGGTACACTGCCCGTTAGTGCACTAGGGTAGACCATAGGTATAACGAGACATTATTAATATTAAGACCTGGTCAGTAAAACCTGCATCAAGTTTTTGGCGCCGCTGCCGGGGAGCTATTTAGGATTTTAATTTAAGTTTTTCTTTTATTTTCTTTTATTTTTGTTTTTAGTTTTCTTTTTCTCTTCTTTTCTGTTTTTGTTTGTTTTTGATATTTCAGGATATGGAAGATTCAGATTTTGACATGCTCACTATGGAAGAATATATTGCTTTGACTCATAGTAACCAAAGATCGGGCATCGTGTGATGACATCGAGTTTGAGATCAGCTGCCAGTTCATGAGGGAACTTAGACAAAAGCTTTTCGCGGGAACTAACGATGATGATGCCCACCTGCATGTGCGAAGAGTATTGGAGATCGCAGATCTTTTCCACACTCCAGGAGTTTCTCAAGATGCATTAATGCTTAGAGTGTTCCCAATTACACTCACTGGTGCAGCCAGAAGATGGATGAAGATGCTTCCTGCTGGGTCAATCAATACGTGGAATCTTTTAAAGAAAGCATTCATTCGGAGATATTGTCCTCCTTCAAAGATTGTTAAGATGATGGAAGAAATAAGGAGCTTCAGACAGAAGATGGATGAAATGCTACATGAAGCTTGGGAAAGATATAATGACCTTCTTTACAGATGCAGAATGCATGATATCAGCAACCATCAGATGGTCCTTATTTTCTACAAAGGTTTAAACATCTCGTCCCGCCAAATGCTCGACTCTCAAGGACCTATTCCTACAATGCCACCTGCACAAGACCTTAGATCAATTGAAATGATGGCTGACCATTCACGAAATTGGTATGATGGAGCAACCACGTGGGCCACAAATAGCAACAGCTTGGATGACATTGGCGACATCACCAAGCAGCTTGATAGACTTGGATGTGATATGAAGATGGCCAAGGAGAGCATTCATGCTATAGAAGAGAATTCTCTACAAGAAGAATATGAGCAGGTCAGTTATTTTGAGTCATTGGAAGAAGTCGTCAATAAATTCTCGGATAATCTAAAAAGGATGGACGACTCGAATGATGAATGGATTAGGAAATTCAAGGAGGGGGCGGACTTAAATTTTAAAAACCTTGACACCAAGAGGAAAAGTTTGGAGGCTAAGGTTGAAGAATTAAACCAAAAGGTCCTGGAAAGTAAAAAGAATGCGGTTAGAACTATTAAAGCAACGGTGGGAAAGATGAAAGTAGTCAACAACGAACCGGTTCCTAGTGATTTTTACCTTATATCAGACCTTACATCCCACCTATCCCATTTCCAGGATGTTTGAAGGTTGCGAGAAATGAAGAAACAAGCAATGATCAATTGAAGAAGATGGAAGCATGGAGCTTACAGGATGATGAAGCATTGCCACAAGCTAATGTGGAATCAACTACAACGCATAAAGGTAACACTTCTAACTCTTCTTTATTTACTAACAATCTTGCTAGTTTTCCTATACAGGTTGCTGAAATTATGGATGAAATCATGCAACCCATCACATCACCCGATAATGGTTATGAAGCTTCGGCTACTGAACCAATTCTAGTTGATCTTGCAAAGGAATTAGAAGACAGAATCTCGGACACCTCAGTTATTAACAAGGAGACATATGAGCCGATTAATCAGCCACATCACGAGGTGAACAAATCATCAATGCCATCAACTAAAACGGGTAAGTTATGGAGGGAAATGACATCTCCTTTTAGGTATGATCATAATTTATCATTTCCCTATCCCATAGCAAATTCACACCCTCATGGAGTTTATTGTTATTTTCACCCACACTTGATTTCAAGTGAGGGGATGAACACCCTTTTACGTAGTAAATAAGGGTGGAGTCAAGCTCGTGACTCGAACAAAAACAAGCGCTTCGTGGGAGGCACCCCATGCCTATCTTTTCTTTTTATTAGTATAGTTAGGTTTTGTGTTTTTAACCATTTTGCAGGAATCGGAGAAGATTGCATCAGTAACTTAAACGGGGACCTGATCTGTCTATCAGTTACGGCGTAACTCATCCCAATGATTACGCCGTAACACATCAAGTAGCGATTCTCTCCAGAGCATTACCGATTACGGCGTAATCCCATGCTATGGTTACGCCGTAGCTACCCTCCAGTAGCGACTGCCAGGTTTTGCCATAATTACGGCGTAACTCTTTCAAAGAGTTACGGCGTAATTATCCTCCAGTTCAAATTCTTTCTATATTAACACAATAATCTTGTATTAGTTTTAAAATGAACTTTGTGGGTGTGTTCCCTGTAAACCCTCACGAGACTTCACTCATCCACTTGGGACACCAAGTGGTTTAAAAGGCTTGTTGCATACGCTAAATGCAACCGTGATTCCTACGAAAGTGAGTTACGTTTTTCATTTTCTTTTTATACTTGTTGTTTTTTTTAGTATGATGCGTTTGGTTGTCTTAAGTGAATTCAGGTTAATTAAAGTTTGCTCATAAATCTCAAAGCGGGACACGTTTATTCGTGTGTCTTCGATCATGCTGAGCAAATCCAGGGGAGTTTTCTATTCCAATTCTAACCCTTCTTATCTTTCATTTATATGATTAAGTATGACCCAAGTGGGGGGAAGGGATTAGACATAGACACCCGCTTGATTTTACTTTCCCTTATTTTTCTAGTTTTTGATGAAAACTATTTCATTAAATTTTAAAATGTTTTTCATTACTTAACTGGATTAATCTAGACTGAGCACACCTACCCTATATTTCCATCGTGTGAGGATAAGCCTTTCCGTTTTCCCCTTATACGTAAATCCATAAAAATGAGGGTGCCGGTGGCTGTAGTAGACTTTAGAACTTGGCCTTGTATATCTTTTCGAGACCATTATCATGAGCATTACACTGAGGTAACTTGGTGTGATCGGTGCAGCTAGGATATAAGGCAATTTTAGGATTAAACCCAAATAGCCCATATATGTATTGTGTATATTGACTCTTCACATTGATCAGTCAATCCCCCTGTTAAACCCTTTTTGTTGCACTCACAATTAGTGCAAGATACCCCTAGATACACCTTTCAGAGCCATCCCTTTCATTTTGTCACCCAATATATGCTGTTTCGTTACACCTATCGCCTAGCCTACCCTGTAGTTTCCTTATGTCCATGGTCCGGGCGCTGTTGGTTAATTTTGGTTCCATTAGTGAAAGTAAAGGGTTTTGAATAAAGGGTTTTGGAAGAAAATCGGGTTTAGATGATAGTTGATCTCAAGTGGGGGGACACATTTTATGTTCGTATCGTTTATATTCTTGTATACCTTGTCTTGCATCAAACAAAAAAAAATTGAGAGTAGAAAAAAAAATGAGAAGAGACAAAAAAAAAGCATGCAAGCAAGTGTTTATGTTTAGTATTCTCGCCTTTTTCAACTGGCGCAAATTTTTACAAATCCGTTTTATCTTACGGAAAAAATTAGACACCCGAACATTTCTATCTCGCCTTTCAAATTTTGATCAATATTCGTATAATGGGGACATTGTACATTTCAAGTGGGGGGATGGGAGATAGAAATGGTCGATTTTGATCGAAATATGTGCTAAATTGACCCTAATTTTAAAAAGGGATTGAGTCGTAGAATAGCAACGTACTTTTCCAAGTGTCCCATTTTGGTACGTGTACTTTTTTTAAGCTGTATAATAACAATGTACTTTCCATAAGTGTCCCGTTCTAGTACGTGTACTTTTTTAACTCGTAGAATAGCAATGTACTTTCCATAAGTGTTCCAATTTAGTACGTGGGATGACGTACCAAATTGGAACACTTATGAAAGTAGGACGTACCAAATTGGAACACTTATGGAAAGTACATTGCTATTCGACAACTTAAAAAAAGTACACGTACTAGAACGGGACACTTATGGAAAGTACATTGCTATTCTACATCTTAAAAAAAGTACACGTACCAGAATGGGACACTTGGAAAAGTACGTTGCTATTCTACGACTCAATCCTTTTTAAAAAAAATTATATAGCACATTCTTTTTTCATTGATGATGAAGGCCGAGTTAATGCATCTTATTTGCCTAGATTATGGAGTTTATGAGGCACCACATTACATTTCTTATGCATTAACTCGTGTATTGGATTATTGAAGACCCCTTGACTCTTGACCCTCGATTTTTGATATGGGATTGGATGCGACTAGTGGTGGGGTGACTGTGGACTTAGGAATCTATTTGTTTCGTGTCTTTTTATTTAAACCCATTAAAATTTTCCCATGCCTTATCCTACCCTTAGTCATGAATCGAGTTTAGGTGAGGAAGCGAGCAATCATTGGTATCTTGGCCATGGATTTGGTCATGTATCATTGGTTTTGTCCCCTTCACCGTAGCTCGTTAGTAATGACGAAATATCCCCATAAGCCTATGTTGTGTCAACCCATTGCCTTTTAGAATAGCTGCATCTAGACTCTAGTGGTGGAGATTAGTATCTTTTCCAAGCTTATGATAGAATACTCGCCATGATTGAGCAATTGAGTGATCACCCAAAAATAAACACGTGAATTATGAGAGAGAGAGTGATTTCGATTCCCTTTTCGTGAGGTGCTCGGTTTGGAATTTTCTAGCTTAGGTGATTTTTAAACTCATATCTTCCAATTAATTTTGGGAGACATCTTTTTAAAAATTATTTAAAGGGTTTACTTGAGGACAAGTAGAATTCAAGTGGGGGGATATTTGATAACATCAAATTAGCCTGATCTTTTATATATCAAATTCCCGTGTTTATGGCCTCATTTGCATTAATATGGTACTTAATTCGTTCATATTCGTTCATAATTGCATTTCAGGATAAATGAGGCGTTGGAGCGGAAAAGATGTGATATAAGGCCAAAGATATGTCCTGAAGATTGATTTACGAGGGCTTATGAATTATTTGTGAAGGTTACGCCGTAACTGCTTAATAATGTTACGGCGTAAATATGAGCTTTGAAGGATACGGCATAACCATTTAATATGGTTACGTTGTAATTATTTTTATAAAGGTTACGGCGTAACATGGAATTATTTACGCTGTAGAGATTATTTCAAATCGGATAAGTATGAGATGACGAAGGATTACGACGTAACCCGATTATTAGTTACGCCGTAATTAATTACTTGGGCGCAAAGTTTTGTGGTCCAGGGATTAAAAGCGGCAAGTTAATTCGAAGTTTATTAAGTACAAGGACTTGTTATAAAAGTAACAAGAGCGATGAGGGACTAAAAGCGTCAACAAGAGTATTAAAGTTTCATAAATATTTAAGGATCATAAAAAGTACGAAGTTGAGAATTAGTTACGGCGTAACTTAGTTACGACGTAACTATTTATTTTAGTTACGACGTAACTATTCGAGATCCATATTTCTTTTCGCAGTCTTTAGTTACGACGTAATTTGCACTTAAGGTTACGCCGTAACTATATCGCGGCCTATAAATACAGCCCTAAATCTGCATTTTTAATCATCTCTCTTCACCCCTCTCCTAGGGGTCGATTAGGGCACCTGTAAAACCCTAAAAATACGAAACGTGTTAAGAGACTAAAATACCCTTGAAATCGAACATTTATTAATACGTAAAATACATTCGTATTCATTTAACGAAATTTAAAATCTAACTTACGAATAATTAAAATTTAACGAATATGTTTATGTGATCGACATTGTACGACGAAATTTAAACGTCTCGCGTAAATCGTTTGGGCCTTGTTTTTCGTTTAATGGTGAACCATGCGGGGCTCGTTTTCTCTTGCCAGCCGAGAGTCCAAGGGAGCCCCTTGGGCCGTGTGTTTGCTTGTTCGGTTGGACCCAAGCCGAAGCCCACCCCCTAAAGCCCTAACCTATTTGTACCACCTATATAAACAACACATTAACCTCAATTTGGAACCCTAGTTTGCCTCTTCTTTCTTTCTTTCTATTCGGCCGAAACCCTAAATCCCCCTTGGTGTCGAGAGTTTGTTCCAATGAGCTAAGGTATGACGTGTTCTATTCGCCTTACTTTGATACCTAACGTTATTAGATATTGTAACATGTTTTGTTTTGAATTGGATCTTGTGTTTTTGGTCGAACCATATGAAACAAACAAATAATAAATCAGACCTTATAAGAATTAAGAGAACATGTATTATATATGTATTGTTTGAATCGGATCATAGGTATGTCGAGCACAAGAGAACCGAACCACATACATAAATGTTATCATGCCTAATAAATTCGAAACCCTAATTGGAATGGAACCCTAAGTGTAATTAATGGTCTAAACATGTGATTATAATGGTTTTAATAAACCCTAAAACTGGACAGCATCATATGTCGAATTTGTGTGTGTTATAGATCAAATTTTATAAGTGCAATAATCTGGGTTTTTGTTGGAAAAGTTTATTTTATGTCTTAGTTAAGTTTTCCAAGTGGTTTTGTCGAATTTGGAGTTGTCTAAGTCGTATTTTTGAATTTTACAAGATCAAGTGTCAAAGCTGAGAAAACGGGTCTGAAATTTAGTTGGATTGTTTGATTTTTAATTTTCAAACCATAAAGAATTGGGAGCTCTCCTTTTACAGGAGTGATATTTATAACATAAATGAATTTCTGGGAGTTCTGGGGATTTTTCCAAGGTGTCTAAACAGGTCCAATAAGCGTAAACTTTTAAGGTGTATTTTCTGATCACTTTCTGGATAGGTCTGGACTTGTGATTTTCCATAGGCCATTTAGCATGGAAATAGAACCCACCAATTTTTGGAGAGTCTCTTAACTCATATGGGAACCCCTGGGATTTTGCTTGATTTTATTTGAGCTAAGTAAGTATTTTATAAAAATCGTTAAAGTCTGGTCCGAATATGAGTTTAAGAAACTGAAAGATAAAATATGATATCAATAGGTAACACACTTACAAATGCATAAGAAGCTTATAAAATGAGAATATACTTATAACTCTAAGAATGTTAATGCGATAAATCCGTTATAACTTTAATGATGCCAATAAGTATTAAATAAATCATAATTCGTGTAGATTCGTTGAAGGAGACGCGACGTTATATCTTCGTGATTCACTCGTTCGTTTGCTTTTCTCTCATTTGAGTTAAGGTACATATATTCTGACCTTTTCAGTAAAGGTTCCTTATGATGTTCTTTTCGTTAGCTTTCCTATTTTACTTATTAGGGTTTCCGATGCCATTGCTATGAACCCTTTCCTGATTGTTTGACCTGTTGCTTATCTAAACTTAGGTTTTATTGAACCATGCAAGATCTGATTTGAACTATATGTTAGGAAGACTTTGATATGTTATTTGTTGAACCTTATTATATTTGAATGTGAACCTTATGATATGAGTTATCTGATATGTTATCTGTTGAACCTTGTGTTTGATTTGGACCTGTGTCATAATTGAAATTTTGTTTGACCTAAGTTAGTTTGACACCCGAGCCAAATATTAACTAGTCATGGGGGTTCCATGTCCGTGTCAGTGATGCACCTCTGACATGACTCTAGGGCAGTAGAGTGAAGTTCTGCCACGTCCCTTATTTGTTATCTGTTATGAACTCAAGTTATATTATATGGCCAATATATGTTTCTGGGGCGTATGGATGCATCCTAGATCTGATCTGTTATCCGATATGATTTGTCTAGGTGAATGATGTCGTGTGCAATACGCGTCTTCATAAAACTCTGGGAGCTAGCTACTCCGACTTATTTTGAGATTGTTTCTATATAGTTATGATGTTTTTGATATGATATGTTCTGGGCTCGTGGTAGTTAACTAAATCTTTATTTGTTATTTCTATGTTAAGTATTCTGATTATGATTCGGTATGTTCAAGTGTTAATAATTATGTGCTCGGCTTATTATATGTTATTATATGTGGTTATGCTTTTGCATGTTTATGTGACTACCGTCTACTATGCTAGGTTATGATTAATATGTTTAAATATGATTCGCATGCCGTCATCTGATGTCATGTTAGTTTATCGTCATGTGAATTCGTTGATCTGTGAGATGAATGTGCTAGTGTGAAAGTGAGTATTCTATAAGTTTAGTATGTATAATTTGTTCAGTTAATTTTGTGAACTTTGCTTATACGTTAGTGTTTCATCTGCCTATGTGACCTGCCATGCTTAAACTCTGCTGATGTTAGGATTTGATCTGAGAACTGGTTTAGCTTATGATATCTGTTTTGATAATTGCTAATGGTTATGCTATGTTTTGTTTGGTCTATTTAATTATAGTTTGTCTACTATGTTTCTATTTGTTTGTGAGACTGCCATGATTTGGACTGCTATTTCCGCTGCAGCAATATTGAATTAAGTGTGTTAAGTGAAGGTTAATTAATTTGTTGAATGCCATGTTTATTTTCTAGAAAGTGTTTCCGTTAGCCTTAGACTTTTCGTTTGGTTTATATGTAATCTATTTCTTCTTGATATGTTAAGTGTCTGGTTATTTTGATGTGTTTGCGTTGGAGTCATCAATATGCTATGTGTTTGTCCTTGATTGCTAATTGTTGTTCCGGATTTCTGTATATTTGTGTTTCTGCAGAATCCTTAATAATTCATTATTCTCGTTTCCGTTATGATTTTGTTATTCGTTTCTTTGTTCAATCTGTATTTATGTTTTGTTTAGTTTTTGTTTTTGCTATATCTGTTCACTGGGCTTTGTAAGCTCAGCCGCATTTTTTTTCCTGCGGCAGGTATTTAAGCATTCAAGATGAGCTTATGGGATAGCTGATCTGGGTTGAGAGTAGAGCTGAGAGCAAGATTTTGATCATAGAGATCTTAGATTTATTTTGAAGTTTAGCTATTTATGTTTTCTTTTTGAATATTTTTGTAAAGGCTTTCGCTATTGTATAGTATTTTAAAGTTCTGATATGAAACCGTATTTGCGATATCTTTACCCTTGTCGGGTTGGGGTGTTACAGCACCACTCCAGGGTATTTTCCAGCAGTCCGAAGCCAGTTTTGAAGGAAGAATTCACTCGCAATCATCATCATTGTTAGCTCCACATCAAGTAATTTGTATCAAACATTATGTTCAATTCAATTTATGATTTATTCATTTTTGTTGGTATGATTTATTATATATTTGGCTAAGCACCCTAGTGCTGGCCTAGTTATGATTCTTAAGTTGTTTTGTTTACATTTACTTTACTTCCGTACAATTATTTCTAAGTGTATGCATGCATAGTTTATTGGTAGCCACCCTTGGTTCGGTAGTTTTGAATGGCGGTAGAGGCCAATTGCCTAGGAGATATGACCAACTGACCCTAGGTGAGCAGACTGAGACGGGAAGGGTAAGATATGACCAACTGAAGACCCTTTCTACTTGTGCGATTTGACCAACTGATCACCTATCGTTTGGATGAACTTAAGAATTAGGGGGTGAGTGTCTAAGTTCCTAACGGTCGGGCACTCACTATTATAAATCTAGCATGTAGCGGTACTTCATGACTCGGCTTAAGGGACCAGGAACAACAGGACTTATGACGTTGCGCTTGATTTCTCCTGTGGCGGCATCTTTGCTGATAGGTTAGGGTGAATTGACCAAATGTTGTCCTCTCGACTTTGACCCCACCTGAAGTAATTGGAAGTAAGTAGACGTAGACATAACTAGCTAGGAGGAATAACTAGGTTAGCACCACTATCCTTCATTGATCACACTTCTTGCCCTTATCTGCTTTCTTTTATTTCCTTGTTTTATTAGTTAATCTATTATTTCTATCTTAAAAGCAATTAAAATCGTGACATAGACTTAAGTTAATTTCCGATCCACGTAGCTCTTGGGACGACCTCGGCTTTACCGAATACTACACTACACACGACCGGGTACACTGCCCGTTAGTGCACTAGGGTAGACCATAGGTATAACGAGACATTATTAATATTAAGACATGGTCAGTAAAACCAGCATCACTATGCCAAACACCACCATACCTCCTAAACCAAACAATCCCATTTCCACTAAACCATCACCATTGGTGCCTAGAGCCCTATCATTCACCACTCCACTCTCATCACCACACCTCTATAATCTAGAGGATTTGCCTCCTAGGCCATCTCATCCTCCACCACTGGCAACATTCTCCTCGTTAGGAGGAATAATGGAACAAAATCAAGGTGTTGAGTCAACACTAGCTCCGGCCTCCTTTTCGCCGCCACCATCAAATAATCCTATTTGGATTATGAGAAATTATCAAAGTCAACCACCCAACCACATGGAAGTTGACACCTCTCTACCACCACCATCATTCTTGGTCGAGCCATCTTCGAATGCGCCTCAACCAATCCCTCCATCGTTTGAGGCTCCTCAACCCGCGTCACTTGATCCTTCACATCAAGCAATTTCCTTCCTTCCATCACCACTACCTAGCCATGACAAATATTGTTATCATTGTCAACATGTTGAAAGTTTGATACATGAAGTACGGGAAGATCAACGTTTCATGTTTTATCACCTCCTCGAACGTTTCGACGAGATTAAACCTAAACAAACTTGAGCTAGAGGATTTCAGTGGTGTCCTAGTATCAAGCGTAACTTAGATAGTCTAGTAACTCAAAGTCATGTATCGTTCATTTTCTTAGTCTTTTTGAGTCATGTACATCACATCTCTAGTTTTATTAAATGAAATTACATGATATTTGTTATATTATTCTGAGTATATGATTATTGGTCAAATACATATCTCATTTTGATGCCAACATCCTTTTGGTACATCACATTTGCTGTATTTTAGTTACAGACAGACAGATCCCTACGTTTTGCCTAGACGGATCTCTCCAAGGAGGGAACCATGAGATCCGTGCAACAGAAGACTAGTTTTCTACTAACTCGAGTCTTATTTACAGGATATTATTATATACGTGTCTTCTAACCTTTGTTTTGTAGATTTTTAATTTACATGTAAAGACTTTGACACCCTAAGCTAGGGGGAGCTTTGTGTCAAAGCAATACATTGCAAGATCACTTGCATTATTAGGATTACATTTCATGACATCCCTTTGCAAAGTTGCAATCATCAAGGGGGAGCATATTCGTCACTTAGACGAAATCTTTTGCAAACATAGTTGCAATGCATTAGCTTAGTAGTTTTTATTTACTTGATGCCCTCACAAAGGGATGGACTCGTCAAGGGGGAGTTAAGACGAGAACTCTTCCCGTCACTTGCTCTCTATTTTTTCTTTCACATGTTTTTCTTAAAATAATGCGTTAGTTCCTTTCCAAAGCTCTTTTTGTTTCGACAAAAAAGGGGAGAAAAAAGTAAAAACTACAAATTCAAACTTTTGCGAATTTTAGTTTTTCCTTAAAATAATTTTATGTTTTGTCATCAACAAAAAGGGGGATATTGTTAATACAAATAAGCCGTAAAAACGTTTATTTATATTTTACGATCTTCTAATATTTGTCGATAACAAACGTAAAATCATTTTAACGAAACAAATAAAATACGTAAATGGCTTGAGCCAATAGTTTTCTAACACACTTACGTTTTCACATAAAACACTAAAACAATTATAAGTGATTTTATGATTTAGTAATACATATGTACAACAACTAGTGTTTATATATTGGGTGAATATATACATAACTAGTATGTATTATAATGGGTAATATAAATGGGTAGAAACTTAAGTATTTGACCCATTGACCAAATATATTGAATGTAGTTGGGTACAACCCAAAGTCCATGACCCATACCCATGGAGCTTGACCCGTAACCTATTGCATGACATCATGCTTAAGTCATACATGGTTTTAATCCATGGCCCATTGTTTTAATCCATGAACCATGGACTAGATGCATTGCATCTTATAGATACATTGTATCTACTTGGATACCCATGATCCATAACCCATGACCCATGACCCAAAACCTATGGGCAAAGGGGAGCGTCCCACGGATCCCCAGTATTACACTGGACGGATCCCTCAAGTGAGGGATCCGTGGAACAGTAGCTATTTTCTCTCTATAAATAGTAAGTCATTTCTTCATTGTTTCTCACCCTTTTCTCACATATTTTCTCTTTGAGTTATAAACTCTCTAACCTCATATCCAAGTGATCTATGTATGTAGTTTTGTTTTTGTGTGATTCTCTATGTTCCTCTTAAAGGCGAGATCACCATCTTTTGAAGACGAGCAAGCTCAAGTCCATGAGTTGCCATGCTTCGTTATCATCAAGACTATTGAGGTTCTCTTGTTGATAGTTCTTTTCTTTCTCATAAGAAGTGTAGTGTTGAAGACATTTGTGAAAGATGTCTAAGAGAGTCAAGACGAAGACATTAGTTAAGGGTGTCGATTGTCCGTATTGAAAGCACTAGTGAAGGGTGCTTAGAAGTCAAGGCTAAAGGCATTAGTGAAAGGTGCCTTGAAGATAAAGTCAAAGGCATTAGTGAAAGGTGCCTTGAAGATCTAATCAAAGGCATTAGTGAAAGGTGCCTTGAAGATCGAGTCAAAGGCATTAGTAAAAAGTGCCTAAGGTGTACATTCGATATGGTGTCGATGTCCAAGATAGATTAGTATTGGGTCAAATGATATTGATGTCCTTGTTGATGTTGTTATAAGGAGTAGATCTCCTTTGGGGTTAGGTGTCTTGTAGTGATTGGGTAGTAGTTCCTCCATTGTAATGGAACTCGGTATCTAGCCTAGTACCGAATAAAGGGTAGGCGACGTTGTGATAGGTTTGGTTCTACCTCGTGGAAGAACCTGGTATCTAGCCTTGTACCGGATAAAGAGTAGGCAACGTTGTGAAGGCTTGTCCGCCATAAGGAGTTGGTGTCGTGTAGTGTTTACGAACTCTCGAGTAGGTGACTCGGGGAGTAGAGTAGGGCAAGGAAGGTGTCCTTGTAGCCGAACCACTATAAATACTCGCGTTGTGGTTTTGTGCTTCTTACTCCTTAACTTTTCATTACATACTTATATTTTCTTGTCTATCAACATCCAACACACATGTTTAATAGATTGACATAAGTCGATCTAAATAGTTCAAAACCAAGTTTTAATCGGTAAAACTATTCAACCCCCTTCTAGTTTTCCACAGCATGGTTGAAGGATCGTATTTAAATTCTGATAATATTATGCAGACCTATTTTATAAATCATGTCGGGCCTTACATTTAACTATTTTGGGATGATTGTATTGGATAATCAAATTGGGATTGGTTTTGAACTATAATATGATTATCTTGTTTGCTATACTTGTATGATGTACCAATCCATGTAATGCCTTGAAAACTTGTTTAAGTCTTCCGCTATATCGAGATTTGGGGGTGTTACAGCTACTCTCTTCTTTTCTTCTAGCGACATGGCGAACTGGTCTTCTGAGGTCTTTGGAATACACGGAGATACTTTCTTCTTTGTCTCCTAGCCTGTGGAACACACTTTTGCGCAGCCTCTTGAACACCGTCTCCCGTTCACCTTCTTTCTTTTTAGGTGACCTATACCGGGTACGTCTTCGACCGCTGTTATCCTGCGTATTTCGATGCTTTGTGGACTCGAGTTATTTCCTCAATTATCCTCTTCCCGTTGGCATCTACGACTCGTGATGATGCAAGGATTTATGGAGATCCATCCGAGTTTTCAGTGCTTTCACCGCTTTGGCTCTTTCTTCCCGTTTTCGGACTTTCTCTGTCACAATAGGAAAATCTGGTCGAAGTACTTGTCACAGTACTTCTGGAGAGCTGTGTCGGACGCAAGCCCTTCAAGATCCATTGAAGTTGTATGATTTTCTCTTTCCTCTGTATTCCGTAATGTGGATACAAGAGCGGGAGTTGGCTCGGACCGAGTGCCCATGGCGAGTATTTTTCAGAACGCAGTTGTGTACAGGGTCCCACGGATGGCGCCAACTTGTTAGTACAAAAAAAGTGACGGGTTGTAATGGGTGTTAGTGTTGCTTGTTGGATTGGGTTAACAAGCTGTTGGTGGGTTGATCTTGTACTAATCCAAGTAGTTTGATTGAATTCCCTGCACAAGAAGAGTAAACTGTTAGTCTTATCGTGGGGACGGACCCTACGATTAGACTCCGGCGTGAGAGTAAGTAAATATTCTTGTCAGAGAAGTAAGAGTATGTGTGTGTTATTATGAGAGAGAAAGTTGTACCTTGTATGGGGATTAGAGCCCCTTTTATAGGCGAGGTTTACCGCTAAGGTTTTCTGGTTATTCTCATATAGTAGTTAGTTGTCGGAGCCGGACCCTTGTCGGACAAGGTTCCGTGTTAATCGCGGATGCAGACACAAGATACCTTCTGTGGCAAACTAGAATGGGGGGTTGAATAGTTTTTCCGATTTTAAGTTAGTTTCAAAAACTTTAGATTCGATGTTATGTTAAATCGTATGGATGGATAGAGAATATAGATCTATAAGTAATGCAAGTAAAGAAAGCAAGTAAAGTAAAGGATAAAAATGACACAACCGATTTATAGTGGTTCAGCTACAAGGACACCTTCCTTGCCCTACTCCACTCCCCGAGTCACCTACTCGAGAGTTCAAGCACTATGTCAACAAACTCTTTCAAATCGGCGGAGAATCCTTCACAACGTCGCTTACACTTTTTCCGGTACAAAGCTAAATACCGAGTCCTTAACACGGAGGACCAAACCAACACTACTATAATACAATAAATATGTGAAATATGAAATACAATATCTTTGCTACAGAAATCTTGTGGATGAACAAATCAATCAAGGACCCCTTGCTTGGATGACTTGTAGAAGCTCGTGATCTCGCCTTAGAAAAGGACCTATATGAGAATCACAACAAAAGAAAGAGGAACTACTATCTAAATTAAGAGATCTGAGATTAGAAGAATGAAAGAATATGTGAGAGAGTTTGTAAGAAGAGGGGTAAGTTACAATGAAGAAATGGCTCTCTATTTATAGGCAAAATCTAGCTACTGTTGCACGGATCCCTTATATAAGGGATCCGTCTAGTGTAAACTGAGGAATCCGTGAGACGCTCCTCATTATCCATGGGTTATGGGTCATGGGTCATGGGTCATGGGTCCTAGACTTTGGACCATGTGTATCCAAATAGATACAATGTATCTAGAAGATGCAACGCATCTAGTCAATGGGTTATAGTTTAGCTCCATGGGTTATGGATATGCTCCAAGGGTATGGGTCATGGGTTATGGTTTTTACCCATCCTAATAAACTATTACAATAAATGAATCATTACAACAATTTATATTAAATGACTATATATGTAGATGCTTTACAAAAATAACATGTATCCTTATAATTTTACTTATGATAACTTTATATTTGTTATCAACAAAACACAAAGAGATCGCTAAATATTAATAAACGTTTTTACGATTTATTTGTATTAACAATCTCCCCCTTTTTGTTGATGACAAAACATAATGTTATGATGAGTAAAACTTAAGATTAGATGTATGTTTTGAAAGCATAAGTTTTACTTTTTCTCCCTCTTTTGTTGAAACAAAATGTGACCCTAACGAAGAAATAAGTGTAGAAAAATAGCATAGTCCACGTATCTCTAACTCCCCCTTGACAGTAGCTCCCCCTAGAATAGGGCGTCAAGTGAGAAAATATAAAAACTACAAAGAAAAGGTTAGTAGTAACATGCAATATAATCTTGTGATTTGACGAGAAACAAGATGGAGAGCCAAGGTATGTAAACAAAGCCTTGTAATAAAATAAAAAAGTGTAGTGGTATATATGCCACATACAAACATGCAAAACTAAGAACAAGGTTTGTTCTTTAAAATGACTCAAAAGAAAACTAGAGAAAATAGTAATATCATTCCTTCCATGCTTGCATAAGGTTATTGATGGATGTTTTTGTGAGTGATGATGTTGATGCGATCAAAGATGTGGTTAAGTATGAATCGCATCTCTTCCCTAATTTCCATTGCAAGTTCCCTAGTGGATTGTCAATGTTCACAATGTAAATGATGTGGGTAATGTGTGTGGAAGGTTTCCGGGTTAGTTTGATTTGTGGGATGCAGAAGATGTGATGGAAAAGTTGGAGAATATGGATCAAAGTCCGGAATGTTTGGAAGTGGTGGTGGAAAAGAACCTAGATTTTCTTGTAAGACAATGGGAGCTAAAGGTGGTGAAGTTACAAGGTCTTTGTAAATTGTGTTTGGAGATGTGGGAGGTGTTAAAAAGACTAGTTCTTTTGGGTTTATTTGTTGGAGTGTTTTCAGAGTTTTAAGTAGTTCTGACAGAGTGATCTTAGGTGGAGACTTGATGGGTGATGATGGTGGTGTGCTTGTTGGAGATGAGGGAGGTGATACTATGGAATCATTTGGTGGTGAATAAGTAGTTGGTGATGAACCATTTGACAATGTTTTGGCTAAACAACAAGGTCGGATGCTAATCCGTGCGGTTTTTCTAGATTTGGGTGGTGGCACTACGGAAGGTGGTAGGATAAAGTTTTGGATTTCTTGAAGAGGATTGTTTCCACTAGGTGATTCATCAATGTTGGAAGATCTTTTGGTTGACATGATGATGGTTGTTTGTGAGGTTGAGAGTGATGAAGATGCAAGAATTTTGGGAACCTTATTTATAGAGAAAATAATTCATTGTAATGAATGCTTGACCCAAAATGTGGACTAAAATCTAATGATTAGATATGAATTTAAGGCATGTGATCATGAGAACACAAGCATTAAGTAATATACTCATTAGTAAAAAGGATAAAAAGATGAAAATATGTAGGTTTTTACCCAAAGTGAAAAAAAAAATAGAAGAGAATTTCAGCTTATGTCTCACGGTTCCCACAGATCCTTCCCAGAAGGGAAACGTCTAGCGTTAATGCTAAGATCCGTGGTACTGGTGACTCAGGCAGCTCAAAATTTTCCTTTTGGAAACATTTATGCCTAGTGTGTGCCTATATGCAAACTATTTGGAGTTGCGGTTATCTCGACTCCTAAAAAGAAAAAGAAAAATATACTAGAAGTGAAAAAGCATTCTATTATGTGAGATAACCCGAGTGCTCCTAAATTCATTGTTTTCTTAAATGAATGTACCCGAAAACACATATTAGTTATGTGTTCCATTTAGCATTCAAAAGACATGAGATGCAATGAAAACGGGTTTTTACCTTATATTAATAATGAAAAAGGTTTGTCCTAGACGTGAGAAATAGCTTTTAGGAACATGATACGGGAAGAAGTATCTTTTTAGAAAAGCATTTCGAAAAGGTTTCTTTTGTTTAAAGAAAAGTTTACCTTTTGTTTAAGAAAAATATATATGAAATTACATGTTGTAAAATAAAATTTACCTTTGGTTTTGAAAATTCCCGTATTGTTAGTGAGTTGTGCATGAAATAGAGATCCTAGACTCAAAAAATAAGAAGGCTAATGTTTACATACCTTGCAGAGTTGAGAGGTAAATTACGAAGATTGTTCCATGAGACCAAGACCAAGACGAAGCAAGTTGAATTGTTCCTGCTTCAACGGTTTGGTGAGGACGTTGGCTATGTTGTCTTCGGATGCTACCTTCTGAATAAAGATGTTCCCTTTTGAACATTGTCTTTTACGGATCTCTATATGCTTGGTGCGAGAGTGCAACACCGGATTCTTGCTTAAGTCGATGGCACCTTTGTTGTCGCATAGAATGGCTATGTCACTTAGATGAATGTCGTAGTCAACTAACGCTTGTTTCATCCATAGTGCTTGTTGGCATGCTTTGCCGGCGGAGACATATTCGGCTTCGGTTGTTGATAAGGCCAATGCCGTTTGTTTCTTCGAGAAACAAGATGTCAAACAACATCCCATAAAAGTACATACACCACTTGTACTCTTTCGGTAAACATAATCACCTGCATGGTCAGAATCTGCATATACAATAGTTTCTACCTCCGTACCCTTAGGATACTATAATCCTAATTGAGTCATCCCCTTAATGTATCTAAAAATTCTTTTGACCGCCTCTAGATGTGATGTTTTGGGGTCTTCTTGAAACCTAGCACATAGACAAACACTAAACATGATATCCGACCGACTAGCCGTAAGATAGAGAAGACTACCAATCATGCCACGGTATTTTGTTATCAACGGATTCACCATCTTCATCTTTTGTAAGTTTAGTGTCGGATGACATTGGTGTTCTTATGGGTTTTGACTCTTCTAAACCAAATTTATTTAACATCTCTTTTATGTATTTAGATTGATTAAAGAAGATACCATCTTCTACTTGTTTGATTTGTAGACCAAGAAAGAAACATAGTTCTCCCATCATACTCATTTCAAACTCGTCATGCATGATTTTAGAGAAATCATCACACATGTCTTAACAAGTAGATCCGAATATAATATCGTCCACGTATATTTGAACAATAATTATATGAGACTCCTTTTTCTTAGTAGAAAGTGTATTATCAACTAACCCCATGGTGTAGTTGTTTTTGATTAAAAATGACTTGAGTCTATCATACCAAGCTTTTGGGGCTTGTTTAAGACCATAAAGAGCTTTCTTTAATTTATACACATGTTTAGGTTTTTCGAAATCGATAAAGCCCGGAGGTTGAGCTACATAAACTTCTTCATTAATAAAAACATTTAGAAAATGTAAGATATTAGATTTCACATACACTTCAAACCATAACACAAAGTAGGCGTACAAGAGTTTTTAGAGAGAGAAAGTTAGAGGTTTAGGGAACTTTAGTGAGAGAAAGAAAAATCTTATTATGAGCTCCAACTCTCTACCTACCTTGGAAGGTAGAGAGTATTTATAGTCTTACAATAAAACGCCACACAAGGGGCTGTGGATCAGGCATACAGTGGGTAAAGACCCGTCCGTCCTCCACGGTGTTACTTAACTAAATACTACTTAGCTTAAAATAACTACGACTACGAGCTTTCTAACGATTACATATACTTGAGGTGACCGACTCTTTAATACCTGGAATTTCTAATTCCTAACAATCTCCCCCTAAGGGAGGTCACCTCAAACATAGACTAAAATTACATTGAATACAAACTGATATTACATTAACAATTGTTCTTGCATTCTTGATGTAGCACTATGCTCCGAAGCTCGTAGTCATTGATTCTTCTCATTGCATGTTTGGTTAATCCAAGTGGAGGTCTTTTACTGATCCACGTGATAATAATTTTGAGCCAGCTTTTGAGATCATCAGCTAACAAAAATCTCTGAGACATCCATTGTGGTGTTGGTATTATGTGATGTTGTGACTTTCAGACCGACATGCTCACATTCAGGATCATGATATCTTCTCATCAGAGTAGCGGAAGCTTTCGTTGATTCATGATATTGGCAGCAGCGTAGCAGAAGCATGGAGTGAAAATATTAGAGTCATTGATGCACTTTATCATGATTTCTTGAGAAATGAATGTATAGTGTGAGCATGCGGCTATGGATTGACCGCTTCATTCTGATCAGCTGCAAACGTCGGGTGTACCTGCATAAAACAGTTAGCAATAAGGCGCACGAAAGTGTCTTTGATCACTTTCGTTGAATTGAGGTACACGGCCCACGGTTCCCCGTTGATCAGTACAAGTACTGCCTGTGATCAGGTATAATTCCGAAGAATTCCCTTGACAGGGTTTCGCAGCTGCTCTAGCTGTTCTCAAACCGGAATGTCTCAAAGAAGACAACACGGAGTGAGTGAACCAGCGAATAGAAATTCACTGATTGATGAAAAGAGATTTGAAAAACAATCGTGTATCGCACAATAGAAATTGTTTTTGCAATACAACGAAGGTTTTAATGAAAATCAATTATCAATCATAAACACCTTTTGATTTGAAATATTCGTACACGGTCGATGTGCTAAAGAAAAGAGTTGTTAAGCACAATGACCGGTTTTTCAAAGGTATCCGTCAATCCATAACCTGAACCAGGATTGATTCAAAAGATTGAATCGCTCCATTGTTTCTGTTCAGTTGTCACATGGTTGATCTATTGAATAGATCTCACATGCCACCCACCAGGAGCTTGTTTGATGTTGGCTCCAAAAGGCTTTCCATCTTCATTGTGAATATGTTTGCATATCACTCAGATGTTCTGGCAATACCACAAGGATAATGCGTAGGACTCAAGATATAATCTCTCTTTCCACATTGTGTGAAAAAGAGAGTCTTCTTTGAAAGTGTCCTAATGAGATTTATAGATGATCTCGCGGCTCTAGACTCAATTTGTGCATATTTGGATCTTGTATCGGAGACTAGGGAGAGGGTCTCCTTCTTCAATATTAACAATCTCTAAGAGAAAGTCGATAGATAATGTAGGTTCCCCGTGAGAATGAAACAAGCCCTTTTAAGAGGAACTTGAGTGGTTTGGGAAGTTGTAGTGTAGAGCGTCACTGGGTCCATGACGTCTTGTCTTCAATACCGATGTTACCATCAGTAGCATATGAATTGTACCCGGTTTCTGCCCTATGGTTGAATAAATGGAGGGCTATTTCTTTTCACCCTTTTCCCATTCAATTCTTTTTCATTCTTCAACCCCTTCAGTGCTTACCAAGACTTCATAGCTAGAACCTTGTTGGGTTTATTCCAGTACTAGCTCTGTCTCAGTCCGCACTCTTCCCATATCTCATTTTTCTCCTTTTATCATCATACCTAAGGACTTCTACACTAACTAGTGGATTGTCCCTGGGTAGATCCCTCCAGTTCTGGCGGATCATGGGAACAAATACCTAACCTTATCATCCTTATATCACCGTACATAAAGTAAATTTGGTCGGTCTATTTGGTATTGTTCATCTGCCATTTGAACCAATTGAAACCCATTTGAAAATCAATCCAGATACTTGTGATATATTATCAAAGCATTTTGTACCTGAATTGTTTTTGATATTTTTAGAACAAGAGCTCCCCCTCAACATGTGCATCAAATTTGAAAATGTTTTGCACATATTAGGAAAAGACTGCACATTGAGATAAATTGATCACGTTTCAACTATTTGTGGTTTAAAATAGATGCTCCCCCTCAACATGTGCATGGAAAATTTGAAAACGTTTGGCACATGTGGGAAGGAGAGCTTGTACATCCTTATAAAACCATTTACCGAATTATCAGATTAAATCCAATATAAATAACAAATTCTCCCCCGATCACAATTATCAAATCCTTTGAGATTTGTGATCTCTTGTAGATTTAAATTGATTTTGAAAGCTTTTAAGGAGAATTGTGACTTGATTATGAAAGCGTTTTAACTGATAAGGATCGGATTTTAAGACTTTAAACTCCATTGATTAAACATGCATGAATATCTTTTGAAAACAATTGAATGACAAATAACTTTTTAATTTAATTGAAATCATTCTCCCCCTCAATCAATGACAAAGGTTGTTGATTGAGAGATAGATATTTTGACAAATAAGTCGAGATGATTATCAAAAATAGAGTACTAGTTATTTTTCAAAGCAGTTAGTTTTCAGCAGATAAATGTTTATAGAATCAGAGCATTGAATTTTGAAAACATTATAAAGTGTAGCTCTGTTCTTTCTTTAAAAAGCGGGTTACTGCCTGAGATGACAATAAACCATTTTTTCTCTATCTCTCATAATTTTTTTTTTTTTTTTTTAAGAATTCGAACAACATCTAAAGTCCCGTGTCATTCTTTGAATGACAGCACAAAGACCGTAGATATTATCGAACCGAGAAAAACATGACAAATTGACAATATTTTTTGAAGATTTTTCGAATTTTTCAGATTTTTATGGATTTTGAAAGTTTTATAATTTTCTATTTGATTTTTGAGAGTTTTATAATTTTGTATTTTGTTTTTCAAATAAATATTTACAAGAGATAGATGAAGATAGACCTTTACTCCCCGTCTTCCTCCTGAAGAAGTTTGAGTGTTTCTGGTTGAAGGCTTTTCTAGCCAAGACGTGGAAGAATAAACTCAAAACGTTCTCTTGGAAGAGCTTTGGTGAAGATGTCTGCTAACTGATAATCAGTCCTCACAAAATAAAGTTCCACCACACCTTTTTCCACTTGTTCCCTGATGAAATGATGTCGAATGTCGATATGCTTAGCTCTTGAGTGTTGAACGTTATTGCATGAAAGAGCAATAGCACTTTTATTATCACAGTACAGAGGGATTTTGTTGAATACAAAGCCATAGTCAGTTAATTGAGATCTCATCCAAAGGATTTGAGCACAACAAGATGACATGGCTATGTATTCTGCCTCTGTAGAGGAAATAGAAGTACTCATTTGCTTCTTTGAAGACCGGCTCACAAGCTTATCACCCAAAAACTGAGCACCTCCAGACGTACTTCGACGAGTATCTTGACATCCTGCATGATCAGTATCTGCATAGGCTGTTAGTGACATACCGGTGTCCTTCGGGTACCAAAGTCCCATATTGATGGTTCCTTGGAGATACCAAAAGACCCGTTTAACCGCTTCAAGGTGCTTTTTAGTAGGCTTAGCCTGGTATCTAGCACACATGCAAACAGCGAACAAGATGTCTGGTCTACTAGCTGTGAGGTACATCAGGGATCCAATCATACTACGATATTTTGTTTGGTCTACCATGATCGCTGAGTGGTCCTGTAACATATTGGATTTCATAAACACACAAAAAAGCTCAACAATGGATCGAATAGTATAAAGTTTAGAGAGAGAAAGTGGGATCCTTTCTAGAGAGAGAAAGTGAAAGAAAACATAGAAGGTTAGATTAAGATGAATGAAAGGTCCAACCCTCTACCTTGGGAGGTAGAGGGTATATATAGTTACAAACTAAACGTCCTCCTTCAAACTGTGGATCAGGCATACAGTGGGTAAAGACCCGTCCTTCCTCCACGGTGTTGCTCTAAACTAAATAACTAACTAATAAAACAGTAAATAACGATATGTCTACGAGCTAACTTATGCTAGATTATATTTGGGGTGACCGACTCTTCACTATGGAATTTCTAATTCCTAACAATCTCCCCCTAAGGGAGGTCACCCCATATTTTACATTTCGAATCCTAGCATTCTATTTAATCTTCAGTCTTGAGCTCGTAGACATTAATTCTTCAACATCTGTATCTTTGTGCTTTTGCAGTGATACTTTAAAGTCCGATAACTTTGTACTTTAAGTGGAGGTCTTTGAACTGATCCACATCATTGATGATCTTCGAGCTTTCATTGAGATCATCAGCCACAGTAAATCTCTAGATCACCCTTTATTGTGTTGCCATCATGTGAATTTGTGACTTTTGGACCGACATGCTCACACATTCTGGATCATGACATCTTTCCATCAGAGTAGCGGAAGCTTTACTGGTTCATGATATTTGTAGCAGCGTAGCAGAAGCATAGTATAAAAATATCATAACCAGGTTATGTAGATATGCACCAGTCATGATTTCTTCAATTAAGTGTGGATGCTGTGAGCATGCGGCTTTGGATTGACCGCTCAATTCTGATCAGCTGCAACCGTCCAAATGTACCTGCAAACAACAGTTAGCAATAAAACATACGAAAGTGTCTTTGATCACTTTCGTTGAATTGAGGTACACGGCCCACGGTTCCCCGTTGATCAGTACAAGTACTGCCTGTGATCAGGTAGGATTCCTAAGAATCTCCTTGACAGGGTTTCGCAGCTGCTCTAGCCGTTCTCAAACCGGAATGTCTCAAAGAAGACAACACAGAGTGAGTGAACCAGCAAATTGAGATTCACTGATTGATGAAAAATGATTTGAAAAACAATCGCGTATTGCTTGAAGAAAGAGTTTTGCAATACGACGAAGGTTTTATGAGAAAGATCAATTTTCAAACAAAATACTTTTTGTATTAGAGAATGAGTACACATTCGACGTGCTAGTGAAAAGAAGAGATTCGCACATCGAACATTTTTCTAAAAGTATTTTTCAATCAGAGATACTTTTTGAATTTGAAAGCATAAGTACACATTCGACGTGCTATAGAAAAGAAGGTTTGCACATCGAACGGTTTTTCCAAAAGTATTCGTCAATTCCATTCCTGGACCAAGGTTGATTCAGGTTTGAATCTCCCCATCGTTTCTATCCAGTTGTCACAAGCTTGATCTTACGAGAAGATCTCACATGTCACCCACCAAGAGCTTGTTTGATGTTGGCTCTAGAAGGATTTCCATCTTCATCGTGAATACTTTTACATACCACTCAGATGTTCTGGAAAAACCACAAGGATAATGCGTAGGACTCTTAATATATTCTTACTTTTCACATTGTGTGAAACAACAAGTTTTCATTAATTTTGTGTCCTATTGAGATATTGTGGATAATCTCTTGGCTCTAGACTCAATAGTGCACATTTGGTTCCTGTGTCGGAGACTAGGGAGAGGGTCTCCTTCTTCAATATCAACAATCTCTAAGAGAAAGTCGATAGATAATGTCGGTTCCCCGTGAGAATGAAACAAGCCCTTTTAAGAGGAACTTGAGTGGCTTGGGAAGTTAGGTGCAGTGCGTCACTGGGTCCATGACGTCTTGTCTTCAATACCAGTGTTACCTTGGTAACAACTAGTAGCATATGTATTGAACCTGGTTACTGCCCTAAGGTTGAATTATTGGAGGGCTATTTCTTTTCACCCTTTTCTCATTTCATTTCTTTTTCATTCTTCAACCCCTTCAGTGCTTACCGAGACTTCATTACTAGAACCTTGTTGGGTTTATTCCAGTACTAGCTCTGTCTCAGTCGGCACTCTTCCCATATTCTCATTTTTCTCCTTTTTTTCAATATACCTAAGGACTCTACACTATCTAGTGGATTGTCCCTGGGTAGATCCCTCCGGTTCTGGCGGATCGTGGGAACGAATACCTAACCTAACCATCCTTATAACACCATGCATAAAATAAATTGGTCGGTCTTTTGGTATTGTTCATTCCTTCTTGAAACCAATTGAAAAATCATTTGGAAAAACAATCAAGGTACTTGTGATACGAGATCAAAGCATTATGTACCCTAATAGTTTTGATCATTTAGAAAACCTCCCCCTCAACATGTGCATATGATTTAGAAGTTGTTTAGCACAAGGAGGCAAGAGGACTTTGAAATATTTTCTTTGATCACAATTTTCATACGAAAAAGCCATTTGATTTTCATGGTAAAATTCTCCCCCTCAATATGTGCATAGGATATTTGAAATCATTTTTATCACATAGAGGCAAGAGTTCTTTTGAAGCACATCCACGATTACAAAAGCCATTTAAGAAACCATTTGAAAACTCAATCAAGGTACATTATGTTAAAACATAAAAGCTTTTGTACCTCGATAGTTTATTTTCTTTTAAAATGCTCCCCCTCAATATATGCTTCGAGATTCGAAAGCGTTTAGCACATACGAGAGAGCAGCCTGCACAATTGAATCAAGACGATCACCTTTTATCAAATTTCATTATTAAATCACAAATTCTCCCCCGATCAAAAATATCAAACCCTTTGAGATTTTGGATCCCAAGTGATTTAATTAGGTTTAGAAAACATGGGATAAAATGTGGCCTTGTTTAAATACTCATCTGGTTTTTGGATAAATCCTCCTCCTCAACATGTGCATTGTATATTTGAAATCGTTTGGCACATGGAGGCAGGAGTGCCTATAAAGGACTAAAACCGATTCCATTAAAACAGATTTGAGATTTAAATCACGATCTCTCCCTTGATAAAAAATTTCAAACCAATTAGGGTTTTGGATCCCGATTGATTTAAATCATTTAGAAAGTTTTAGGGAAAGACGTGGCAAGATTTAATTTTGAAAAATGACAGATAAGGACCAGATTTAGACATTAAAGATTGTTAGTGTCAGGTATGATAGTTTTTAAGAGATCTTTAAGTAAAATAAAACAATTTCACAATCAAACAAGAACAGAAAAAATTTCATTTTGACAGATCTTTGAGTTTTAAAGAAAACCATACCATGACATAACATTAAATCTTTAAATCACCACATTTTAGCGTACAAACGGACTCTTTTGAAGATATATTGTTTGAAAATATTTTATTCAAAATCACCCTCCCCCTCAAACCATGACAGTAGTCGATGATTGAGTGACTTAAGTTTTGATAAAATGAAGTCCGGTGATTTTCAAAATTTAGTCCAATATATTTTCAAAACAATATTTTTCCATTTTCAAAAACAATATTTTTCAAAGTCTTAGAAAAATGGTATCATCAAGATTATCCTGCACAAAGATATGTTAGGTGGTTGAGAAGCTTATGTTGTTGCTGTAGGGCTTGGAAGGAAAACCGTCTGCTGATGCAGTGAGACTTCTTCTTACGTTGCATTTTGAATGCCAACTGAGGTCAAATTAAGCTCCGTTTCTTCAATCAATTAGAAGAAAACCATCTGCTGATGCAGTGAGACCTCTTACGTTGCATTTATGCCAACTCTCCATTGAAGTCCAATTAAGCTCCGTTTCTTCATTTGTCAACCCAAGATATCGTTACCCTTTCCTTGCGGCATCCAATCATGTTCATTTGTGGGATCCGGATCGGGAACATTCTTATATACCAATATACCTCCATATGTTAGTGAACACACATACAAATATATGGTGGTCGACAACACCCAAACAGCAATCGACTAATAAAAGTCAATCCAACATATCAATCAGATCATGTAAGGTATGGGAATAATGTGTTTCTCAAACTCTAATCATCTAAACCTAACAATCATATCCTAGAAACCTAGTCCTTCAACATAGGCAATTATATTTTTTCAGATAAGCACGTAGGATAATTAAGAAAGTCCGTTAGATGATATAAATTTGAAAACATTCTCCCCCTCAATCAATGATTTATTTTCTGAAAAGATTAAAAGCGCTGAAGTCATTGATTGAGTTTTCAATTTTCACAAAAACTCTTAATCTGATAGATTTACAAGCAACTCATTTACCACCATTTTAGAAAACAACAAATATTTTTCTGAAGAATTTATAGACGGAAAAATATTTGAGTAGGAACTGCAGTCCTTCGACATACTTTCCTCATATGTTTTTAGGATAAGTGCACGAAATATTTGAAAAATTGGTTTAGCGCAGCACTTTCCTTTCTTTTGAAGAGCGGGTTGCTATCTGAAATAATAGCAAACCATGGTTTAAGCACGGGTCACAGTCTGAAATAACTGTAAGCCATTTGTTGAAGCGCGGGTTACAGTCTGAAATAACTGTAAGCCATAGTTTGAGACATGTTTAAAAAAATATTTACATCTCCTGCTCGAACTTCATCTATGGTCCCATGCCATTATTGAATGACATTTCTAAGACCGTAGATGTTATCGATACCAGAAGACATGTCTTGAGAAAAACATATTTTTGGTATTTTTAAATTTTCTGGTTTTTATGGATTTTTGATGATTTTATATTTTTCTATTTTTTTTTTGTTGGTTTTATATTTTTGTATTTTGATTTTTGATAAATATTTACAAATAGAATAGATGATATAGTTTAAGAAGATGATGATACGAGTACCGAGATAAGGATATCGAACAGCACGTTGTAAAAGATAGAAATCGTCATCTCTTAAACTTCCACCACCAAAGCTTTCGAGGCTCCAGAATAGAAGATAGAACCTGAGCCTTTGAGAAAGAGAGACTTTGGCAGCTTCCCCTCATACTGTCAATCTTCGAATAAAGACCATTTTCCCAAGAAGAAGAATGAGAAGAGAAACAGTCTCATTGAATGAAGCTCAGCACCACGAAGAACATGAGAACACCGAGGTAACAAGTTAAGACATTGATCGACTTAGCGGTTATCAAATCCGGAATAACTGATGAAGACCGATCACATGAACCTGTTGTGCATCCCCGATGTACACATTACTCTTCGAGATTGACCAGTTGTCTTATGCAGGGGAACAATACATCAACATCTTCATATTACCAAATACATTCCAGTTAACTTCCATATAACCATACAGCCCATAATATACACAAGTACCCAACCATAGTAGAAACAACAACATCACACTAACTGGTTGAATCACTGATCTCCTCTGCAGATGTCAACTCTAGAATAACTGATTAAGCTCGATCATGTGAATATGTTGTCCGACCCTGATATACACATATATCTCCTCTGATCGTTGCGATCTCATCAGAATCATCATTACATTGTGTACATGAAGCACTAACCGGAAGCACTATATCAAAAATCATAAAGAAGATGCCGATATGCAATATCATCTCACGAACCAAATATTCTTTTCACATTTCTTCTAACTGAACGCTGACGTAACACATACCAAAAGTCTCCAGAGACCATTTCCTCCAATTGGTTGGAATAATACACCAAAGGCTACGAGTTAAACACTGAGTTTCTCTACGGTTATGACCTTTGTCTTTCCGGGATAACTTCAATCAGGTAGAAGTGTTAAGTTCATCATGTGTACTTGATGAGTGTCTAAATACTCATCATTTTTGTACAATCTAAACTGCAAAATCATCTGAAAACACTCAGAAACACATCAAAATGATCAAAATATCACAAATCAGTGTTTTATGTGTTTTAAATACAAAAATATCAAAATCAGATGAAAAATGTATCAAGTTTGCAAAATTGGCAGTTTTAGTCCCCCAAGTTTTAAAAGTTGTCAAATCTAGTCCCTGAAATATCAAAATGTGGAAATTTATCATTCAAGGTCCCTGAAGTATTCTAAGTTGTTTAAAATGATCCTTGAATGATTCTTTGGTCAATTGGCAAGAAAGGTCCCTAAACTTTGGAAAATTGCAAAATTAGTCCTTGGACTTTTAAAAATGGATTTTATGCAAAAAGGGTCCTTGTTCTATCAATGTTTGTCATGTTTGGTCCTTGTGAGAAGTTTGGAAAAATGGCATTTTCAGTCCTTGAGTTTGGATAAATTACACTTTTGGTCCTTGTTGTTACTACTTAACCAAACGGATCCTTTAATATCAAAAGCCCAAATCCAAATCCAAGCCCAACAATCCTTTGGCCCAACCTCTTGGCCCTTGACCCCTTTGGCTGACCCTTGAGCCAGGTCACAAACCATTGTGAACCCCAGCCAAACCCAATTTGGCCTCCCCCGTATTATTAAGCTCGGTCAACCGAAGTCAAACAAAAGAAAAACGCGCCCAAATACCACTGTTAATGTAGCACCACCTCTCCCAAGCCAGATATCTCAAAACCAGTCCTGGTTTTACCATTTTTTCTTCAACCCCCCCCCCCCATACTATGTCCCCTCCACATCCTCTAAACAACAAAAGCTTTAATTGATTGAACCAAACCTCATTAATTCTTAAACCTGCTTTAAAGAAAAATTGGCGCCAAAATCCATGTGGACGGTTCTGATGAGTTTCAAAGATCCAATGGCTAGATTTTGGCGGGATAGATTCAGAGGACATCAGGGATGCTAAAAAAGTCTATAAAAATGAGAAGTGATGCAATGTATCTCTCCATGTAGTGTATTTTTAATTTCTTAATGTCGTTTAAGTGTTTTTCAAGTTAAAGTGTAATTTAAAGCTTTCAAGCATTCTGTTTTAAGTATTCTAGTGTATTGTAAAGCCTTTTCAATTAGTAATTTCAAGTCTTAACCATTTCTCAAGTTTATGCAAAATTTCATGTTTATGCAAAAATCTCATGTTGGTTCAAATGCTGTTTTCAGTTGTTTGTATGGACTAGAATAGATCACTTAAGCTCCTAGAAAGCTTAATCAAGCTTTTAGATACATTTAAAATCAGTTTAGAATCAAAAGTCAAAAATCACCAAAAATCCAAATTAAATAGGTGAAAAATCAAAAATCACTTGGAGATGATGTACACAGCTGGAGCAGGGTAAATCATGGATGGCCTTGGGTTAGTAGCTTAGTGGTAAGCTTATAGGGGTGTTCATTGGTTCTGAATCTCAGTTTTGAGCTTGGAAGTTTTTGTAAGCACTTTTGACCAATTTGGCATTTCATTGTTATAGTTGTTAATTAGCTCAAATTTCTTTTTCTTTGTGTTCACTAGTCATAATTAAGTATATCTAAGCTTTTAAATTAGTATGTTGTTCTTTTAAATTTGTGTTTTGTGAAAACTCCATTCTAACAGTTAAACTAGCTCAAGTCTTAATTCTTGATTTTATGTTGTTGTCACTTATAGTTCATGCTTCATTAGTCTCATGTGATGATATTATAAGGTCTGATATAAGTTTAATGGTTGTAATCTGTGCTTTACTTTGAAAAAACTTCAAAACAGTCCTCATTAAAGGTGTTTGGTATTGCATGCTAATCTGTGTTAGAAGGTATTGTAGTTGTTATTGGTTGTTGTTCTGTGTCAAGTTAGCTTCTATTAACTCAGTTTAGTCATAAAAACCAAGTCTTGTTTGCAATAAAGTCAAAATTCCAATTTCTTCCCTTAACAATTAACTGTTGGGATTGTGAATTGTCAAATTCATTTTACAAGCTTAAAAGTTGTTAATCTTGCTCAAGATAGTCTTATTACACCTTAACATAACATAATTAGTTCATAGAATCAGTTATAAGTTCATCTAAGTCAAACTTTTGGTTTTGAATAAAAGTCAAAATTGTCACTTGGGTCGTTTTTAAATAAAAAAGATAATTTCACTGTGGGTTTGATATTAAGTTTTAGCTTAAAAGCTCTTAGGGTATTGAAGTTTGGTTGCTAAAAAAAAATATAAAAATGCTAGTTCTTTGTTTCTCAGCTTCTTAAGTGCTTTTTGATTAGCTTTTTGTGGACACCTGTCTGAGATAAGTGCCCTGTGCACAGTTAATGGTTCCATTTTGATAAGCTTGCACTGAGCTTATTAGTGGTTCAAATCTTGTGTTCTCTGGTTCTTTGGAAAGCCAACCTGGTCATCTTGGATTGTTAAGCTTAAGTTTTCACTTTGGAACTTGTTTGCTAGGGCTGCAACAAGCCTCAAGTTTGTCCCATTTTCTGTTTTTCATCACAAATAGCCAAGTGCTTATTTGCTTGTTTCTAGCTTTTTAGTGTGCTTCTTTTTATCTTTTAGCTTCATTTCAGTAGCTTGTCACTTATTTCATATTATTCTAGCTTTTGTTTCAAGTTGTAAGCTTGTTTGAGCTCATTTCCACCAAATAAGCTATTAAGCCCACTGTTGAGCTCATAAGCCATCAAAACAGCTTATTTGTGGTTTATAAAATTTTTGTCTTTGTTAAAGTTTCATATAATCAGTAGTAAAGTAGTTTTCAAAAAGAAAATCCAGAAAAAGATCAAGTTAAAATCAGTGATAGTGTTTATTTAATAATTCTTAGCTTTTTGATTTTTCTTTTCATCTTATTAATAAGCAAATCTTGTTTTTCTATTTTTCTTTGTTTTCTGTCATCATATAGTATTTTTAGAAAAAGTTTCATATTTTTCTCTAGCTTTTTAGTATTTATTATAATTTTAAATAGTTAAAAATAGTAATTAATTAGTAATAAATAATTAAAAAGCCTAAAAAAATATATTTTCTGTTTTAAAATTAGTTTTATCATATTTTAGATTTTTCAAAGTTAAAATTTTATTTTTCCAAGTTTATTTTATATTTTCTAGTAATTAAGTGTATTTTAAATAGTTATTAATTAGTAATAATTAAATAAAAAGTGTGAAAAATATATTTTTAGTTTTAAAATTAGTTTTATAGTATTTTAGATTTTTCTGAATCATTAGTTTATTTTTCTAGCCTTATTTTGTATTTTCTTCTATTTAGAGTATTATTAAATAGTTAAAATAGTTTTTAATTAATAATAATTAATTAAATAGTGTAAAAAATAATTTTCTTTTTCTAATAATTTTCTTTTATTTTTAGGATTCCAAAAATGTCATTTTTATATTTTTAGGTCTTTTATTTCTCAGATTCACTTTTTATTTTGTGCGTATACGTAGTTTTTTAAACTTACGTTTACGTTTTTCTTATCTGATTGTTGTGCTTTCCAATTCTGTGTCCAATTCCATTCCAATCAATCAGTAGTGTAATTTCTAATCAAAACCTTTACAGATCACTATCCTTAGTGATCATTCTATCATCTGAGTTTGTTTTAACACACCATTGAGTCTCCGTGGGACTAAACGACCCGGGAATTCAATCTATTCTCTGATCTTCATTGTATTTGTGCTTAAGCTGTTTTAAGTCTGTTACGGTTGGCCATTCACAAGTGGCCAGCTTGTGTGATTAGACTTGACGGTTCGGCACAGATCAAATTTTGGCGCCGCTGCCGGGGAGGCTTTAGCGTAGGGGTGTCCAAAAAAACCGAAGAACCAAAAGAACCGAGGAACCGTACCGGTACCGACCGGGAATGGGACCGTATATTAGAACCATGGTACGGTTCTTGGTTCTTAAAATTTCAAAATTTCGGTTCTCGGGACGGTTCGGGTCGGAACCGTCCGGTTCTGGTACTTTCCCGAAAGAACCGACTTTTATGAAAATATGTAATTTTATAGTGTTTGTTTGGGATATTGTGTACATGCAAGTATGCGGCCTTTTAAGAAAATAGAAAACCTTACCTAAACCTAAAAACTCATAAATCTTAACCTTTAATCCATTGATTCCATTCAAAGATTCAAACATCATTCATCAATATGAAAGTAAGTTTTTTCTAAACTGGAATATCGAGTATGCGCATAGCCGCATATCGAATAATTCTGTGTTGCTCAGTAACAACTAGCAAGAAGTTGTAATTAACTATTGGTATTTGTTTTTCATTAAACTTAATGATAAAAGTCGAGAAACAATTAACGATTATGGCATCACTGCATGATATATCGTCACCATGTAAGTTATTGTAAGCTATTGTAAGCTAGTCACCATGATTGATGTATATTATATTCTCAACGAGTTTGCAATTATTTTCATGGATAATGAGTTTGCTATTACCGGAGATATGTTTTTTTGTTTGTTTGTAAGTCAAGTTGTGGAATACTATTAAGGTTGTCAACTTCTTTTGAAGTTCTACGAACCGAGTACCATAAATTCATATCCATCAAAATATATTTTTTTAACACTTTGGTACTCATGGGAATTACCGAAATTCCCGTACCGGAACCGAGTACCGTACCAGAACCGAACCGAAAAACTTGGGACGGTTCTTGGTTCCACTTTTTTCCTTATTTTCGGTTCTCGGTTCTTTCGGTTCGGTTCCGGTTCGGGACGGTTCTAGTACCATGGACACCCCTACTTTAGCGTGTGTTTAGCCATTTTCAGACCCATTCTTGCACATAACCCATCATTTGTAAAAAGTTTTCTGTAAAGTTAATATAAACCAAAAAGTTCATTAGCACTTTTCCTAAAGTGTTAAAAACACCAAAAAAATATAAAACAACAAAACAATCGTAACGTTTTCTATCTTGTATTGTTTTTAAGGTGATTCTTAAAACAGTACGATTTGGTTAAACGGGACGATAACAAAAATATTGTCCAAAAGTTTTTTAAACCCATCTGCACAAATCTTACCTACGTCTTTTCAGTGGTACTTAATATATACATAAAAATCAACCACCGCAAATCAAGGCAGTGCACTACCTAACTGGGGGTGCGACCATTAATAAGTTCCCGAACATCAGATTTAAAACTTGCCTTTGTGTCACTTGTGATTTGGTGTACCTTTTTCAAAGAAGCCATTTCATTTGTGATTATTGGTTAAGTTCACTTGTGTTTTGCCTCATTTGTTTTGAAAATTGATTTTTATACTTAGTGCATGCGCACTCGTTCTTCCAGTTCTACAAGTCCACTTTCTGAACTTGGAAACATTCCTCGAAGACGTAGAGGACGTTCAGCTCCTTCAACCGTGACTGAGGAACGTCTACCACCACCACCTCCTGTCGAAATGGCAGAAGACAAACCCATGAATGAGCTTCTCCAAGCACCCATCGAGGGTTACGGAGATTCCATTGTTGTTCCAGCAATTGTGGCTGACACTTTCGAGCTCAAAACAGGGTTGCTCAATCTAGTAACCCAAAGCCAATTCTATGGTTTTGAGCGGGATGATCCTCATGCACACATTCGATGGTTTAACAAGATAGCATCTACCATCAAGTACAAGAATGTCCCACACGAAGCTATCAAGCTTCTTCTGTTCCCATTTTCTCTAGAGGGACAAGCCCGGAATTGGCTTGAGAAACAACCCCCTCGTTCTATAGAGACATGGGAAGATCTTGTCACCAAGTTCGTTAACGAGTTCTATCCTCCATCCCGAACCACAAGTCTTAAGAATGAGATAATGAAATTTTCTCAGAGATTTGATGAATCATTCGGGGAGGCATGGGATCGTTACAAAGAATTGCTTCGCAAGTGTCTGCATCATGGTTTTACCGACTTAATGCAAATGGATACTTTCTACAATGGTCTCAATCAGACCAATCAAGACTCTTTGAATGCCTCCGCGGGAGGTAATTTCTTGAGCAAGACCACCAAAGAGGCCTTGCAGATCATTGAGAACAAATCTCATGTCCGTCCTTTCAGAGCTAAGACATATCAATCTAATGCTGGACCTTCTTCTTCTTCATCCCCCGTGAGTACATCTAGCACCGATGCTAAGATTGACAAACTCACAGACATTGTTCAAGCTTTGGTTCTTGCTAACCAGAAGAAAGTCTCCTTCACTCAGACACCAACACATGCTGAAGTGAAGAAAGTCGAGAGTTGTGTCACTTATGGTGGTCCTCATGCTTACTACAATTGTACTGCCACCGATGGTAGTCCTTTTGAAGCTAATGCTCTAGTCGGTAGTTCACAACAAGGAGGTAATCAATACCGTCCTCAGAATGAACCACACTACCGTGCTAACACTAATCAGGCACCACCCGGTTTTAATCAGAATCATAACATGCAAAACCGGAATCAGAACCAACCAAGAATGAACCAAGGTTATCAAAACCAAGGTAATTTCTATCCTGGACCCAATCAAGGTTTCCAACATCACGGAAACCCCAATCAAAACAATTTCAATCGAGGGAATCAATTTCATGGGAATATGAATCCTAATCAAGGGAATTTTGGCTATAATCAAAACATACGGCCTCAAATTGTCCCTCCAGCTCCTCCCGTCATTACTCCTCCAGGACCATCATCTGATGAGTTACTGAAGCAGTTCATGAAGTCCCAAGATGAAATGAACAGGTTGTTGGTCAGTCAGATTGCTGATCTTAAGAAGTCTTTAAATGATCAACCCTCGGGCTCAGGAAAACTTCCGAGCAACACGATCGCTAACCCGAGGGGCGATGCTAAGGCGATCACAACCAGAAGTGGTGTTTCATATGATGGACCTGCTGTTCCTACTACCTCTTCTTCTTCTTCTCTTCCAAAGGTAGTGGACAGTGAACCTCCAAAACACAATGGACCTACGACTCCAATGCCTCCTCCACCAGTGCCAATGAGTTAAGTTACCAAGGATACTACGGACAAAGTGCATAATTCAAGCCCACGAAGTACAGCACACGTCCTACCTTCGGTAGTCCAACCTCAAGTTGTCCAGAAACCTCAGTCTAATCCAGGAGTTGTTTTTGAACCTCCTATAGCTCCTATTGAGAAACAGAAATCCAAATCTTCTATTCCTTACCCATCACGCTTGAATGAGCAAAAGCTCCGCGAGAAAGCTAGTCATCAAATGGATAAATTTTTCCAAATTTTCCAAGAGTTACACTTTGACATAAGCTTTGCGGATGCTATCATGCTGATGCCCAAGTTTGCATCAACTCTCAAAAACATGTTAAGCAATAAGGAAAAGCTGTTTGAAATGGCAAAGACTCCTCTAAACGAGAACTGCTCAGCAGTTATTCTGAAGAAGCTTCCAGAAAAGCTAGGAGATCCTGGGAAATTTCTCTTACCTTGTGTATTCCCAGGAATGGTTGAATGCTTTGCCCTAGCAGATCTTGGTGCAAGCATAAACCTTATGCCTTATTCAGTGTGGAAGAAACTTTCTCTTCCGGAACTTACTCCTACATGCATGACTCTCGAGCTTGCTAATCGTTCCATATCCCGTCCTCTTGGCATTGCTGAGGACGTATTTGTGAAAGTAGGAAAGTTCCATTTTCCAGCTGACTTCGTGGTTGTTGATTTTGATGCCGATCATCGGGTTCCTCTCATTGTTGGTCGAGGATTCCTAAGAACGGGCCGTGCTCTCATAGATGTATTTGAGCAAGAAATCACATTGCGTGTTGGTAATGAAGCTGTCACCTTCAACCTTGACCAAACTTCGAGGTACTCCGCAAACTATGATTCTGAATCGGTTAACCGAATAGATATCATTGATGTTGCTTCTGACGAGTACTCTCAAGAAGTTCTTGGTTATTCTCATAATTCTGTGAGTGGGGATACCACCACATCTTCTCAGCCTATCATAGCCAATTCTACTCCTTCTCTCACTCCGTTTGAGGGAAGCGACTTCATCTTAGATGAGATTGAAGCATACTTGGCTAGTGATTCTGTACCTTGGGAAATTGATCACGCTCCAATTGATATTGAGGGGGACATACTTCTTATTGAGAAGCTGCTCAATGATGATCCATCATCAACCCCTCATCCTAGTGATTCAATTCCTGATGAGATTAGTCAAAATGAGATTAATCTGGAGGGAGATATTCTTCTAAAGAAGTTGTCAAATCTGGACACTTCTCCTCCTCTCCCTCCCATCAAACTTCATAATAAGGAAGTCAATTCAGTTGAGAAAACTGAAGAATTTCCTGAGGTTGAGCTTAAGGACTTACCTCCTCATCTCGAGTATGCATTCCTTGAGGGTGATGATAAATTACCCGTCATTATTGCTCGAGATTTGAGTAAAGATGAAAAAGCTGCTCTCATAAAAATCTTGAAGTCACACAAGCAAGCAATTGCTTGGAAACTCTCCGACATCAAAGGCATAAACCCTGAGTTTTGTACTCATAAAATCTTGATGGAGGATGACTTTAAACCAGCAGTTCAACATCAGAGACGAGTAAATCCAAAAATCCATGATGTTATCAAACAAGAGGTTATCAAACTTCTTGATGCAGGATTGATTTACCCGATCTCAGATAGTCCTTGGGTCAGCCCAATTCATTGCGTTCCGAAAAAGGGTGGCATTACTGTTATCACAAATGAAGATAACGAGTTAATTCCAACTCGATTGGTTACGGGATGGCGTGTTTGCATTGACTATCGTAAGTTGAATGACGCCACCCGTAAAGACCATTTTCCTCTACCCTTCATGGACCAGATGCTTGAGAGATTAGCAGGGAACGAATACTATTGTTTCCTTGATGGTTTCTCGGGTTACTTTCAGATCCCTATTGATCCACAGGATCAAGAGAAGACCACATTCACTTGCCCATACGGAACTTTTGCCTACAAACGTATGCCTTTTGGCTTATGTAATGCTCCTGGCACGTTCCAACGATGTATGATGGCCATTTTCCACGACATGATCGGGGAAACAATGGAGGTGTTTATGGATGACTTCTCGGTCATTGGGGACTCTTTTCAATCATGTCTCTCCCATTTAGATAAAATGCTTCAAAGGTGTGAAGACACCAATCTTTGTCTAAACTGGGAAAAGAGCCACTTTATGGTCAAAGAAGGCATTGTCCTTGGCCATAAGATTTCAAAGAACGAGATTGAGGTAGATAGAGCAAAAGTCGATGTTATTGCTAAATTACCTCATCCTACTACCGTCAAAGGTATTAAGAGTTTTTTAGGTCATGCCGGTTTCTATCGTAGATTCATATAAGATTTTTCTAAAATCGCCCGGCCTATGACGCATCTTCTTGAAAAGGATGCTCCTTTTATCTTTTCACCCGAGTGCATCATAGCTTTTGAAACATTGAAGAAAAAGCTTACTGAAGCACCCATTCTCGTTGCTCCCGACTGGGACTTGCCTTTTGAGCTCATGTGCGATGCAAGTGATTTTGCTATCGGCGCAGTCCTAGGGCAACGAAGAAACAAACATTTTCAGCCTATTCACTACGCAAGCAAAACTATGACTGAAGCTCAAACTCATTACCCCACCACAGAAAAATAGCTATTAGCCGTGGTGTATGCATTTGAGAAGTTTCGGCCGTACTTAATCTTGACCAAATGCGTGGTGTATACGGATCATTCGGCTCTTAAATATCTCTTTGCAAAACAAGATGCAAAGCCGAGATTACTTCGTTGGATTCTCCTCCTCCAAGAATTTGATATCATTATACGTGATAAAAAAGGAGCTGAGAATCTAGCTGCTGATCATCTGTCCAGATTAGAAAACCCTCACCAAGATGTTTTCGAGAAAAAGGAAATAAATGAAACATTTCCTCTCGAGACACTCAATGCGGTTTCTTTTCGTGGAAATTCTTCTACCCCATGGTTTGCTGACTTCGCAAATTACCATGCGGGTAACTTCATTGTGAAAGGGATGTCGACCCAGCAAAAGAACAAATTCTTCAAAGATGTTAAACATTATTTCTGGGACGACCCTTTCTTGTTCAAAATCTGTGCGGATCAAGTCATCCGACGGTGTGTTTATGGACAGGAAGCTATTGACATTCTCACAGCTTGCCATGTTGGACCCACCGGGGGCCATCATAGTCCAAACTACACCGCCAAAAAGGTGTTTGATTCCGGGTTCTATTGGCCCACAATCTATAAGGATGCCCACGATTATGTCAAAACCTGTGACGTTTGTCAACGTCATGGAAATATATCTCAAAGAAATGAAATGCCACAAAATGCCATTCAAGTTTGTGAGATATTTGACATATGGGGTATTGATTTTATGGGGCCGTTTCCATCTTCTCGTGGTAACAAGTACATACTCGTGGCTGTTGACTATTTGTCAAAATGGGTTGAAGCAAAAGCTTTACCCACCAATGATGCCCGAGTTGTTGTGAAGTTTTTGAAATCCCTGTTTGCCAAGTTTGGAACTCCGAGAGCGATAATCAGTGATCGTGGTACACATTTTTGTAATGACCAATTTGAAAGAGTCATGCAAAAGTATGGTGTTAACCACCGTCTCTCTACTGCATACCACCCCCAAACAAGTGGGCAGGTGGAAGTTTCAAACCGTGGTATTAAAAGGATTCTGGAAAGGACAGTAGGCGAAAATCGTGCATCCTGGTCGGATAAGCTTGATGACGCACTCTGGGCCTTCCGTACAGCTTACAAAACACCCATCAGGTGTACTCCATACAAGCTAGTTTACGGAAAGGCATGTCATCTTTCGATCGAGTTAGAGCACAAGGCATACTGGGCCTTGAAACATGCAAACTTCGATATACAGACAGCCGGTGATCATAGAAAAGTTCAAATGAATGAACTAAATGAACAAGCTTACGAGAACTCTTTGATCTACAAGCAAAAGACAAAGAAGATTCATGACTCCAAGATCAAGAACCGCGTTTTCAACGTTGGTGATCGAGTCCTTCTTTTCAACTCAAGATTGAAGATTTTCTCGGGAAAGCTCAAATCCCGCTGGTCTGGTCCATTCACTATTGCTAAGGTTTATCCTTATGGTACCGTTGAGTTATCTCAACCCGATGGTCCTAATTTTAAAGTGAATGGTCATCGAGTGAAGCATTACTTTGGAGAGGACATTCCCCCTGTGGTTGTCCCGGATTTACAAACATTCCCCATGAACCAATGAATGCGGGGATCGAGTCAAGCTAGTGACTCGGTAATCAAAAACATTAGCACGCACCATATGGGTTTTCACCCATAATTCTGTCTTCTTACCCCCTTTCTACCACCCTAGTGTGGGGGAGTCTCCCCACGCTGTTGTATATTCTCATTCTTTCAAAAAAAAAAAATCCTTTCTAAATAATGGCCGTAATATTTCCCTTTTACGTTCTTTGTTTCGGCATAACCGCCGGTACTTTGAATATTGAGGGCAATATTCATTTCTAAGTGTGGGGGGGAATTCTCACGAATTTCATATATTATCTACCCAATTCCCCCGTTTTTGGCCAAAATTTTTTTTTTTTGGAGTAAGTGTTCTACACTTACTCATTTGGTTATCAGTCCGCCATGTCTGTAAGACAAAAGGATTGGCTAATCCAGGAGCAAACGGCTCTTGGTAAAGATTTCTCAAATCCGTTTATATGGCTTGCAATTTGCCCAAAATTGTATGGTTCTCAACTCACCATATCCTAAAAAGTGAAGAGTTGGCTAGCCCGCAAGGTTATGGCTTGTGGTAAAGGCAGTGGAAAATCCATAATTGGTATTCAGCTCACCAAATCCTGATAATTTATCTAAGAGTTGGCTAGTCCAGAAGGGTACGGCTTCTGGTAAAGACACATCAAATCCGTTATATGGTTTATGATTTGCCAATAAATCATTTGGTTATCGTTGTACCAAGGTTCTTACTTGAATCAAAACAATTGGCTACTCCAGAAGTGATGGCTTTTGGTAAAGAGTTTTTCAAATCCATCAAGTTTTCTCAAATCATTGCAAGGGACTAGCAATATCTCAGTGTGGGGGATTGATGAGTGTCTAAATACTCATCATTTTTGTACAATCTAAACTGCAAAATCATCTGAAAACACTCAGAAACACATCAAAATGATCAAAATATCACAAATCAGTGTTTTATGTGTTTTAAATGCAAAAATATCAAAATCAGATGAAAAATGTATCAAGTTTGCAAAATTGGCAGTTTTAGTCCCCCAAGTTTTAAAAGTTGTCAAATCTAGTCCCTGAAATATCAAAATGTGGAAATTTATCATTCAAGGTCCCTGAAGTATTCTAAGTTGTTTAAAATGATCCTTGAATGATTCTTTGGTCAATTGGCAAGAAAGGTCCCTAAACTTTGGAAAATTGCAAAATTAGTCCTTGGACTTTTAAAAATGGATTTTATGCAAAAAGGGTCCTTGTTCTATCAATGTTTGTCATGTTTGGTCCTTGTGAGAAGTTTGGAAAAATGGCATTTTCAGTCCTTGAGTTTGGATAAATTACACTTTTGGTCCTTGTTGTTACTACTTAACCAAACGAATCCTTTAATATCAAAAGCCCAAATCCAAATCCAAGCCCAACAATCCTTTGGCCCAACCTCTTGGCCCTTGACCCCTTTGGCTGACCCTTGAGCCAGGTCACAAACCATTGTGAACCCCAGCCAAACCCAATTTGGCCTCCCCCGTATTATTAAGCTCGGTCAACCGAAGTCAAACAAAAGAAAAACGCGCCCAAATACCACTGTTACTGTAGCACCACCTCTCCTAAGCCAGATATCTCAAAACCAGTCCTGGTTTTACCATTTTTTCTTCAACCCCCCCCCCCCATACTATGTCCCCTCCACATCCTCTAAACAACAAAAGCTTTAATTGATTGAACCAAACCTCATTAATTCTTAAACCTGCTTTGAAGAAAAATTGGCGCCAAAATCCATGTGGACGGTTCTGATGAGTTTCAAAGATCCAATGGCTAGATTTTGGTGGGATAGATTCAGAGGACATCAGGGATGCTAAAAAAGTCTATAAAGATGAGAAGTGATGCAATGTATCTCTCCATGTAGTGTATTTTTAATTTCTTAATGTCGTTTAAGTGTTTTTCAAGTTAAAGTGTAATGTAAAGCTTTCAAGCATTCTGTTTTAAGTATTCTAGTGTATTGTAAAGCCTTTTCAATTAGTAATTTCAAGTCTTAACCATTTCTCAAGTTTATGCAAAATTTCATGTTTATGCAAAAATCTCATGTTGGTTCAAATGCTGTTTTCAGTTGTTTGTATGGACTAGAATAGATCACTTAAGCTCCTAGAAAGCTTAATCAAGCTTT
>BPTQ01000003.1:95792027-95816401 GCA_019973895.1 Chrysanthemum seticuspe | reverse complement strand
TACTGTTCAGAAGGGTATGTCCTCAGACATGCCTCAACATGGTTAACCACAAAATATTCGGCATGCTTTACGGGTGTCTCGTAGTAGTTCAAAGGAACGGGTATTTCTGCCTAACAGAAAATGCCAAAAGAGGTCATAAGAAAACTCCCGAGACAACCATAAAAGCTGAACTGGTGATCAAACACCTACTATTCGTCAACGTTTAGCTACTACTTGAGGTATAGAAAAGTACCAAAAAAGGTAAACAACTAACGTCTTTACTCAAGGTGCTAGCGATTACTCACGAAACCCTTAAGGTATTGCTCGCTTTTCGAAAAACTCTTTTAATTGCTGCTGTGCTCGTAGCAAACAACCATTTCGAAGCCGAAGACGGGTAAACCTGTGCATTAGATATCGTTGCTCTTACATAAGCATTCAAGTGTGTGAAATATTCGATATTTGGGGAATAGATTTCATGGGACCTTTCCCTAAATCCCACAAATTCGAATACATTCTCGTTGCTATAGATTACGTGTCCAAATGGGCAGAAGCCGAAGCTTTACCAACAAACGATGCTCGTGTCGTCGTTAATTTTCTCAAAAAGCTTTTCGCTCGTTATGGAATTCCCAAAGCACTCATAAGAGATCGTGGAACTCATTTCTGCAATCAACAAATGGAAAAAACCATGAAAAGATATGGAGTTCATCATCGATTTGCAACTGCTTATCATCCACAAACTAGTGGTCAAGTCGAAAATACCAACAGAGCCCTCAAAAGAATACTGGAGAAAACCGTAAAAGACAATCCGTCTTTATGGGCAAGGAAACTTGATGATGCTCTGTGGGCATTTCGTACGGCTTATAAAACACCAATTGGTACAACTCCGTACAGACTCCTGTATGGGAAGACTTGTCATTTGCCGTTCGAAGTTGAACATCGTGCTTATTGGGCGCTCAGACAATGTAACACCGATCTCAAAATAGCTGGAGAGAAAAGATTTCTGCAATTGCACGAACTGGATGAATTAAGACTCCAAGCTTATGAAAACTCCAAACTGTATAAAGCCAGAACAAAAGCCTATCATGATAAAAAGCTACGAATTCGAAAAGAATTCAAAGCCGGAGATAAAGTTCTGCTTTTTAACATGAAATTCAAATTCAAAGCTCCTAAGTTACAACCAAAATGGTTTGGACCATACATCGTTAAACATGGATATCCATCTGGGTATGTCGAGCTATATGACAAACAAGGTGGAAGTTTCATTGTTAATGGACACCGAATCAAGTTATACTACGATAAGGAGCAAACGAATGAAGTTTCAGTTGCGGCAGTGTCCTGGAGACACCATGAGAATGAATTCGAAACTATCACTTTTGTAGCACCATTTCCTGGAAGAATTCCACAAACTGTCCCATGGAAAGCAACTGCTGAATTCGTCTGGAACGATATTGAAGATACTGGTGAAGAATTCATGTACATCCCCGAACTCTATAAAATGTTCAAAGCTGCCCTTGCAGCTGAATAAATTCGGGAAGAATCGAGTCAGGCTGATGACTCGGTAATAAAACAAGCGCTCCTCGGGAGGCAACCCGTGTGTTTCATATTTTGATTTTCTGTGGTCACTCCCCAAAGTCTTAACCTTTGGTTGAACTTAAGTGTGGGGGGGTGCCATCCTTTTAATAAAACATTTTGTTTGTTTATAAGATTGTGTGCAGGTGATGATTTCTCTAGTGGACGCCAGGAATGAAGAAAGAATTTTAAGCTGATAAACTCGTTGACATATCTGGTTTCATCTCTATTTTCCCTATTTCTATACTTTGAAGTTCGTTTATCATTGAGGACAATGTCTAACTTAAGTGTGGGGGGGTGAATAGGAAAAATTAGAGTTTTCACGCTTAAATTTTAAATTTTGTTTGCCCTTGTGATCTAGTTGTTTTCACACTTTTAGGATTATCTATTAGAATAACTGGATCATTCCACTGGTAAAAACTGGTAATATTTGAAACTTCGAGATGTGTTCCGATTACTATTGCAATCCATTTTTGGATCGATAAACATTTGCTAACACATATTATACCCTTTCCACTAAATTGTGAGGATTTGAGCCTATTTTTTATTAGCATACATCTTTTATGCTTAGAACTTTTTATGAGTGTGCCGGTGATTTTATTTATTCTAGAACTTGTGCTTGTAAATCATTACTAGACCGCAGTGAGATTGCATTCGTGCGATATAAGTGAATTCGTGTGATAAAGAGGCAACTTAGGATTTAACCCAAATGGCCTTCCATTTTTACATCTAATGATATATTAGCTAGCCTCATCGGTTAGTTAACCACCCACTTGGACCCAATTGTAGTGCTCATTTTTAGCACTAAATACCCCTAGTTACACCTTCTGAGCCATCCCTTTCATTTTTGCTTCACCCAGAAAATACAAAAAGATTTTACATTTTAAACCTTAGCCTACCCCTTATCAATGTCTAACGGTTGGTTGCTAGTTTCATGGAAAGTGAAGATTGATCAAATGATTATGAGTACCACATCATATGTGATTGATTGAGCCATGTATTATGTTATGTTCAAAAAAAAAAAAAAAAAAAAAAAAAAAAAAAAAAAAAAATGTGTTGAAAGTATGGAAATAATAGCCAATGTGCTATGATCGAAGAATAATTATCATGGCAAAGCAAAAAGCTGTGGAAAGTGAAAAAGAAGAAAACAAAGCTATAATCGTTTATTTGGTTCGTGGAATGTTTGATAGCTAGCAACATGGGTATTAGACTTGATTTCATTTTTATTTTTACACCAATTTCATTAAAACATTCCCATGCCTTATCCATACCCTTAACCCCTTAGCCTATCATTATACCCCGAATAAAAGCCCTCTTTAGATGTTTTTACTTGGTGCTCACGCCATGACGGTGGAGTTTTGTTTCTTGTACAAGCTTATGGTAATAATCTAATCATGACTGAGCAATGAGTGTGATTTATCTTGTTACTCCACTAAAAATGAGTGATTGAGTGAATTATATTCCATTATTTTTCGTGAGGTGTTTTGAAATGTTAATCATGCAAGAAAATCATTGGATATTGTCAAACATCTTGATGTTTCACCTTTATAAGCATAATTGATGAATCTTCTCTCGTATTTATACTTGGTTGATTTGCATCACATTTTTCATAATCACGATCTTGTCCCAGTGGATGTTTGTTCTAGATTTGCTTGAGGGCAAGCAAAGTTTAAGTGTGGGGGAATTTGATAACACTCAGATTGTGCATGTTTTTAGTAGCATTGTGTGTACTTTTATATCTGTTATTTGGTTATATTTGTGTGATTTTAGCACTTAATCGTATCTAGAGATGTTTGTCTAGTATTTATAACCAAGTGTAGGGAAATGGAGGAAAATGTGGAAATATGCAGTTAATCGAAGATTCCCGTCTCAGTAAAGCTAAATCTCAAGTACCTTTGAAGACCTTAGTGATTGAAGAACCAAGTTCTACAAGTCAGAGTGAAGAGAGAAAGATCAAGTTTCTTATCTCAGAAGATCCAACCGAATCCGGTTACACCTTCAGCCGGATCGGTTGGCATTTGGTCGGAATACATGTTTTTGCCATGACCGACCGATCGGTCGCAACCCGCAACCGGATCGGTCGGTGTGTTATTATTGAAGACCAACCGGATCGGTTGGTCGTATGACCGATCCGGTTGGAGAAGCTGCAGTTGTCAAATCTTCATCACTAAGCTTCCCCTTTGCATCCAAACGATTCTAGGTCCTTCTCTTGATGTATTCTAGTCCCTTCCTTACTCCTTGGAGGCCAAGTCAAGCATTTAACACCCTAGGCCTTGGAATTAGTATAAATAGAGGCTAAATGTGAGCATATTAGATACACTTCAATTACAAAGCTCTCTACTCATCAAACCAAGCCTTAATCTCCTGAAATTCGTCCTTAGAAATCCAGAGAAGTTTGGAGTTCCAGAAGTTCCACCGTTGGAAGCCGAAACACTAAGAAGTCCACCACGATCCTTTGGGAATCATTACTTCATCATTTGTAATCTTATTCCAAGCATTGTAAGACTTTTAATCATGTTTTCTAATGATCAAAGTTATGAGTTTATGTTCATGTTTGCTATGAGTGGCTAGTTTCTTTATACACTTGCTTAAATGATGTTGATTATTATATGATTAGTTAGTGATTGTATTAACATGTTTTAATTCAATTTCAAGTTGATTCTAAGATCCAATTGTGCTAAAGTTTCATAGTGACATTTGTTAATCAAGTTTGGCTAATTGGTAACTATCGTTGGGGTCGAAAGAACTTCGTATTATTCAACTAGTCATAATCATTTTGTCTATGGATGATTGTTTTTACCCATTATTCTTGATTATACAAAGGAACTAAGGTGTGGTTGTAATAGAAACGCTTTTTGATTATCAAATTGGATTAGTTGGAAACATCTAAATGGTCGTAAGATTAGTTGTGGAAAATTAATTGTAGCCTTTTGTCTATGATCGGGTACCTTTTGTATTGACCATTTCTTAAGCAATTTGATGAACAAGTGGATGTTTTTGTGTTTAAGTTTATGAAAGTAGACTTATGAAACTTGAATTGATCTTGAATTGATTGGTTAAACTTAAAGCTTGTTTTTATGAACTAAAATCTTGACGAAGGTTTATCTTATAAGAACAATAGATTAGTTTTCAACTAATTATCACAACCAACATGTTAAGTAGTTAATACAATCACATTAATCTATGATATGATACTAGTTTGAGCAAGTGTAGTTTTTAATCATCTGAATTTCATTATATCTATTTGCTTTGTTATATGTTTTTGATCGACTCCGTTAATTCAAACTTGTGCTCTGATTCACTCAAATCCCTGCGAACGATCCCGACTTACCTTCATAATCTTGCTATAACGGACGAGTATACTTGCTCGTATGTGTTATTGGTAATATTGGTAATTCACCTTTTATAAATTTAAAACTTGCACCTACCGGGCACATCAAATAGTTTTGCTGATTTTAAGTTAGTTTCTAAAAACTTTTAGATTCAATGTTATGTGAAATCGTATGGATGAAGATAAAGTATAGATCTAAGAGTAATGAAAGTAAATAAAGTAAAGCAAAGGATAGAAATGACACAACCGATTTATAGTGGTTCGGCTACAAGGACACCTTCCTTGCCCTACTCCACTCCCCGAGTCACCTACTCGAGAGTTCAAGAACTATGTCAACAAACTCCTTCAACTTGCCGGAGAAGCCTTCACAACATTGCTTACACCTTTTTCTGGTACAAAGCTAAATACCGAGTCCGTAACACGGAGGACCAAACCAACATGACTATTACACAACAACTATGTGAAGTATCAACTACAAGATCTTTGCTACAGAAATCTTGTGGAGAAACAAATCAATCAAGGACCCCTTGCTTGGATGACTTGTAGTAAGCTCGTGATCTTGCCTTAGAGAAGGACCTATATGAGAATCACAATAAAAGAAAGAAGAACAACTTTCTAGATCAAGTGATCTTTTTTTAGAAGAGAGTAAGAGTATATGAGAGAGTTAGTAAGAAGAGGGGTAAGGAGAAATGAAGAAATAGCTCTCTATTTATAGGCAAAATCTTGCCATTGTTCCACGGATCCCTCCCTTAAGGGATCCGTCTAGTGTAATGTCAGAGATCTGTGGGACGCTCCTCTTTGCCCATGGGTTTTTTGGTTATGGGTCATGGGTTATGGGTTGGTCCATGGGTATTTCATTAGATACAATGTATCTAATAGATGCAATGCATCTAGTCAAATGGATATGGGTCAATACCATGGGTTATGGATATGCTCCATGGGTTGTGATTTTTACCCATCCTAATAAACTATTACAACAAATGATTTATTACAACAATTTGTATTAAATGACTATATGTAAATTCTTTATAAAAATAACATGTATCCTTATAATTTTACTTATGATAACATTATATTTGTTATCAACAAAACACAAAGAGATCGCTAAATTTTAATAAACGTTTTTACGGTTTATTTGTATTAACAATCTCCCCCTTTTTGTTGATGACAAAACATAATGTTATTATGAGTAAAACTTAAGATTAGATGTATGTTTTGAAAGCCTAAGTTTTACTTCTTCTCCCCCTTTTTTTGAAACAAAAAGTTAACCCAACGAAGAAACAAAATGTGGAAAAATAGTCCATGTATCGCTTACTCCCCCTTGACGGTAGCTCCCCCTAGATTGGGGCGTCAAGTGAGACAAATAAAAAATCCTACAAATAAAGGGTTACTAGTAACATGCATAAATAATCTTGTGATTGACGAGAATCAAGATTGGGAGCTAAGGTATGTAAACAATGCCTTGTAATAAAACAACAAAATGTAGTGGTATTTATGCCACATACAAGCATGTAAAAGTAAGAACAAGATTTTTTCTTAAAAATGACTCAAAAGAGAAATACTAAAAATAAAAATAGTAATAACGATTCCTTCCATGCTTGCATAAGGTTATGGATGGAGGTTTTGATGAGTAATGATATTGATGCGATCAAGAATGAGGTTGAGTATGACTCGCATTTCTTCCCTAATTTCTATTGCAATATCCCTAGTGGATTGGCAATGTTCACAATGTAAGTGATGTGGGTAATGAGTGTGGAAGTTTTCCGAACGAATTTGATTTGTGAGATGCGGAAGTTGTGGTGGAAAAGATGGAAAAAGCGGATCAAAGTCCGGAATGTTTGGAAGTGATGGTGGAAAAGAACCTAGATGTTCTTGTATCAAAATGGAAGCTAAGGGTGGTGAGGTTTCAAGGTCTTTGAAAATTGTGTTTGGAGAAGTGGGAGGTGTTAAAAAGAATATTTCTTTTTGTTTTGTTTGTTGAGATCTTGTTGGAGTCTTAAGGAGTTCCAAAAGAGTGACCTTAGGTAGTGAGTTGATGGGTGATGAAGTTGGTGTACTTGTTGGTGATGAAGGAGGTGCTATAATGGAAGCATCTTGTGGTGAAATAGTGGTTGGTGATGAACCATTCGATGATGGTTTTGCTAAACAATAAGGCCGGATGCTAATCCGTGCGGATTTTCTAGATTTTGATGGTGGTATTTTGGAAGGTGGGAGGACAAAATTTTGGATTTCTTGAAAGGGATTGTTTGCACTAGGTGATTCATCTAAGTTGGAAGATCTTTTGGATGACGTGGTGGTGTTTGTATGTGAAGTTGAGATGAATATGCAAGCATTTTGGGAATCCTATTTATAGAAAAATAATGCATTGTAATGAATGCTTGACCCAAAATGTGGATTAAAATCTAATGATTAGATATGAATTTAAAGCATATAATCATGAGAACACAAGCATTAAAGAACATACTCCAAATGAATTAAAAATAAATGATGAAAAATATTTAAGTTTTCAGCCAAAGTGAGAAAAATATAAGAAAAAATTAGCTTCTGTCTCACGGATCCCACGGATCCTTCCCTTGAGGGATCTGTCCAGCATTAAGGCTGGGATCCGTCGCACTGGTGATTCAGGCAGCTCAAAAATTTTCCTTTTGGAAACATTTGTGCCTAGTGTGTGCCTATATGCAAACCATTTGGAGTTGCAGTTATCTCGACTCCTAAAAAAGAAAAGAAAAATAAACTAGAAGTGAAAAAGCACACTATTATGTGAGATAACCCGAGTGCTCCTCATTCATTGTTGCTTAAATGAATGTACCCGAAAACACATATTAGTTATGTGCCCCCTTTAGCATTCAAAAGACATGAGATGCAATGAAAATGGGTTTTTACTTTGTATTAATAATGAAAGGGCAATTTGTCCTAGACGTGAGAAATGGCTTTTGTGAAAGTGATACGGGAAGAGGTATCATTTTAGAAAACATTTTGAAAAGAGGTTTCTATGTGTGAATAAATCGTTTATCCTTTGAAAAGAAAATGTGTATGTAATTACGTGTTTGCAACTTGTACGTATCTTGAAAAATAAGAGAAAACTATGAGTTATAAGTGAAAACTTATCTTGGGTTTTGAAAATTCCCATATTGCTTATGAGTTGTGCATGAAATAGAGATCCTAGACTCAGAAAGAATAAGGCTAGTGTTTACATACCTTGTAGAGTTAAAAAGCTAATTATGACAATTGTTCCATGAGACCAAGACCAAGATGAAGTAGGTTGAATTGTTCCTGCTTTAACGGTTTGGTGAGGACGTCGGCTATGTTGTCTTCGGATGCTACCTTCTCAATAGAGATGTTCCCCTTTTGAAAATTGTCTCTTAAGAAGTGATGACGAATCTCTATATACTTTGTACGAGAATGCAATACCGGATTCTTGCTTAAATCGATGGCACCTTTGTTGTCACATAGAATGGCTATGTCACTTAGATGAATGTCGTAGTCAACTAACGCTTGTTTCATCCATAGTGCTTGTTGGCACGCTTTGCCGGCGGAGACATATTCGGCTTCGGTTGTTGATATTGCCAATGACGTTTGTTTCTTTAAGAACCAAGATGTTAAACAACATCCCATACAAGTACATACCCCACTTGTACTTTTTCGGTCAACATAATCACCTGCATGGTTAGAATCTGCATATACAATTATTTCTACTCCCGTACCCTTAGGATACCATAATCCTAATTGAGTCGTACCCTTAATGTATCTAAATATCCTTTTGACGGCTTCTAGATGTGATGTTTTAGGATCTTCTTGAAACCTAGCACATAGACAAACACTAAACATGATATCCAGCCTACTAGCCGTGAGGTAGAGAAGACTACCAATCATGCCACGATATTTTGTGTCATCAACGGATTCGCCGTCTTCATCTTTTGTGAGTTTAGTGTCGGATGACATTGGTGTCCTAATTGGTTTTGACTCTTCTAAACCGAATTTCTATAACATCTCCTTAATGTATTTAGATTGATTAAAGAAGATACCATCTTCTACTTGTTTGATTTGTAGACCAAGAAAGAAACTAAGTTCTCCCATCATACTCATCTCGAACTCGTCATGCATGATTTTAGAGAAATCATCACACATGTCTTGACAAGTAGATCCAAATATAATATCATCTACATATATTTGAACAATGATTATATGTGACTCCTTTTTCTTAGTAAAAAGTGTGTTATCAACTAACCCCATGCTGTAGTCGGGTTTGATTAAGAACGACTTGAGTCTATCATACCAAGATTTTGGAGCTTGTTTAAGACCGTAAAGGTCTTTCTTTAGCTTATACACATGTTTAGGTTTTTCAAAATCGATGAAGCCCGGAGGTTGAGCTACATATACTTCTTCATTAATAAAACCATTTAGAAAAGCACTTTTGACATCTATTTGATAAAGCTTTAGATCATTAGCACAAGCATAAGCAAGAAGTATTCTTATAGACTCTAATCTAGCCACGGGGGCATAGGTCTCATCAAAGTCTATTCCTTCTTGTTGATTATACCCTTGGGCAACGAGTCTAGCTTTGTTTCTAGACACTACACCGTTTGCATCTAACTTGTTTTTATAAACCCATTTGGTTCCTATTATGGTTTGATTACTAGGTGGAGGGACAAGTGTCCAAACATCATTAGAAATAAATTGATTTAACTCTTCTTGCATAGCCATTACCCAACTTTCATCTTTTATGGCTTCTTGTGTATTCTTAGGTTCTATGGTTGAGACAAAACAAAACAAGCTACTTTGGTTTTGAACTTGAGACCTTAAAGTTCTTTCATTTAGCTTTCTTATGACCTTATCTACAGGGTGATCTTTGGACTCTTTAATATTTATGATTTCATCATTTAAGGGTTCTTCTTCTTCATTTATGTTTTTCTTTATTACAATAGCTTCACTTTCGACAATCTCGTCATCGACAAGAGGTGGAGAGGGTTTGGGTGGACTTTCATCAAATTTAACGTTTAATGACTCTTCAACCTTCATTATTTCTTTATTTAAAATGACGTAGGCTTTGCTATTAGGAGAATAACCTAAAAAGATACCTTCGGTTGATTTAGGATCAAATTTTGTAAGGTAATCTTTAGTGTTAAGTAGAAAACATTTGCTACCAAAGACTCTAAAGTGATCTAACGTAGGCTTTTTGCCTCGAAGTAACTCGTATGGAGTTTTACCTAAAATTGGTCTAATTAAGACTCGATTAAGTATGTATGTTGAGGTATCAACGACATTGCACCAAAACGTTTGAGGTATGGATTGCTCATTTAGCATGGTGCGACTCATTTCTTGTAGGGTTCTATTCTTTCTTTCAACTACCCCATTCGATTGTGGAGTGCGAGGAACCAAGAAGTTGTGAGTAATACCATTAGCGTCACAAAAGACTCCAAATTGCATTTCATTATCGAATTCCCTACCATGATCCGTTCTAATAGACACTATAGGACTTCCTAGTTGTCTTTGGATTTTCTTACTTAATATTTCAAAGTAATTGAACGTTTCAGTTTTGTTCTTTAAAAATTTAGTCCATGTGTACTGTTGATCCCAGTTGAGGAAACGATCCTTATAGAAACTGACTTAATAACAACTTGTTAAATATTACGCGGAATTTAATATTCAACCTTAAGAAGAAGAACAGTAATAATAACTCTTAAACACCTCAATTATATTAATAACGAATACTCTAACCAGTATTAGGGTTTTACTACCTTGAAGTGTATTGACCTTAGATATAAAACACACGTATTTCTAATCTAACCTAGGACCTCCTTTTATAGGCTAAGGAGTCCTTTACATAATACAATACGTAACCTACAAGATAAATATCTTTTCCATATTTATCTAATACAATATATTAAACCGACTATACACAACTAGCAGTGTTTACAATACAATATCAGTGGTTTCACTTTACTACTAGCCGCGGTTTAACATCAGCAGTGGATTCATTCTTCTGTCAACAAACATGAAAAACATGAAAAACAGCTTCCAACATTTTCCTTGCCACATTCTTGGACAAAGGATAATCTTTATCAACAAACATGAAAAACCTTTCCTTTGTAGTTTATACAGCATGAACCTTGCAATATGAATATAACAGCCACTCAAAAACTTCACAGTCATTCCAAAATTCTTCATTGGGATCAGGCTGAAACATATTCTTTAGAGCAGTCCATACAAACTTAGCTAACTCTCCAGTTGGACCAAATTTCCCATGTCTGAATTCCATTACTGTTCCAGATCTCCCTTAGTCAAACAATTCAGCAGTATACTAAAGTTGAAATAAGTAGTTTTCCTTCCATCTCCTCTTGTTATTTCAACTACTTCTCTATCCCCTTCAATAAAAATATGCAAATCTTCAAAGGGATGTATAGCTCTAACTGGAATAGGATCAATGGGGGGTTCAGATTCCATAAGATACCTTTCAATTCTTTCACTCTTCTCAACCTCTTCATCAATCTTTTGTCTTTTAGAACTAGATTCCATCTTTGAATCAGCTTGCCTTTTTATCCATTCAGCTTCCTTTTCAGAATTCATAGGATAGAAATTCTCATTAATTCTCATACACATCTGATAAAGCTCTTGAATTCTCTCAAATGAACATTTACTTAGATTTTCAGCAATGTGTATGCCTGAATTCTTGATAATCTTCATCACAATATTTCTCATCTCACCTTTTGTAGGTGGTTTCTTTCTTTGAACTTGCTTCTTCTCCTTACTGATCCTTCTTGCCCATTCACCCAAGATCCTAGCTCTTTCACAATACCACTGCTAAGTAATTCGAAACCACTGCTAGCGTTATTCGAACCACTACTAGGCTTCTTGGTTACTACTGCTCATTTGTTTGTTACTACTGCTCCAGTGCTACATATCTACAATAGAAACTGTTGGTTCGAAGATGTGAATGGAGGTTATAAGATACATTAGTTGGTCTTGCTTGTGACTCTGACTCTTTGATTTATTATATTCACGTGCATGAGAGTAATATATAACCAGGTTGTTGAATGCATATGGTAAAGCATCAAGAATATAATAATCGAAAACATTATATATATGATGAGATGATGATTGTTCGATTGTAGGGATTTGAGTGTATTACGTATTAGTTGCTTGTGTTTTAATAATGCTTAAGTTAAGACAACTTTTCACTAATACTGTAAAGTACTTATGTGATGTGAAGAGTTGTATTCGGATACGACAATACGTACATGCGTTTTGGAATTAGTTTTTGTTTTTGGCGACACACACAGAAGTTTGGTCACACACACTAGAAGTTTGGTTTTTGGTTAATTTGTTCTTAAAAGGATTTAAAAAGCTTGTTTTTAGTTTTATTGAAGAATTGATTATGAAGAGGATTATATATCACTTATTTGAAGGTGAAGTGGAATTACTTGGATGCGCGTTCTTATTATATTTTTAAACGGTGGAATCGTTTAAAAGTAACTTGTTCGTGCTTCAATGATTGTGATGAAGAATTGACATGACACTTAAAGGAGTGACGTTATTGTGCTCAGTGCTTATCGTCAAGAGATTGCGGTCTCCCTATACACCAAGATTGGGTATACGTTTGATGTCATCTATAGTGCAAGACATAAGACACAAGTTTGGGTTATTCTACTTCTTTATCAAGTTCGTTATATTTGGTTTTCTTCACAAGTGATCATTACAAGGAGCTTACAGATTTGAAGAATCATTTGATGTTCATGCACCACTCAAGGGGAAGTTTCTACTGCTTACATTCTCTATTTGTTGATAACAAAAAGGGGAAGAGATGTTGGAGTGGCATGGCATGGATTAAGGGGAAGACAAGGAAGACAAGATTTGTTTCATTCAGGGAGATGTTTACATCTCAACTTCTGCTACTTCGTCTAGGGAAGTTCGTACACGACTTTGTTTGTTTTGTCATCATCAAATAGGGGAAGATTGTTGGGATTCTTGATTTGATGAGACAAAGTAAATAGAAGAATGAAACATCAAGGACTTAAAGTGACAAGAAGGAAATCTACAAAAAGATGGAGGGACTTGCTTGCAAAAGAAGATTTATTATTTAGTCCTTCGTAGTATCTTGTAAACCCTAATCCTCTAGTATATAAAGAGGACATGGGATATAGGTTTTCACAATTAAGTCTTCCATAATGTAGTAATCAAAGGTGTGTGTGTGTGTGTAACCTAGACGTGTTCCTATAAACTTCTAGGGTTAGAGTTTGTTTAGTTTAGCCTCAAGGATCTTTGATCCCTGTTACAAGTTAAGTGTAACCATATTATTCTGATCAAATAATATTTGAGGCTTGGAGTGCTATTAAAGAAAAACTATGTGTCAATAACTATGATTTGTTTTATTCCACTGTGTACCAATTTTATTATCATTGTTATTGTCGAAACCTAAAAGCTCAAAACGATCTAAAGGAGTCCTAACGGATTCCACAAATGCCCATTCTTGAGTAGTATATTCATTCTGTATGTTATTAGAAGCTTGAAGATAGTTTTGTGTTTCATTCCATTCAGCTAACCATTTCTGAGTAGCCTCCTCTTCTTCTTGCTTCTCTTTCTCTGCAGCTTCTTCTTCTTCAGCTTACAGTCTTCTTGTATACTCTTCATCATAAGCAATATGTTCTTGTTTATTCTTAAACTTCAAACTTGGTTCAGCAATACCTTTTCCCTTTCCTATGTCTGGTAAAACCACTTTCTTCTTCGAAGGTTCACCAATTGTCAAACTTTTACCTAAGGGTTTAGGTCCAGTTGGTTTAAGGAATAATGGAGCAGGTGTAATGATGTGTGTAGGGTTAGATGAGGTTTTGCTTAAATTGATCAATGTACTTACAACTTCCTTCTCATCTTCTTTTGATTTAGGTGGTGATACAGAGGTGGTTGTGACAATTGTAGAAGTGGTTATGATAGCAGTGGGTAAGATTAAAGTGGGAGTGATTGTGATTACCTTATCTGAAACTGCAGCAGTGGTTTCAAGAACATCAGTCGTGGTTGCAGAAACATTGTCAGTGGTTGTGTCCTGCACCATCTCATCTTCTTTTTCTTCTACTACAGTCTTCAAACTTTCAAGAACAGCTTCATTCCCATCTTTATCAGATAACACAAATTGTTATCCTTGATCTCCACTATCCACATCCTCATCCATATTCACACCAGCAGCCTCCCTTGAATCCATGCTTTTACTCCTCCCCTGTTTGGGTACATCCTCCACATTCACAGCTGGAGAGGAGTCCACCTTCCTTGTCAACTTTCTCATTTTTCTTAAAACAGCAACCCCAAGTCTTCTCACCTTCTCCATCACAAACATACTATGCTTCAGCCTCCTAATCTCTTTACCCTGAAACACAGGCAACTCTTGAAGACGAGAGATTGTGTCCTCCATCTTGGTACATTTAGCAGTCAATTCATTTAAAAGTTCAAGAATATCCTCCCCACTTCGACCTGTTTTAACTGGTCCGAGAGGTGGTTCATTGGAAAAGTCAGTATGTACCTGTTTAGGATCTGTCAATTCAGTGTCATGTGCCAAACTATCCTCATCACTTCGAGCTGTGTCAACTGCTCTGAGAGGTGAATCCTTGGATAAAGTAAACATAGCATTAGACCTTGCCGGATCATCTATGCACCCTGAGTGAGCCAGTTGGCTAGGGATTCCTCCACCTGTGTTGAGTTCCAAGGAACTCTCCACATTAGGAGTTGCCAAAGGTTGGGTCTTAATGATGTTTCCACTGTCCTGAACAGCATCTAAGCATGAATCAGTAGTGGAAGCCCTTCCAATTATGTCACTTCCACAACTTGTGACAGCCTCATTAGCTACACCACTAACACCAGCCTGAGGTAGCTTGGTGCTCTTCTTTCTCCTAGTCCACAAAATAGGTTTAACAGTGGAACCAGATTGACTAGCAGTGGGTTCAGGCTCAATAGCAATAGGTTGAGATTCACTAACAGTGGGTTCAAGTATACTAGCAGTGAGTCTAGGTTCTATGGATTGGGATTCAAGACCTTCATCAAACTCAGGAATAGCAGGAAAATTAATCATATGGGGGAACAATGGAACATCTCTTATTTGAAAATTAGGGTTCTGATGTCTCATATGTGCAAAAACCTTAGGAAGCATATAATGCACCTCATACTCCCTAGAATGTTCAACAGGTTCTTCTATTTGACTTTCCACAATAAGTTGCACAAACCTTGGATATAAGTAATACTTACCCTTCTTCCTAATGTTCTGCACAAGGCCTTCATAAATCATTCTAGACCAATTAAACTTTCTCCCCTCAGATAGACATATGATAGCAGTAGCAATTTTGGAGGGAAAGTCATCAAACCCAGTAGTCTTGTTACTCAGACACATCAACAAGGTATGAATAAAAAATTTCATTGTTGAGAAAACATTCCTTTAAAGAATTTTACCTTATCATCCCTTCTAGTATATCCTAGTCTTTCTAAACCTTCAAAGATCTCAGCATCAGAAATATTAACTACACCATCAGCATCATCCAACTTCAAAACACCTCTAATGATTTCCTCATCAACCAAAATCTCAGTCTCATCCACAACAGTACTAAAAACTTCTACCCCATCTATCTCCTCAAGCTTAGCATTTCCCCATAATTGATGTACATAGGCTTTAAGAATGGTGGGTGCTACAGTTAATGCAAAGTGGATAGGATTGTGAGTAAGGAAATCAATCATTTCATGAAATCCTTCGGATCGATTTTTTTTTACCAGATAAGCAACTAGGTTATGTGTTTTGGAGTATTGGTTCGGCATGGTGATTGGTGATGTTAATGATGTGGGATTTGTGAAATAAATAGATGGAAGTGGTTTGGGTTTATGTAAAGTGCCAATTGGAAGTGATTTGAAGATCAATTAAATGATCTGGCAGTGATTTGGGGAGATAAATGCGTTTGCACCAAAGTTACCAAATAGCCCCTCAAGTATCCAAGTACAGCAAGATGCTAGTAGTGGTTTGAAAACCACTAGAAGTGGTTTGAAAGACTCTAGCAGTGGATACAGAATAACACTCCAATCTGTTGACCAAGATTTACAGAAATCAAATCTTTGTCAAAAATAGTGATATCACACAAAAATATGAAGGATTACAGCAATAATTTGGTCAGTAAATGAACTGACCAAATTATTGCTGTAATCGTTTCCCACATTTTTGTCAAAAATAAGTGGTTGAGGAGTAAATGAAGTCTTGTTCTATCTAACCAAACACTGAAACGATTTACTGACAAAAATGTGGTAAATCGTTTCACTGCTAAGTATATGGAAACGTGAGTAGCCAACAGTGCTAAATTCTAAGTCAATATGGTCAACTTCTGTCAGTAAATCGTTTCCCAAAGTCAAAAGACTTCATTTACTCCTCAACCACTTACACCTTCCCCACATTAAAATCTTGATTCCATCTTAACCTCTATTTAAGAATATTATACTCACATAATTCATCACACCAATACTTCTCTCTCCTAAAATCTATCAAAAGCAACTTTACCAAAAACCACTATGAGCCAGTCAAACCCAATCAATGTCTCATCAGACAGCTCATTTTCATATAGCATTTGGAATGATGATGCTTGGCATTATGTGCTTAACAATCCAGGTAAAACAAAGAGAGCGATGTTTGCAGAGGTTTCATCAAGAAAGAGAAACCCTGTGTCCATGAGCACTACTCCTGCATCTGCTGGTCCATCAACACTTCAACCAATGCCACAGGATGCCATCATCAAGGAAGATAGCTCTGACTCCATGTCAAGCTACATTTCACCATATGAAAGCACATATGATGACACTTCTTCAATAGTCTTGGTTGTCCCTCCCCATGCTGCTATACTCCCAACTGAAGAGCTCCAAGCACCACCTGCAAGAGCATTGTTAGTAGCACCACCAACAGAGGGTCCTTCATCATCCTCACCACCTGTTGGAGGAAAGGTGATTGGGCTTGCATGTCCAAAGGTGTGGAGGGTGATTGATAGGCGTGGGGCACTGATAAGGTTTTAAAAGGTACCATTTTGAGGGGTCGTTTAAGTCCTTATTTGATCACTTTTGTATCCGTTATTGCTTAATATCGTTCCTTTTCACTTTTTAGGTCTCTTGAAGGCAAAATGCTGGAATGGCACTTATTTGGACGAAAAGGCGCGAATATACGAAGAAAATGGCCAAAGTCAGAATCGAGACACTCAAAGCTGCTGAAAACAGAAGGCGACGGCGTCAGGTGTTAATTGCGACGCCGTCGGAGGATTTTTGTGACGATACAGTAGCCAAATACCCTATTTTCAAGTGACGACGTCGGGCTTTAAAAGAGTAGGCCGTCGCTACTCAGACGGCCTAGATGCAACCCAGACGACGTCAGAAGCTGAAGAGGACGGCGTCACAGACATAAGGTGACGACGTCGCAAGGTTAACGTGGCCAAGACGAAACCCTAATGACGGCGACACAACGGCGTCACAAAACATAAGGTGACGCCATCGCATATGTAATATTATATATAGAATCCGAATTTTTCAGTTTTAAGAGAGTCTTTGTGTGGAGTAAAAACCTAAAACCGAACCAAGGGTGTCTTGTACAGTATTTTAGGGTTTCAAACCCTATCTTACATTAAGATAAGTATTTACTTCATCAATTCAATTATGTCTTTGATTATTTGTGTGTATGCTTGCATGTTCTCCATGTCCGGCTAATTTATTTATGTGTTTGCTTAGGGAATATGAAACTTAATTATTGAATATTGATTCGTTGTTTCTTATCTTAGTTGATTAATGATCTAGTAATGCGATAGGTCATTCGTTGTGTACTTAATGCTTGATTCATCTTTGTGAACCTTAGAATATAATTACCTGAGTAGTTGTAAGCTAAACCATCCAAAGAGTGCCTTAGAGTAAGAGTTTATTATCCCTAGTGGGTTTTGTAGACGAGACCCTTTGGTAAGTTTAAAGAGTTAGGGAGAAACGCATACCCTACAACTTTAGACACACAACGCGACTATGAATAAGACGTGACAACTCAACCATCAATAGGAGATAATTAAGGTGTAGTAAAACCTAAGTAAACACATCTTTAAACTATCATACGAGCACACATTAATTAGACATAGACTACCACCACCTTAGTTTAGATAATTAGATATTAGTAGAGTAATCGGTAGAAATGCCAACCCCCCAAATCCAATACCCGAGATTCGTACCTTTCAATTTCCTAAAAAAAACATAAAAAAGATAAAAAATAATCTTCCTCAACCTCAACCTTAGCGTAGTAACTTCTCACTAGCATTCCTATTCCCCTAGAGAACGATATCAATACCCGTGGCTTACCCTAATTACTACACTACAACGATTAGGTTCACTGCCTAGGGTGTTATAAAACTTGCTCGAAGAAAAGGAAGTTTCCTTGACTCCAAACGACGCGTGTAGCGTTATCAACAAGTTTTTGGCGCCGCTGCCGGGGAATAGAATAGCTAGTTAGTAGTCCACCTCATTTAGGTTTCTTTGCTTGATTCCTATCAAGTAAACTTTTTTCTCTTTTTTTAGCTTTCTCTTAGTCTATCCCCCTTCTTCGTGACTTTTGTTCGTAACACCCATCACTTTTCATCATGAAAGGTGATAACCAACAACCACGTCCCCATACCAACCCCCTTAAGCAACTTAGAACACGCAGTTCCACCAAAACTCTTCTTGAACCATTTGCAGAACCCGAAAGAGAGCTCAATAGGCGAAGAAAAGCTCTCCACGATTCAGAACTTCAAGGCACTTCCATCAATTTTGATGAAGTCACATCTGATGAAGAGTCCCCTCATTCCCCACAATCCCTTGAAACCATCATAACTGACAATCTCAGTCAAAATGGCAAGGAAGTTCCTGCCACTCCAGTCAATGGCCCCATAAATCCTCCTAAAGCAAAAACCCTCGGGGAATACTATTCCCCTTCTGCATCTGGATTCACCAGTGCCATTGTATATCCTTCGGAACAGGTCAATGAGGTATTGCATGCTTCTGACATTTGGCTAATCCAAAAGGCATGTCAATTCCATGGATCCCACAGCGAAAACCCAATCCACCACATCAAACAGTTTTTAAAAATTGTTGATGCTATCTATACCGACGGAGCATCTAAGGAGACATCTAGACTCTGGTTTTTCCCATTTTCTCTTCAAGGGCAAGCCAAGGAGTGGCTCGATAAGCTCCCTCCAAGGTCCATTTTCACATGGGAACAACTCGCAACCAAGTTCACCAAAAAGTTCTTTCCCCCTGGGAGAACTGCAGCAGTTAGGAGCAAAATTCTGCACTTTCATCAACCAGATGGAGAATCTATCACCAACTCCTGGAGTCGTTACAAAGATCTTATTCAACAAGCCCCACACCACGGTATCAACCTTTGGTTGTTTGTTCAAATCTTTTATGACAATGTCTCCCGAAAGGATAAAAAATGGATTGATTTCTCGACTGGCCGAAGAATTGCGAACCTCACTGCAGAAGAAGGGTGGAACCGAATAGAGGAATACATTCAATACCAAGACAGCCATTGGAATGAGCCAGTAAACACGTTAAGCATCTCTACTTTCTCGACTAAAGAGTTATCCCTCGATGATCGGATTGAGAAAGCACAAAAGAAGCTAGCTTACCTCACAAAAACACCAAAACCAAAAAGGCTAACTAACCCATACCTCATTTGCGACATTTGTGGAGGACCACACGAGAGCGATGAGTGCGATGACACACACCAAGAAAGCGTCTTCCTTTCTAGTCATGATATTTATGATGACCCTTCACTCCTCGCGTTCTATCAAAACGATGAGTGTGATCCCTGGGGCAATCTGAAATGGAAAACTGAAGGAAAAGAAGGATCTGAATACACCATCCGTGATTCTTTTGAACAGGAACTCAGGCAATTTACCATGGAAGGGACCGCACTCTTAAAAGGTCTTGAGGGGTTTATCCGAGAGCAGCAAGCTGAATTAGAAAGTCAGTTCACCAACCTCCAAAGAATAAGTGGATCTGGCCCAGCCCCTCACGATCCAACTTGCGCAATCACTACTCGATCAGGAACTACTACCAAGGATCCCCCACATCCTAACCGGAACCCCATCACAAGGGAACCCGTGTTAGGAAATGAGACAATTCCTGAACCCCTTCCAACTCCTCAAGATCCTCCTCCACAAACACCAGCACAGGCCCAACGACCAACTCTCTCACGAATTCCCTTTCCTTCTCGTCTAAAGAATCAAAAGGCTGAAGAAGACAATGAAAGAATATTGTCTTATTTGAAACAAACATCCGTCAACATACCACTCCTCGATGTATTCTATCACATCCCTAAAGATAGTAGATACTTCAAGAGGTTGATATCTAATCGGAAGAATCTTGAAGGATTGATATCATTAGGAGAAGAATGTTCAGCTATCATCCAGAAAAGCATGCCCAAGAAGAAGGAAGATCCGGGCAGTTTTACCATTCCTTGCTCTATAGGGGCGCTTTCTATGAAAAACGCCTTGGCAGATCTTGGGGCAAGCATTAACCTGATGCCTCACTCCCTGCTTCTTAAACTCGGATATTCAGGGCTGAAACCAACTAGGATGAGTATCCAATTAGCTGATCGATCAATCAAGTATCCCATTGGATTTTGTGAGAATGTTCTTGTAAGGGTGGGAGAATTCAAGTTTCCAGTTGATTTCGTAATTTTAGAGATGGAGGAAGATCATTCCGTCCCAATAATCCTTGGAAGACCCTTCTTGGCTACAGCTCGTGCCATCATTGATGTTCATGATGGTAAACTCACTTTACGAGTGGGATCCGAGAGCTTGACCTTCGACATTAAGGATTCTATGAGACATTCCTCTTCCTGCGGTCACCCAGTATATTTAGTTGAGGAAGTTGATGAATTTGTTGATGACATAGATGGCTGCATTGACGAGTATCTATTAAACGAATTCATGAATAATGATAACAACGCAATATACGACGACCAAGAAATTGAGATGGTTGGAGCTGTTTCCTTTTATCCACGTCAGGATGAAATTGAACCTATTGAGCTTCAGAGGCCGGAGAACAAGCTAAAACCATCAATCAAAGAGCCTCCTACCTTAGAACTGAAAGATCTCCCGAAGCACCTGGAATACGCCTTCCTTCAAGGAGAGGACCAACTCCCTGTCATCATAAGCTCTTCGCTAACCACTAGTCAGAAAGAGAAGCTCTTAGAAGTTTTAAAAGAGTACAAAGAGTGATCGCGTGGAGTGTTGTCGACATTAAGGGAATTGATTCTACATTCTGTACTCACAAAATCCTCATGGAGGAAGATTACAAACCAACCGTTCAACCGCAAAGACGGGTTAACCCTAACATCAAGGAAGTAGTGAAAAAGGAGGTCATCAAGCTTTTAGACGCAGGTCTCATCTACCCCATATCAGATAGCCCATGGGTCAGCCCAGTCCAGGTGGTTCCAAAAAAGGGAGGGATGACGGTTGTGAAAAATGAAAAGGGTGAGTTGGTGCCGCAAAGAACGGTTACTGGATGGCGTGTCTGTATTGACTACAGAAAGTTGAATGATGCCACCCGGAAAGATCATTTTCCTCTACCATTCATTGACCAAATGCTTGAAAGGTTAGCCGGGCATGAATACTACTGTTTCCTTGATGGCTTTTCAGGATACTTCCAAATTCCCATTGCCCCTGAAGATCAGGAAAAAACTACATTTACATGTCCTTACGGAACGTTCGCCTACAAGCGAATGCCCTTCGGGTTATGTAACGCACCTGCTACCTTTCAACGATGTATGATGGCCATATTCCACGAGTTAATTGAGGACAGCATGGAAGTCTTCATGGATGATTTCTCGGTGTTTGGAAATTCCTTCGACCTTTTTATTTCCAACCTTAGGAAGATGTTGAAACGGTGCGAGGAAACTAATTTGGTCTTAAACTGGGAAAAATGTCATTTCATGGTAAAAGCCATTCGCAGCTTTCTTGGTCATGCAGGTTTTTATCGAAGGTTTATTAAAGACTTCTCGAAAATTGCCCAGCCAATGACACAACTCCTTGTTAAGGATGCCCCTTTTGATTTTTCTGGAGAATGCAAGGAAGCATTTAACCAACTAAAGAAGGATCTCACTCAGGCGCCTATAATGGTCACCCCTGATTGGTCTCAGCCATTCGAAATCATGTGTGACGCTAGTGATTATGCTGTCGGCGCTGTGCTCGGCCAAAGGAAGGAAAAGCATTTTCAACCAATCTACTATGCTAGCAAAACCATGAATGTAGCGCAAGAGAATTACACGACCACTGAGAAAGAACTTTTAGCCGTTGTGTTAGGAATTAGAAATTCCAGGTATTAAAGAGTCGGTCACCTCAAGTATATGTAATCGTTAGAAAGCTCGTAGTCGTAGTTCTTTTAAGTTAAGTAGTATTTAGTTAAGTAACACCGTGGAGGACGGACGGGTCTTTACCCACTGTATGCCTGATCCACAGCCCGATGTGTGGCGATTTATGTAAGACTATAAATACTCTCTACCTTCCAAGGTAGAGAGTTGGAGCTCATAATAATATCTTTCACTTTCTCTCACTAAGTTCCCTAAACCTCTAACTTTCTCTCTCTAGAATTCCATCTATACGCCACTTTGTGTTATGGTTTGATGTGTATGTGAAAACTAATATCCTACAATTGGTATCAAGAGCCATGGTTAGATCATATCTTGCACATCTTTGGATTTCTAGTGGTTTTTAGGTGGTTTTTGAGTTTGAAAAAGTTTAGTGGTTTTTGCATCATTTGGTTGATTTCTCGGGTTAAAGTTTGGATTTTGTTAGTACTTTTATGTTTAGAATCATCACAAGTGTGTAGGTTTTTATTTGGTAAGCTTAAATCATCTTGGTTGGGTTGTTTTTGGATTGAAAAGTGATGTTTATGTGGTTTTTTCATGCTAGCGACTTAACTCACGGATTAGTTTCTTCGTAGCAACTTGCTTTACAAATTTGTAGCGAGTTACAGTTTTAAACCTAGCGACTTAGATCTAGCGATTTACAGTACAAGTAGTGGACTCTCCACTACGGGTAGCGACTTGGTGATAGCGACTTGGTCTGTAGCGAGTTGCTCTTTAGCGACTTGTATCTTTAGCGACTTGAGTAGCGAATTGCTGCCAAAATTTTGCTAGCGACTTGAGGCTTAGCGAGTTACTACTTAGCGACTTGCATTTGTCTAGCGACTTGGGACTCTAGCGACTTAGTGGTGTAGCGAATTAAGTGTTAGCGACTTAGTGCATTATCTTCTAGCGACTTAGTGCATTATCTTCTAGCGACTTGAGTGATTGTTTACGGTTTTCTCTTGATTTAGTAAAATCCCGTGAAAGAATCTATTTCCCGGTTTAATCATAGAGTTATAAAATCCCGTATAATCTGTTAACATGTCTACCAACGTTCCTACTATCATCTCCACTGTTGCCGAGGATGTTCAAGCAGCTGGCTCAGATACTCGTCCACCCATGCTTGACAGAACTGACTACGATTCGTGGGCTCAACGAATCAGATTATATTGCCTTGGAAAGGAAAATGGTGTCAACATTCTCAAATCCATTGATGAAGGACCATATCGAGTTGAGACGACTAGAGACATACTTGATACTAATGAAGATGGTACTCCTGTTTACGGAATGGACAGACCTAAGATGTATGATGAGCTTGATGATAAGGATAAAAAGAGATTCGATGCAGATATCAGGGCTTCAAACATTGTTCTTCAAGGTCTTCCTAAAGACATCTACAAGCTGATCAATCATAACACTGATGCAAAGGCAGTTTAGGATAATGTTAAGATGCTTCTCTCAGGTTCAGAATTAACTATGGAAGACAGAGAATCCCAACTCTATGACGAATTTGAGCACTTCAAGATGAAACCAGATGAGAATGTCTATGAGTACTATGTGAGATTTCATAAGTTAGTGAATGACATGAGGAACATCAGAATGACTATGCCTAACATTCAGCTGAACTCAAAATTTGTGAACAACATGAATCCCGAATGGCACAAGTTTGTCACCGCTGTGAAGCTCACTAAAGGATTGAAGAATACAAACTATGAGCAACTCTATGCCTTCCTCCTTCAGAATGAGAGACATGCTATGTTTGAAAAATTGATTCTCAATCAGTTCAAAACCAACCAGGGAGAGACAAGCTCGTCTAATGACTCAACAACTTTCTACTCAAACATCGGAATCACAACCAAAGCATCACAAGTCATACCCTTGGGTAATGGTAATCACAAACTCATTCCTGATCCTATGTTCAAACAAGCTGATGCTGATGCACACGTGGGTAACTTCATTAATCAACTAGCTCTTCTCATTAGTCAAAACATGAATTCTCTCCCACAAACCAACAACAACCTCAGAACAGCATCTAACCCACACAATCAAGCCACTGTTAAAGATGGAAGGATCGTGGTGCAACCAGTTCAGGAAAGACAGTATGATCAGGGAAGAGGTGGAGCTGGGAGA
>BPTQ01000003.1:95494362-95747512 GCA_019973895.1 Chrysanthemum seticuspe | reverse complement strand
GTTTTGGTCTCGACAAAAGGTGGAAAGGTGGAGTGGGATTGTCGACAAATTGTTGAGGGATTGTGGAGGTGTAGGTGGTTTTTAGAAATTAACGTTTTTGGATGAGCATGGTCGAGTTTTCTGAAAAACCGCGGTTTTAAGGTGTACCTGCTAATACTACTTAAGTTACGTAGGTTACCGACCTTTATTCACCCTTTACGAGTCTACAGCTGTTCCCTGAGTTTTTCTAGAGATATTTGTTCTCCTCTTCGTTACATCTTATGATTGATCACATTAAAAATTAAAAGATACAGCTTAATCAATTGAAAATTTAAGATCAGAGATTTTTGACTTAAAAAATTGCACAAACTGAAATGGTAATTAAAACTTGAAATTGATGTTCAGAAAAGCTTTATTATACACTAAAAACTTGAATTACAGAGCTTGAAAGCTTAAACATACACTAGAATTTAAAAGTTAACTAATTCGACATAGAAAATTAAAAATTACACTAGTTAGTATTCTACATTGCTTCTCCTCTTGTTTATAGAGATCTTTTTGAGTCCCTTGTCGACATCTGAGCATTTCCCACTTATTTCCAGCCATTGGATGCATTGAATTCATCATAATCGTCCATGTGGAATTTTGGCGCCAAAAAGTCTTTTGAGCTGGTACGAGTAGGTTTTTGCAATTAAAGATTTTTGGTGGATGTGGAGGTGTTAGGGAGTTGTTAAACAGCTGTTAGGGTGAGGTGGAAAGGTGGAAAACAGCTCTGGTTTTGGTTTTCAGTCGAGGTAGAGGAAGATGAACAGTACCTGTGGTTTTGGCGCGTTGACTTTATTTGACCGTTTCTATTAATAACGTGGGGGGTTCAAAATGAGTATTGGACTGGGTTCAAGGGTTTTGGCTGGGTTAATAATACAAAAGAGGGTCCATTTGGTTTTGAATTATCACAAGGACCAAAGTTGTAATTTCTGGATTTTTGAGGGACCAAAACTGTACTTTTTCCAAACTTATCAAAAGGACCAAATTTGCCAATCTTTAATAGTACAAGGACCACTTTTGATTATTTTCCATTTTTAAATATCCAAGGACCTTTTATGACAATTTTCAAACTTTAGGGACCTTTTCTGCCATTTGACCAAAGATTCATTCAAGGACCATTTTTGACAATTTAGAATATTTCAGGGACCTTGAATGATAAAACTCCATATTTTTGGATTCCAGGGACTAGATTTGACAACTTTTGAAACTTGGGGGACTAAAACTGCCAATGTTGCAAACTTGATACGTTTTTCACCTATTTTTGGTATTTTTGCATTTAAAACACATAAAACACTTATTTGTGATATTTTTATCATTTTGATAAATTTATGAGTGTTTTCAGATGTTTTTGGCATTCTAAACGGTATAAAAATGATGAGTATTTAGACACTCATCAATCCCCCACACTAAGATATTGCTAGTCCCTAGCAATCTTTTGAGAAAAATTAATGGATTTGAATCTCTTTACCAAAAGCCATTACTTCTGGAGTAGCCAATTGTTTTAGTTCAAGTAAGAATCTTGGTACAATGATAACCAAATGATTTTGAGCAAATCATAAGCTGTAAACGGATTTGATTTGTCTTTACCAGAAGCCGTTTGCTTCTGGACTAGCCAACTCTTAGATAAATTATCAATATTATCTTTGGTGAGTCGATTACCAATTATGGTTTTCCAACTGCCTTTACCACAAGCCATAAACTTGCGGGCTAGCCAACTTTTCACTAATTAAAGATATGGCGAGCTGAACACCATACAATTTTGGGCAAATTGCAAGCCATAAACGGATTTGAGATATCTTTACCAAGAGCCGTTTGCTCCTGGATTAGCCAATCCTTATGTGGGTTAGACATGGCGGACTGATTACCATTTGCTGAGTAAGTGAAAAACACTTACTCCAAAAAAAATTTTGGCAAAAAACGGGGGAATTGGGTGGTATAATTACATGATAAAATTCGTGAGAATTCCCCCCCACACTTAGAAATGAATATTGCCCTCAATATTCAAAGTACCGGAGGTTATGCCGAAACATAGAACGTAAAAGGGAAATACTACAGCCATTATTTTATTTTTGATATATACACATTTTTTTTTTTTTTAGATGAAAACTTATATACAACAGCGGGGGGCAACTCCCCCACACTAGGGTGGTAGAAAGTAGAAAGAAGTCAGAAATATGGGTGAAAACCCATATGGTGTGTGCTACTATTTTTGATTATCGAGTCACTAGCTTGTTCATCTCTTGGTGGAATAGCAGTAGGATCTCCGGGTACAATGACAGTAGGCATCTCAAATGGACCTTCCAAGATAACCTTCTTTAAGAACTTTATATGTGGCTTCTTCAGATCACAAAACCTAAAGAACCTTATCACCCATTGATCGTAGTTTCCTGGAGTGAGCATTGGAGGTCTATCAAGTGATCCAGCTTCATGAATTGATTGTTGGCTGCTTAAAGCTTCACACATCTTTGCAAACCAAGTGGGTTCCTTCATAGTGTTCCTTGATGGATGTTGATTGAATTCATTTGTGTAGGGTTGAACTTGAAGACTTGGTGGTGTTTGAACCATTTGTGGTGGGGGAATTGCACCAAGTTGTGGAGTATGTTGTTGATTGAATTGTTGTTGATAAATTGCTTGTTGTTGATTCCATTGTTGATGTTGTGGACTTAGTTGTTGTTGTCGTTGAGGATAAGTGTAAGGGAAATAGTTAGAGTATGGTGGTTGAGACATGTTGAAAACTTGTGTTGGTAAAAATGGATCTTTGTAGTCGAATGAACTTTTGATGAAGAGGTATCCTTAGGCGTAGAAATCCCAATAGCCAAGTAGCACTTATGCGTAAAAACACCAAAGTTACGCGTAACAATAAGAAGTTACGCGTAGATTTAGCTTACGCGTAAGTAGGGAAAGGACGCTAAAGTTATGCGTAGACAAAAGTTAGGCGTAGAAAGTTAGGCGTAGGATTATCTTATGCGTAAGACTGGGCTTAGGCGTAAGAAAAATCTTATGCGTAGGATTTCTACGCGTAAGCTTATGCTTATGCGTAATTTTAGGGTTTTATCCCAAGTGATCTTTTACACTTCACAGTGCAAAAGATATCCAAAGTCGACGTATTTTCAGGCTTATCCAAGCAAGAAAACACGGAGTAAACCAAGAAAACGAAGATCAAACCAAGGAAATACTTACGCGTAGTTTTAGGGTTTCACTACGCGTAGATCTACTCGTAAATTGGATATTGCTCAAAGATGTTTATAAACCAGTTTTTGTGTGATGAAATAGCTTCAAGATCACCAAATAACACAAGGATGTGAAATTTGTTGAACCAAACCTTCTAAAACAGTTACGCGTAGAAGTATACCCACGAATAAAATCTAGCTCAAAAACAATGATCCACGCATAAAGTTCCAATTTTTTGCCAAAAACAAGTATTTTAACACCTTAAAACGTTGAAAGTACAAGAATCTTGGATTAAAAAGTGTAAAAAACAAGTTTTTAAGCGATGCAAAGAATAAGTTATTTTTACGTGTAAGACCCAAAACCAAAATCTTCAAAACAAAAGTGTGCACCCAATTATTTGGCGATTGATACCACTGTTAGGTCACTAGTTTTACAAACACAAGTAATATAGAAAGAGATAAGGCGATTGAACAGGATCTAACACACACACACAAGATAATAAGTACGGTTATGCGTAGGAGTGTAATGAGAGAATAACTTGAACAACCAACCTTCAAAAGAAGGTTTACAAGAGTATTTATAGGAGGAAAGCTAGGGCAACACTCCTAGTTTCCATCCTTTCTTAAATGGGCTTGGGCCTAAGCTCATGGGCCTTCTACATAAGCTTAAGGCTAATAACAAACATAAAGGCCATAATAAAGCTAACTATTACATATTAATTACTAACACTTGATTATGGTTTAGGAGTGATTCCAACAGTTGCTAAGTTGAGTCATATCCTTTGTACACAGTTTTGGGACGATTGGGACTCATGAGAAAAGTTAAAGTTTATGAAATGACTGGAAGGGAACGTTAAATTCCCTTATTTGCGTAATAACGTACCCCAAGTGTTTTAATCTTTTCAATTCGGGTCAAATTAGTGTTAGAGTAATAAAAACTTAAGTGTAGGGATGTGCCTATAAATATCTATCATTTTGATGTTACCGTAGAGGATGGTAGATTAAAAGTGTATGAAAAAAAAATCGAAAAAAAAATAGAAAAAGAGAAAAGAAAAAAAATAGTGTTCAATAAAAAAAAAAGCATACGTGCTACCATCCTACATCTATCTTTAAATTTATGTTTGTTTGTTTCAGTTATCTAGCGTTTAGAGTGTCGAGTCTTGGCTTAGCAACGCCATTCTTCGTATGCCTGTAACATAAAATTTTTTGACTTGCCACCACTAAATAGCCTATCCCACCAAACCCTTTATTTCCCTACCGTAAGCCTAAAATTACAACCCTTTAAAGACCTCTTTGATAGTCTTTCCTAGGTGCTTACGCCAAAGCGATGGAGGTTTGATCTATTCTCAAGCCTATGGTAATCTATGTACTAGGACCGGTTAATGAGTGTTTATCTTCCATTTCCAACTTGTTATATTTCATATACACCCGAGAGATGTGAGTATCCAAACACCCCATGTGAGGTGCTAGTATGTAATTTTTGTGCTTGTTATGACTTTTGCGGGGCTTATATGTGTTGTGGATTGTTTTAAACCAATGCTTCATGACCCCTAACTTATAAATTAATTAGCTAAAAGCACATTTGCTTGAGGACAGGCAAATACCAAGTGTAGGGATATTTGATATGGTTTTAAAATGTACCTTTTTGAGGGGTCGTTTAAGCCCTTATTTGATCACTTTTGTATCCGTTATTACTTAATATCGTTCCTTTTCACTTTTTAGGTCTCTTAAAGGTAAATTGCTGGAATGGCACTTATTTGGACGAAAAGGCGCGGATATACGAAGAAAATGGCCAAAGTCAAGAATCGAGACACTCAAGCTGCTGAAATACAAAGGGACGGCGTCAGGTGTTAATTGCGACGCCGTCAGAGCACTTCTGTGATGGCTCAGTAGCCAAATTTCTTATTTTCAAGTGCGGTGTCAGGCTTTAAAAGAGTAGGTCGTCGCAACTCAGACGGCCTAGATTTGATTCAGACGGCGTCAGATACTGAAGGGGACGGCGTCACAAGCATAAGGTGACGCCGTCGCAAGAATAACGTGGCCAAGACGAAACCCTAATGACGGCGACCCGACGGCGTCACAAATCATAAGGTGACGCCGTCGCGATTGTAATCTTATATATAGAATCTGAATTTTTCAGTTTTAGTGTGTAGTCTTTTGGAGTAAAAACCTAAACCGAACCAAGGCTGTCTTGTACAGTATTTTAGGGTTCTAAACCCTATCTTACCACAAGATAAGTGTTTTACTTCATTAATTCAATTATGTCTTCAATTATTTGTGTGTATGCTTGCATGTTATCCATGTCCGGCTAATTTACTTATGTGTTTGCTTAGGGAATATGGAACTTAATTATTGAATATTGATTGGTTGTCTCTTATCTTAATTGTTAATGATCTAGTAATGCGATAGGTCATTCGTTGTGTAGTTAATGCTTGATTAATCTTTGTGAACATTAGACTATAACACCTAGAGTAGTTGTAGGCTAAACCATCCAAAGAGTACCTTAGAGTTAGAGTTTATAATTCCTAGAGATTTTGTAGACGAGACCCTTTGGTAGCTTCAAAGAGTTAGGGACAAACGCATACCCTACGACTTTAGACACCCAACGCGATTAAGAATAAGGACGTGACAATTCAACCATCAATAGGAGATAATTAAGGAGTAATAAAACCTAAGTAAACACATCTTTAAACTATCATACGAGCACACAATAATTAGACATAGACTACATACACCTTAGATTAGATAATTAGATAAGTAGAGTAATCGGTAGAAATACTAACCCCCAAATCCAAACCCCAAGATTCGTACCTTTCTAATTCCTAAAAAAACATAAAAAGATAAAAAATAATCTTCCTCAACCCCAACCTTAGCGTAGTAACTTCTCACTAGCATTCCTATTTCCCTAGAGAACGATATCAATACCCGTGGCTTACCCTAATACTACACTACAATGATTAGGTTCACTGCCTAGGGTGTTATAAAACTTGCTCGAAGAAAAGGAAGTTCCTTTGACCCCGAACGACGCGTGTAGCGTTATCAATAAGCATGTATGAAAGTCATGATCATACTTGAAACATAATTTCTAAGTACTTGTATCATAATCGTGTATGGTGTGATATGCAGCGTACTGTAAATATCATATCAAGGAGGCAAGAGTCTTGATTCCTAGTTTGTTAAACGCACACAGTATGCATTGTTGCGCATCCGTCGTGGAATGCACATTGAAATTATTCCAACGTCTTGAAAATAAGGTGTTTAACAAGGATGCATGATCCAATGTTGATGGGTTTGCAATCCTCTTACTCAACGAGTTATTTTGTAGGTTTACTCATCCTTTTTACCATTGTGGGTTTAGTAAGTGCATGCATGATCGGCTCCCAAACGGTCAGTTTTATTACACAAGTCAACCACTTGTGAATGGTCAACCGTAATAAAAGCCAGACAGCTTGAGAACGCAATGCAATTAAGTCCAGAGGAGTTTAGTGTTTCCCCGGGTCGTTAAGTCCCAACGAGCTGTGCACTGAATCACCAAACATATAGTGATCGGGTGAATTTGAACGGGAAAAGGGTTATGATTGATATTAAATGACAAAGGAAAAATGAAAGAAAATTAAAAAGATAAATTATATTAAATAAACGCTATCACTATTTTTAAAATGATGTTTTTGATTTTTCTTTTATAGAACTACGTAACGTACAAAAGAAAATGTGAAACTGAAACAATATTAATTCTAACAATATAAAAATGACATTTTTACAAACCTAATGATAAGAGAAAATTTTTAGAAAAAGAAAATTATTTTTATGACTATTTAATTAATTATTATTAATTAAAAACTATTTTTAACTATTTAATTATACCCTAAAATATAAGAAAATATGAAATAAAGCTAGAAAAGTGAAATTATGACTTAGAAAAATCTAAAATAACTAAAGAGAATTTTCAAAACTAATTTTGTATTTTTCTGATTATTTTTCTATTTTCTATGAATTAAAAACTATTTGAAACTACTTCAATTGCTAAAAATTACAAATTTAACTAAGAAAAATCTGGAAAAATATTTTTTTGACTTTTTATATTTATCTTAACCTAGGAAAAATGAAAACTTATTTTTTTGAAGCTTTTCTGATTTAATTGTATTAAAAGCTAATTAAAAAGTACTAAAAACTGATTTAAATGAGGAAAAATATCAAACAGTGCTGGAAAAATATGAAAAATTCAGGGAAAGTCTAAAATAATATTCTGATTCTAATAAAAATATAAAAACAGTGGCTTATGTGCAAGATAATACAGCTGCAGTGAAACTGCTTAAGTAATAAGCACTCAAAATAAGCACAAGGGACCAACTGAGAACCAAATTGTATCAGCAGCTAAAGTAAGCTAATATTACTCAAAAGCAACCAAATACAACTGCTCTTAACCTCTATTGAGCAGGAAACAAGTGTTGATGTGAATTGCTCTTAGGAACCAAAACAGTTTTTACCTCCTAACTTTAAGCTTAAGCACAAGCTTACCTAATAAGCAAATGTTAAATCCAGAACTTGGATTCAGTAAACAGCCAACCAAAGTTCTTGTAAACCAATTATGAGCCAATAAGTATCTAAAATGAAACAGATATGATGACTGCAAAGTCCCTGCTTCACACTCAGTATATGCTGAGTGTGAACAGGGCATATAAGCTCTAAAAACAGGCTTCTAAACAGCTCAAGCTGATTTCTAAAAAATTATCAAAAATCACTTTTGACTTCTCAACCAGTTGAAATTCAATATCCCAAAATTACAAAAACTCTGAACCAGAAATGAATCCTCTAAAAATCACCCAAGTTGGGTGAAAACTGAGATTTCCAACTTTGACTTTTGAAGCAGTTTTGAGAAGTTTGACTTTTGTGAGTTTTGATGGTAATCTATCAACTGATTATGATGTTTTGAGCTATTATAAGACTTGATTAAGCTACTCCTATCAATTATGAACACAATGCAAGCTTTTGGTTTTTAAAAATTCTAACAGTTAAGAGACTAGGACAGATTCAAGTTGATTTTGACTTTTAGAGTGTGCAGACACAATATTATGACTAGAATGGTTTTTACTGGACTAAATGAAACTACACCTTCCAAATCCAACTACGGATAAGCACTAGATCACCACAAAAGGTCAGATGCCAAACACTAGCTCAAGTGACTGGATTGCAAATTTAACTGACAAACTACTTATCTAGTACAAACCAATGCTTAATCTAACTTTGACTAACCTAAGTGAAGCATAATGCACTGATTTAAACAAGCACTTAACACATAAGCTACAAGAACTAGATACTACAGGTTTGAGCTAAAAATAATGAACAACAAAGTAGACATAGCTCTTACTCAAGTCCAGCTGATTTGTAGCCTAAACCAGAACCAACCTACACTAACCTAGTCTAATCCAAACCCATCCAAGCTCTGCATCAACCAAATTCCATAACCAAGTCCATTTGATGCTTCAGTTGACTTTTGTTGACCAAAAACCAAAGTTGCTTGAAACTGAATTGTAAGCTTACCAAAAGCTATAAGTAGCTTCAATAAGCTTATTTGGATTTAAAAATAAGCTACTAAAAGCTTGGACATAAGAGTTTGAAACTGAATTTTTTAATAGTTAACATTAAAACATGAAATGTTGTTATAACATTGAATTGATACTTGAAATTGGATTATAATGATAAAACAACTTAATTTGAGTACATAAGAACAGAAGATTACAGCTTTGAACTTAAATTAAAACATTGATATTAAAAGCGACATATATGTGAAAAATAAAACTAAGTACTGCCCCTTCTCTCCTTCTTGTTCCTCTGTTTATATGCAAAAGGTCTTCTTTCTCTCTCCTGAGCATTTCCCACTTTTTTCTATAGCCATTGGATCACTTGGGATAGATATTGGCCGTTTGTGGATTTTGGCGGGAAAAATGGTTTTGCCAGTTGGAGAGGTTGAGTGCAAGGGGGGAGAAAGCATTTAATGCTTCTTGGCTTGGGGTGTTTGGAGGGTAGGAATAGGGTGTGATGATGATGGAGTGTGTTGGAGGATGCAGGTGCAGGTGATGATGAGGGGGAAGGGAACCCGTGAGCGGGCTTTGACCAAGTTTGACTGAGGGAGTATTATATTAGACAGGGAGGTCAAATGTGGTTTGGCAGGGGGTCAATTGGCTTGGCAGGGGGTCAAGTGGTACAAAGGGTCAAGGTCCAAAGGGTTTAGGCTTGTATAATATCAAGGACCAATTTGTAATTTCTGATATTTGAGGGACCAAAACTGCCACTTTTGCAAAGTTGTTCCAAGGGACTAAAAATGACAAGTTTCAATAGTACAAGGACCATAATGGACATTTTCAAACTTCCAAGGACTATTTTTGCCAAATTTGAAACTTGAAGGACCAAACTTGTTATTTCTCAAAACTTTTGACATTTTTCACCAAAGGATTAATTATGACAACTTATGATTTTTAAAAGGACCTTTGGTGACTTTTCTTTTAAAATAAGTGCTCAGGGACTATTTCTGACAACTTTTGAAACTTGGGGGACTGAAACTGCCAATTATGCAAACTTAGCTCATTTTTCATCTGATTTTAAACATTTTGCATCTGAAACATATAAAATGCAATTTTGAGATATTTTCAGTATTTTGATGCATTTCTGAGCATTTTTAAGTGTTTTGCAGTTCAGATTTGACCCAAAAATGATGAGTATTCACACACTCATCAATCCCCCACACTAAACCATTGCTAGTCCCTAGCAATCTGTTGAGAAAAACATAATGGTTTTGAATCTCTTTACCAAAAGCCATTACTTCTGGAGTAGCCAAATGTTTCAGTTCAAGTAAGAACTATGGTACACTGATAACCATGTGATTTTGAGCAAACCACCAGCTTCCAACGGATTTGATTTGTCTTTACCAGAAGCCGTTTGCTTCTGGACTAGCCAACTCTTAGATAAAATATCTTTGGTGAGTCGATTACCAATTATGGTTTTCCAACTGCCTTTACCACAAGCCATAAACTTGTGGGCTAGCCAACTCTTCACTTTTAAGGATATGGTGAGCTGAACACCATACAATTTAGGGCAAATTGCAAGCCGTAAACGGATTTGAGATATCTTTACCAAGAGCCGTTTGCTCCTGGATTAGCCAATCCTTTTGTTTATTAGACATGGCGGACTGATAACCATAAGTTGAGTAAGTGCAAAACACTTACTCCAAAAAAAAAATTTGGCCAAAAATGGGGGAATTGGGCGGCATAATTACATGATAAAATTCGTGAGAATTCCCCCCCACACTAGAAATGAATATTGCCCTCAATATTCAAAGTACCGGCGGTTATGCCGAAACTTAGAACGTAAAAGGGAAATACCACGGCCATTATTTGAAAGATTTTTTTTTTTTTTTTTTTTTTTTTTTGAACATTATATACAACAGCGGGGGGGCATCTCCCCCACACTAGGGTGGTAGAAAGTAGAAAGAAGTCAGAAATATGGGTGAAAACCCATATAGTGTGCTACTGTTTTTGATTCCCGAGTCGCTAGCTTGACTCGATCCCCGCATTCATTGGTTCATGGGGAAAGTTTGTAGATCCGGGACAACCATAGGAGGAATGTCCTCTCCAAAATAATGCTTCAACCGATGACCATTCACTTTAAAGTTTGGACCATCGGGTTGAGATAACTCAATGGTTCCATAAGGAAATACTTTAGTGATGGTGAATGGTCCAGACCAGCGGGATTTTAGTTTTCCCGAGAAAATCTTCAATCTTGAATTGAAAAGAAGGACTCGATCACCGACGTTGAAAACGCGGTTCTTGATTTTGGAGTCATGAATCTTCTTTGTCTTTTCTTTATAGATCAAAGAGTTCTCGTATGCTTGATCACGGAGTTCATTTAATTCATTCATTTGAACTTTCCGGTGATCACCAGCTGTCTGAATATCGAAGTTTGCATGTTTCAAGGCCCAGTATGCCTTGTGCTCAAGCTCAACCGGCAGATGACACGCCTTTCCGTACACTAGCTTGTATGGAGTGCACCCGATGGGTGTTTTATAAGCTGTACGGAAGGCCCAGAGTGCGTCATCTAGCTTATCCGACCAAGAGGCATGGTTTTCGCCTACTTTCCTCTCCAGAATTCTTTTAATCCCTCGGTTGGAAACTTCCACTTGCCCACTTGTTTGGGGGTGGTACGTAGTAGAGAGACGGTGAGTTACACCATACTTTTGCATGACTCTATCAAACTGGTCATTGCAAAAATGCGTACCACGATCACTGATTATAGCTCGTGGAGTTCCAAACCTAGCAAAAAGAGATTTTAAGAATTTCACAACAACTCGGGCATCGTTGGTAGGTAAAGCTTTCGCTTCAACCCATTTTGACAAATAGTCAACGGCCACGAGTATGTATTTGTTTCCTCGAGATGATGGAAATGGCACCATAAAGTCAATGCCCCAGATGTCAAAAATCTTACACACTTGAATGGCGTTTTGCGGCATTTCATTTCTTTGTGAGATATTCCCGTGACGCTGACAAGCGTCACAGGTTTTGACAAATTCATGGGCATCCTTGTAAATCGTGGGCCAATAAAATCCAGAATCAAACACCTTCTTGGCGGTGTAGTTGGGGCTATGATGTCCCCCAGTAGGTCCAGGATGGCAAGCCTTGAGAATGTCATTGGCTTCCTGACCATACACACATCGCCTGATGACTTGATCCGCGCAAATTTTGAATAAGTAGGGGTCGTCCCAGAAATAATGTTTTACATCTTTAAAGAATTTGTTTTATAGTTGGGACGACATCCCTTTCACCACAAAGTTACCCACATGGTAATTTTCAAAGTCAGCAAACCATGGGGTAGAAGAGTCTCCACGAAAAGAAACCACATTGAGTGTTTCGAGAGGAAATGTTTCGTTTATTTCCTTTCTCTCGAACACATTCTGGTGAGGGTTTTCTAGACGGGACAGATGATCAGCAGCCAGGTTCTCAGCTCCTTTTTTATCACGTATAATGATATCAAATTCTTGTAGGAGGAGAACCCAACGGAGCAATCTCGGCTTTGCATCTTGTTTTGCAAAGAGATATTTGAGATCCGAGTGATCCGTATACACTACGCATTTGGTCAAGATTAGGTATGGCCGAAACTTCTCAAACGCATACAACACAGCTAATAATTCTTTTTCTGTAGTGGTGTAATGGGTTTGAGCTTCAGTCATAGTCTTACTCGCGTAGTGGATAGGCTGAAAATGCTTGGTTTTTCGTTGCCCCAAGACTGCACCGATAGCAAAATCACTTGCATCCCACATGAGTTCAAAGGGTAAATCCCAGTCGGGGGCAACTAGAATGGGTGCTTCAGTAAGCTTTTTCTTTAATGTTTCAAAAGCTTCGATGCACTCAGGTGAGAAGATAAAAGGAGCATCTTTTTCAAGAAGATGGGTCATAGGCCGAGCGATGTTAGAAAAATCTTGTATGAATCTGCGATAAAACCCGGCATGACCTAGAAAACTCCTAATACCTTTGACGGTAGTAGGATGAGGCAATTTAGCAATAACATCGACTTTTGCTCTATCGACCTCAATCCCATTTTTGGAAATCTTATGGCCAAGGACTATGCCTTCTTTGACCATAAAGTGGCTCTTCTCCTAATTTAGACAAAGATTGGTGTCTTCACACCTTTTGAGCATTTTATCTAAATGGGAGAGGCATGTGTGAAATGAGTCCCCAATGACAGAAAAGTCATCCATAAACACCTCCATTGTTTCCCCGATCATGTCGTGGAAAACTGCCATCATACATCGTTGGAACGTGCCAGGAGCATTACATAGGCCAAAAGGCATACGTCTGTAGGCAAAAGTTCCGTTTGGGCAGGTGAATGTGGTCTTTTCTTGATCCAGCGGATCAATGGGGATCTGAAAATATCCCGAGAAACCATCTAGGAAACAATAGTATTTGTTCCCTGCTAATCTCTCAAGCATTTGATCCATGAAGGGTAGAGGAAAATGGTCTTTACGGGTGGCTTCGTTTAACTTGCGATAGTCAATACACACACGCCATCCCGTAACCAATCGAGTTGGAATTAACTCGTTTTCTTCATTTGTGACAACAGTAATGCCACCCTTTTTTGGAACACAGTGGATGGGACTGACCCAAGGACTATCAGAGATCGGGTAAATTAAACCGGCATCAAGAAGTTTGAGAACCTCTTGTTTGATAACCTCATGAATCTTAGGATTCACCCTTCTCTGATGTTGGACTGCTGGGTTGAAGTCATCCTCCATCAAGATTTTGTGAGTACAAAACTCAGGGTTGATACCCTTAATGTCGAAGAGTTTCCAAGCAATTGCTTGCTTGTGTGACTTCAAGACCTTTATGAGAGCAGTCTTCTCCTCCTCAGTTAAGTCTTTAACAATTATGACGGGTAATTTATCATCACCCTCCAAGAATGCATACTCGAGATGAGGAGGTAGGTCCTTAAGTTCAACCTCGGGAAATTCTTCAGTAGATGTTTGTACTGATTTGATTTCCTCAATCGTGATCTCCTTCGGAGGGAGTGAAGGTAATGGATCTTCATTTAACAATTGCTCGAGATAAAGGATATCTCCCTCCGAATCATAAACACCATCAATTCCAGGCGGAATCGATTCATCATTAGCAAGAAATTCATCGATCTCTTCCAGAAAGAAGTCACCTCCCTCAAACGGAGTGAGAGAGGGGGAAGAGTCGGCAATGATTGGTTGAGAAAATGTGGTGGAATCCCCACTCACAGAATTATGAAAATAACCAAGAAACTCTTGAGAGTACTCCTCTAAAGCAATATCAATTACATCGACTCGATTAACTGATTCAGTATCATAATTTGAGGAGTACCTCGAAGTTTGATCGAGGTTAAAGGTGACAGCTTCATTACCCACACGTAACGTGATTTCTTGCTCAAATACATCAATGAGAGCACGGCCCGTTCTCAGGAATCCTCGTCCAACAATGAGGGGAACCCGAGGATCGGCATCGAAATCAACAACCACAAAGTCAGCTGGAAAATGGAACTTTCCTACTTTCACGAATACATCCTCGGCGATGCCAAGAGGACGCGATATAGAACGATCTGCAAGCTCAAGAGTCATGCAGGTAGGAATAAGTTCTGGAAGAGAAAGTTTCTTCCATACTGAATAAGGCATTATATTGATGCTTGCACCAAGATCGGCGAGGGCAAAGCATTCAATCATCCCTGGAAAAACACAAGGAAGAAGAAATTTTCCAGGATCTCCAAGCTTCTCGGGAAGCTTCTTTAACAGAACTGCTGAGCAGTTCTCGTTCAAAGGAGTTTTAGCCATTTCAAACAGTTTTTCCTTGTTGCTTAACATGTGTTTGAGAGTTGATGCAAATTTGGGCATCAGCATGATGGCATCCGCAAAGCTTATGTCAAAATGTAGTTCTTGGAAAATTTGAAAAAATTTTTCCATTTGATGACTGGCTTTTTCGCGGAGCTTTTGCTCATTTAAACGTGATGGGTAAGGAATAGAAGTTTTGGATTTGGGGTTTTCAACTGGAGGTTCAAAAACAACTCCAGGTTTGGTTTTGGGTTTCGGGACAACCTGAGGATGGACATGTGCTGTACTTTGTGAGCTAGTAGGTTGCACTTGGTCCTTTGTCGCCTCAGGTTCACTTTCCACTACCTTCGGGAGAGAAGAAGAAGAGGTAGTAGGAATAGCAGGTCCATTATATGAAGCACAACTTCTGGTTGTGATCGCCTTTGCATCGCCCCTCGGATTAGCGATCGTGTTGCTAGGTAAAGTACCTGAGCCCGAGGGTCGATCATTTAAAGACTTCTTAATGTCAGAAATCTGGCTAACCAACAACCTGTTCATTTCCTCTTGGGATTTCATGAATTGCTTCAACAACTCATCAGATGATGGTCCAGTTGGAACAATGGCTTGATTTTGCACAGGAAAATTCTGGCCTCTATTGTTTGGATTAGGGCCTTGATTTTGGAAATTTCCTTGATTATTGCCATGAAAATACCCTGGGTTGAAATTTCCCTGACCTTGGTTTCTATTAAAGTTTCCTTGGTGTTGGAAGTTTTGACTTTGATTTTGAAAACCGTTATTTGGACTAAAATTACCTTGGTTTTGAAAACATTGGTTCGTTCTATTCTGATTTTGATTACGGTTTTGGTTTTGGTTGAAACCGGGAGGTCCAGGGTAGTGGTTAGGACGGTGGTTCGGGTCTATAGGAGCACGGTATTGGTTGCCCCCTGGATTAGAAATCCCGCCCACAGCGTTTGCTTCAAAAGGGTTACCATCGGTGGCCATACAGTTGTAATAGGCATGGGGGCCACCGCAAGTAACACAGACTTCCACTTTCTTAACTTCAGCAGGAGGTGAAGTTTGTGGAAAAGAAACTTTCTTTTGGTTGGAGAGAACCAAAGCTTGAATTGCTTCCGTGAGTTTTTCAATCTTAGCATCGGTGCTAGATTGACTCACGGGCGATGAAGTAGAAGGACCAACACTGACTTGGGAAACAACCGGTTTGCTTCGTGCAGTGCGGACTTTAGACTTGTTTTCAATGATCGCTAAAGCTTCTTTTACAGTTTTGCTTAAGAAATTTCCTCCAGCGGAGGAATTGAGAGAATCTTGATCAGATTGACTCACTCCATTAAAGAAAGTATCGAGTTGCATCAACTCGGAGAAACCGTGGTGAGGACATTTGCGGAGCAATTCCTTAAAACGATCCCACAATTCACTGAAGGATTCATCAAACTTTTGTGTGAATTTGATGATTTCATTTTTAAGACTCGTGGTTTTAGAAGGTGGATATAATTCGTTCACAAATTTCTTCACCAGGTCTTCCCATGTTTCGATTGATTGAGGGGGTTGTTTTTCAAGCCAAATCCGGGCTTGTCCCTCAAGAGAAAACGGGAACAGAAGAAGCTTGACAACATCTGTAGGGACATTCTTGTATTTGATGGTAGATGCAATCTTGTTAAACCATCGAATATGAGCATGAGGATCATCCCGCTCAAAACCATAGAATTGACTTGAGGTTACAAGATTCAGTAACCCGGTTTTGAGCTCAAAATTTTCAGCCACAATGGCTGGGATAACAATAGCATCTCCATACCCATCGATGGGTGCCTGGAGAAGCTCACACATAGGACGTTCTTCCGCCATGATAACGGAAGTAGTGTGAGCAGTCCGGATCTCAGATCCGACTGATGGGGCAGAAAGTCTACGGGCACGCCTTCTTGGAATCTTGACAAGCTCACGAAATGGGCTTACAGATCTAGAAGAGCGAGTGCGCATACACTAGAGTTAACTCTAAGAGATCTCAGAGTTAAGGAAAGGAATTATGAAAATGGGGTAAGAAGAATCTTTTTGAGTTTTATGGTTTTTGAAAAATAGATATAACAACAAATCCAATTAAAACAATATCGAGGCAAAACGACAGTGAACTTAAACCAATAATCACAAGATGAATGGCTTCTTTGAAAAAGGTACACCACTCACAAGGACACAAAGGCAAGTTTTAATCTTTGGTTCGGGAACTTATTATGGTCGTACCCCCAGTTAGGTAGTACACTGCCTTGGTTTGCGGTGGTAATTTTTTATGTTGTTATTATTAAACAAAGAAACGACAAATCTTTTTGTATTTTTATCTTTTATATATATAGAAACAAAAAGGAAAATATTTTTGTGTTTTATACGTTTTAGGATGTTTTTGGGTTTTTGGATTTTTTATAAGAAAATATATATAGATATAGATGGATGGTATGAACAAGGAGTGAATATTCAAATCACTAATCTGCTAAACGGAAGATAATTAGCACAGCTCCCCGGCAGCGGCGCCAAAATTTGATCGGCTCCCAAACGGTCAGTTTTATTACACAAGTCAACCACTTGTGAATGGTCAACCGTAATAAAAGCCAGACAGCTTGAGAACGCAATGCAATTAAGTCCAGAGGAGTTTAGTGTTTCCCCGGGTCGTTAAGTCCCAACGAGCTGTGCACTGAATCACCAAACGTATAGTGATCGGGTGAATTTGAACGGGAAAAGGGTTATGATTGATATTAAATGACAAAGGAAAAATGAAAGAAAATTAAAAAGATAAATTATATTAAATAAACGCTATCACTATTTTTAAAATGATGTTTTTGATTTTTCTTTTATAGAACTACGTAACGTACAAAAGAAAATGTGAAACTGAAACAATATTAATCCTAACAATATAAAAATGACATTTTTACAAACCTAATGATAAGAGAAAATTTTTAGAAAAAGAAAATTATTTTTATGACTATTTAATTAATTATTATTAATTAAAAACTATTTTTAACTATTTAATTATACCCTAAAATATAAGAAAATATGAAATAAAGCTAGAAAAGTGAAATTATGACTTAGAAAAATCTAAAATAACTAAAGAGAATTTTCAAAACTAATTTTGTATTTTTCTGATTATTTTTCTATTTTCTATGAATTAAAAACTATTTGAAACTACTTAAATTGCTAAAAATTACAAATTTAACTAAGAAAAATCTGAAAAAATATTTTTTTGACTTTTTATATTTATCTTAACCTAGGAAAAATGAAAACTTATTTTTTTGAAGCTTTTCTGATTTAATTGTATTAAAAGCTAATTAAAAAGTACTAAAAACTGATTTAAATGAGAAAAAATATCAAACAGTGCTGGAAAAATATGAAAAATTCAGGGAAAGTCTAAATTAATATTCTGATTCTAATAAAAATATAAAAACAGTGGCTTATGTGCAAGATAATACAGCTGCAGTGAAACTGCTTAAGTAATAAGCACTCAAAATAAGCACAAGGGACCAACTGAGAACCAAATTGTATCAGCAGCTAAAGTAAGCTAATATTACTCAAAAGCAACCAAATACAACTGCTCTTAACCTCTATTGAGCAGGAAACAAGTGTTGATGTGAATTGCTCTTAGGAACCAAAACAGTTTTTACCTCCTAACTTTAAGCTTAAGCACAAGCTTACCTAATAAGCAAATGTTAAATCTAGAACTTGGATTCAGTAAACAGCCAACCAAAGTTCTTGTAAACCAATTATGAGCCAATAACTATCTAAAATGAAACAGATATGATGACTGCAAAGTCCCTGCTTCACACTCAGTATATGCTGAGTGTGAACAGGGCATATAAGCTCTAAAAACAGGCTTCTAAACAGCTCAAGCTGATTTCTAAAAAATTATCAAAAATCACTTTTGACTTCTCAACCAGTTGAAATTCAATATTCCAAAATTACAAAAACTCTGAACCAGAAATGAATCCTCTAAAAATCACCCAAGTTGGGTGAAAACTGAGATTTCCAACTTTGACTTTTGAAGCAGTTTTGAGAAGTTTGACTTTTGTGAGTTTTGATGCTAATCTATCAACTGATTATGATGTTTTGAGCTATTATAAGACTTGATTAAGCTACTCCTATCAATTATGAACACAATGCAAGCTTTTGGTTTTTAAAAATTCTAACAGTTAAGAGACTAGGACAGATTCAAGATGATTTTGACTTTTAGAGTGTGCAGACACAATATTATGACTAGAATGGTTTTTACTGGACTAAATGAAACTACACCTTTCAAATCCAACTACTGATAAGCACTAGATCACCACAAAAGGTCAGATGCCAAACACTAGCTTAAGTGACTGGATTGCAAATTTAACTGACAAACTACTTATCTAGTACAAACCAATGCTTAATCTAACTTTGACTAACCTAAGTGAAGCATAATGCACTGATTTAAACAAGCACTTAACACAGAAGCTACAAGAACTAGATACTACAGGTTTGAGCTAAAAATAATGAACAACAAAGTAGAGATAGCTCTTACTCAAGTCCAGCTGATTTGTAGCCTAAACCAGAACCAACCTACACTAACCTAGTCTAATCCAAACCCATCCAAGCTCTGCATCAACCAAATTCCATAACCAAGTCCATTTGATGCTTCAGTTGACTTTTGTTGACCACAAACCAAAGTTGCTTGAAACTGAATTGTAAGCTTACCAAAAGCTATAAGTAGCTTCAATAAGCTTATTTGGATTTAAAAATAAGCTACTAAAAGCTTGGACATAAGAGTTTGAAACTGAATTTTTTAACAGTTAACATTAAAACATGAAATGTTGTTATAACATTGAATTGATACTTGAAATTGGATTATAATGATAAAACAACTTAATTTGAGTACATAAGAACAGAAGATTACAGCTTTGAACTTAAATTAAAACATTGATATTAAAAGCGACATATATGTGAAAAATAAAACTAAGTACTGCCCCTTCTCTCCTTCTTGTTCCTCTATTTATATGCAAAAGGTCTTCTTTCTCTCTCCTGAGCATTTCCCACTTTTTTCTATAGCCATTGGATCACTTGGGATAGATATTGGCCGTTTGTGGATTTTGGCGGGAAAAATGGTTTTGCCAGTTGGAGAGGTTGAGTGCAAGGGGGGAGAAAGCATTTAATGCTTCTTGGCTTGGGGTGTTTGGAGGGTAGGAATAGGGTGTGATGATGATGGAGTGTGTTGGAGGATGCAGGTGCAGGTGATGATGAGGGGGAAGGGAACCCGTGAGCGGGCTTTGACCAAGTTTGACTGAGGGAGTATTATATTAGACAGGGAGGTCAAATGTGGTTTGGCAGGGGGTCAATTGGCTTGGCAGGGGGTCAAGTGGTACAAAGGGTCAAGGTCCAAAGGGTTTAGGCTTGTATAATATCAAGGACCAATTTGTAATTTCTGATATTTGAGGGACCAAAACTGCCACTTTTGCAAAGTTGTTCCAAGGGACTAAAAATGACAAGTTTCAATAGTACAAGGACCATAATGGACATTTTCAAACTTCCAAGGACTATTTTTGCCAAATTTGAAACTTGAAGGACCAAACTTGTAATTTCTCAAAACTTTTGACATTTTTCACCAAAGGATTAATTATGACAACTTATGACTTTTAAAAGGACCTTTGGTGACTTTTCTTTTAAAATAAGTGCTCAGGGACTATTTCTGACAACTTTTGAAACTTGGGGGACTGAAACTGCCAATTATGCAAACTTAGCTCATTTTTCATCTGATTTTAAACATTTTGCTTCTGAAACATATTAAATGCAATTTTGAGATATTTTCAGTATTTTGATGCATTTCTGAGCATTTTTAAGTGTTTTGCAGTTCAGATTTGACCCAAAAATGATGAGTATTCACACACTCATCAATGCACGCCATGTTGGCAAAAGATAGCATAACAACAATGTTGAGATATGAACAATATGTAAATAACAAATTGAAATGTGTCGCGGAGTTAGCTAGAAACCGCGGTGTTTTATTAATACTTGCAAGTTTTTGTAAAAAGAAAAAAGATATTTGCCTAAGTAAAACAGAATGTAAATACACGGATATTTATTGGGCACTATACTAAAGTGCGGGGGTGTCCGTGCGCTGGGCCGTAGCCGTTCTTAGAGATAAAATCGTTTGAGATTGCAGATGTTCCATGTGCGTGGTAGCTCACGACCATCCATGTCACGCAGCTTGTAAGCGCCCTTTCCTAGTGCTTCAGTGACCTCATAAGGTCCTTCCCACTTCGGTCCAAGTTTTCCTGTATCTTCTGCATGGCTCGCATCATTGGCACGATATACAAAATCGCCAGGTCTGAATGAGATGCTTCGAACTTTAGCATCGTAGTATCCCTTTATTTTTGACTTAGCTCTCGCCTCACATATAGCTGCGCGCTCGCGCCTTTGTTCCAACAAGTCCAAGTCAATACGCCGTTCATCGTCATTGGTTGTAACATTAACTTCGGTAGTGCGAATAGTTGGCATCCCAATTTCGGCTGGTATGACGGCTTCTGTCCCATAGACAAGAGAAAAGGGAGTGTCTCCTGTGCTAATTTTGATTGTCGTGCGATGCGCCCGCAAGACATGTGATAACTCCACCACCCACCTCCCTTTGTGTTTGTCTAAGCGTGCTTTAATTCCTTCACCCATACTTCGATTTGCACGCTCGACTAAACCATTGGATTGTGGGTGTTTAACCGACGCGAAGTGCTGTAAAATATTTAGTTTTCACACCATTCCTTGAAAGGGTTGTCACAGAATTGTTTTTCGTTGTCCGATATGATTTCCCCAGGTAATCCGAAACGGCATACGATATTTTCCCAAACAAATCATTTTACCTAATTTCCTGTGATTGTCGCGACCGCCTTTGCTTCAATCCACTTAGTGAAATAGTCTACAGCCACTATAAGGAATTTCAATCCCCCTGCTACAACAGGGAAGGGGCCAGCAATGTCGATACCCCATTTATAGAATGGCCATGGCGACGTAATAGGTGTTAGCTCCTGTTGTGGTTGGCGTGGAATGGGTCTGTGAACTTGGCAGTCGCCACACTTTCGTATTAAGTCCTGCGCGTCACGGTGCATCGTAGGCCAGTAGTATCCTGACCGTAAAGCGCGCGCCACAACGGACCATGGTCCTGAGTGCATACTACATGAGCCAGCGTGGATCTCTCGTAGTACGTAATCTGCTTGAAGGGATCCTACACATCGAAGCCATGGTTGTAGAAATGAACACCGATATAGTATACCGTCCTGAAATTTAAACCTCTGTGATGTGCGCCATACTCGTCGGGCGTCCTTCTGCTCTTGGGGCAATATGCCCTTGCTTATAAACTCGACGATTGGAGTCATCCAGGTAGGACCTTGTTCCTCTATCACCGTGGATATCTCCATCTCCGAGATGGACATGCTCTTCAGAGTTTCCACCAATACTTATTTTGATAGGTGCACAAAGCTTGTGGATGCAATCTTGCTCAGTGCATCCGCCTTTCTATTTTCCCCTCTAGGAACTTGTTTGATGGTAAACCTGTCAAAGCCCTGGATTAGGGACTTGGTCTTGTCGAGGTATTGAATCATGTTTTCCTCTTTTGCCACATACTTGCCCAACACAAGGTTGGCTACCAAACGGGAATCTACATTTGCTTCTAGGTTGCGTATGCCCATTCGAGCTGCAATGCGTAGTCCAGCAATCAGGGCTTCATACTCTGCCTCGTTGTTTGTTGCTGTGAATTCAAAACGCAGTGCGTAAGTGAATTCCATTCCCTCTGGACTCGTGAGGACAAGGCCTGCGCCTGACCTGTCCACGTATGAAGATCTGTCTGTGAATAAAATCCATGGTTCTTGTGGTTCCCCCTTGCTTTGTGAAGGTGTATCATCAGTCTCTGGTTTTTCGATGATGAAGTCTGCTAGTATCTGCCCCTCAATTGCAGTGCGCGGTCTGTAGGAGATGTTATGCTCACCTACCAACACGCTCCACTTCTGTAGTCGTCCCGATGCGTCAGGTTTGGAGATGATTTGCTTGATAGGTTGGTCTGTGATCACCGCTATTGGGTGCGCCTGGAAGTACCTGCGCAGCCGTTTGGCAGCGAATACTAATGCCAAGACCAACTTCTCCATTGCGCTATAGTTAACCTCCGTTTTCTTGAGTGCTTTGCTTACAAAATATACTGGTGTTTGTACTGAATTCCTATCCGTCAGTAGCACCGCGCTGACTGCTCCATGAGTAGCAGATAAGTACAAAATTAATTCTACCCCTGGACGGGGCGCGACTAGCGTGGGGAGTGCTGCTAGGTGCTGTTTAAGCTGTATAAAAGCTTCTTCTGCCTCCGTAGTCCAGCGAAAATCTCCCTTTTTTGTACACTTCTTGAGCGTTTTGAAAAGGGGGAGTGACTTATCTGCTGATCTGGATAAGAATCTGTTCAAACCGGCTAGTTTTCCATTCAGAGACTGGACTTCTTTCAACGTGCGCGGTGAAGGAAGTTGGATGACAGCCTTCATTTTTTCTGGACATGGTTTAATGCCATCGGGCTCTATCAAATATCCCAGGAACATGCCTTCTGTAGCGCCAAAGGTGCATTTCTTAGGATTTAACTTCATGTTGATCTCTCGTAGTGTCTTAAATGTCTCTTCAATATCGCGCACCAATTCATCCTCAGTATGGCTTTTTATGACAAGGTCGTCAACGTAAACCTCTAGGTTGCGGCCCACCTGTTTTTCAAATGCGTTATCTACCAATCGCTGGTAGGTGGCGCCTGCGTTTTTCAAGCCAAAGGGCATCTTAGTATAACAATAGACGCCTTGGCTTGTATGGAAGGCCGTTTTTTCCTCATCTTCTTTAGCCATCTGGATTTGGTGGTATCCTTTGTATGCGTCCAAGAAGCATTTAAATGGGTATCCGCACAAAGATTCTATCTTCCAGTCTATCTCTGGTAGTGGGTAGCAGTCTTGTGGACATGCTTTGTTGAGATCCGTGAAGTCTACGCACGTCCGCCAACTACCGTCGCTCTTCTTGACCATCACTGGGTTGGAAAGCCAGTCATGGTAATAGACTTCTTGCATGATACCTGCATCCACAAGTTTATGCACTTCTGCCAGAATTGCTTGTGCGCGCTCTGGAGCCTGGCCGCGCTTCTTCTGTCGTACTGGAGAGTATCCTTGTCGGATTTTCAACTTGTGTTCTGTAATCGAGCGTGGTACACCGGTCATGTGATTTGGTTCCCATGCAAAGATATCCAGATTCTTTTGCAAGAGTGCGCACACGGCTGCCCTGCCGTTATCAGACAGCGATCCCCCGATCGATACTTCTTGCTCTGGGTAATCAGGATGAATTGCGACCCTCAGGTTTGATACTTTAGTTGCGCGCTGTTCTGAAATGTGTGCCGTCTCACATGTAATCGTGTTACATTCTCTAGGTGGTACGATGTTATTGTAAAGAGTAACAATGCCTCCCTCCACCGGGAACTTGAGGATCCCATGTGCTGTAGACGGTACTGCGCGCAAGGCTGATATTCGTGGTCTTCCAATAATGCCATTGTATGGCGAAGGGGATTTGATCACCATAAAATTCATCCAAGCTGTTGTGGAGTGTTCCTTATTACCAACATTGACTAGTAGGCATATTTGCCTCATGGGCCATATCTTTTCTCCTGTAAAACCAGTCAACGACGTCATGACCGGGCTTAAATGACTTTGTATCTATAACAACCCGTAAAATTTCGGATTATTTTAATAATATTTATCGCGTCAGAAAATTCAAAACAATTATTTTCTGAACAAATGCCAATATCTAAAATTTAAAACCGAGAGGTCATCTCGTTTCCTTAGAAATAAGACTCCGCTTTTCCACTATGTATCCGTATAATAAAGGTGAAATTTATTATTGTCCAAGTTAAAATTTAAGCGTACATAAGCTTAATCCATTAGTTATTCCGCATACTGCAGCGCGGTAGCATACAAAACTAAAAATAAATACTAAGATAAGAGAAAAATACACTTTTTATCAATCACTAATGGTTTCCGAAGGAAAACGAGAAGTTATCTCGTAAATTCAAAAAGTCACGGCACCGCACGCATACCGACACCAAATTAATAACGGCAAACTATTATAATCAAATTCCAACATAATAAAGATGTCATATTATTACACTCATAAAATCGCTCCTAAAAATATAACTTTTATATTTTTCGGATACCGGGAAGGTACGTGTACAAATAAACTCGACAAAACACGGAGTACCGATTATACTGTTTTATCAAATAAAACAAAACAAAAAAAAAGATAGTTGGCATCTCTCTTCCTCCCACACACGACAAAAGCACAAAACTCAGAAAATGAAAAGATATCCAAATCTCATCTTCAACCTCTACTCTTAGCTACCCACCTAGATCGAATCTTCCAAAGAGGGAAAGCCCAACATGTTATCCCATCATATCCTCCTCTTTCTTACCAAAACCATGTAAGTTTTTGATCTCTCCAAATCCTCTCTTTGATGCGCCGGCTATGGTTCGAATAAGCCAAGAAGGGAAGTCACGCATGCAATGGACCAAGAAAGAAGAATAAGAGCTTTCCATTTACTTCCCTACAAATAGAAAAGAGTTATCACAGTTTTTCACTCATCACTCTCAACATCTCACAAAAATTAGGGTTCTATAAAACAAAGGGGTTTTCAAAATTGATAAGGGGGTTTTGTTACTTGGGATATAGAGAGTTTAAATCAAGCTTCAATTCGTTCAAGTCCAACTATTTCGCGCTCAATTCGAGTCTTCTTGTGTTCGGTTCATCCCACCCACAACCCAACTGTTTTCTTGTAAGATTTATAGTTATTGTAAATTTTTATTTGCTATTTTAATTTTTAATTTGTGTTACTCCTTTTGTTCGAACATGTAATCAAATGAAATTTTATTTCATGTTATAATTAATTATTGTTGTTGTTGTTGGCAAACAATAAAATAAAACAAGATGTGTAAAAGAAAGTTTATAATGGCTCAAGATTGGAAAGTGAAATTTTATTTGTTTTGCTACTAGACATATCGCTAAGCTTATTAGACTAAAATAATTTTTGGGTTAAATTGTGTTTGGTTTGATGTCGAGGTCGAACCTCAACTGTCTAAGCATTTGTATATGCTTTGTAGTTGGAGGGTTCCTTTTTTTGTGTCTACTGTCGAGAACCACTACCCAAACAGTGGGGATTGTTTGGTTATTTGCGTGCTTGGTCAAAAACCAAGATGGGTAAATATTGCTTCACTTGACCCATCTCAAAAGCCACTAACAATATTTAAAGGTGTTCATCTTTGCTTATTATTTCGGGTCAAAATAAAATCAAGACATAAAATTTAACTCATTTAGTTAATTGTGATATTTGACGTTAAGCACAAGTCCAACCACAGTTGTTGTTTTGTTCAAAGGAGTCTATATGAGTGGGTATAATCAAGTCATAAAAGTATTTAGTTAGTTTTCTTGAGTCACCTAAGACCCCCCGAGGATGTTGTCACCTTGTCTAACAATTATATCTCGAAGAACACTCGTAAGAGCCCCACTACGTACATAATCAGTTTTCAGTTTAGGCTTGCGTTCGGTTGCCCTTCTCGCGTCAATCCTATGACAGAAACATAAGTTCCAAAACAGCTCATAAAGAGCGCGTTCCATTCGCTGAATTTTCTGCACCAAATGGTGCGTTTGGTTGCTGAATTTTCTGCACTAATTAGTGCGTTTGGTTGGCTGAAATTCTGCACCAACGGGTGCATTTGGTTCTGCGTTTAGCAGCCCCAACAGGGGTGTTAGTCTTGCTGTAGCGGGAGTGTTTTGTTCTACTTGTCTCCAACCCACTAGAGATGTTTTGTTCTACTTGCTTTCAGCCCACTTGGGCGTTAAAATTTCCGTGTTGTCTCGAGTTTACATCCGACTCCAATCCTGTCTTGTTCGACTTACTACCCATTCCGTATCGACTTATCATGCACATTTAAAAACAATTGATAACTAAACTGTTTCAAGTAAAATCTATTAAATATAGGTTCTGTTTGATTGCTTATTTGAACACAACAAATGGGGTACGTTTGGTACTACAAAGCATTAATAAACTTATTGTTAATTTCTAGTTTTTGGACTTAAACATGTTTATGTTTGCACTACTTTTGGACCGAGAATAATAGTTGAGCCGACAACCCAAAGACGAGCCCAACTAGTGTTCATGATCTACTTTTTAATTAATGTGGTCTATTTTAACTTATCTAGGCTCATTGTGACGTACTTCCATTTATTCGAGTTTACTACACGATTTAAAACGGCTTGTCATACAAATATAAAAATGGTCACATTTAGTTATTTCGGGAAAAATAAAACGTATATACGGGTGATGCCCGATTTTTATAAAAATATATATACTTGGCGTATTTTACACAAAGCCAATCAAAAGGCAAAAGTAATCTATTTTGCATACGATCTTTTTCACTAAACCCTTATATATACGTGTACATAAACTATTCTACTAATTCAAACCAAACATGTTCTTAAAAGCAGGTATTGTGAATATTCCTAGTGAAATATATTTAAAACTTGTCGAAACATAGTTATCTTGTTAATGTAACCACGTTATATTTTATAAACTATATATAAAGATTAGGTTGAGACTTAAATTTCTTTAAAATGAATACATTTATTTTAAAGGCTAAATGTCATGAATGTATATATATACGCGTAATATACATACAAGTCTCCTTCATTCGCACCGTATACATCTCATAATATATGTACTTTTCTTTCCGGATGTCATCATTCGATCTCATTCGCTCTAAATATCCTTCCAAGTATTATCATTTGGTCATCATTAAACCAAAGTCATAATTCTTTCTTCGAGATTCCTTCCATGTCATATCCTCATAAGCCGAGATCAACCAAAATCTTTGTAAATTATTCTAATATAAATGATGCCACATAAACAACAACAACAACAAAACAAACATTTAAAAATTTATAAAGTTAGTTAAACTTTATCGAGTCTTAAACATGAAGACTAAATTGCCGTATTAATTAGGTTGCGTGTCGGAGCCGTGCACTATCACTCCTTGATTTATTTCCCTTTAGACTTCTTATTGCACATTGCCAAGGTGAGTTTCATAGCCCCTACTTTTAACTATTTTATACTTGTTTTGGGGGAAGATACAAGCTCATTTTACTTAAAACATTTTACTTGTGCATTCCATGCATAATATGCTTTTACATGTTCAAAGTTTTCATCATACATAGATGTTTTATAGAGCATACCAAAACCTTTGACCTAGTATATTACGCTGCTTAGCCTAAGACTTTAGATCCCAAATTGCCCTTTTCATGAACCGTTAATTCCTGCTGGGAAGCGCGAATGTTATAAATAGATCTATTGAGGGTGACTCCTTTGTTCGGTTGACCCCGCTTGGGTCAAGGTGAAACATATAACATGTCGGGACCGAGTGTATTGGGATAAACACTCGCCATGGGCTCTGTATTTGTATGACTTCTTTGTGCATACATGAACTGTCGTAGCTTCGGTTGCATGAACTTAGTGCTAGCGTAATACATTCAATATATGACATTATATTCGTTGTAATGTACATATACCCTACTTATGGTCCACTAATGAAATCTCTTTTATGAAATCCTTTTATGAATTGAAATCATAAACTTTATGACATTATGCAAGACGTAATGATCATCAAGAACCAAATTTGAAACAGTGTACTGAAATCTCTTTTTAAATAAACCTATGAACTCACCAGCGTAAGCTGACCCCTTTTAGCATGTATCTTCAGGTTTTGAGGTGATAGCTTATCTTTGGAGGCGCAAGGCAAAGGCATGGCATGGTCATAGACGTCTCTGATTTATGTATTGGGACCACTTGTTTATAATGGGCCATTTTCCGCACTAATCAATAATGTAAACATTGTTTTTAAGAAATGAATAAAAGTTTATTCATAAAAATCCGTTGTTCTATGCTTATGTTGTGATACCAATTTAGTAGCATCCCAAATACTTGTATGCTTCTGCTAAGCCATTTTGGGGGTGTTACAGATTGGTATCAGAGCCTAGGTTATAGAGAACTGGGTATTTTTAAAACCTAGACTATAACCACTTTTACAAAAACTAAAACCTATGACCGACACGTGCCTGCCTGCCAAGCCGATGCCTCACTTATGATCCTGTTGAGATCATACTTGATAAGATACATGTTTTATCACTGCTCACCTAGTTTCATTATAGGTTATAATTATTTTTCCCTATACGTATACTTACGTATCACAGCACTACACCTTTCTCTCGCATAAAGAGAATTATTGTTCTAATCCTTCAAGACAACCTTTAAAAGTATTGTGACATATTACTAGTGTAACTAAGCTAAGTATTTCAAAATTCATTGAACCTCGGGTGAATGTAGACTGATCACCTATATTCAACCAGGGACAGTGGGACATAGCCTGATCACCTATGTCCGACTTTGAGGTGAATTTTGCAGTACTTAGGATAGTTATAATAGCCTTATGTCAAGTGAGAAAATGATAATATTTTGATAAACATGTGACATTTCAGTAAACCACACATTGACGGTTACCCTGAAGCCACACACTGGCGTCCCACTATCCTTTAAACACAAGCCACTCACTGGCATACAATAATCACAAGCCACTCATCGGCATACCCTAATCACAAGCCAATCACCGGCATACCCTAATCATAAACCACTCACTGGCATTTCCTAAACACAAACCACTCACTGGCATTCCTTAAACATAAGTCACTCACTGACATTCCCTAATCACAAGTCACTCACTGGCATTTCTTAGTCATAAAACACTCACTGGCATCACAATATCTCTTAATCATAAGCCACTCACTGGCGTCATACTACTTCTTAATCATAAACTTTATAATTTCATATCACAATCGGGTTATGTTATAGTCACTCCTACCCCAAACCTTACATTCCATGGACGAATCAAACCATTTTAGGAACAACCTTCTAATAGCACCTATGAGAAAGATACAATAAACCTTTGGCAAAATTTTAGAAGGGCATGATAGAGGACCTATAATCCCACTGAAACTTGAAAGCTTTACGCCCTACCTTAAGAATTAAAAACCTAGAAGCTCCACATACCTTTTAAGAATAACCGTGCCTACCTTGTCACTCTACTACAAACAAAAGAGTTATCATACAAACTATTTCCGATTATCCCTCAAACCATATTAACCAAATACTTCATGAATCATTCTACAAACCAAATTACCACCTTACCATTACACCATAAAGTAAACTACAATTCTACCCATACCTTACCAAAATAAAGTGTTCCTTAATAATTTGAAAGGTATTCCAGAACCATTCTATTGGTTACTTATGTCCTCGAAATGTGTTTCAAGTTAATACCCCATAAACAGAAATGATCAATGTCCTCCTTGGTAACTAAGCCTGACCCTAGAATGTATCCTACGCCGCTACCTAAAACCATAGATAACCATGAGGTTCATCAACATTAAATCCCATATCTTACCCAACTTAGACAAACTAAACCCTACCCGTAGCTATGGGTAAAGGTTATATCCTGCTACGCATCCTTGCTGCATTAAATTTTTCAAATTGGAGGATTCTCCTTTAAAATTCAACATTATTACTTTCCAAATCCTTAATTAAAACAAGAAAAAATGCTGAAACACTAAAAGTTTCGCAAGACCTTCTTATACCCCCCTATAATTAAGAACTGGTTTTACAATCTTTTGAAAATGTGTCATTTTTACACATTATCGATTTTGAAATCTAGTTTTAGTCAACCTTGTATAAACATTTAGTCGAAAGAAAAATTCGAAAACAAATGTTTCTTCATTCTTTAAAGAAGAAAACACACAAACCCGTAGCAAACCTCAAGAATCAACCTATATACTTTAGAATCATGAAACACCATAAATGGGTACGCTTTTATAAGACCTTGAGAAGTTAGAAGTGCCCCTACTAACAAAACAGTGAAACCCTATAACATCAAGAATTAGAACTTCCCCTCAATGAACCTACCCCAGGAAAAACCATGACTCCTCATATAGAGGATGTGCTACTAACATAACACCTAGGTACCCATACCCAAAGAAAAAAAAAATAGAACAACCTAGGGAAAATCCAAACTTGTTCCAAATACCATCACCTCGTTCCCGACACCCTATCGGGTAACGTAAACTGAGATCCGGGACGGATCTCCTGTAAGGTGGGTAGACTATAACAACCCGTAAAATTTTGGATTATTTTAATAATATTTATCGCGTCAGAAAATTCAAAACAATTATTTTCTGACAAAATGCCAATATCTAAAATTTAAAACCGAGAGGTCATCTCGTTTCCTTAGAAATAAGACTCCGCTTTTCCACTATGTATCCGTATAATAAAGGTGAAATTTATTATTGTCCAAGTTAAAATTTAAGCGTACATAAGCTTAATCCATTAGTTATTCCGCATACTGCAGCGCGGTAGCATACAAAACTAAAAATAAATACTAAGATAAGAGAAAAATACACTTTTTATCAATCACTAATGGTTTCCGAAGGAAAACGAGAAGTTATCTCGTAAATTAAAAAAGTCACGGCACCGCACGCATACCGACACCAAATTAATAACGGCAAACTATTATAATCAAATTCCAACATAATAAAGATCTCATATTATTACACTCATAAAATCGCTCCTAAAAATATAACTTTTATATTTTTCGGATACCGGGAAGGTACGTGTACAAATAAACTCGACAAAACACGGAGTACCGACTATACTGTTTTATCAAATAAAACAAAACAAAAAAAAAGATAGCTGGCATCTCTCTTTCTCCCACACACGACAAAAGCACAAAACTCAGAAAATAAAAAGATATCCAAATCTCATCTTCAACCTCTACTCTTAGCTACCCACCTAGATCGAATCTTCCAAAGAGGGAAAGCCCAACATGTTATCCCATCATATCCTCCTCTTTCTTACCAAAACCATGTAAGTTTTTGATCTCTCCAAATCCTCTCTTTGATGCGCCGGCTATGGTTCGAATAAGCCAAGAAGGGAAGTCACGCATGCAATGGACCAAGAAAGAAGAATAAGAGCTTTCCATTTACTTCCCTACAAATAGAAAAGAGTTATCACAGTTTTTCACTCATCACTCTCAACATCTCACAAAAATTAGGGTTCTATAAAACAAAGGGGTTTTCAAAATTGATAACGGGGTTTTGTTACTTGGGATATAGAGAGTTTAAATCAAGCTTCAATTCGTTCAAGTCCAACTATTTCGCGCTCAATTCGAGTCTTCTTGTGTTCGGTTCCTCCCACCCACAACCCAACTGTTTTCTTGTAAGATTTATAGTTATTGTACATTTTTATTTGCTATTTTAATTTTTAATTTGTGTTACTCCTTTTGTTCGAACATGTAATCAAATGAAATTTTATTTCATGTTATAATTAATTATTGTTGTTGTTGTTGGCAAACAATAAAATAAAACAAGATGTGTAAAAGAAAGTTTATAATGGCTCAAGATTGGAAAGTGAAATTTTATTTGTTTTGCTACTAGACATATCGCTAAGCTTATTAGACTAAAATAATTTTTGGGTTAAATTGTGTTTGGTTTGATGTCGAGGTCGAACCTCAACTGTCTAAGCATTTGTATATGCTTTGTAGTTGGAGGGTTCTTTTTTTTGTGTCTACTGTCGAGAACCACTACCCAAACAATGGGGATTGTTTGGTTATTTGCGTGCTTGGTCAAAAACCAAGATGGGTAAATATTGCTTCACTTGACCCTGTAGGATCGTATATTTATGTGTTTGATGATTCGGGTGGTCTTGGGAGATCAAAATACATGTTAGCCATTAGAGAGAGAAAGTTAGAGAGTTGGGTGTTTTTTTGGTAGAGAGTTACTTCACAAAATGTAGAATATTAGATTGAAAGCACCACCCCTTCCATGGATGGAAGGGGTATTTATAGTTACATGAGAAACGACCTCCTATCGGCCTGTGGATCAGGGATACAGTGGGTAAAGACCCGTCCTTCCTCCACGGTGTTGCACTACACTATTCTACGCTACAAATTAACTAATTAACTACTACATAACGTAAATAACTACAAATCTACGAGCTAACACATGCTAGACTATAATTGGGGTGACCGACTCTTTAACATGGAATTTTTTAATTCCTAACAATCTCCCCCTAAGGGAGGTCACCCCATGAAATACATTTTTGCTTCCTAGCATTCTATCTTTGACTTCGTTCTGGAGCTCGTAGACTTGAATTCTTCAATTTCTGCAATCTTTGTGCTTTTGTAGTGATTCTTCAAAGTCCGCATTGATTTGTACTTTCAGTGGAGGCCTTTAACTGATCCACATCTTTGATGATCTTCGAGCTTTCTTTGAGATCATCAGCCACAGTAAATCTCTCTGGATCATCCATAGTAGTGTTGCCTTCATGTGAAGTTGTGACATTTGGACCGACATGCTCACACTTTTGAATCATGACATCTTTCCATCAGAGTAGCGGAAGCCTTACTGGTTCATGATATTTGCAGCAGCGTAGCAGAAGCATAGTATAAAAATATCATAACCAGGTTATTTAGATATGCACCAGTCATGATTTCTTCAATTAAGTGTGGTTGCTGTGAACATGCGGCTTTGGATTGACTCCTCAATTCTGATCAGCTGCAATCGTCGGGGTGTACCTGCATACGACAGTTAGCAATAAAGCGCACGAAAGTGTCTTTGATCACTTTCGTTGAATTGAGGTACACGGCCCACGGTTCCCCGTTGATCAGTACAAGTACTGCCTGTGATCAGGTAGGATTCCTAAGAATCTCCTTGACAGGGTTTCGCAGCTGTTCTAGCTGTTCTCAAACCGGAACGTCTCAAAGAAGACAACACGGAGTGAGTGAACCAGCGAATTGAGATTCACTGATTGATGAAAAATGATTTAAAAAACAATCGTGTATTGCTTGAAGAAAGAGTTTTGCAATACAACGAAGGTTTTATGAGAAAGATCAATTTTCAATCAAAATACTTTTTGTATTAGAGAATGAGTACACATTCGATGTGCTAGCGAAAAGAAGAGATTCGCACATCGAACGGTTTTTCTAAAAGTATTTTTCAATCATATATACTTTTTGAATTTGAAATGAATACACATTCGACGTGCTAGAGAAAAGAAGGTTTTCACATCGAACGGTTTTTCCAAAAGTATTCGTCAATTCCATTCCTGGACCAAGGTTGATTCAAGAATGAATCTCCCCATCGTTTCTATCCAGTTGTCACAAGCTTGATCTTTTGCAAGATTTCACATGTCACCCACCAAGAGCTTGTTAGATGTTGGCTCTAGAAGGATTTCCATCTTCATTGTGAATATTTTTACATATCACTCGGATGTTCTGGCAATACCACAAGGATAATGCGTAGGACTCTTAATATATACTTACTTTCCACATTGTGTGAAACAGCAAGTCTTCAAGAATTTAGTGTCCTAATGAGATATTGTGGATGATCTCTTGGCTCTAGACTCAATAGTGCTCATTTGGTTCCTGTGCCGGAGACTAGGGAGAGGGTCTCCTTCTTCAATATCAACAATCTCTAAGAGAAAGTCGATAGATAATGTCGGTTCCCCGTGAGAATGAAACAAGCCCTTTTAAGAGGAACTTGAGTAGTTTGGGAAGTTTAGTGCAGTGCGTCACTGGGTCCATGACGTCTTGTCTTCAATACCGGCGTTACCTTAGTAACCACCAGTAGCATATGTATTGAACCCGGTTACTGCCCTAAGGTTGAATTGATGGAGGGCTATTTCTTTTCACCCTTTTCTCATTCATTTCTTTTTCATTCTTCAACCCCTTCAGTGCTTACCGAGACTTCATTACTAGAACCTTGTTGGGTTTAATCCAGTACTAGCTCTGTCTCAGTCCGCACTCTTCCCATTTCTCATTTTTCTCCTTTTTTCAATATACCTAAGGACTCTACACTATCTAGTGGATTGTGCCTGGGTAGATCCCTCCGGCTCTGGCGGATCGTGGGAACAAATACCTAACCTAACCATCCTTATAACACCATGCATAAAGTAAATTTGGTCGGTCTTTTGGTATTGTTCATTCCTTCTCGAAACCAATTGAAAAATCATTTGGAAAACCAATCAAGGTACTTGTGATACGAGATCAAAACATTTTGTACCTTAATAGTTTTGATCATTTAGAAAACCTCCCCCTCAACATGTGCGTATGATTTAGAAATTGTTTAGCACAAGGAGGCAAGAGGACTTTGAAATATTTTCTTTGATCACAATTTTCATACGAAAAAGCCATTTGATTTTCATGGTAAAATTCTCCCCCTCAATATGTGCATAGGATATTTTAAAACATTTTATCACATAGAGGCAAGAGTTCTTTTGAAGCACATCCACAATCACAAAATCCATTAAGAAAACCATTTGAAAACACAATCAAGGTACTTTATAATCTCTTTTTAAAAAAACTTTTGTACCTCGATGGTTTTGCTCCCCCTCAATATGTGCTTCGAGATTCGAAAGCGTTTAGCACATATGAGAGAGCAGCCTGCACAACTGAATCAAAACGATCAACTTTTATCAAATTTCATTATTAAATCACAAATTCTCCCCCGATCAACAATATCAAATCCTTTGAGATTTTGGATCCCAAGTGATTTAATAAGGTTTAGAAAACATGGGAGAAAATGTGGCCTTGTTTAAATACTCATATGGTTTTTGGATAAATCCTCCTCCTCAACATGTGCATTATGTATATTGAAATCGTTTGGCACATGGAGGCAGGAGTGCCTTTAAAGGACTAAAACCAATTCCATTTAAAACAAATTTGAGATTTAAAATACGATCTCTACCCCGATCAGAAATATCAAACCATTTGAGATTTGTGATCCCAACTGATTTAAATCATTTATAAAATTTTGGGGAAAGACGTGGCAAGATTCAATTTTGAAAGATGACAGACATGGACCATTTTAAGACATTAAAGATTGCTAGTGTCAGGTATGATAGTTTTTAAGAGATCTTTTAAGTAAAACAAAACAATTTCACAATCAAACAAGAACAGAAAAGATTTCATTTTGAAAGACCTTGATTCTAAAGAAAAAATCATACCATGACATAACATTAAATCTTTAGATCACCACTTTTTGTTGTACAAAAACGGACTTTTTGAAGATATATTGTATGAAAATATTTTAAATTAAATCACTCTCCCCCTCAATCGATGACCGAAGTCGATAATTGAGTGACTTAAGTTTTGATAAAATGAAGTCCGGTGATTTTCAAAATTTAGTCCAATATATTTTCAAAACAATATATTCCATTTTCAAAACAATTTATTCAATATTCAAAATTGTTTAAAAATGGTATCCTGCACAAAGATACGTTAGTGGTTGAGAAGCTTCCGTTGTTGTTGTTGTAGGGTTGGAAGAAAAACCGTCTGCAAATGCAGTGAGACTTCTTCTTACGTTGCATTTTGAATGCCAACTGAGGTCCAATTAAGCTCCGTTTCTTCACTTGCTGAAGAAAACCATCTGCTGATGCAGTAAGACCTCTTACGTTGCATTTCATGCCAACTCTCCATTGAAGTCCAGTTAAGCTCCGTTTCTTCATTTGTCAAGCCAAGATATAGTTACCCTTTCCTTTCGGCATCCAATCATCTTCAATTGTGGGATCCGGATCGGGAACATTCTTATAACCAATATACCGGCATACGTTAGTGAACACACATACAAATATATGGTGGTCGACAACACCCAAACAGCAATCGACTAATAAAAGTCAATCCAACATATCAATCAGATCATGTAAGGTATGGGAATAAAGTGTTTCTCAAACTCTAATCATCTAAACCTAACAATCATATCCTAGAAACCTAGTCCTTCAACATAGGCAATTATATTTTTTCAGATAAGCACGTAGGATAATTAAGAAAGTCCGTTAGATGATATAAATTTGAAAACATTCTCCCCCTCAATCAATGACTTATTTTCTGAAAAGATTAAAAGCGCTGAAGTCATTGATTGAGTTTTCAATTTTCACAAAAACTCTGAATCTGATAGATTTACAAGCAACTCATATACCACCATTTTAGAAAACAACAAATATTTTTCTGAAGAATTTATAGACGGAAAAATATTTGAGTAGGAACAGCAGTCCTTCGACATACTTTCCTCATTTGTTTTTAGGAAAAGTGCACGAAATATTTGAAAAATTGGTTTAGCGCAACACTTTCCTTTCTTTTGAAGAGCGGGTTGCTATCTGAAATAATAGCAAACCATGGTTTAAGCACGGGTTCCAGTCTGAAGAAACTGCAAGCCATATTTTGAGACATGTTTAGAAAAAAAATATTTACACCTCCTGCTCGAACTTCATCTAAAGTCCCGTGCCATTATTGAATGACATTTCTAAGACCGCAGATGTTATCGATACCAGAAGACATGTCTTTAGAAAACATATTTTTGGTATTTTTCAAATTTTCTGATTTTTATGGGTTTTTGTTGGTTTTATATTTTTCTATTTGGTTTTTTTTTTTTTTTTTTTAATAAATATATACAAAGATAGAGAAGATGATATAGTTAAAGAGGATGATGATACGAGTACCGAGATAAGGATATCGAGCAGCACGTCGTAGAAGATAGAATTCGTCATCTCTTAAACATCCACCACCAAAGCTTCCAAGGGCTCTTGAATAGAAAGAAATAGAACCATCTGAAAGAGAGACTCTGGCAGCTTCCCCCCAAACCGAAAATCCTTAAGATGAGCAGATTCGAAGCTCTATTTCAAGCTTGCTTTAGCCAGGTGCACAAGAAAGCACACCATTATCATAAATCCCGCTGCTCCATTTAAGAAAGATAATCGAGGATCTCCATTCGGGGTTATATCATCAACAAGAAGAACAGCAACGTATCATCCCACTCATAAATAATCTTCTCAAATTTCTTTTTCCCACTGAAGTCTGAAGCGATCCATTCCAAAAAGGTGTCAAGAGAACACTTCCCCCACGTAGTTGAATTGATGCAGTCAGTCTCTTTGTATAATGCTCACGAACTCTCCCAAATACACATCATGAGGGTAATGAAGAACAACTCCCCAATGTTCACATCTTTCGTCCCTGATGAATGTGTATGAAGCTCAAGAACCTGAAGTACACCAATATCCAAGAACTCTCCCGAATACACATCATGCCCGGAAGGAAAACACCTCCCCAATGTTTGTGGTAAACAATGGCTTTCTTCCCTGATGATCGTGTATGAAGCTCAAGGACCCGAAGTACACACATTCCCCAAAGAGAGAACAACCGATAACATTGAAGAAGCAGGCCGAATCACTAATTATCTCTGCGGGTGACAATCTCTGCGGATGTCAACACCGGAATAAGTGATTATATCTCTGAATCACAGATTAAGCCCTTAAGTAAAACAGCTGAGCATCCCCAATGTACACAATCTCTCTCCCCTGATGATTGCGATAACATCGAGATCATCACACACCAGTGTACCTCATTCATCTTCAGAAACTAACTCTAACATCACATCCCCCACCTAGTTGGAATAAACACTAAACGCCATGAGTCAAACCTTGAGTTTCTCTGCGGTAATGACATTTGTCTTCCCGGGATATCTTCAATCACTTAGAAGTATTAAGTTCATCAAGTTTGCTCGCGTTTAGATACGTGTCTCCTTCTCCCTTGCTGGTTTTGACACTTCAGAATCAGCAACACCTTATAATGCCCAAATACTTGAAATTTGTTGAGAAGATCGCTTGAAGTCTTTGTGAGAATCAACATGCTAAATAATGTGAGCAAGTCTAATTGGGGATTAAATTTGACATATCACATTCCCCCAATTAGTGCTCTCCCCTATACCGACAATCTTTTTGATAAATGCCCAGATTAAGAAGAAGTCTTTAGATCATTAAATGCAACTCGTCTTTAGTCTTCTAACATGTAGCAGAAAATGTAGAACAGACTGTAGACTCGACCTTCTTCAAGATTGTCCAGTTGGGGAATAGAAAGCTAACATCTTCAACTCACCAAAAACAAGAACATCACCAAAAAGCATCCCAATCAACTTACATCTTGCAAATCCCCTTAACTAAAATCCCTCCCAATCAAACAAGAACAGAAAGATGTTCATCAAGGAAATCAGCAATCAGGCCGCAACGAACACACGAAATGGTAACACCAAGCAAACAATCACATCAAACAAGAACAGAAGGTTGTTCGGAATCATCATGTTGATGTGCACGTGAAGCATTAACCGGAAGCACTTTGTCAATAAACTCATCAATCCGAGTGAAGATGTCAACCAACGGCTCTTAGACGAAACACCATGTAAAGATGATCCGATCAGTAGAAGCTCGGTTCTTACATGAGTTTGGAGCCGTTTGACCATTTATTCTCATATATCAATCAACCATGCAAAATTATCACACTTCTTCTCCCCCTCAAGAATTGCATACGGAGATGCCATTCTTGATTAAACAAGTGAAAATCATCCAAATGTAGTCAATTCACACTTCTCCCCCGCAAAATTAGCACAGGATGTCGCCATCGTCATCATAGTTGAGCAAGTGGAATAAGAAAACAATCATTGGTAGTCCGGTTCACTTGATAAATGAAAGCGCACGGAAAAAGCATGAAGCATGTTGATGAGAATGGTCATTAATGAGAAGATTTCTCTTCTTTCGAAGATAAAGCGCACTGACACGTACACTTTTCTTTTCTTTGAGGAACGAGGCATGAACTGTTGTGTTCATACGTCATAAGAAGATTTCTCTTCTTTCGAAGATAATGCGCACTGAAACGTACACATTTCTTTTCTTTAGAGTACGAGGCCTGAACTGATGTGAACAGACGTCATAATCTCTCTCTTTTCTGCTCTCTTAGCAAAACATGTAATCATCCCCATTATCATTCTGTAGGCTATTTGTCGTGACAGCTGATGGAGAAAACCCAATATGATGAATTTGACCCTAAAGTAAACTAGCCCGAACTCGTGACTTAAACTTGCACATATATAACAAAGAGCGGTGTCGAGAATTCATGCCCCTTTGAATCTCTAAGTACTCTATACTCTTCAACCAACCAACCATCAAGTAATAGACGTACATTACCTCTTGAGAATCCACAATTGAATGTGACACTGAGCACTACAACGTAACTCCTTTAAGTGATAGTTATTTTGAGGTGATAAGAGCCCAATTCCCCCAAGTGGTAAAAGAAAAGGTAAAAGACACCCAACAATAACTAGATTTCCAAGTCTTCATTTTTGATAATAAGCTCGAACAAGGATCTCGAAGAATCTTCATCCATCCATCCCCGATATCTTTAGATACTAAGTACACTTGCCCGTGATAATTCACTTCAACCTCAAATAAATAATACTGAATTAACTCCGTTGTCACATCTTCTAGTTAAATGCTCAATTCTAGCCTCCTTTAACGTTTTAAGTGAACTCTGATAATGGTTTCATCCCGACCATGGTTTAATAAGCATAACCCCGTAAAACTTTGAAGTAACCAAACCGCCATGACGAAAATCCAAACACACATCCAATTCATGAAGTACACCCTTTTATCCTTTCTTTGAAGCAGAAACCGTAGCACCAGCATCAAATAAGATCCCGAAACACATTTTCCTTTCTCCAGGATGGTTACATCAATACGGGATTTTACAATTCTATGGTTTAAACCGAGAAATAGTTTCTTTCGCGGGATTTTACAAAACCAAGAATAAACCGTAAGATAGATCCGGAAATGCACTTTACTATTACCAGGATGTTTCCATAGTCACGGGATTTTACAAGTCTATGATTTAAACCGAGAAATAGGTTCTTTCGCGGGATTTTACAAAATCAAGACAAAACCGTAAACAATGTCAGCTTGAATATGTTATGACAATATTGGTTTCGGTGAATATCAGTTTTAGGGGAACATGCAGCGGTTCATCAACGGTTCATTATCCAACATCAACAACCTCATCAACAATCATCCAATACAAACTTTGGTAAATACATCATTCACGCATTCTGTCGGCTATTGTAGTGACCACACGGAGAAGTAAACCCGATATATCAAACTTGATCATGAAGTAGAATTCCCCAGATTTGTTACTTAAACTCGTACTAATCCTTGTGAAAAAGAAACGGTGTACCCGATGTACAAAACCTCTTGACATTCTCAACTGAGTGAGACACCGAAGTGATAACTACGTTGTGTGTTAAGTGAGAAAGAATCACAAACGCAACTAAATAGCCAAGTCTTAATCACCCTCTATAAATTCCCAAACAAGTCATCTTCGCGGAAGGGTAGGAAGAAAGAAGACGAAATAGGTAAACACGCCCAGAAAAATCTAACTTCAAAATCCAGTGAGAAATATCGTCCAACCAATCCCGTAGTCAGCATTTTACAAACATCAAAGTCGTGAAATAATATTCTCCGTGAATGAATATACACCAAAATACCAAACCCGCATATCCCAACAAATCATATCAATAACAAATCTTTACAACATAGCTCATTTTATCCAACTCTCATAAAATCCAAATCATGTAAAATCACATATTGAGAGGCCTAACTGAGCGTCATCATAATCCAAGCTCCAAACGAAAAGTGTGATTTTTCCATTCAAACTCCAAAGCCCAAGAGAGGTCACCTACATCAATGATCCTTATCACAAAAATCAAGCTCAAGCCGTGAATTCGTATTCTACTTGAGAATTTATACCATACCAAAATACTAACTTCTAAGCATTATATCAAACAAAATTTTTGAACACAAAAATATTTTGATGATAACATGCGTGTAGAAAGCACACAGCTCAACCTGACATTTCACGGGCCCAATTTTCAAATAGACACATGAGGCCCATGTCCAAGAATCCAACCTGTTTGGCCCATCCTTACCCGTAGCAGTTAAGAAAAACACACGCTAGGCCCAAGCAAAATAATGCATACACGATCCAAATTAGACACACTTAACTGGTTATGTCTTATGTCAAACCCTAATCAACTGGGTATATAAAGCACACTAATCTCCACTTAACCCTAATCCATAAAAAAAAAACGCCTCTCTTTTATACCAGAAGAAACACCAACCCTAATCTCATCTCACAAAAATATTCGCCTCCATCTTCAATAACAGCATCATAAACCCAAATCACATATCCATCATCATACCTTATTGCTTAATTGCACATGTTGGTCTCGCCACAGGGTTGGCTGGAGACAATATCTTGGCCACTGAGATGGCAACGATTATACCACAGGGATGGTGAGATGATAGAGAAGGCCATTCGAACATAACAAGTTACGGGTAGGTTGATTCTTGATTAATTGTAACGTGATGTTATTAGATATAGTTACACGAAACAAAGAAACAAGGAATAACTATCATGTTATAACCTTGATTCTTTATAATCGTATATTATCAAGACTTATGGATCAATGATGAGTCGTTATCTCGTGTGATAATTCGTTAGATATAACAATGAAAAACACGAGATGATAGTTTGAGATCAATATTAGACACTTTTAATTTTCGGTCTTGAAGTCCTCGTATTTATTTTTTTTTCATATTTTTTTTTCATTTTGTATCCGTGATCAATGATGAATAATTCTTATTCGTGTTATAGGCCCTTGGTCTTGATATGCTTTTAGAAGCACACGAATAGAGAACAAGCTGAGATCTAGCCTTTGTTTTTTTTTTCAATTTTTTGAGTCTTGATTAGATGAGATAGGAGATGGTGGATGAGTAGGATTGGTTGTGTTTGATTGTTGAAGTGTTGAGATAGGTTTGTGTTTAGGATCAGTGGTGATATTTCTTTTCGTTAACTTGAACTGCTAATGGACCAATGATGGATGGTTATCTGAGGTCGTGATATAATTTTTGGTATTTGTTATGGTCTTGGTCAATTCTTCTTCTACCTTTCTGTCACTAAACCATTTTTTACACAAGTCGCCACGACCAAGTCGCCACGGCCAAGTCGCTAGGCTAACTCGCCACGACCAAGTCGCTAGGCTAACTCGCCACGACCAAGTCACTAGGCCAAGTCGTAGCGACTTGTAAAGACAAGTCGCTATTTTGAGTCTAGTCGCTAAGATTTTCTGTAAACAATTCGCTAAGCCTTCAAAAACATACAAGTCGCTAGGTAGATTAGACCAACTCGCCAACAAGAATATATGACCATTTTACTTTTCCGGCGAGTATTCCGACCAAAAGCACCGTCCATATTCAAAGAAACCCAGCAAACTGTCATGCAAACTGCTTCATTTTTTAGACCCATTTTGACCTCAAATATGACCAGATTCATTGACACCCAGAAAAACTGCCTAAAACTGTTATCATTTTACCTGTTTGACCACAAATAATTGACCAGTATGGTATGAACAAAAGACATCACAGGTTTGGTACACTAGTCAATAACAGAATGTTAAAACACAAGGCTGTTTGGACAAAAATGTTGACACAAGACAGATGTGTAACTCAGTTTGGACCATTAGACTTATGACCAATAAAGAATACAATAACATGTTAAAAACTGTTTACCCAAAATAAAACGGAAAAGACATATTTTCCGACCAACCAAAAGTACAAAAAAACAGTTTTTAACAAGAATCAACAACCACAATAAATCATCAAAAACACCATAACTTGTCTCTGGTACCAATTGTAGGATCGTATATTTATGTGTTTGATGATTCGGGTGGTCTTGGGAGATCAAAATACATGTTAGCCATTAGAGAGAGAAAGTTAGAGAGTTGGGTGTTTTCTTGGTAGAGAGTTACTTCACAAAATGTAGAATATTAGATTGAAAGCACCACCCCTTCCATGGATGGAAGGGGTATTTATAGTTACATGAGAAACGACCTCTTATCGGCCTGTGGATCAGGGATACAGTGGGTAAAGACCCGTCCTTCCTCCACGGTGTTGCACTACACTATTCTACGCTACAAATTAACTAATTAACTACTACATAACGTAAATAACTACAAATCTACGAGCTAACACATGCTAGACTATAATTGGGGTGACCGACTCTTTAACATGGAATTTTCTAATTCCTAACAGACCCATCTCAAAAGCCACTAACAATATTTAAAGGTGTTCATCTTTGCTTATTATTTCGGGTCAAAATAAAATCAAGACATAAAATTTAACTCATTTAGTTAATTGTGATATTTGACGTTAAGCACAAGTCCAACCACAGTTGTTGTTTTGTTCAAAGGAGTCTATATGAGTGGGTATAATCAAGTCATAAAAGTATTTAGTTAGTTTTCTTGAGTCACCTAAGACCCCCCGAGGATGTTGTCACCTTGTCTAACAATTATATCTCGAAGAACACTCGTAAGAGCCCCACTACGTACATAATCAGTTTTCAATTTAGGCTTGCGTTCGGTTGCCCTTCTCGCGTCAATCCTATGACAGAAACATAAGTTCCAAAACAGCTCATAAAGAGCGCGTTCCATTCGCTGAATTTTCTGCACCAAATGGTGCGTTTGGTTGCTGAATTTTCTGCACTAATTAGTGCGTTTGGTTGGCTGAAATTCTGCACCAACGGGTGCGTTTGGTTCTGCGTTTAGCAGCCCCAACAGGGGTGTTAGTCTTGCTGTAGCGGGAGTGTTTTGTTCTACTTGTCTCCAACCCACTAGAGATGTTTTGTTCTACTTGCTTTCAGCCCACTTGGGCGTTAAAATTTCCGTGTTGTCTCGAGTTTACATCCGACTCCAATCCTGTCTTGTTCGACTTACTACCCATTCCGTATCGACTTATCATGCACATTTAAAAACAATTGATAACAAAATTGTTTCAAGTAAAATCTATTAAATATAGGTTCTGTTTGATTGCTTATTTGAACACAACAAATGGGGTACGTTTGGTACTACAAAGCATTAATAAACTTATTGTTAATTTCTAGTTTTTGGACTTAAACATGTTTATGTTTGCACTACTTTTGGACCGAGAATAATAGTTGAGCCGACAACCCAAAGACGAGCCCAACTAGTGTTCATGATCTACTTTTTGATTAATGTGGTCTATTTTAACTTATCTAGGCTCATTGTGACGTACTTCCATTTATTCGAGTTTACTACACGATTTAAAACGGCTTGTCATACAAATATAAAAATGGTCACATTTAGTTATTTCGGGAAAAATAAAACGTATATACGGGTGATGCCCGATTTTTATAAAAATATATATACTTGGCGTATTTTACACAAAGCCAATCAAAAGGCAAAAGTAATCTATTTTGCATACGATCTTTTTCACTAAACCCTTATATATACATGTACATAAACTATTCTACTAATTCAAACCAAACATGTTCTTAAAAGCAGGTATTGTGAATATTCCTAGTGAAATATATTTAAAACTTGTCGAAACATAGTTATCTTGTTAATGTAACCACGTTATATTTTATAAACTATATATAAAGATTAGGTTGAGACTTAAATTTCTTTAAAATGAATACATTTATTTTAAAGGCTAAATGTCATGAATGTATATATATACGCGTAATATACATACAAGTCTCCTTCATTCGCACCGTATACATCTCATAATATATGTACTTTTCTTTCCGGATGTCATCATTCGATCTCATTCGCTCTAAATATCCTTCCAAGTATTATCATTTGGTCATCATTAAACCAAAGTCATAATTCTTTCTTCGAGATTCCTTCCATGTCATATCCTCATAAGCCGAGATCCACCAAAATCTTTGTAAATTATTCTAATATAAATGATGCCACATAAACAACAACAACAACAACAAAACAAACATTTAAAAATTTATAAAGTTAGTTAAACTTTATCGAGTCTTAAACATGAAGACTAAATTGCCGTATTAATTAGGTTGCGTGTCGGAGCCGTGCACTATCACTCCTTGATTTATTTCCCTTTAGACTTCTTATTGCACATTGCCAAGGTGAGTTTCATAGCCCCTACTTTTAACTATTTTATACTTGTTTTGGGGGAAGATACAAGCTCATTTTACTTAAAACATTTTACTTGTGCATTCCATGCATACTATGCTTTTACATGTTCAAAGTTTTCATCATACATAGATGTTTTATAGAGCATACCAAAACCTTTGACCTAGTATATTACGCTGCTTAGCCTAAGACTTTAGATCCCAAATTGCCCTTTTCATGAACCGTCAATTCCTGCTGGGAAGCGCGAATGTTATAAATAGGTCTATTGAGGGTGACTCCTTTGTTCGGTTGACCCTGCTTGGGTCAAGACGAAACATATAACATGTCGGGACCGAGTGTATTGGGATAAACACTCGCCATGGGCTCTGTATTTGTATGACTTCTTTGTGCATACATGAACTGCCGTAGCTTCGGTTGCATGAACTTAGTGCTAGCGTAATACATTCAATATATGACATTATATTCGTTGTAATGTACATATACCCTACTTATGGTCCACTAATGAAATCTCTTTTATGAAATCCTTTTATGAATTGAAATCATAAACTTTATGACATTATGCAAGACGTAATGATCATCAAGAACCAAATTTGAAACAGTGTACTGAAATCTCTTTTTAAATAAACCTATGAACTCACCAGCGTAAGCTGGCCCCTTTTAGCATGTATCTTCAGGTTTTGAGGTGATAGCTTATCTTTGGAGGCGCAAGGCAAAGGCATGGCATGGTCATAGACGTCTCTGATTTATGTATTGGGACCACTTGTTTATAATGGGCCATTTTCCGCACTAATCAATAATGTAAACATTGTTTTTAAGAAATGAATAAAAGTTTATTCATAAAAATCCGTTGTTCTATGCTTATGTTGTGATACCAATTTAGTAGCACCCCAAATACTTGTATGCTTCCGCTAAGCCATTTTGGGGGTGTTACAGTATCTCAGGTCGCAGTCGCTTGAAACAATGTTGTTAGGTCACTAGTTTTACAAACACAAGTAATATAGAAAGAGATAAGGCGATTGAACAAGTAAAACAGACACACACACAAGGTAATAATACGGTTTAGGCGTAGGAGTGTAATGAGAGAATAAATTGAACAACCAACCTTCAAATGAAGGTTTACATAAGGTATTTATAGGAGGAAAGCTAGGGCAACACTCCTAGTTTCCATCCTTTCCTTAATGGACTAAGGCCTAGGCTCATGGGCCTTCTACACAAGCCTAAGGCTAATTACAAACATAAAGACCATAATAAAGCTAACTATTACATATTAATTACTACCACTTGATTATGGTTTAGGAGTGATTCCAACAATCTCCCCCTCAAGTGTTGGTGATGAACAGTGAAGGCGTTGATGTAATAGTAGCTCTGACGTCTTCTGACATTCTTCTTTCTTGTGAGAAGAATTGCCTTGATTCGAACAATCTCCCCAATGTAGAGAGATAGTTTTCCTTGAGCAGTTATGCTTTGACGTCATCATTAACTTTGTTCTTTGATTATTGTTCTTTGTGGTGAAAGTGATAGTATGTTGTAGTCTGCATCAAGTCTGCCTCAGGTCTGCTTCACTGCTCCAGTGTCTCCACGTCATTCTTCAACATGCTCACACGCTCTTTGACGTTGGAATTCAGTACTGATGAAGTTCTTTAAGTCTTTAGCTTTGTAGATTCTTTGATTTGACGAAGAATCATTCTGACTGTTGTGTTGCTTTTGGATAGAACTTCCATTAGTGATGATGTTGGCGTGAGCATGAGAAGAATCAGCACGATCATCCCGCTCCAGAGCTTCCATAAGAAGAAAACATTTCAAACGGTTAGTAATAAGCGGATTCCGGCACTTACAAGTTTGAACTTCGAGAGTGTTAACAGCATAGTGTGAAAACACAACTCTAATTCTTACAAAGGCCGTTCCTGAACTGGAGTCCCACAAGTGAGATAACGCGATGTACCGAAGTACACCTACAGTTTAGATGAGTCGCTGAGGTACACCGAAGCATCACCTCACGACTGTAGACCGTTTGAGACACACTCCGTGTAATCCACGGGGAGTTACCGAAGTGACCTGCTGTCAGGGCTGTTTGATGTTGACCCTGGCAGGAGTTTCCATTCAATCACTGAGGATCACTGATGTGAACCTCTCATAAATGTTCTCGACAGATTGCTAAGATCTGTGAAGGACTCAATATGAACCACTGATGATCTTATTTGTTGATCAACAAGTGATGAGATGTCAAGTGTACCTAAGAGATCTTTTGATGAATCTCGTGGTTCTAGACTCAATAGTGCGTTTTGGTTTTTCCTGAGCGGAGACTAGGGAGAGGGTCTCCTTCTTCAATACCAGCGATCTCTAAGAGAAAGCCAATAGTTTACGTAGGGTTCCCTGTGAGAATGAAACAAGCTTCTGTTGAGAGAAACTTGAGTGGCTAATAAGGTTTAGTGCATGCGTCACTGGGTCCATGACGACTTTTAATCTTCAATACCGGCGTCACTAAGTGACAACCAGTAGCATATGAATTGAACCCGGTGTCTGCCCTAAGTTGAATAATTTGGAGGGCTATTTCTTTTCACCCTTTTCTTTGCATTTCTTTTTAATTCTTCAACTCCTTCTTTCTCCGATTCTCATTTTCTCCTTTTTATAATAGTACCTAAGGACTTCTAAGTACTAACTATTTGTGATGTCCTTGGGTAGATCCCTCTGGCTCTGGCGGATCATAGGACGGTTATTCCTAACCTTAGTCACCTTATAACTCCATGACTAACCTATGTTGCCATTAAAAACACTGTTGTGAAGAATCTCTCAAAGGGTTTGTTAATGAAAATCATGTTTGAACCACTATGAGAGATAGGGTTTTGCATAAATACTCCCCCTCCACATGTGCTTTAGAGTTTTGACGGAAATCTGCACTGTGTGGGAAGAGCGCGCACTTTTGAATTGATCAACTCAAGATAGACAATCCCCCGCAAGACACGGTTACGTTGCATAGTTAAAGAGTTACATTGACATCTTTTAGGTGACAACTAGCTCTAATAACTACCTTGAAGGTGTAGACAATACTCGAAAGGTTGTCATACCCGTCAGAGTTCATGTCTTACCAAGAGTATCTCGAATGGTACTTTCTACTTGGACAAGTCCTTTGCGAGACACGTTTACATTACTAGCGAACTAGCTTGAAGTTATTACCTGTCCAGGACAAGTCTTTTCGAGTTACTAACAATTTAGTACCTTCAATTCGTTGGTTAAGTCTATTACACAAAGATTCATTTGCATTTACACAACATATTTCTTATCACATAATTTTCTCCCCCTCAAAAATGGCATATAAAAATGTTATTTTTGAACGGTTGAGAATAAATATGACCATTTCGAGTGTTGTGGGAAGATGACCACTATGAACAATTTGTGAACAAAGTTTTGATTCAAATACTCCCCCTCAACTAGTGATATAAACGGTTGACGTTTTGAAAAACATACGGGGAAGTACTTGTCCTTTTGAGCAAAACCTTGAAAAATGAAAGGTTTGATAGGTTTTACTCAAAAGTAAGAAGCTTTCACTCCTTTTATAAGGATTGTTGCACTGAAGCGTACCACAGGGTCCTTTCTTGACAATTACGAGTTGTACACTGTAATGTGTGCACAAGCCATACGCATATATAATCACACATCCAAATTTATAATGAAGGAAACAATTCAAGGGGTACCAGGAAGTGCAGTGATGTCGCCAGGAGTGCGAACAGGGCGTTGATAGCCGGTGATGTTGATCCTGGGTCGACCACCAACAAAGCTTTCCAATGTTCTGAACTGATCCCTTCGAAAAAACCTTTCATCAATCATCTTGATGATCCTCCTCACATCCCTTCGATCCTGAGAATTCCATCGTTTAGGAGACCCAATCTTGTGACGTATGTCCTTCAATCTATAGGCCAATCCGTCCCAAACCATCTTCAAAGTGTGATCCCCAAACTTGTGAAGTTCACTACACGCCATTAAGCAATTTCTTTGAAGTTCACTGCGGTAAACGACGCCGAAAGGTTTGCTGATGAGTGTATATTGTGAGAGCTGGTTGAGATCGGGAAGATCTAGCTGAGGTGGAGTGAAGTTGACACGGGTCTGATAAGATTCAACTGCCAGCTGAAGATCTTCTACACGTTCCTTGATGACTATGCGTCAGATGAAGATGAGCAATGACTTGATGAATTCACGTTGTACTTCGGTTGAAAATTGTCTCATGCGACCTTGTACTTTGGCAAGGTACATGTCTTCGATGTCGTTGATAGACAAATTCTCAAAGTCAGCTTCAGAGAATGCATAATCTTTTTCATCTTGACGTTTGACCACGATATTCTTTAGGAAAGTGTAGTCCCACTTAGATGAAAGAGCAACGTGTTTGATGGCAACGATATCCTTAGAACTGAACACTGCATGTTGAGACTTCTGAACCTGACAGCTTCTGTAGTAGATTCTTCGGCGTTCTGGCCAATGATGAATCCCGTACATTGCATCTCGGTTGTATGCTTTCACTTTGTCAGAGAGCAATTGATTGGCACGTTCCTCGATGGCTATGCAGTTCGAGTATATAGCTGCTGGGAATGGAAGTGTCAACGATGTAGCGTATTTCCTTGAACCATCGCCACCATGTAGAAGAAATTCCAGGTCTTTGTTGAAAAAATATCGGAATGGAATCCTTGGTTCATCTGGTTGGCCAATTGTTGGTAGAGGTTTTGACCAGTCGGTGTAGTATGGAGGGTTGTCCCGTTTGGTGAAGTCGATGTTTGCTTCTGGGTTGAGCCAATCCATGTTGTTAGACATAGCTCGAGCAATGTTTTCAAGGTGATATTCGACCTCGATGGCACTTTCTGAGTTATCTTTCCACAGTTGAAAAGCTTCATTCTTGATTCGCCTCAACTCGGATTTCGTCATCTTCTTCACCTGGAACTTTTCTTGCAAAAGTTTTGTATGCTCCAATGTATTACCGTCTACCAGATCTTGACCTTCTTCAGGGTAGGGAGTTGAGTTAACAAGTGTAGAGAACCATTCAAATTCCTCTGTTTTATCGTCATCTAGCCATGATACGACGTCAGCCATGGGCGCCTTCTTCTTCTTTTGTTTTGGCCTAGATGAGGATTCTGGTTTCTTAACTTGTTTGGGAGAGGTGGGTTGTTGTAGGGGTTCAAGGACCTCTTCATCGTCACCACCCGTGAACTCAAAGTGATCACCGGTTTTCTGAGTCAGGGGTGGTAACTCGGAATCGTCCTAAGGTTTATCTGTAGAAGAACGTGGAGGAGACCTTTGTTGAGTAGGAGTCCGTTGGAGAGGAGGTAACATAGAAGATGATTCACCAGACTTCTTCTGACGTTAGCTTTATCATGCTTATCCTGATCCTTATCTTCATCGTCTCTAGGACGTTTAGGCTTTTCTGCTTCGAATCTACATGCTTCTTTGAGTTGGTAGTCCAGCAATGCTTGAAACAGCTTACTAAATGTCCCAGATTGTTTAGACATTTGTGTGATGAGCTTGGCCACCAATTCATTATCCGAGAAAACTACAGGATCAGATGGATTGATTGTGACGGTTAAAGGTGTTGATCGTTTAGATATAGTTGTCTGGTAAACATCTCCTTTGTGACTTTAGGAACGATATCCTGAAGGTACTTGTTAGTGTAACCTTCGATCATTTCGTTCAGTTCCTCTTGACGATGACTTTTCATGAACTTCTGAACAAATTCCCTTTCTTTCTGCATCTTGTATTTCTCATCATTTAAGTACTGTATTTGGTCAGCAAACCAATTCAGTTTTCTGTAGAGCATGTCCTTCTTTCTGACTTGTTGGACAGCTTTCACAATTCTTTCATGAGTTTGAGAAATCCAAGATCGAGGTGGTTTCTTCACATATTTGGATGTTGATTTGGTTGATTTCTTTGATGGTGTGGTGAGGAGTGAGATGAAGAATCTGATGAGGAGGAGACATGAGGAGGCTCGGGGTCCTTAGGAGGTGCAGAAGTATCCTCCTTGGAACGAGTTGGACTGTTGAGAAGCAAATCATCATAATTCTCTTCGTCATCTTGTCCAGATTTAGCCTTTTCTTCCGTCTGAGCCTTAGCTTCTTCATCAGTCTTTTCTTTCTCAGTCTTATCCTTTTCTGGTTCCTCAATGTTATGTTCAGTAGACACCTCCACAAGCGTTTGTTGTTGCACAAGAGTGGTGGCACCAGATCCCTTATCGGGTCGATTAACCGCATCAGGATCTGGTGAGGAGTGGGCAGCACCACTTGATCCTCCGGGGCCACCCATTTGGTCTTTTGCAAATTCTTCAGCTTTTTGAATGTGTCTAACTAATTTAAACTTCTTCCTGTAGGATTGATCCAGTAGCTCTTCTTCATCTTCAGAGCTTTCATCATAGGGCACAAGTGCAGGAGTCTTCCCTTTTCCTTTATCAGTTTGAGGACTTGGAGGTTTTGGTACTGAAGGATTGTCATCCTTTGCAGTTTCAGAGTAGGTAATCTCTTCATCTGTGTCAGTACCTTCAGAGCTTTCGTCCAACAACTTTCTTTGCGGTTCAGGTGTGGGAATAGGTTCAGCTTCCTTTACAGGAACAATCCTTTTACGAGGAGGATTCCTTTTGGGAAACTTTCTATAACTTTCAGAACTTACTGCACTTCCAGCACTTCCTCTTCTGGTTCTCCGAGTAGGATTTCCTGAAGGTTTTTCATCAAGATGACCAACTTTGCCTTCTTTTACTGCTACTAGATACCTTTTGTACGTTTCAAGCTTCTTGATTTCTTTAGATAGAAGGTGATCAGGCAGCACGGCACCCTGCTTCTTAGTTGTCGATTCCTTGATTCTGATAGAAAGGATAGGTTCGGACAACAAGTCGTGATTGTCGGGGTCATTGAGCCTCATGGGGATATCAGGATTAAGTCCAAGTGCTCTCTAGATCAAAAGCTTTGTGTATCTGACATAGGGAATCTTTGAGCTAAGCTTCTTGTGAAATAGCATCATGTCCTCCCATATCAGTGCTTCGATTTTGATGTCCTTCTTATTGATCAGAGACCAGAAGATTTGTAGTTCCATGAGCTTTGGATGCTCATAACCACTGTCACGACCAGAAACAGACTTGGTAATGATGATGTAGAGGGTTCTCCACGGTTGAGGAATGTTCTTAAGCTCCACGTGAGAATGCTTAGAAACAATCCCTGAAGCTTCATCATAGCCAATGTCAAGAAGAAATTGCAGAACTGTCTCTTCAGTAGGTGTAGCAAAGAAGTCAGTTGGCTCGATTTCAGGAATGAGAAGAACAGCACGTAAGTCTGCATGAGTGATGGTGACTTGTTTGTGATTAAATGTCACTGTCACTGCACTTTGACCAGTGATCCTCTGCATAGTGTTCCAGAATTGCTGAATGTAGATTTCCGGTACTGTGGCAGAGTGTGAGAGCATGTTCTGGTAGGGATGATTCCTAAGAATATCCACAGCAATCAAGCAGGAAGATTCTGAGCAAGTAAGGGTTTCAAAGTCAACCCTAAGGTTGTTCTTTCCAATCTTTCTAGGATAGCCATTGGGGAAGATATCAGCAATAGTGAGAACCTCAGGTGCATCCACATTCATTTGAGCAGCCATGTCGTGATCTGAAATAACATTAGCCAAAAGAACCAACATATCGAAAGACATAATGTTAGTCAATAGAAGGTCTTATTGTCTAGTTATTGAATGTACAGTGATAATGATTGTTACGAGTCCTAAGTCACTTGTTTGTCCAATAGTCCAATGACGTCGTGAAATGTTTCGTGAGTTAGTTAACTTTAAGTTTTAAAGTTTATGTTATCACTTATTGTTCACAACATTTCAAACGATTAAGTTTATTAGTGACATTATTGGATTCGTGACGTTATGATTAGTTTATTTACAAGTTTGTACACGTAACAATTCATAATGAAGGTCAATCAAGGCTTAGGCGTAGTTTTGACGAAGTTAAGCGTAAACAGTAATGACATACGCGTAGACGAAAGCTTATGCGTAGGATCCTAACTTACGCGTAAGAAATGTTACGCGTAGGAAAGGGGGACCTTAAGCGTAGAGCTTACGCGTAGGCGTATATAAACCTTACGCGTAAGGCTTACTCATAAGAGTAGACCTTATGCGTAGAGGTCACTGTTTACGCATATCCTTCACAGGATACGCGTAGTCCCATTGTAGAACCTTACGCGTAATAGTTATGCGTAGGATTTATTCTTACGCATAACTTGACTACGCGTAGGGTAATCCTTATGCGTAGAGATTCAAATGACCTTGATTCTGAATTTCAAGCGCAGCAAGCCTGAAATAAATTCATCAAATCATCAATATTAACACAAAAAAATTCATTTTAACAACAAATCATGGCATGACCATTCGATAAACAGTTATGAGTAGAAAGTCATACGCGTAGGTCAAAACCCTAAGGGTTATGAATTACGCGTATAATTTCTAGCCATGGGATTTGCACCAAACAATTTTAGGTAGTTCTAAGATTTTGTGAGAGTATATAAACCAAGTTATAACATCTAAATCGTAGAGAATCAAAGATGCCCAAACTTATGAACTTTAAACCCTAATTCCAAATTTTTGATCATTCAGAGTTTCTGGGTGGTGATAGAGCTTGGAAATCATCAATTCATCATCATATAAACATTTCACAACAATCTTTTTTAACAAAACTCTTCACATTTGTAAACACCCAAATCGACTCATAAACCCTAATATTTAAAAAACCATCAATTCGTGTTTCTGGGTGGATTTAGAGGGTAAAAATAGTATCCTTGTTGTTAAAAACACGTTTTGACACTTTCTTTTCAACCAAAAAACACACTCACATTGATTGTGTGTTCATACGCTTATGCGTAGAACACAGAATCACGCATAACTAACGTTTTAGCCGTAGGATTTGCTTGAAATTCAAAACCTTAGCTTGTATTATCGTTAAGATCATGAAAACACTTACAAAATGATGATCTAAAGTACGGATTTCTTGAACGAATATTAGGCGTAGGATCTTTTAGGTTAGAAGTAATAAATGTGAGGATAATGTTAGGTGGAGGATGTTTTTATTAAAATAACTTTAACGTTTTGACAGTTTTGGTCCCTCCACCTTTTCCTTTTTCAAACAAAGCCTTTTAACTTCCATTTTGGTTACCAAACAAAGATTTTAAGAAAGGAAATTTGACGACACTCCCCCTCGACTTAATAAATGATGAAAGGTTATAAATTTTAGTCTGAGGAGTGTCATTAAACCAGAAAAGTTTACCACCATTGATAAAAGAAACAACCGGGATATAATAACATGCAAGTACATAGATGTTTAGAAATAGTTAAGTGATAATTTTCTCCCCCTCAACACTTGATCGGAAAAATACTGAATTTTTGAGAGATTATAGTGTTGATGGAAGAAATGTACTTGCCATGTTGAAAGAGAAGTAGATTAGAAGAATATTTTTGTTGTTTTTTTTTAAAAGATTTTATATTTTTGTATTTGTTTTTGAAAATTTATTTACAAAAGATATTTTTGGTGTTTGACAGGTTTTTAAGACTGTTTTAGGAGGTCATCCAATTCCTCTTGAGTCAAACACCTCATACCAATCCGGTGGACCAACTCATTAAACCTAGCGGGAGGCAAGGCTTTGGTGAGAAGATCTGCCAATTGGTATTTTGTACCCACGAAGTATACTTCAACAGTACCCTGTTCCACGTGGTTCTTGATGAAATGATAGCGAAGATCGATGTGCTTTGATTTCGAGTGCTGAACTGAGTTGCACAAGATCGCAATGGCACTCCGATTGTCGCAGTACATCGGGATTCTGTCAAATACGTAACCATAGTCTTTGAGTTGTGTTCTCATCCATATGACTTGAGCACAACACGCGGACATGGCTACATATTCTGCTTCGGTTGATGACAACGATGTACAATCCTGCTTCTTTGATTGCCAAGACACCAGTTTATCACCAAGAAATTGTAGAGCTCCTGAAGTACTTTTCCTTGAGTCAAAGCATCCTGCGTGGTCAGCATCTGAAAAAGCTATTAGTTTAAAACCAGAATCCTTCGGATACCAGATCCCCAAGTTAATGGTTCCCTTGATGTATCGGAGGATTCTTTTAGCCTCAGAGAGGTGGGTTTCAGTTGGTCGCGACTGATAACGGGAGCATAGATAAACGGCAAAGACAATATCAGGTCTGCTAGCTGTTAGATACATGAGAGACCCAATAATACTTCGGTATTTGGTAGGGTCCACTAATTTTCCATGTAAATCAGCGTCTAGCTTCTTGGTATGAGTCATTGGTGTGGCATAAGTATCACAGGTTTTCATTCCAAATTTGTTTAACAATTCAAGGGCATATTTTGACTGACTCAAGAAAATACCACGGGGTGATTGATGAACTTGTAATCCTAGAAAGAACGTAAGTTCACCCATCATGGACATTTCAAAATTTTTCTTCATTAGTTTTGCAAAAGCGATTGAAAACTTTTTATGTGTAGACCCAAAAATGATGTCATCCACATAAATTTGAACAATTAAGATATGTGCCCCGTGATATTGTATAAAAAGAGTTGGGTCAACCGAACCTTTGGTGAAATTATTAGCAATGAGGAAAGATGATAGCTTATCGTACCATGCCCGAGGGGCTTGTTTGAGACCATAAAGAGCTTTGTTCAGTTTGTAGACATGGTTCGGGCACTCTGGATCAACGAATCCTTCTGGTTGGCTGACATAAACCGTTTCTTTCAGTTGTCCGTTGAGAAACGCAGTTTTGACATCCATTTGAAAGACCGTCATGTTCATATGAGCCGCGAACGTGAGTGATTTGGTCCCAAACGGTCAGGTTTATTACACAAGTCAACCACTTGTGAATGGTCAACCGTAATAAAAGTCAAACAGTCTAAAACCAAAGCAATTAAGTCCAGGAGAGTTTAGTGTTTCCCCAGGTCGTTAAGTCCCAACGAGCTGTGCGATTGAATAGCTAAACGTGTAGTGATCGGGTGATATTGAACAGGAAAGGGGTTAATGATAATACTAGATGACAAAGGAAAAATCTGAGAAAGAAAATTAAAAAGCTAAATTATATTAAATAAACGCTATCACTATTTTTAAAATTGGATTTTCTTGATTTTCTTTTATAAATTTGAATTAAAAACAAATTTTAAACTTTAAAACTAAATTAAAATACTAAAAATTATGAAATTAAAGAGGAAAATTGTGAAACTATTTTTCAAAAATCTAAAATAACTAAACAAACTTTTGAAAATTGAATTTGTATTTTTCTGATTTATATTCTAATTTCTATGATTTAAAAACTATTTAAAACTAATTAAATGGCTAAAAATTACAAATTTAACTAAGAAAAATCTGGAAAAATTATTTTTTTGCTTTTTATATTTATCTTAATCTATGAAAATTGAAAACTTATTTTTTTAAAGCTTTTCTGATTTATTTGGATTAAAAGCTATTTAAAAAGTCCTAAAAATTGATTTAAATAGGGAAAAATAGCAATCAGTACTGAAAAATTATGAAAAATTTAGGAAAAGTCTAAAATTTTATTCTAAATCTATGAAAAATATAAAAACTAGGGCTTATGTGAGAGATTTAGAAACTGATGTATAACTGCTTAAATAATTAAGCTCTAAAATAAGCTAAAGGGCACTATAAGCTACCAGACTTTTACAGAAGCTAATTTGTACTAAAATAAGCTAATTCCAACTTATAACAGCTAATCCTAACCTATATTGTGCAAACTACCAATGATTTAAGCTAACTATCCACTTGAGCCCAACAGTCCTTAACCCCCTAAGTTGCAGCTTATGAACCAGCTTATATAATAAGCTAAGTTGAAAACTAAAAATGGTGAACTCTAACCAACCTACCAAAGACCACTTGTACCAAATCTCAGACCTAAACAAGCTTTAATGAAGCTTGTGCAAAGCCTACAATAAAGCCGTTTGCACTCAGCTTATGCTGAGTGCTTGACACAGGGCAAATAAGCTCTTTTGAAGAGCTGATTTAGAGCTGTTAAAGGCTTGAGAAAATTCAACAAAAATCAGATTTCAAAAATAGACCAACTGAAGTTATTTTTCCCAAAATATCAATGATTTTGGCTCAAAATTGAATTCATGAAAAATCAACAAAGCTTGGCTGAAACTGACTTTTTCAACTTTTGACTTTTTAAGACAGATTTGAGAGTTTGACTAATGTGAGATATGAATCCAAATGAGGAACTGATTATGATGTTTTAGGCTAAAACAAACACTATATCAAGCAACTCTAATGATATCTGACCCTGAATCAAGCTTTTGATCTTTAAAAATTCCAACAGATATGCAAATTAGAACTGATTGAAGGTGATTTTGACTTTTGGTGATCAACTGCTACAAACTAAGTCCTAAATGAATATCTATAACCTAAATGAGCCTGGAACAATCAATTTTCACTTCTGACTTAACCTCTAACACAGATAAGCAGCTTGTGCCAAACAGTATTTTATCAAACTAAATTTTGTAATTTTACTTAATTAACTACTTAACTAGCCTATTCTAACAATTAAACTGAATCAAAACTATCCTAATAATAACTAAATAAACAGATCTAAACTAACAAATACCACATATTCAAGCACAAATAGATCAAGCAGACTATATTAGAAATGGAAATCAAATAAGTACTCACAGTTGGTCCATCTTAATGTAGCTTGAATCAGAACCATAACTACACTAACTTAAGCTAATCCAATCCAATCCAAGCTCTGCAACACCCAATGTCATAACCATTTCCAAATGAAGCTCCAGTTTGACTTTCGTTGACCAGGTGAAGAATTTGCTTGGAACTGATTCTTGAGCTTACTAAAAGCTATATACAGCTTTAGTAAGCTCACTTAAGTTATAATAAAGCTTATTGAAGCTCGGATTTAGGACAATTAAGACTGATTAAAGAGAAGAAAATTTAAAAATGAGAAACTTTAATCAAACTTTAAATTAGAACTTGAAATGAATTACAACTGATACAATAGCTTTAGTTCAATACAAGGAAGATTACAATTACAACTTAGAACTTAATTAAGACATAAAAATTAAAACGACATATATCAAAAAATGAAAACTAAAAACTACTACTCTCTCTAGCTTCTCTTACCTCTATTTATCAACAAAAGTCTTCCCCTCTCTCCTCTGATCATTTCCCACCACTTTTCAGAGCCATTGGATCATTGGAGCCTTTTTTAACCGTTGATGAGATTTTTTGCGCCAAAAGTTTTCTTGCAATTTGTACTGATAACTTGGAGGGAAGATAGAAGCAATTAATGCTTCTTTTTTTGTTGTTGAGGTGGAGTGATAAGGGTGGTGTATGTGAGCTGGAGGCATGGCTGAGGTGAGTGGTTTGCAGGCAGTTGGTGAAGAAGACAGTGGGTTGGAGGGAAAAAGGAGGGAAAAGGGGGTTTGACTGCTTTGACCGGGTTTTATTAATAGGCAGGGGTTCAAGTTGGGGGGGTCAAGGTTGCTTTGGCAGGGGGTCAAGGCTCAAGCAAGGGTTCAAAGGTTTGTTTATTAATAGCAAGGACCAAAGTCGTAAATCAACCAAACTAGAGGGACTGAAACTGTAATTTTCCAAAGTTTATTATAAGGACCATTTTTGACAAGTTTGAATTACCAAATGACTAAAAATATTAATTTTCCAATTTAAAATGTCCAGGGGTAAATTCTGTCAATCTTTGAAACTTCAGGGACTAAAGTTGCCATTTTGTAAAACTAAACTTTATAAGGGTAATTTTGACAACTTGAAAATCCCTGAGGGCCTTTTATGAAAAATTAACTTGTTTTGAATAACCAGGGACTAGATTTTGACAATTATTGCATAAAATACAGTCTAAATATTTTTTATGTCTTTTTGAGACTTTTCAAAGTGTTTTTGACTGTTTTTGTAGTGTAGAAGGAACAAAAATGATGAGTATTTAGACACTCATCAATCCCCCACACTAAACTATTGCTAGTCCCTAGCAATCTTTTGAGAAAACTTAATGGATTTGAATCTCTTTACCAAAAGCCATTACTTCTGGAGTAGCCAATTGTTTCAGTTCAAGTAAGAACCTTGGTACAATGATAACCAAATGATTTTGAGCAAACCACCAGCTTTCAACGGTTTTGATTTGTCTTTAACAGAAGCCGTTTGCTTCTGGACTAGCCAACTCTTAGATAATATATACTATCTTTGGTGAGTTGATTACCAATTATGGTTTTCCAACTGCCTTTACCACAAGCCATAAACTTGCGGGCTAGCCAACTCTTCACTAATTAAAGATATGGTGAGCTGAACACCATACAATTTTTGGCAAATTGCAACCCGTCAACGGATTTGAGATATCTTTACCAAGAGCCGTTTGCTCCTGGATTAGCCAATCATTTTGTTTATTAGACCTGGCGGACTAATAACCATAAGCTGAGTAAGTGCAAAACACTTACTCCAAAAAAAATTTTGGCCAAAAATGGGGGAATAGGGTGGTATAGTTACATGATAAAATTCGTGAGAATTCCCCCCCCCCACACTAGAAATGAATATTGCCCTCAATATTCAAAGTACCGGCGGTTATGCCGAAATATAGAACGTAAAAGGGAAATACTACGACCTTTTTTTGAATTTTTTTTTTTTTTTTTTTTTTTTTTTTTTAGAAAACTTATGTACAACAGCGGGGGGCAACTCCCCCACACTAGGGTGGTAGAAAGTAGAAAGAAGTCAGAAATATGGGTGAAAACCCATATAGTGCTACTGTTTTTGATTCCCGAGTCGCTAGCTTGACTCGATCCCCGCATTCATTGGTTCATGGGGAAAGTTTGTAGATCCGGGACAACCACAGGTGGAATGTCCTCTCCAAAATAGTGCTTCAATCGATGACCATTCACTTTAAAATTTGGACCATCGGGTTGAGATAACTCAATAGTTCCATAAGGAAATACTTTAGAGATGGTGAATGGTCCAGACCAGCGGGATTTTAGTTTTCCTGAGAAAATCTTCAATCTTGAATTGAAAATAAGGACTCGATCACCGACGTTGAAAACGCGGTTCTTGATTTTGGAGTCATGAATCTTCTTTGTCTTTTCTTTGTAGATCAAGGAGTTCTCGTATGCTTGATCACGGAGTTCATTTAATTCATTCATTTGAACTTTCCGGTGATCACCAGCTGTCTGAATATCGAACTTGGCATGTTTCAAGGCCCAGTATGCTTTGTGCTCAAGCTCAATCGGCAGATGACACGCCTTTCCGTACACTAGCTTGTATGGAGTACACCCGATGGGTGTTTTATAAGCTGTACGGAAGGCCCAGAGTGCGTCATCTAGCTTATCCGACCAAGAGGCACGGTTTTCGCCTATTGTCCTCTCCAGAATTCTTTTAATCCCTCGGTTGGAAACTTCCACTTGCCCACTTGTTTGGGGGTGGTACGCAGTAGAGAGACAGTGAGTTACACCATACTTTTGCATGATTCTATCAAACTGGTCATTGCAGAAATGCGTACCACGATCACTGATTATAGCTCGTGGAGTTCCAAACCTAGCAAAAAGAGATTTTAAGAATTTCACAACAACTCGGGCATCGTTGGTAGGCAAAGCTTTCGCTTCAACCCATTTTGACAAATAGTCAATGGATACGAGTATGTATTTATTTCCTCGAGATGAAGGAAATGGCCCCATAAAGTCAATGCCCCAGATGTCAAAAATCTCACACACTTGAATGGCGTTTTGCGGCATTTCATTTCTTTGTGAGATATTTCCATGACCTTGACAAGCGTCACAGGTTTTGACAAATTCGTGGGCATCCTTGTAAATCGTGGGCCAATAAAATCCGGAATCAAACACCTTCTTGGCGGTGTAGTTGGGGCTATGATGTCCCCCAGTAGCTCCAGAATGGCAAGCCTTGAGAATGTCATTGGCTTCCTGACCATACACACATCGCCTGATGACTTGATCCGCGCAAATTTTGAATAAGTAGGGGTCGTCCCAGAAGTAATGTTTTACATCTTTAAAGAATTTGTTTTTCTGTTGGGACGACATCCCTTTCACCACAAAGTTACCCGCATGGTAATTTGCAAAGTCAGCAAACCATGGGGTAGAAGAGTCTCCACGAAAAGAAACCACATTGAGTGTTTCGAGAGGAAATGTTTCGTTTATTTCCTTTTTCTCGAACACATTCTGGTGAGGGTTTTCTAGACGGGACAGATGATCAGCAGCCAGGTTCTCAGCTCCTTTTTTATCACGTATAATGATATCAAATTCTTGCAGGAGGAGAACCCAACGGAGCAATCTCGTCTTTGCATCTTGTTTTGCAAAGAGATATTTGAGAGCCGAGTGATCCGTATACACCACGCATTTGGTCAAGATTAGGTATGGTCGAAACTTCTCAAACGCATACACCACAGCTAATAATTCTTTTTCTGTAGTGGTGTAATGGGTTTGAGCTTCAGTCATAGTCTTACTCGCGTAGTGGATAGGCTGAAAATGCTTGGTTTTTCGTTGCCCCAAGACTGCACCGATAGCAAAATCACTTGCATCGCACATGAGTTCAAAGGGTAAATCTCAGTCGGGGGCAACTAGAATGGGTGCTTTCGTAAGCTTTTTCTTTAATGTTTCAAAAGCTTCGATGCACTCAGGTGAGAAGATAAAAGGAGCATCCTTCTCAAGGAGATGAGTCATAGGCCGAGCGATTTTAGAAAAATATTGTATGAATCTGCGATAAAAACCAGCATGACCTAAAAAACTCCTAATACCTTTGACGGTAGTAGGATGAGGCAATTTGGCAATGACATCCACTTTCGCTTTGTCAACCTCAATCCCGTTTTTTGAAATCTTATGGCCTAGGACAATTCCTTCTTTGACCATAAAATGGCTCTTCTCCCAATTTAGACAAAGATTGGTGTATTCACACCGTTTTAGTATTTTTTCTAAATAGGAGAGACATGTTTGAAATGAGTCCCCAATGACCGAGAAGTCATCCATAAACACCTCCATTGTTTCCCCGATCATGTCGTGGAAAATTGCCATCATACATCGTTGGAACGTGCCAGGAGCGTTACATAGGCCAAAAGGCATACGTCTGTAGGCAAAAGTTCCGTATGGGCAGGTGAATGTGGTCTTTTCTTGATCCTGTGGATCAATGGGGATCTGAAAATACCCCGAGAAACCATCTAGGAAACAATAGTATTCGTTTCCTGCTAGTCTCTCAAGCATCTGATCCATGAAGGGTAGAGGAAAATGGTCTTTACGGGTGGCTTCGTTTAACTTGCGATAGTCAATACACACACGCCATCCCGTAACCAATCGAGTTGGAATTAACTCGTTTTCTTCATTTGTGACAACAGTTATGCCACCCTTTTTCGGAACACAGTGGATGGGACTGACCCAAGGACTATCAGAGATCGGGTAAATTAAACCGGCATCAAGAAGTTTGAGAACCTCCTGTTTGATAACCTCATGAATCTTAGGATTCACCCTTCTCTAATGTTGGACTGCTGGTTTGAAATCATCCTCCAATAAAATCTTGTGTGTACAAAATTCAGGGTTAATACCCTTGATGTCGGAGAGTCTCCAAGCAATTGCTTGCTTGTGCAACTTCAAAACCTTTATGAGAGCAGTCTTCTCCTCCTCTGTTAAGTCCTTAGCAATTATGACGGGTAATTTATCATCACCCTCCAAGAATGCATACTCGAGATGAGGAGGTAGGTCCTTAAGTTCAACCTCGGGAAATTCTTTAGTAGATGTTTGTACGGATTTGATTTCTTCAATCGTGATCTCTTTCGGAGGGAGTGACGGTAATGGATCTTCTTTTAACAATTGCTCAAGATAAAGGATATCTCCCTCCGAATCATAAACACCATCATCAATTCCTGGCGGAATCGATTCATCATTAGCAAGAAACTCATCGATCTCTTCTAAAAAGAAGTCACCTCCCTCAAACGGAGTAAGAGAGGGGGAAGAATCGGCAATAATTGGTTGAGAAGATGTGGTGGGATTCCCACTCACAGAATTATGAAAATAACCAAGAAACTCATGAGAGTACTCCTCTGAAGCAATATCAATTACGTCGATTCGATTAACCGATTCAGCATCATAGTTTGCGGAGTACCTCGAAGTTTGATCAAGGTTAAAGGTGACAGCTTCATTACCCACACGTAATGTGATTTCTTGCTCAAATACAACAATGAGAGCACGGCCCGTTCTCAGGAATCCTCGTCCAACAATGAGGGGAACTCGATGATCGGCATCGAAGTCAACAACCACAAAGTCAGCTGGAAAATGGAACTTTCCTACTTTCACGAATACATCCTCGGCGATGCCAAGAGGACGCGATATTGATCGATCTGCAAGCTCAAGAGTCATGCAGGTAGGAATAAGTTCTGGAAGAGAAAGTTTCTTCCATACTGAATAAGGCATCAGATTGATGCTTGCACCAAGATCGGCGAGGGCAAAGCATTCAATCATTCCTGGAAAAACACAAGGTAGAAGAAATTTTCCAGGATCTCCAAGCTTCTCGGGAAGCTTCTTTAAAAGAACTGCTAAGCAGTTCTCGTTCAGAGGAGTTTTAGCCATTTCAAAAAGTTTTTCCTTGTTGCTTAACATGTGTTTGAGAGTTGATGCAAACTTAGGCATCAGCATGATAGCATCCGCAAAGCTTATGTCAAAATGTAGTTCTTGGAAATTTTGAAATTTTTTTTCCATTTGATGACTGGCTTTTTCGTGGAGCTTTTGCTCATTTAAACGTGATGGGTAAGGAATAGAAGTTTTGGATTTGGGGTTTTCAACTGGAGGTTCAAAAACAACTCCTGGTTTGGATTTGGGTTTCGGGACAACTTGAGGATGGACATGTGCTGTGCTCTGCGAGCTAGTGGGTTGCACTTGGTCCTTTGTCGCCTCAGGTTCACTTTCCACTACCTTCGGGAGAGAAGAAGAAGAGGTAGTAGGAATAGCGGGTCCATCATATGAAGCACCACTTCTGGTTGTGATCGCCTTTGCATCGCCCCTCGGATTAGCGATCGTGTTGCTAGGTAAAGTACCTGAGCCCGAGGGTCGATCATTTAAAGACTTCTTAATGTCAGAAATCTGGCTTACCAACAACCTATTCATTTCCTCTTGGGATTTCATGAATTGCTTCAACAACTCATCAGATGATGGTCCAGTTGGAACAATGGCTTGATTTTGTGTAGGAAAATTCTGGCCTCTATTGTTTGGATTAGGGCCTTGATTTTGGAAATTTCCTTGATTATTACCATGAAAATACCCTGGGTTGAAATTTCCCTGACCTTGGTTTCTATTAAAATTTCCTTGGTTTTGGAAATTTTGACTTTGATTTTGAAAACCGTTATTTTGACTAAAATTACCTTGGTTTTGAAAACCTTGGTTCGTTCAATTTTGATTTTGATTACGGTTTTGGTTTTGGTTGAAACCGGGTGGTCCAGGGTAGTGGTTAGGACGGTGGTTCGGGTCCATAGGAGCACGGTATTGGTTGCCTCCTGAATTGGAAATCCCGCCCACAGCGTTTTCTTCAAAAGGGTTACCATCGGTGGCCATACAGTTGTAATAGGCATGGGGGCCACCGCAAGTAACACATACTTCCACTTTCTTAACTTCAGCAGGAGGTGGAGTTTGTGGAAAAGAAACTTTCTTTTGGTTGGAGAGAACCAAAGCTTGAATTGCTTCCGTGAGTTTGTCAATCTTAGCATCGGTGCTAGATTGACTCACGGGCGATGAAGTAGAAGGACCAACACTGACTTGGGAAACAACCGGTTTGCTTCGTGCAGTGCGGACTTTAGACTTGTTTTCAATTATCGCTAAAGCTTCTTTTACAGGTTTGCTCAAGAAATTTCCTCCAGCGGAGGAATTGAGAGAATCTTGATCAGATTGACTCACTCCATTATAGAAAGTATCGAGTTGCATCAACTCGGAGAAACCATGGTGAGGACATTTGCGGAGCAACTCCTTAAAACGATCCCACGATTCACTGAAGGATTCATCAAACTTTTGTGTGAACTTGATGATTTCGTTTTTAAGACTCGTGGTTTTAGAAGGTGGATAGAACTCGTTCACAAATTTCTTCACCAGGTCTTCCCATGTTTCGATCGATTGAGGGGGTTGTTTTTCAAGCCAAATCCGGGCTTGTCCCTCGAGGGAAAATGGGAACAGAAGAAGTTTGACAGCATCAGTAGGGACATTCTTGTATTTGATGGTAGATGCAATCTTGTTAAACCATCGAATATGAGCATGAGGATCATCCCTTTCAAAACCATAGAATTGACTTGAGGTTACAAGATTTAGTAACCCAGTTTTGAGTTCAAAATTTTCAGCCACAATGGCTGGGATAACAATAGCATCTCCATACCCATCGATGGGTGCCTGGAGAAGCTCGCACATAGGACGTTCTTCCGCCATGATAACGGAAGTAATGCGAGCAGTCCGGATCTCAGATCCGACTGATGGGGCAGAACGTCTACGGATACGCCTTCTTGGAATCCTGACAAGCTCACGAAATGGGCTCACAGACCTAGAAGAGCGAGTGCGCATACACTAGAGTTAACTCTAAGAAATCTCAGAGTCAAGGGAATTAGGAAAATGGGGAAAGAAGAATCTTTTTGAGTTTTTTATGGTTTTATATATATGTAGAACCAAAAGAAAAATATTTTTGTGTTTTATATGTTTTAAGATGTTTTTGGATTTTTGGATTTTTGTAAGAAAATATAAATATATATAGATGGTATGAATAAGGAGTGAATATTCAAATCACTAATCTGCTAAACGTAAGATTATTAGCACAGCTCCCCGGCAGCGGCGCCAAAATTTGATTTGGTCCCAAACAGTCAGGTTTATTACACAAGTCAACCACTTGTGAATGGTCAACCGTAATAAAAGTCAAACAGTCTAAAACCAAAGCAATTAAGTCCAGGAGAGTTTAGTGTTTCCCCAGGTCGTTAAGTCCCAACGAGCTGTGCGATTGAATAGCTAAACGTGTAGTGATCGGGTGATATTGAACAGGAAAGGGGTTAATGATAATACTAGATGACAAAGGAAAAATCTGAGAAAGAAAATTAAAAAGCTAAATTATATTAAATAAACGCTATCACTATTTTTAAAATTGGATTTTCTTGATTTTTCTTTTATAAATTTGAATTAAAAACAAATTTTAAACTTTAAAACTAAATTAAAATACTAAAAATTATGAAATTAAAGAGGAAAATTGTGAAAATATTTTTCAAAAATCTAAAATAACTAAAAAAACTTTTGAAAATTGAATTTGTATTTTTCTGATTTATATTCTAATTTCTATGATTTAAAAACTATTTAAAACTAATTAAATGGCTAAAAATTACAAATTTAACTAAGAAAAATCTGGAAAAATTATTTTTTTGCTTTTTATATTTATCTTAATCTATGAAAATTGAAAACTTATTTTTTTGAAGCTTTTCTGATTTATTTGGATTAAAAGCTATTTAAAAAGTCCTAAAAATTGATTTAAATAGGGAAAAATAGCAATCAGTACTGAAAAATTATGAAAAGTTTAGGAAAAGTCTAAAATTTTATTCTAAATCTATGAAAAATATAAAAACTAGGGCTTATGTGAGAGATTTAGAAACTGATGTATAACTGCTTAAATAATTAAGCTCTAAAATAAGCTAAAGGGCACTATAAGCTACCAGACTTTTAAAGAAGCTAATTTGTACTAAAATAAGCTAATTCCAACTTATAACAGCTAATCCTAACCTATATTGTGCAAACTACCAATGATTTAAGCTAACTATCCACTTGAGCCCAACAGTCCTTAACCCCCTAAGTTGCAGCTTATGAACCAGCTTATATAATAAGCTAAGTTGAAAACTAAAAATGGTGAACTCTAACCAACCTACCAAAGACCACTTGTACCAAATCTCAGACCTAAACAAGCTTTAATGAAGCTTGTGCAAAGCCTACAATAAAGCTGTTTGCACTCAGCTTATGCTGAGTGCTTGACACAGGGCAAATAAGCTCTTTTGAAGAGCTGATTTAGAGCTGTTAAAGGCTTAAGAAAATTCAACAAAAATCAGATTTCAAAAATAGACCAACTGAAGTTATTTTTCCCAAAATATCAATGATTTTGGCTCAAAATTGAATTCATGAAAAATCAACAAAGCTTGGCTGAAACTGACTTTTTCAACTTTTGACTTTTTAAGACAGATTTGAGAGTTTGACTAATGTGAGATTTGAATCAAAATGAGGAACTGATTATGATGTTTTAGGCTAAAACAAACACTATATCAAGCAACTCTAATGATATCTGACCCTTAATCAAGCTTTTGATCTTTAAAAATTCCAACAGATATGCAAATTAGAACTGATTGAAGGTGATTTTGACTTTTGGTGATCAACTGCTACAAACTAAGTCCTAAAATGACTATCTATAACCTAAATGAGCCTGGAACAATCAATTTTCACTTCTGACTTAACCTCTAACACAGATAAGCAGCTTGTGCCAAACAGTATTTTATCAAACTAAATTTTGTAATTTTACTTAATTAACTACTTAACTAGCCTATTCTAACAATTAAACTGAATCAAAACTATCCTAATAATAACTAAATAAACAGATCTAAACTAACAAATACCACATATTCAAGCACAAATAGATCAAGCAGACTATATTAGAAATGGAAATCAAATAAGTACTCACAGTTGGTCCAGCTTAATGTAGCTTGAATCATAACCATAACTACACTAACTTAAGCTAATCCAACCCAATCCAAGCTCTGCAACACCCAATGTCATAACCATTTCCAAATGAAGCTCCAGTTTGACTTTCGTTGACCAGGTGAAGAATTTGCTTGGAACTGATTCTTGAGCTTACTAAAAGCTATATACAGCTTTAGTAAGCTCACTTAAGTTATAATAAAGCTTATTGAAGCTCGGATTTAGGACAATTAAGACTGATTAAAGAGAAGAAAATTTAAAAATGAGAAACTTTAATCAAACTTTAAATTAGAACTTGAAATGAATTACAACTGATACAATAGCTTTAGTTCAATACAAGGAAGATTACAATTACAACTTAGAACTTAATTAAGACATAAAAATTAAAAACGACATATATGAAAAATGAAAACTAAAAACTACTACTCTCTCTAGCTTCTCTTCCCTCTATTTATCAACAAAAGTCTTCCCCTCTCTCCTCTGATCATTTCCCACCACTTTTCAGAGCCATTGGATCATTGGAGCCTTTTTTAACCGTTGATGAGATTTTTGGCGCCAAAAGTTTTCTTGCTATTTGTACTGATAACTTAGAGGGAAGAAAGAAGCAATTAATGCTTCTTGTTTTGTTGTTGAGGTGGAGTGATAAGGGTGGTGTATGTGAGCTGGAGGCATGGCTGAGGTGAGTGGTTTGCAGGCAGTTGGTGAAGAAGACAGTGGGTTGGAGGGAAAAATGAGGGAAAAGGGGGTTTGACTGCTTTGACCGGGTTTTATTAATAGGCAGGGGTTCAAGTTGGGGGGTCAAGGTTGCTTTGGCAGGGGGTCAAGGCTCAAGCAAGGGTTCAAAGGTTTGTTTATTAATAGCAAGGACCAAAGTTGTAAATCAACCAAACTAGAGGGACTGAAACTGTAATTTTCCAAAGTTTATTATAAGGACCATTTTTGACAAGTTTGAATTACCAAAGGACTAAAAATATTAATTTTCCAATTTAAAATGTCCAGGGGTAAATTCTGTCAATCTTTGAAACTTCAGGGACTAAAGTTGCCATTTTGCAAAACTAAACTTTATAAGGGTAATTTTGACAACTTGAAAATCCCTGAGGGCCTTTTATGAAAAATTAACTTGTTTTGAATAACCAGGGACTAGATTTTGACAATTATTGCATAAAATACAGTCTAAATATTTTTTCTGTCTTTTTGAGACTTTTCAAAGTGTTTTTGACTGTTTTTGCAGTGTAGAAGGAACAAAAATGATGAGTATTTAGACACTCATCAGTGAGAAACATCCGAACAGCCTCAAGATGAGCAACCGGAGCAAAAGATTCTTCAAAGTCTATTCCTTCTTCCTGACGATAACCCTTAGCAACTAGACGTGACTTGTTTCGGATGACGTTCCCTTCAGCATCCAATTTGTTTTTCCAAATCCATTTGAGACCAATGACGTAGACCCCTGTTGGTCTTTCAACCAGTTCCCATACTTCAAGACGTTTGAATTGGTTGAGTTCTTCTTGCATGGATTCAATCCAGTTATCTTTTGTCATTGCGTCTTTAATGTTTTTAGGCTCAGATTGGCAGACAGTGAGTGCATAAATGCAATGTTCACCATCTGTGTGAAGACGTTGTCTTGTAACGACTGGTTGATTCGGGTTGCCAATAATATTAGCCAGAGGATGGTCTTTTGTCCATCGATGTGTAGAGGGTTGATGTTGGTATACATTGTGCAGATTCTGAGGATTCAAATGGTTTGTTGACGATTCCGCGACATCTGGTGCAGCAGTCTCATTAGCAAACGGGTTGAAGAACGCATTTGGATCAACATCTGCAGGTGGGGGTACATCATTCAGAATATCATCAGCCGGTTCATCATTGTTGGAAGCGGTTTGTTCAACTGTTGTGGTGGAGTCAACTGGTGTAGGTGCATCTTCAACAGTAGTTGTTGTAGCAGGTGTATCAGGTATAAGAGTATTATCAGGTTGAGCAGCGGAAACAGCGGATACACCTGGAGCACGTTCATCAATATCGTCACTGAACAGAGGAGCAAATAACCTTTCCATTTGTTGACGAGTTAGCTGGGGGCTTTGTTCAGCTGATGATGTGGGTTGAGGGAAGTTTAAACGGTTGTGTCCGGGTTCTAAGCTGTTATACTCAGAAGCCATTTCCGTGAGTTCATCAAAATGAGCATGAATCGTTTCCATCACCTGTTTTGTACGACGATTCCAGATCCGGTATCCTTTAGAATTCTCACAATATCCAATAAAGACTCCAATGTCAGCTTTGGCTTTGATCTTTCCAAAATCATCACGATCATTATTCGAATAGCAAAGGGATCCAAATACATGAAAGTGTTTGAGATTCGGTTTATGGTTGTGGATAAGCTCGAAAGGTGTTTTGTTGTGGCGTTTTGTGATCATAGAACGGTTTTGAGTATAGCATGCAGTAGATACAGCTTCTGCCCATAAGTAATCTGGAAGTTTAGCATTGATTAACATTGTTCTTGCAGCTTCCACTAACGTTCGGTTTCGTCTTTCAACAACTTCGTTTTGTTCGGGTGTCCGTGCAATAGATGTTTGATGCTGAATTCCCACTTTCTCATAGAATTCACGAAGGGTTTGGTTAACAAATTCAGATCCTTTGTCTATTCTGATTATCCTGACGGTGTTGCGGAGCTGAACCTGTATTTTCATGAGAAAGGTGACGATCATTTGTGGAGCTTAGTCTTTGCTTCTGTTGGAATCACTCCTAAACAGTATTTCAAGTATTTATATTTCATATGTAATAGGTAGCTTTATTATGGCCTTTATCTTTGTTTAAGGTCTAGCTTATGTAGAAGGCCCATAAGCTTAGGCCCAAGCCCATATAAGAAAGGATGGGAAGTAGGAGTGTTGCCCTAGCTTCCCTCCTATAAATACTCTTGTAAACCCTCATTTGAGGGTTGGTTGTTCAAGTTATTTCCTTTCACATATACCTTACGCATAACCGCCTCTTATTATCGTGTACGTGTGTTTGGTTCTTGTTCAATCGCCTCATCTCCTTTCTATATTACTTTCGTTTGTAAAACTAGTGACCTAACAGTGGTATCAGTCGCCATATAGTTGAGTGAACGTATTGTTTGAAGTGAGTTTTGGTCTCACGCCTAACTTGCGTATCCTTATCTTTGGCTTGATCAAAAACGTATTTTTTACACTTTTGAATCCAAGATTCTTGTACTTTCAACGTTTTAGGGTGTTAAAATACTTGTTTTTGGCAAAAAGTTTCAAACTTTATGCGTGGATAGTTGTTTTTGAACGTGTTTTTGTTCTTGGGTGTCGTTCTACGCGTAACCCGTTTAGCAGTTTTGGTACATCAAGTTTCACATTTTTGTGTTCTTTTGGTACTATTGAAGCTATTCCATAACAAAAATCTGGTTTAGAAACACATTTGGGCAAAATCAACATTACGAGTAATCCTACGCGTATTGAAACCCTAAAATTACGCGTAAGATTATCCTTGGCTTGATCTTCATTTTCGTGGTTTATTATGTGTTTTCTTACTTGGATAAGTCTGAAAATACGTCGACTTTGGATATCTTTTGCACTGTGATAGTGTAAAAGATCATTTGGGCAAAAACCCTAAACTTACGCATAAGCATAAGCTTACGCGTAGAAATCCTACGCATAAGATTCACTTTACGCGTAAACTTAGGTCTACGCATAAGGTAATCCTACGCTTAACTTTCTACGCCTAACTTTTGTCTACGCATAACTTTAGTGTTTTTCCTACTTACGCGTAAGCTAAAACCTACGCGTAACTCCTTGTTGTTATGCGTAACTTTTGGTGTTTTTACGCATAAGTACTACTTGGTTTCTTGTCTTTTCTACGCCTAAGGACACTTCATCAACAAAGGTTCATTCGACTACAAAGATCCATTTTTACTACACAAGTTTAACAACATGTCTCAACCACCATACTCTAACTATTTCCCTCACACTTATAATCATCAACAACAACAACAATTAACTACACAACATCAACAATGGAATCAACAACAAGCAATTTATCAACAACAATTTAATCAGCAACATACTCCACAAATTGGTGCAATTCCACCACCACAAATGGTTCAAACACCGCCAAGTCTTCAAGTTCAACCCTACACAAACGATTTCAATCAACATCCATCAAGGAACACTATGAAGGAACCCACTTGGTTTGCAAAGATGTGTGAAGCTTTAAGCAGCCAACAATCAATTCATGAAGCTGGATCACTTGATAGACCTCCAATGCTCACTCCAGGAAACTACGATCAATGGGTGATAAGGTTCTTTAGGTTTTGTGATATGAAGAAGCCACATGGAAAGTTCTTAAAGAAGGTTATCTTGGAAGGCCCATTTGAGATGCCTACTGTCATTGTACCCGGAGATCCAACTGCTGTTCCACCAAGAGATGAACAAACCAACATTGCTACTGTTGCAGATCTTAATGCTACAGAACTTCTACACTATGAAGCTGATGAACTTGCAATGGAATACATCCTCTTAGGATTACCAAACCCAATTCTTTGTAGTGTTGATGCTCAAAAGACTGCACAAAAAATGTGGGATCATATTCGTCTTCTTATGGAAGGATCTGTACTCAATCAGGAGGATTTGGAATCCAAAATTTACTTGGCTTATGAACACTTCATGATTGAACCTGGAGAGACACTAGAGTCCTATCATCATCGATTTTCATACATCATCAATGATTTGGATAAACACAACATCATCATGCCAAGAATTGCAGTGAATACTAAGTTCCTGAATAGTCTTGGTCCTGAATGGGAGAAGTATGTCATTTTTCTCCGTCAAGCGAAGAATATGCATCATTCTACTTATGGATTGTTGTACGATTACTTGAAGCCTCATGAAAAGGAAGTTGATCGGGAAAGGATTCTCCGTGCTCAAATTGCTAAACAGTCACATCCGGATAATCAACAACTTGCCTTGTATGCTCAACAGAATTATCCCTCTCAACCAGCAACTCAACCAACTGCTTCAAACACACCTTCACAGCAACAACCTCAACAAAATCAATTGGTTCCATACAGCAACAATGCTCAAGCATATGTCAGTGAAGCGACTGAGGAAGTCGATCCATTCGAAGCATTGCAACAAGGATTTGTGATGATTGCTAATGCTTTTGGCCGTTACACCAACAAATCTAACAATCGTATTCGTTCCTCATCTAACACACGGACTCAAGCTGTTGTGAACAATGGACGTGTTGAAGTTCAGAATCGTGATTATGGTCGTTAGATGGGTGGTGGTCAAGGGTTTAATGCTGTGGGTAGGAATAACAACAGAGCTCAAGTGGTGGAACAGGGAAATGCTCAGAATCGGTTAAATGGTCTTAGATGCTACAACTGCAATGAGAAGGGACACCTGGCTAATGCATGCCCAAAGCCAAGGACTCGGGGCAGTGCTTATTTCAAAGAGGCTTTACTTCTGGCTCTTAAGGATGAAGCTGGTGGATCTCTCACAGACAAAGAACAAAGCTTTATGGCAGATGCAGACTCAGATGATGATATGGAGGACTTGCAGGCCAATGCAGCTGTTATGTTGATGGCTAATATGCAAGAGTTACACATGAGTGAAACAGGCCCAGTGTATGACACTGATGGCTTGTCTCAGGTACCCGAACAAACCATCATCATATCTGAACTAATATCTCCGTCAATATCTGAATCCGGCACGGCTCAGAATGTTCAAAATGAGTCATCTACATCTCATTCTGCCGATTTTCAAATAAACCCCGTAGTCACATTTGACGATCCAGATGACCTTATGGTTTCCCTTGATAATCAAATTGACTCCGTGGTTATACTTGAGGATCTAAATAATGATCATGTTGTGACTCACGTTGAACAAGATGAACCTTTGCCTCATTCAGATCTTGTTCTGTTACTTAAAGACCAACAATCCCAAATTGCTGACTGTGTTGCATTAAATCAAACCTTAAAAAGAAAAAATGCACTGTTAACCAAGGATTTTGAATGCTTACAAATGCAACTCAACTTTTTCAAAACTCAAGAAAACCGTGAAATAGGTTTTGAAGCCGCTTTTGCAAAATCTCATCAAAACGAAAAATATTTAGAGAGACAGATGCGTGATCTAGCCGCCTCGAAGAATGCTTTGTTGTCTGAATTAGAACAACTGAAACACGAACATAAAAAGCAAATTAACGCTCTCACCTTGGAAAATCAAAAAGCTAAGGCTGAGTTGTTAAATTGTCAAAAACAGTTCTCCGCATACAAAAAGCATTCAACGAATCGGGTAGATGACCTTCTTGAAGAAATTATCGGCTTGCAAAACAAACTTAAAGAGTTTAAAACTGTTGTTTACAAACATGGTGAATCAGTAACAGCTATTGAAAAGTTTACCTTAAAACCCAATCCAAAAGGATATGGAAAAAATCTAGCTGATTACAAACCAAAGCTTTCACTAAAAACATTCAAACCAGCTCCTGAAGTTTCCAGTGCAAAATACAAAATTGATAATACTGTTATGAGTGTTGTTGAATATCATCGTCAAGAGGAATTAGATGCAGAAGATGAGAGTCGATCAAAATTAAAAAACGTTGTTTACAACAAACCTTTTAATTATAAAAACGCGGTCACTTTCTCCACACCAACGGATTCTTCTAACACACCAAGGGTTATCATCAAAACACCTGAGTCTTCTATTGTTAATCCCCAACCAGATTATGCACAAACTTATGGTCCTTTACCTTCCATTAGTGAAGTAAACTCAAAACCTGAAAATCGAAAAATTCTTCGATATTTTGACATTTTCATGGCTGACCTCAAAATTTTACAACATGAGATAGAATATCGCTCTGAAATCAAAGTTGAACACTTTCAATCACCTCTGGCGCGAGAACAAAGAGACATTTTTCAGAAAAATCTTTTACCTAATGTTAAAAACTTGAAAAGTTGTGCAATTGCCTGGGAAAAGGATTTTCATAAGGAACTTGGGGTAATGAAAAACGTTTTCGAGAAAACAGAAACATCTATTTCTAACACTAAACGCAAAAAGAAAATGTTGAGAAAAGATGTTGATCGACTCTTGGAAGATGTTATCTGTACTGATATCCATAACGTTGTGTTACTTCATGCTTTGCCATTTGCATCTGATTACATCTCTGCTGATATTGTTGAAAATGTTGTAACTGTTGAGAACACCGATAATGTGCTTCAGATTGAGTCTTTAAAAGCTGAAAATAACCGATTACTCAATGAAATTTACAATGCAAAACGTCGTCTTCATTGGTGTGAAAAAGATATTCACAATCATCAACTTAGTTTTCAAAAGAAAATTGCTCAGTTGAGTGCAAAATCTTCTGATCCTAAAATTGAGCAACTGGATGATCAAAACGTGTCTTTGAAAAGTCAAATCTCAATATATGAACAAGAACTTTTAAAAGTTAAACAGGAATATGGTGTCATATTTGATTTGCTCAATAAGACTCGTCATGAAGCATCAAACGAACTTGATCACTATCTTGCTCACACTAGAGAAGTCATGAATTTTGCTGGTAATATTCGTTCTGAAAATCAAGATTTGATTCACACTATCTCTAAGTTAAGAGAAATGTTAGGAAAGTATGAACAACTTCCGCCTACAGTGATTAAGAGAATAGCACCAATCACACTTAGTAATCGTGAACCTAGAATTCCCACTACCAAATCACAAGTTGCTAATGTGTTTCCCTCTACTGAAACTGGAATAGTTGCATCTTTTCCAAACGTCCGCACTTCACAGCCTAGGAGCACTCAATCGAAGAATAGGAAGTTGCGACCTAAGAAAAGATCAATAAGGAATGCTAAAGTAGAAGAACACCCTAGGACTCTGAATAAGACTAATGTTGCTTCCACTTTAGATGTTGCGTCTGGCAAATGTAATAGAAATAGTGATGTAACGATTGCTAAACCGTTAAGTACTTTTGATATTCAGTCTGATGCACCTTGTGTTATTTGTCGGAAGAGTATGAATTCTAAATGTCATGACAAATGTGTTGCTAAAGCTATAATCTCTCGATTACGGAATCCTAAGAATCGGAATATCCCTAGGCCCACTAATCATTCTAAGTCTGTGCTTGGTAGACCGCCTTCTTTAGATTCTAAGGCAAACGTTGCTGTCACTGTAGCTCCAGTTTCACCTCCTAAGAATGTAGTACCACCTAGTGCTTTCACTAAGACTAAAGCAAAGAGTAGTTATAGATGGCAGAAATGGATATATAACACACTAGGATTTAAATGGATGCCTAAAATTATTAATGTGTGTATATCTAATATACCTGCTTCGGAACCCTCTAACATTTCAAGTTCCACATCTACTTCTATTCCATCTGTGTCGTCTATGTGTAATGCAGGTGATTGATGAGTGTCTAAATACTTATCATTTTTGTACCATTTGAACTGCAAAAACATCTGAAAACACTCAGAAATGCATCAAAATGATAAAAATATCACAAATAAGTGTTTTATGTGTTTTAAATGCAAAAATATCAAAATCTGGTGAAAAACGTATCAAGTTTGCATAATTGGCAGTTTTAGTCCCCCAAGTTTCAAAAGTTGTCAAAAACAGTCCCTGGTAAAATCTAAATAAAGAAAAATGTTATTCAAGGTCCCTGAAATATTCTAATTTGTCAAAAATGGTCCTTGAATAAATCTTTTGTCAAATGGCAGAAAAGGTCCCTCAACTTTCAAAAATGTCAAGTTTGGTCCCTGAAAATTTGAAAATGTCAAAAATGGTCCTTGTACTATGGAAGCTTGTCAATTTTGATCCTTGTGTAAACCTTGAGAAAATGGCAGGAATGGCCCCTCAAGTTTGGAAGAATTGCACAAATAGTCCTTGTATACTAAACAAGCCAAATGACCCCTTTGTCTCTTTTAGACCCCTGCCATTATGCTTGACCCCTGCCAACCTTTTGACCTCCCCTTTTTGGACCCTTGGTCAAAATCCAGTCAAACCAAATAGTTTTCCCTCCCAACTGGGTTTCCCCCACCAAGTTGTCTGCTACACCCTGCAACCTCTCACCCATCACCCACCACCTCACATTATCTCCTCAAAACCTCACCCACATCATCATCACACCTAACCACCCCCCCCCTAGTGCTAGCTCAGTCCACAGAGGTCAAAAATACTTTTCCCGCCAAAATTCACCCAATAGCCATTTTGCACTCAAGTGATCCAGTGGACAAGATATCAAGTGGGATCCACTCAGAAGTCATGGGGGAAGCTATTTGAGTATAAAAAAGAGAAGAGAGGCAACTGAAGAGGGAGTAGTTAGTTTTTTAATTTCATTGTATGTCGTTTATTATGTTTATGTTTTGATAAAACTCTAAAATGTAATCCTTTTGTTTCTATGTATTAAACTAAAAGTTGTTTTATAGTTGTAATCAGTTTTAAGCATCAATTCAAGGTCTCACTTAAGTTTCTTATGTCCATGTTAACTGTTGCAAAATCCAGTTTCTAATTCTTACATTCAAACCTTTAACAGCTTATTTTTAAGTTTTAACAAGTTTACTTAAGCTTCATATAGCTTTTGATAAGCTTGTATATCAATTTCAAGCAATATTGGATATTGGTCAACAAAAGTCAACTGAAGATCATTTGGTTTTGGAAATGGGCAATGGTGATGCAGAGCATGGATTTGGGTTGTTATCAAGTTGTTTTATGGTTTAGAATAGATAAATGGGTCCTGTGTACTCTGGCAAGCCACTGTGGCTAGGATAAATTGTAAGTCCATTTTCATGAGTAACTGCATAAGTGGTATCTGTGGTTAAGAATAGTTCAAATCTGTTTATCTAGTGGTACTTAGTATAATTGAGTCCAGTTTAAGTATTTGTAATAGCTGGTTCAGTGTTTGGTAGTTAAACTGTGCAAATCAGTCAATAAAATAGTGTTTGGGTATGCTGCATAATCTGAGCTAGAGGATTGTGCAGTGGATTAGCTCAGTTGTTTTAGATACATATAGGATAATTAGAGTCAAAACTGTCAATGCTTTGCACTCTAGGACTCTAATAGTCAAAACTCCCTTTAATCTGTCTTAAGTACTTATCTATTTGGATTTTTGAAAAGCAAACTCTTGTTTTGTGTTTAAAAATCATAAGTATAGCTGTCATTAGTGTCATTTCATCATATTACATCTCAATCAGTCCAAAAATTGGTTTCAAATTTCATTTTAGTCAAAGTTCTAAAATCTGTTGCAAAAGTCAAATTGCATATCTCAGTTTTGGCCAAACTAAGATGATTTTTCATGAGCTCATTTCTGAGCCACTCTAAGTGAAATTGTGGGTTTCATAAGTTCAACAGGTCTATTTTGTTATTATGATTTTTGCAAAATTTTAGTAATTTTTTATGAGCTTCAAAATTGCTTATCAACATGGGCCTATCTGCCCTGTGCATTGACTCAGTGAAAGCTGAGTCTGCACAGGGGTTTTGCAGGGCTTGGGAAAAGCTCAATTGAGCTTATCTGAGTCTCATCCTTGGCTCAGAGATAGTCAGCCAGGTCTTGTTTTAGTTCCTACTTTTTGTTTTTCATTTCAGCTTATTGACTAGCTTGTGCTTAATCTCCAAGTAGGCCCCTAGAATCTGTTTTTGTGCTTAAACTCAAATAAGCCAAGTCTTAGCAACTTGCAAATCAGAGGTCAAGGCTTGTGAAAACTTGTTGCATTTGGGTTCTTTTAGCATAATATTGCTTCTGTTTCAGTTGGGTGGCCTTGGGTGTTCACTTGCTTATTTTAAGAGCTTATTTATAAGCCCTTGGCATAGCAGTTGCAATTTCTCACACACAAGCACCTGTTTTTCCATTTTTCCTAGATTCCTAATATTATTTTAGACTTTTCTTGAATTTTTCAGATTTTTCTAAGTTAGTTTGCTATTTTTCTTGATTTAAATTAGTTTTTAAGCATTTTTAATTAGCATTTAATACAATTAATTAAGAAAAGGTTCAAAAAAATAATTTTTCAATTTTCTTAAGTTAAGATAAATATAAAAAGCCAAAAAAATATTTTTTCAGATTTTTCTTAGTTAATTTTGTATTTTTAAGCAATTTAAGTAGTTTTAAATAGTTTTTAATTCCTAGAAAATACAAAAATAATCAGAAAAATACAAAAATAGTTTTGAAAATTCTTTTTAGTTATTTTAGATTTTTCCAAGTCATAATTTTATTTTTCTAGCTTTATTTCATAATTTCTTGTATTTTAGGCTATTATTAAATAAGTAAAAATAGTTTTTAATTAATAATAATTAATTAAATAGTTATAAAAATAATTTTCTTTTTCTAATAATTTTCTTTTATCATTAGGTTTGTAAAAATGTCATTTTCATATTTTTAGGATTTATATTGCTTTAGTTTCACATTTTCTTTTGTACGTCGCGTAGTTTTTAATTTTAAGTTTTATAAAAGATAAAAACAAAAACATCATTTTGCAAATAGTGATAGCATTTATTTAATATTTTTTATCTTTTTAATTTCCTTTAATTAGCATTTAAGCCCCTGTAGTTTATGTGCTTTTTCTGTAGTTATAATAAATCAAATCTCTGTATCCATTCAAATCTTCTCGATCACTACACGTCTGATTATTCTCGCACGGCTCGTTGGGACTTAACGACCTGGGGAAACACTATACTCTCCTGATCTAAATTGCATTTGGTGTGTGAGCTGTTTTAAGTTCCTTACGGTTAGCCATTCACAAGTGGCTAGCTTGCGTGAGAAAACTTGACGGTTTTGCACCAATCAAATTTTGGCGCCGCTGCCGGGGAGCAGTGCTAATAGTCTTACGTTTAGCAGATTAGTGATTTGAATATTCACTCCTTGTTTATACCATATGTATGTATTTTCATTTTCTTATAAAAATCAAAAATCCAAAAAGATTTTCATTCTTTGTTTTTACATCATGTTTTTCAAAAATACCAAAAATATTCCTCTGTACCCTCTTACCCTTTTTGATTCTTTATCTCTTTACCCTCTATCCATTTGATTCTAACTTCTTCTATTCTCATGGAATCTCTCAACTCCGACGAATTCTGGGACGAAGTTGAAAAACTTCAGACTTTATCACAAATGTCAAGAATTCGTGTTGTTCGTGATGATCCATTAATTCTGCGTAGGGAAATAGAACGAGAAACCGGGGTGACAAAGGACCAGCTACTTCCCTCTAATAATGGAAGTGCTAAAGATGTCCAACCTACGGTTATCCAAAGATCTAATCCCTCAATTGCTCCTAAACCGTCTAGAATTGATTCTAAACTTTCACGATTTACGGTTAAAAGCAAACATGCAGAATTCAGATCGGTGACTAGCAAGAATAACTTGCCTAATCTTCACGTTTCTCAAGAACCAGAACCGGAGACCATAACGGAAGTGGTGGAAATTGCTAGCTCTCAGAGCACACCACTTGTCCCACCTCCGGATTTTTCAAAATGTTCTTCGAGTCTTAATAGTCATTCGGATCACCATGTTGGTTTTGTTGATTCTTTGAATAAACCGATTCCGTCTCATAACTCTCAAATAGAATCGTTTATTCCTTGTGTCGGTTGCGGTGAGCCTCTTTTTGGTTCACCATGTCGCTAGTGTACGTGTGTACAATGTGGTAATGATATTCGTAACGGGAGTTGTTTGTTTTGTGGTTCGAGGAATTCATTTGATTATGATCCTAATCAGAACTCATTTAACGACCCCTCAAATTTTTCCAATTACCCACCACAGCCCGACTTATCTTCATATAACCAACATAACTGCTGTGAACTTTGTGGAGGTCCTCACCAAGGATTTGAGTGTCAATCCGGAAACACGTTTGTCTATGAACAGTTTTCCGGTGATGCTCAGAACTTTGGTTATGACCAATATCCATATGATTCACCAGTCCAGACTCAGCAGTTCTACTGTTGTAAGAACTGTGGAGGTTCCCATTTCAGCTCTGATTGTCAAACAGGGAAACCATTCCCTTGTAACAATTACGACTATCCATATCACGACCAACCTCCGCAGTGCCAAATGACTCAAACTCCTCAGCAAACCCAACAAGACACTTATCTAGAGCTTCTGGAGTCAGTGAAAAGAACTGAGGAGTTGAGAAAAACAGCATTTCATAATATTCCCAGTTTTTCTTGTGTATATTGTGGGGGTCCTCATGATGATTATCAATGTCAACCTTCCGGTTTTGACAAATCTCCACTCCCACAATGTCCTGTCATTCAAAATTCACATGAGAAATCCATGGAAGAATTGCTAGCTGAAGAGCAGACTGCTAAAATAAATTCCCAAATTGCCTTTGAAAAATCTATTAGGGAATCAATTGCAAAAGAAAAAGCAGCCAGATCTAGCTCTCAATTTCGTTTTATTCCTGATGACAGTGATGATGAGGATACACTTGATTCATCAAGTTCATCAGATGATATCCCAGCAGTTGAGATTCATTCTCAAACATCTGCTATCACACCTGAAGCTCCCACTCACTCTCTGAACATGGGGGACGAGCATCTTGACACTGTTCCTGAAAAGGAATCGGACGAATTCATAAAGTCTAGTGTTGAGAACCTTGTCCCAATCCCGAGAGAGTCACAGGGAACTTCTGATCATATGTGTGATTCTATTTCCCCTCTTCAGTGTTCAAAAGATCATTTTGAAACTTTCTCCGATGTTAGCGACGATTGTACTTCTTATGGAAACATCGAATATGTTGAGGCATCACTCCCACAGTCTGATGCTGATCATCATCTTGAGGAGTTCACCAATGAACTCACTCACATCAATCCACTTTCATCGGAAAGTAATGATAGTCTTTCTGATTTCAAAGCCGATCTGGGAGAGACTGAAAGTCTCCTTGATAATGATCGTTCACTCACTTCTTATCCCAACAGTCCAATAGAGAATGTTGATCACTTTGTTCCCGAAACATTCAAAACTACTTTCACCAATCCTCTATTTGAATTTGACCCTGAATTCACTTTAATTTCTGAGAATCCACTCTTTGATACTCAGATTGAGGATAGTGATGAGTCTACAGTGGAACAAGAATTCACAGATTTACATCTTGTGATTGATTCTCTTCACGAGGAGTTCGCCGGTGAACTCACTCATATCATATCTCCGCCGGAGTATGATAACTTCCAATTTGATCATGACACACCCGAGATTTGTCTTGATCACATAAGCTTAAATGATGAGATTCATAATCCTGAAATTATGGATCCTCCTATGGATGAAGATGAGTTAGTCATGATGTTTATCATGATTTTCTATCTCTTCTTCACCTATCACGTGGCTTCTCCTGTTCTTCACTCCTTCGGGAATGAAGACATAATCTTTGATCCCGGCATTTCCATGTACCATTTGTGAGCCGGTTCTGTGTATATCTCATCGGTGTGGAACTTTCACGAGCTTCAAATGTTTATCCAAACATCTTGAATGAAAGTCCGATGGAGATTGTCTCTTCCACTTACTTCCCCATGAACAAATTAATTCGGGGTCGAGTCAAGCTAGCGACTCGGTAATCAAAAACAGTAGTTAAACATGGGTTTTCACCCGTGTGTACCACCCTAGTGTGGGGGAGATGCCCCACATGTTGTATATAGATCTAAAAAATGAATGAAAATTGTAAATATTAAAAAAGAGAATAATTGTTGTGTTTCTACACTTAGCTAGTAATGTTATCTTTTTACGTTCTAAGTTTCGGCATAACAGCCGGTACTTTGAATATTGAGGACAATATTCATTTCTAAGTGTGGGGGGAAATTCTGGCGAATTTGATCATAAAATGTACCCTTTTAGTCCCTTTTTCCCCAAAAATGGCCAAATTTAAAAAAAAATAGTGGAAGTACTATGTACTAAACACAACAAATGGTAATCAGTCCACCATGTCTAACCCACATAAGGATTGGCTAATCCAGGAGCAAACGGCTCTTGGTAAAGATATCTCAAATCCGTTGACGGCTTGCAATTTGCCCAAAATTGTATGGTATTCAGCTCACCATATCCTTAAAAGTGAAGAGTTGGCTAGCCCGCAAGTTTATGGCTTGTGGTAAAGGCAGTGGAAAAACCATAATTGGTAATCAGCTCACCAAAGATAATATTGATAATTTATCTAAGAGTTGGCTAGTCCAGAAGCAAACGGCTTCTGGTAAAGACAAATCAAATCCGTTGAAAGCTGGTGGTTTGCTCAAAATCACTTGGTTATCAGTGTACCAAGGTTCTTACTTGAACTGAAACATTTGGCTACTCCAGAAGTAATGGCTTTTGGTAAAGAGATGAAATCCATTAATTTTTCTCAAAACATTGCTAGGGACTAGCAATATCTTAGTGTGGGAGATTGATGAGTGTCTAAATACTCATCATTTTTGTACCATTTGAACTGCAAAAACATCTGAAAACACTCAGAAATGCATCAAAATGATAAAAATATCACAAATAAGTGTTTTATGTGTTTTAAATGCAAAAATATCAAAATCTGGTGAAAAACGTATCAAGTTTGCATAATTGGCAGTTTTAGTCCCCCAAGTTTCAAAAGTTGTCAAAAACAGTCCCTGGTAAAATCTAAATAAAGAAAAATGTTATTCAAGGTCCCTGAAATATTCTAATTTGTCAAAAATGGTCCTTGAATAAATCTTTTGTCAAATGGCAGAAAAGGTCCCTTAACTTTCAAAAATGTCAAGTTTGGTCCCTGAAAATTTGAAAATGTCAAAAATAGTCCTTGTACTATGGAAGCTTGTCAATTTTGATCCTTGTGTAAACTTTGAGAAAATGGCAGGAATGGCCCCTCAAGTTTGGAAGAATTGCACAAATAGTCCTTGTATACTAAACAAGCCAAATGACCCCTTTGTCTCTTTTAGACCCCTGCCATTATGCTTGACCCCTGCCAACCTTTTGACCTCCCCTTTTTGGACCCTTGGTCAAAATCCAGTCAAACCAAATAGTTTTCCCTCCCAACTGGGTTTCCCCCACCAAGTTGTCTGCTACACCCTGCAACCTCTCACCCATCACCCACCACCTCACCTTATCTCCTCAAAACCTCACCCACATCATCATCACACCTAACCACCCCCCCTAGTGCTAGCTCAGTCCACAGAGGTCAAAAATACTTTTCCCGCCAAAATTCACCCAATAGCCATTTTGCACTCAAGTGATCCAGTGGACAAGATATCAAGTGGGATCCACTCAGAAGTCATGGGGGAAGCTATTTGAGTATAAAAAAGAGAAGAGAGGCAACTGAAGAGGGAGTAGTTAGTTTTTTAATTTCATTGTATGTCGTTTATTATGTTTATGTTTTGATAAAACTCTAAAATGTAATCCTTTTGTTTCTATGTATTAAACTAAAAGTTGTTTTATAGTTGTAATCAGTTTTAAGCATCAATTCAAGGTCTCACTTAAGTTTCTTATGTCCATGTTAACTGTTGCAAAATCCAGTTTCTAATTCTTACATTCAAACCTTTAACAGCTTATTTTTAAGTTTTAACAAGTTTACTTAAGCTTCATATAGCTTTTGATAAGCTTGTATATCAATTTCAAGCAATACTGGATATTGGTCAACAAAAGTCAACTGAAGATCATTTGGTTTTGGAAATGGGCAATGGTGATGCAGAGCATGGATTTGGGTTGTTATCAAGTTGTTTTATGGTTTAGAATAGATAAATGGGTCCTGTGTACTCTGGCAAGCCACTGTGGCTAGGATAAATTGTAAGTCCATTTTCATGAGTAACTGCATAAGTGGTATCTGTGGTTAAGAATAGTTCAAATCTGTTTATCTAGTGGTACTTAGTATAATTGAGTCCAGTTTAAGTATCTGTAATAGTTGGTTCAGTGTTTGGTAGTTAAACTGTGCAAATCAGTCAATAAAATAGTGTTTGGGTATGCTGCATAATCTGAGCTAGAGGATTGTGCAGTGGATTAGCTCAGTTGTTTTAGATACATATAGGATAATTAGAGTCAAAACTGTCAATGCTTTGCACTCTAGGACTCTAATAGTCAAAACTCCCTTTAATCTGTCTTAAGTACTTATCTGTTTGGATTTTTGAAAAGCAAACTCTTGTTTTGTGTTTAAAAATCATAAGTATAGCTGCCATTAGTGTCATTTCATCATATTACATCTCAATCAGTCCAAAAATTGGTTTCAAATTTCATTTTAGTCAAAGTTCTAAAATCTGTTGCAAAAGTCAAATTGCATATCTCAGTTTTGGCCAAACTAAGATGATTTTTCATGAGCTCATTTCTGAGCCACTCTAAGTGAAATTGTGGGTTTCATAAGTTCAACAGGTCTATTTTGTTATTATGATTTTTGCAAAATTTTAGTAATTTTTTATGAGCTTCAAAATTGCTTATCAACATGGGCCTATCTGCCCTGTGCATTGACTCAGTGAAAGTTGAGTCTGCACAGGGGTTTTGCAGGGCTTGGGAAAAGCTCAATTGAGCTTATCTGAGTCTCATCCTTGGCTCAGAGATAGTCAGCCAGGTCTTGTTTTAGTTCCTACTTTTTGTTTTTCATTTCAGCTTATTGACTAGCTTGTGCTTAATCTCCAAGTAGGCCCCTAGAATATGTTTTTGTGCTTAAACTCAAATAAGCCAAGTCTTAGCAACTTGCAAATCAGAGGTCAAGGCTTGTGAAAACTTGTTGCATTTGGGTTCTTTTAGCATAATATTGCTTCTGTTTCAGTTGGGTGGCCTTGGGTGTTCACTTGCTTATTTTAAGAGCTTATTTATAAGCCCTTGGCATAGCAGTTGCAATTTCTCACACACAAGCACCTGTTTTTCCATTTTTCCTAGATTCCTAATATTATTTTAGACTTTTCTTGAATTTTTCAGATTTTTCTAAGTTAGTTTGCTATTTTTCTTGATTTAAATTAGTTTTTAAGCATTTTTAATTAGCATTTAATACAATTAATTAAGAAAAGGTTCAAAAAAATAATTTTTCAATTTTCGTAAGTTAAGATAAATATAAAAAGCCAAAAAAATATTTTTTCATATTTTTCTTAGTTAATTTTATATTTTTAAGCAATTTAAGTAGTTTTAAATAGTTTTTAATTCCTAGAAAATACAAAAATAATCAGAAAAATACAAAAATAGTTTTGAAAATTCTTTTTAGTTATTTTAGATTTTTCCAAGTCATAATTTTATTTTTCTAGCTTTATTTCATAATTTCTTGTATTTTAGGCTATTATTAAATAAGTAAAAATAGTTTTTAATTAATAATAATTAATTAAATAGTTATAAAAATAATTTTCTTTTTCTAATAATTTTCTTTTATCATTAGGTTTGTAAAAATGTCATTTTCATATTTTTAGGATTTATATTGCTTTAGTTTCACATTTTCTTTTGTACGTCGCGTAGTTTTTAATTTTAAGTTTTATAAAAGATAAAAACAAAAACATCATTTTGCAAATAGTGATAGCGTTTATTTAATATTTTTTATCTTTTTAATTTCCTTTAATTTGCATTTAAGCCCCTGTAGTTTATGTGCTTTTTCTGTAGTTATAATAAATCAAATCTCTGTATCCATTCAAATCTTCTCGATCACTACACGTCTGATTATTCTCGCACGGCTCGTTGGGACTTAACGACCTGGGGAAACACTATACTCTCCTGATCTAAATTGCATTTGGTGTGTGAGCTGTTTTAAGTTCCTTACGGTTAGCCATTCACAAGTGGCTAGCTTGCGTGAGAAAACTTGACGGTTTTGCACCAATCAGTGATACAGATCATTCTCTGGATTGTTGATAGCGGATGTTCCCGACACATGACAGGCAACCTTAAACTGTTATCAAACTTTATTGCAAAGTTCATTGGCACTGTCAGGTTCGGGAACGATCACTTCGCAGCTATCATGGGCTACGGAGATTATGTCAATGGGAACATCGAAATCAGCAGGGTTTACTATGTGGAAGGCCTCGGTCACAATCTGTTTTCAGTAGGTCAATTTTGTGATGGAGATTTGGAGGTTGCTCTCAGGGAGAAAACTTGTTTCATTCGTGATCTACAAGGAAATGACCTTATGTCTGGCTCCCGTAATTCTAGTCTCTACACTATCTCTATGCAAGACATGGTTGCTTCCTCTCCCATCTGCTTACTTTCAAAGGCAACATCTACAAAATCCTGGCAATGGCACCGTCGTCTCTCACATCTAAACTTTCAAACCATCACCAACCTTGCTCGACATAAACTAGTTGAAGGACTCCCACGATTCCGGTATTCAAAAGCTCACCTTTGCTCAGCCTGTGAACAAGGGAAAAGCACTCGTGCTCATTTTCCTTCAAAGGTGGAACACAGCTCTCAGCATGTGCTTCATCTTCTTCACATGGATTTGTGTGGCCCGATGCGCGTGGAAACGATCAATGGCAAATGCTACATCTTAGTAATTGTTGATGACTACTCACGATGGACTTGGGTCTACTTTCTTCGAAGCAAAGACCAAGCTCCACAAATGATCATCACCTTTCTTACAAAAATACAGGTTCAGCTCCGCAACACCGTCAGGATAATCAGAACAGACAAAGGAACTGAATTTGTTAACAAAACCTTTCGAGAATTCTATGAGAAAGTGGGAGTTCAGCATCAAACATCTATTGCACGTACACCTGAACAAAACGGAGTTGTTGAAAGATGAAACCGAACGTTAGTGGAAGCTGCAAGAACAATGTTAATCAATGCTAAACTTCCAGATTACTTATAGGAAGAAGCTGTATCTACTGCATGCTATACTCAAAACCGTTCTATGATCACAAAACGCCACAAAAAAACACCTTTCGAGCTTGTCCACAACTATAAACCGAACCTCAAACACTTTCATGTATTTGGATCCCTTTGCTATCCGAATAATGATCGTGATGATTTTGGAAAGCTCAAAGCCAAAGCTGATATTGGAGTCTTTATTGGATACTGTGACAATTCTAAAGGTTTCCGAATCTGGAATCGTCGAACTAAGGAGGTAATGGAAACGATTCATGCTCATTTTGATGAACTCACGGAAATGGCTTCTGAGTATAACAGCTTAGAACCCAGTCACAACCGTTTAAACTTCCCTCAACCCCCATCATCAGCTGAACAAAGCCCCCAGCTAACTCGTCAACAAATGGAAAGGTTATTTGCTCCTCTGTTCTGTGACGATATTGATGAACGTGCTCCAGGTGTATCCGCTGTTTCCGATGCACAACCTGATAATATTCCTATACCTGATACACCTGCTACAACAACCATAGTTGAAGATGCACCTACACCAGTTGACTCCAAAACAACAGTTGAACACACCGCTTCCAACAATGATGAACCAGCTGATGATATTCTGAATGAAGTACCCCCACCTGCAGATTTTGATCCAAATGCGTTCTTCAACCCGTTTGCTAATGAGACTGCTGCACCAGATGTTGCGGAATCTTCAACAAACCATTTGAATCCTCAGAATCTGCACAATGTATACCAACATCAACCCTCTACACACCGATGGACAAAAGACCATCCTCTGGCTAACATTATTGGCAACCCGAATCAATCAGTCGTTACGAGACAACGTCTTCACACAGACGGTGAACATTGCATTTATGCACTCACTGTCTGCCAATCTGAACCTAAAAACATTAAAGACGCAATGACAAAAGACAACTGGATTGAATCCATACAGGAAGAACTCAACCAATTCAAACGTCTTGAAGTATGGGAACTGGTTGAAAGACCAACAGGGGTCTACGTCATTGGTCTAAAATGGATTTGGAAAAACAAATTGGATGCTGAAGGGAACGTCATCCGAAACAAGTCACGTCTAGTTACTAAGGGTTATCGTCAGGAAGAGGGAATAGACTTTGAAGAATCTTTTGCTCCGGTTGCTCGTCTTGAGGCTGTTCGGATATTTCTCGCGTTCGCAGCTCATATGAATATGACGGTCTATCAGATGGATGTCAAAACGGCGTTTCTCAATGGACAACTTAAAGAAACGGTCTATGTCAGCCAACCAGATGGACTCGTTGATCCAGAGTGTCCGAACCATGTCTATAAGCTGAACAAAGCTCTTTATGGCCTCAAACAAGCCCCTCGGGAATGGTACGATAAGCTATCATCTTTCCTCATTGCCAATAATTTCACCAAAGGCTCGGTTGACCCAACTCTTTTTATACAATATCACGGGGCACATATCTTAATTGTTCAAATTTACGTGGATGACATCATTTTTGGGTCTACACATAAAAAGTTTTCTACCGCTTTTGCAAAACTAATGAAGAAAAATTTTGAAATGTCCATGATGGGTGAACTCACGTTCTGTCTAGGACTGCAAGTTCATCAATCACCCCGTGGTATTTTCTTGAGTCAGTCAAAATATGCCCTTGAATTGTTAAACAAGTTTGGAATGAAAACCTGTGATACTTATGCCACACTAATGACTCATACCAAGAAGCTAGACGCTGATTTACATGGGAAATTAGTTGACCCTACCAAATACCGAAGTATTATTGGGTCTCTCATGTATCTAACAGCTAGCAGACCTGATATTGTCTTTGCCGTTTATCTATGCTCCCGTTATCATTCGCGACTAACTGAAACCCACCTCTCTGAGGCTAAAAGAATCCTCCGATACATCAAGGGAACCATTAACTTGGGGATCTGGTATCCGAAGGATTCTGGTTTTGAACTAATCGCTTTTTCAGACGCTGATCACGCAGGATGCTTAGACTCAAGGAAAAGCACTTCAGGAGCTCTACAATTTCTCGGTGATAAACTGGTGTCTTGGCAATCAAAGAAGCAGGATTGTACATCGCTGTCATCAACCGAAGCAGAATATGTAGCCATGTCAGCATGTTGTGCTCAAGTCATCTGGATGAGAACACAACTCAAAGACTATGGTTACGTATTTGACAGAATTCCGATGTACTGCGACAATCGGAGTGCCATTGTGATCTCGTGCAACTCAGTTCAGCACTCGAAATCAAAGCACATCGATCTTCGCTATCATTTCATCAAGGACCACGTGGAACAGGGTACCGTTGAATTATACTTTGTGGGTACAGAATACCAATTGGCAGATCTTCTCACCAAAGCCTTGCCTCCCGCTAGGTTTAATGAGTTGGTCCACCGGATTGGTATGAGGTGTTTGACCCAAGAGGAATTGGATGACCTCTTAAAACAGTCTTAAAAACCTGTCAAACACCAAAACATCTTTTGTAAATAAATTTTTCAAAAACAAAATACAAAAATATAAAATCTTATAAAACAACAAAAATATTCTTCTAATCTATAATCTTTCAACATGGCAAGTACATTTCTTCCTTCAACACTGTAATCCTTCAAAATTCAGTATTTTTTACGATCACGTGTTGAGGGGGAGAAAATTTTCACTTAACTGTTTCAAATCATCAGTGTACTTGCATGTTTTCATATCTCGGTTGTTTCATTTTACAATGGTGGTGAATTTTCTGGTTAAATGACACTCCTCGGACTAAATTTATAACCTTTCATTATTTCTTAAGTCGAGGGAGAGTGTCGTCAAGTTTCTTTCCTAAAAATCTTTGTTTCGTAACATAAATGGAAGTTAAATGGCTTTGTTTGAAAAAAGGAAAAGGTGGAGGGACCAAAACTGTCAAAATGCTAAAATTATTTTAATAAAACACCTCCCCACCTAACTTTCAGTTCACATTTAATTCTAAACCTAAACACATCCTACGCCTAAGATTCATTCAAGAATTTCGTGTTTTTGATCATCGATTTGTAAGTTGTTTAACAATCTTAACGTATTTTCAAACATAGGTTTTGATTTGTACTTAAATCCAACGGTCAAATTATGTTCTATGGTTGATTTTGTGGTCTACGCTTATGCGTATGAACCCAAGATCAAGATAGTGTGTTTATGATTAAAAGGATAGTGCCGAAATGTTTCTACAACATCATTAATGCCTTTTCTATCATAAAAATCCACCCAGAAACTCGAAATAAGCGAATTTGAAAACTAGGGTTTATGAGTCGAATTGGGTATTTTCAAATGTAAAGGTTTTTGGTGAAAAAGATAGTTGTATAAGGTTGTTTTCAAGTTCAAATAAACATATGTAAACCCAGAAACACTTATGATTCTTAAATTGAAAATTAGGGTTCTAGTTCATGTGAATTGGGTATTTTTGATTCAAGGCTTATTTGATGTTAATACTTGGATAGAACAACTTTATAGACTTCTCAGTACTACCAGAAATGAATTGGTGCTAATCCTATGGTTAGAAACCTTACTCGTAATTCTTAAACCCTTTGGGTTTTGACCTACGCGTATGTATTTCTACGCATAACTGTTTGACAAGTGTTCTTGCCATAAATTGTTGTTAAAATGATATTCTGTGATAATGTTAATGATTTGATGAACTTATTTCAGGATTTGTTACGCTTAAAATTCAGAACAAAGGTCATTTGCATTTCTACGCATAAGGATTACCCTACGCGTAGTCAGTTATGCCTACGCGTAAGGTTCTACAGTGGGACTACGCGTATCCTGTGAAGGATATGCGTAAACAGTGCCTCTACGCATAAGGTATACTCTTACGAGTAAACCTTACGCGTAAGGTTTTTATACGCCTACGCATAAGATCTACGCGTAAGGTCCCCTTTTCCTACGCGTAACTTTTTCTACGCGTAAGATAGGATCCTACGCGTAAGCTTATAACTACGCGTATAAAACACTTGCTTACGCATAACTTTGTCATTGCTACGCATAAGCCTGGATGGACCTTCATTATGAATTGTTACGTGTACAAACTTGTTAATACACTTATCATATCATCACTAATAAACTTAATCGTTTGATATGTTGTGAACAATAAGTGATAACATAAACTTTAAAACTTAAAGTTAACTAACTCACGAAACATTTCAAGACGTCATTAGACTATTGGACAAACAAGTGACTTAGGACTCGTAACAATCATTATCACTGTACATTCAATAACTAGACAATAAGACCTTCTGTTGACTAACATTATGTCTTTCGATATGTTGGTTCTTTTGGCTAATGTTATTTCAGATCACGACATGGCTGAACAAATGAATGTGGATGCATCAGAAGTTCTCTCCATTGCTGATATCTATCCTTATGGCTATCCAATGAAGATAGGAAAGAATAATCTCCGTGTTGACTTTGACACCCTCACTTGCTCAGAGTCTTCGTGTTTAATTGCTATTGATATTCTGAGGACTCATCCGTATCAGAATATGCTCACTCACTCTGCAACTGTTCCTGAGATCTATATCCAACAGTTCTGGAACACTATGGAAAGGGTCAAAGGACGAACTGCTGTGACGGTGACTCTGAATCACAAACAAGTCACCATTACACCTGCAGACTTAAGGGTTGTTCTCCTAATTCCTGAAGTCGATCCAACCAAACTATATGCCACACCTGTTGAAGAGCTCACTCTCCAATTCTTAATCGATATCGGTTATGACGAGGCTACAGGAGTAATCACCAAGCATTCTCACGTAGAGCTTAAGAGTATTCCTCAACCATGGAGAACTCTCTACATGATCATCACCAAGTCTGTTTTTGGTCGTGACAGTGGCTATGAGCATCCTAAGCTCATGGAACTGCAAATATTTTGGGCATTGGTCAACATGAAACACATCGCTATCGAAGCTCTGATTTGGGATGACATGATGTCATTTCTCAACAAGCTTGGCTCAAAGATTCCCTACATCAGATATACTAAACTGTTGATCCAGAGAGCACTTGGACTTCATCCTGATATTCCCAAGAGGCTCAATGACCCCGACAATCACGATATGTTGACGGAACCTATTCTATCTGTCAGAATCAAGGAATCGTCTACAAAGAAACAAGGTGTTGTGTTGCCAGATTTCCTTCTAACTGAAGATGTCAGAAAGCTCGAAACGTACAAAAGGTATCTGGAAGCAGTTAGACAAGGCAAAGTTGGTCATCTCGACGAAAAATCTTCTGGAACACCTGTAAGGAGAACCAGAAGAGGAAGTACAGGAAGCGCAACAAGTACTGTGAGTCAAAGGAAGCTTCCTAAAAGGAATCCTCCTTCTAAAAGGATTGTTCCCGTAAAGGAAGCCGAACCTATTCCCACACTTGAACCACAAAGAAAGCTTGTGGACGAGAGCTCTAAAGATACTGATACAGATGAAGAGTTTCATTACTCTGCAACTGCAACCGAAGCACCTGCCTCAGTAGCAAAACCTCCAAGTCCTCCAGCTGTCCAAGAAAAAGGAAAGACTCCAGCAATTGTACCCTATGATGAGAGCTCTGAAGAAGAAGAAGAGCAACTGGATAAATCATACAAGAAGAAGTTTAAAATCTTCAGACATCTTCAAAAGGCTAAAGAATTTGCTAAAGACCAAATGGGTGGCCCCGGTGGGTCAAGTGGTGCAGCTCAATCTTCACCAACTCCTGATGCGGTTAATCAACCCGATAAGGGAGCTGGTGCCACCACTCTTGTGCAACAACAAAAGCCTGCAGAGGATACTATTATATATGATTTTGAGAAACCGGAAACTGAGAAGTCTGAGAAAGATAAAGATGATGATTATGACAAGTTGCTTCTCGGAAGTCCCACACATTCACAGAAGGAAACTTCTGAACCGCCTAAGGACCCCGAACCTCCTCATGTCTCCTCATCATCAGACTCTTCATCTCATTCATCACCACCACCATCAAAGAAGTCAACCAGATCATCATCCAAATCTGTGAAGAAACCACCTCGCTCTTGGATTTCTCAGACTCATGAAAGAATTGTGAAAGTTGTCCAACAAGTCAGAAAGAAGGACATGCTTTACAGAAAACTGAATTGGTTTGCTGACCAAATACAGTACTTAAATGATGAGAAAGACAAGATGCAGAAAGAAAGGGAATTTGTTCAGAAGTTCATGAAGAGTCATCGTAAAGAGGAACTGAACGAAATGATCGAAGGTTACACTAACAAGTACCTTCAGGATATCGTTCCTAAAGTCCAAAAGGAACTGGAGAAGACAGCAAGAGATTATACCCACAAGTTTCTTCTCGACACTGTCCCCGGTGTGACTAGAGAAGTATTTTCCAGACAACTCACCCCTAACATCGTCGCATTGGTTAAACATACAATGGCCAAAGAAGCTGATCTCTCTGAATCTGAGTTAAACGCTAAACTAGTGATGCAAATGTCAAAGCGATCTGGAACGTTTACTTCGGATGAAGCTAAATTTTTCGAAGGTCTACTTGCTTTTCAACTCAGATCATCATGCAAGGAGTCAGCCGATCAACCCAAATGGCCAAGAGATGACGATGACAAGGACAAGGACTCTGCATCTAAACGTCAGAAGCAATCTGGTGAATCTTCTTCGATGCCACCTCCTCTACAACGGACTTCTTCTCAACAGAAGTCTCCTCCACCTCGGTCTTCTACTGATAAACCTCGGGACGATTCCGAGTTACCACCCCTATCTCAAAAAACAGGTGATTACTTTGAATATACAGGTGGTGACGACGAAGAGGTCCTTGAGCCCCAACAACAACCCACCTCTCCCAAACAAGGACAGAAACCATCATCATCATCTAAGCCTTCGAAAAAGAAGAAGAAGACGCTTCATACTGACGTCATATCTTGGCTAGATGACGAAAAAAATGAAGAATTTGAATGGTTTGCTACACTTGTTAACAACACTCCCTACCCTGAAGAAGGTCAAGAATTGGTAGACGGTAGTACCTTGGAGCATGCAAAGATTTTGCAAGAAAGGTTCCGTGTGAAGAAGATGACGAAATCTGAATTGAAGCGCATCAAGAATGAAGCATTCCTACTTTTGAAAGACAGCTCGGAAAGTGCAATCGAGGTTGAATATCACCTTGAAAACATTGCTCGAGCCATGTCTAATAACATGGATTGGCTCAACCCAGAAGCAAACATCGACTTCACAAAACGGGACAATCCTCCATATTACACCGACTGGTCTCGACCTCTACCTACCATTGGCCAACCTGATCAGCCTAGGATTCCTTTCAGACATTTCTTCAACAAAGTCTTAGATTTTCTTCAACACGGTGGCGATGGTTCAAGGAAATACGCTACATCTCTGACACTTCCATTCCCTGCTGCCATATACTCTGATTGTATAGCCATCGAGGAACGTGCTACCCACATGTTCTCCGACAAAGTGGTAGCATATGACCAAGATGCAATGTATGGGATTCACCATTGGCCGGAACGCCGAAGAATCTACTACAGAAGCTGCTTGGTCCAGAAGTCTCAACATGCAGTGTTCAGTACTAAAAGTATCGTGGCCATCCAACATGTTGGTCTATCGTCTAAATGGGACTACACTTTTCTCAAGAAGATTGTGGTCAAAAGACAAGACGAAAGGGACTATGCATTCTCTGAAGCTGACTTTGAGAATTTGAACATCAACGATATTGAAGACATGTATCTTGCCAAAGTTCAAGGTCGCATGCGACAATTTCCAACTGAAGTACAACGTGAATTCATCAAGTCACTGCTCATCTTCATCAGACGCATAGTCATCAAAGAACGTGTTGAAGATCTTCAGCTTGCCGTTGAATCATATCAGAAACGTGTCAACCTCACTCCTCCAACGCTTGATCTTCCCGACATCAATCAGCTAACTCAATATACGCTCATCAGCAAACCATTCGGAGTTGTTTACCGCAGTGAACTTCAAAGAAACTGCTTAATGGCGTGTAGTGAACTTCAGAAATTCGGGGATCATACCTTGAAGCTGGTTAGGGATGGATTGGCGTACAGGTTGAAGGATATACGCCTGAAAATTAGGTCTCCTAAGCGCTGGAATTCTCAGGAAAGGAGGGATGTGAGAAGGATCATCACCATGATTGATGAACGGTTGTTCAGAAGGGATCAGTTCAGAACGTTGGAAAGTTTTGTTGGTGGTCGACCCAGGATCAACATCACCGGCTATCAACGCCCTGTTCGTACTCCTGGGAACATCACTGCACTTCCTGGTACTCCTTGATTTGGTTCTTTCATTAAAATTTTTGGATGTATGATGATATATGTCAATGGCTTGTGCACACATAATAGTGTACAACCCGTAATTGTCAAGAAAGGACCCTGTGGTACGCCTCAGTGCCACAATCCTTATAAAAGGAGCGAAAGCTTCTTATTTTTGAGTAAAACCTATCACACCTTTCATTTTTTTAAGGTTTTGCTCAAAAAGACAAGTACTTCCCCATATGATTTTTTCAAAACCTCAGCCGTTTATATCACTAGTTGAGGGGGAGTATTTGAATTAAAACTTTGTTCACAAATTGTTCATAGTGGTCATCTTCCCACAACACTCGAAATGGTCATATTTATTGTCAACATTTCAAAAATAACATTTTATATGCCATTTTTTAGGGGGAGAAAATTGTGTGATAAGAAATATGTTGTGCAAAATGCAAATGAATCTGTGTACCTCAGACTTAACCAACGAATTGACGGTACTAAACTGTTTGTAACTCGAAAAGACTTGTCCTGGACGGGTAATAATTTCAAGCTAGTTCGCTAGTAATGTAAACGTGTCTCGCAAAGGACTTGTCCAAGTAGAAAGTACCATTCGAGAAACTCTTGATAGACATGAACTCTGACGGGTATGACAACCTTTCGAGGTTTGTCTACACCTTCAAGGTAGTTATTAGAGCTAGTTGTCACCTAAAAGCTGACAATGTAACTCTTTAACTATGCAACGTAACCGTGTCTCGCGGGGGATTGTCTATCTTCAGTGGATCAATTCAAAAAGTGCGCGCTCTTTCCTCACTGTGCATTTAACCATTAAAACTATTAAACACATGTGGAGGGGGAGTATTTATGCAAAACATCATCTCTCACAGTGGTTCAAACATGTCTTTCATTTACAAACCATTTGAGAGATTTTTTCACAAGCTGTGGTTTTAATGGCAACATAGGTTAGTCATGGAGTTATAAGGTGACTAAGGTTAGGAATAACCGTCCTATGATCCGCCAGAGCCGGAGGGATCTACCCAAGGACACTACCATTAGTTAGTGTTAGAAGTCCTTAGGAATGATTGTAAAAAGGAGAAAATGAGAATCGGAGAAAGAAGGAGTTGAAGAATCAAAAAGAAATGTAAAGTAAAGGGTGAAAAGAAACAGCCCTCCAGATTATTCAACTTAGGGCAGACACCGGGTTCAATTCATATGCTACTGATTGTCACTTAGTGACACCGGTATTAAAGATTAAAAGTCGTCATGGACCCAGTGACGCACGCACTAAACCTTCTTAGCCACTCAAGTTTCTCTCAACAGAAGCTTGTTTCATTCTCACAGGGAACCCTACGTAAACTATTGGCTTTCTCTTAGAGATCGATGGTATTGAAGAAGGAGACCCTCTCCCTAGTCTCCGCCCAGGAAAACCAAAACACACTATTGAGTCTAGAGCCACGAGATTCATCAAAAGATCTCTTAGGAACACTTGACATTTAATCACTTGATGATCAACAAATAAGATTATCAGTGGTTCATATCGAGTCCTTCACAGATCTTAGCAATCTGTCGAGAACATTTATGAGAGGTTCACATCTGTGATCCTCAGTGATTGAATGGAAACTCCTGCCAGGGTCAACATCAAACAGCCCTGACAGCAGGTCACTTCGGTAACTCCCAGTGGATTACGCGGAGTGTGTCTCAAACGGTCTACAGTTGTGAGGTGATGCTTCAGTGTACCTCAGCGACTCATCTGAACTGTAGATGTACTTCGGTACATCGCGTTATCTCACTTGTGGGACTCCAGTTCAGGAATGGCCTTTGTAAGAATTAGAGTTGTGTTTTCACACTATGCTGTTAACACTCTCGAAGTTCAAACTTGTAAGTGCCGGAATCCGCTTATTACTAACCGTTTGACATGTTTTCTTCTTATGGAAGCTCCGGAGCGGAATGATTGTGCTGATTCTTCTCATGCTCACACCAACATCATCATTAATGGAAGTTCTATCCAAAAGCAACACAACCGCCAGAATGATTCTTCGTCAAGCCAAAGAATCTACAAAGTTAAAGACTTAAAGAACTTCATTAGTATTGAATTCCAACGTCAAAGAGCGTGTGAGCATGTTGAAGAATGACGTGGAGACACTGGAGCAGCGAAGCAGACCTGAGGCAGACTGATGCAGACAACAACATACTATCACTTTCACCACAAAGAACAATGATCAAAGAACAAAGTTAAAGATGACGTCGAAGCATAACTGTTCAAAGATAACTATCTCTCTACACTGGGGAGATTGTTCGAATCAAGGCAATTCCTCTCACAAGAAAGAAGAATGTCAGAAGACGTCAGAGCTACTATTACATCAATGCCTTCATCGTTTACATTCATATATACTTGAGGGGGAGATTGTTGGAATCACTCCTAAACAGTATTTCAAGTATTTATATTTCATATGTAATAGGTAGCTTTATTATGGCCTTTATGTTTGTTTAAGGTCTAGCTTATGTAGAAGGCCCATAAGCTTAGGCCCAAGCCCATATAAGAAAGGATGGGAACTAGGAGTGTTGCCCTAGCTTCCCTCCTATAAATACTCTTGTAAACCCTCATTTGAGGGTTGGTTGTTCAAGTTATTTCCTTTCACATATACCTTACGCATAACCGCCTCTTATTATCGTGTATGTGTGTTTGGTTCTTGTTCAATCGCCTCATCTCCTCTCTATGTTACTTGTGTTTGTAAAACTAGTGACCTAACAGCTTCGAAGAAAGTAGACCCAAGTCCATCGTGAGTAGTCATCAACAATTACTAAGATGTAGCGTTTGCCATTGATCGTTTGCACGCGCATCGAGCCACACAAATCCATGTGAAGAAGATGAAGCACATGCTGAGAGCTGTGTTCCACCTTTGAAGGAAAATGAGCACGAGTGCTTTTCCCTTGTTCACAGGCTGAGCAAAGGTGATCTTTTGAATACCAGAATCGTGGGAGACCTTCAACTAGTTTGTGTCGAGCAAGGTTGGTGATGGTTTGAAAGTTTATATGTGAGAGACGACGGTGCCATAGCCAGGATTTTGTTGATGTTGCCTTTGAAAGTAAGCATATGGGAGATGAAGCAACCATGTCTTGCATAGAGATAGTGTAGAGACTAGAATTACGCGAGCCAGACATAAGGTCATTTCCTTGTAGATCACGAATGAAACAAGTTTTCTCCCGGAAAGAAACCTCCAAATCTCCATCACAAAACTGACCTACTGAAAACAGATTGTGACCGAGGCCTTCCACATAGTAAACCCTTCTGATTTCGATGTTCCCATTGACATAATCTCCGTAGCCCATGATAGCTGCGAAGTGATCATTCTCGAACCTGACAGTGCCAATGAACTTTGCAATAAAGTTTGATAACAGTTTAAGGTTGCCTGTCATGTGTCGGGAACATCCGCTATCAACAATCCAGAGAATGATCTGTATCACCTGCATTACACACAGACGACACAGATGGAATAGAAGTAGATGTGGAACCCGAAATGTTAGAGGGTTCCGAAGCAGGTATATGAGACATGCACACATTAATGATTTTAGGCATCCATTTAAATCCTAGTGTGTTATATATCCATTTCTGCCATCTATAACTACTCTTTGCTTTAGTCTTAGTGAATGCACTAGGTGGTACTACATTCTTAGGTGGAGCTACAGGGACAACAATGTTTACCTTAGAATCTAAAGAAGGCGGTCTACCAAGCACTGACTTAGAAGAACTAGTGGGCTTAGAAGTATTCTGATTCTTAGGATTCCTTAAACGAGAGATTATAGCTTTAGCAACACATTTATCATGACAATCAGAATTCATACTTTTACGACAAATAACACAAGGTGCATCAGACTGAATATCAAAAGTGCTCAAAGGTTTAGCATTCGTTACATCACTATTTCTATTATATTTGCCAGACGCAACATCTATAGTGGAAGCAACGTGAGTCTTATTCATAGTCCTAGGGTGTTCTTCTACTTTAGCATTCCTTATTGATCTTTTCTTAGGTCGCAACTTCCTATTCTTCGATTGAGTGCTCCTAGGCTGTGAAGTGCGGACGTTTGGAAAAGATGCAACTATTCCTGTTTCAGTAGAAGGAAGCGCGTTAGCAACTTGTGATTTGGCAGTAGGGATTCTAGGTTCACGATTACTGAGTGTTACTGGTGCTAATCTCTTAATGATGGTTGGCGGAAGTTGTTCATACTTTCCTAACATTTCTCTTAACTTAGAGATAGTGTGAATCAAATCTTGATTTTCAGAACGAATATTACCAGCAAAATTCATGACTTCTCTAGTGTGAGCAAGATATTGATCAAGTTCGTTGGATGCTTCATGCCGAGTCTTATTGAGTAAATCAAATATGACACCATATTCCTGTTTAACTTTTACAAGTTCTTGTTCATATTTTGAGATTTGACATTTCAAAGACACGTTTTGATCATCCAGTTGCTCAATTTTAGGATCAAAAGATTTTTTTTGCAACTGAGCGATTTTCTTTTGAAAACCAAGTTGTTGAATGTGAATATCTTTTTCACACCAATTAAGACGACGTTTTGCATTGTAAAGTTCGTTAAGTAATTGTTCATTTTCAGCTTTTAAAGACTCGATTTGAAGCATCTTATCAGTATTCTCAACAGTTACCACAGAGTCAACATTATCAGCAGAGATATAATCAGATGCATGTGGCAAAGAATGGAGTAACACAACATTATGGATATCAGCACAGATAACATCTTTCAAGAGTCGATCAACATCTTTTCTCAACATTTTCTTTTTACGTTTAGTATTAGAAATAGATGTTTTAGTTTTCTCGAAAACGACCTTCATCACTCCAAGTTCCTTATGAAAATCCTTTTCCCAAGCTAATGCACAACTTTTCAAATTTTTAACGTTAGGTAAAAGATTTTTCTGAAAAATGTCAATTTCGCTTTGGTCTCTTACGCAAGGGCGGAGACAAGGATGGGTCACAAGGGGCAAGTGACTTTTAAAGAAAAAAATTGTAGTGTAAATTTTTAAAATATCTGACTTTTTCTTTTAAAAATCAATTTGTAGTGTATTTTCTAAAAATTATTAAAGTGTGTCCCTCGAGCAAAATTTTCTGACTCCACCCTTGCTCTTACGAGACTTGAACCCACAACCATTTGGTTAGCGATATAACTATCTCATAAATACCACTTGACCAAAGGCCCATTGCTTCACACCCTTTAATATATTTATTCCTACAATGCTTTAATGTAACATTTAAACAACACCCCCCCACCCCACCCCCAAAAGGACACTATGTGTAAGGCATAATTCTGACTTGATAATGTCCACGCCTCCTACTTTAGGAAATGTTTTCTTAAATCTATAGAAAAGAGGGAGTGTGTCAATGTACTCTCTCCGTTCTAAAATTATAGTTCCCGTTTGATTTTTTCGGTCTTTATTTCTCAACTTTGACTATAAATATTTTTGTTTGTGCTATACAATACTTGATGACAATTATACAAATGAAAATACATTTAAAACTCAATGCATTCATATAATTTGCATCAAGTATTATGTAATATAAACAAACATACTTAAGGTCAAAGTTGAAAAATAAAGACCGAAAAAGTCAAAAGGGGAAAATAATTTTAAGACGGGGGAGTATATAATAGAGTGTTTACACATATATTGTATGGTCTTGACTCTTGAAGGTAAAGGTTATTGTGTTTGTAAATATATGTGAAAGTTCATATATGTTATGATAAACTGATACTACTTTCCTATATATAACTAGTATGCATGCAATGCAATACGAATCCTTTTCAGCATTGTATGTGTACCTTCAGCACATCCATGTAAAAGATGTAGAAATCATAGGAAAAATGATAATTGTATTAATTAGATTCACTAAACAATGAGGATTACAAAATATTAAATAGAAAACAAACTACCTAACCCTAGCAACAAAACGTGCCAAACCCGACGGGCTTGAGGGATTTTCTTATCGAACATCCCCTCTCAAACTCATAATGTTGCAGTAGTAACATTGATAGTTTGTCAAACTAAAACTAGGAAAATAAACAGCAGCTTCAGAGCGTCCAAGAATACAAACTTGGTGCTAGACAGAGTCTTAATCTTATGCAATCCAAACTGTATAAGATGAATAATACAAAATCATCCAGGTCTGAAACAGACGGACCAAAATTGATGCAACACCAGAATCAAAGCATGGCAACACAAACAAAGGTGGACGAGAATATAACAGACAGAAGCAGATTCAGACCGGCAGGTTCAAAGCACATAATCAGGCAGAGAGAAAAGAGTAGAACAGGCAGACATGTGCAAAGCACATAATCAAGCTAGGGTAAAAGATTAGAACAGATAGGCAGGTGTAGAGCACAATCACACAGTGTAGAGCATAGTCAAACAAACAAATGTGTAACCAGCAAAATCAGAGCAAAACCAGGTGGAACCAACAGATACAGATGCAGAATCCTAACAAGTTATTGAAGTCGAGATGCAACAAATAACTACTCAAGACTTAATTGGATTAGTTAAGAATTGTAACACCCCAACCCGAAATGGGTCAAAATGTCACATTATGGTGTCATACAAAGCATATAAACGCAAGCAAAAGTCTTAAATAAAATAACAAGTCATATAAAAGAATGACTTCAAAAAGGAAATACATAGTCCAACAGGTCCAGAAGAAAATAAAATATAAAAAAAATGCTCTTCAAAATGAGTCCAAAATAATAAGGTAAACTAGGGTCGGTCCACTCAAATGCTCCTACTATCAGCCCATCATAAATCAAATGATTCAAATGAAATAAGAGATCAAACGATAATACGAATAAGATAATCATAAGGAATCAAAATGAATCATATAGGAATATTACCACGAGCTCATAATCTAACGTCCAACATGACACATGAAGGACACTACAAACATACATATCCGTCAATTCATAGGTGTACAAGGAGTAGCTAGCTCCAGCGTACTAGAAGTGAGAGGGGTGCAAGGGACGCACAACCAATCACTAAATCATACGAACCATAATACCTAGGATGCATCTATACGCTCCCCCCCCCACATAACAAATCATATATGTACCCTGCTCAAGGCAAGTATACACATATATCATAATGGCCAAGTGATCACATATCATACATAACAAATGGGGACGCTGTGGACTAATCACACCGCCACAGATTGTGTCATGCCATTGGTGTCATCAATGCCATGGTCATGGTACCTCCATGACTAGTTAGTTCGGGCAACAGAAGGAAACAAAGCATACAAAGCATAATCATATCATATCATATCATAACATATCCAAACGAAGCATATCAACTGAATGGAATCATATCATAGCAAAACGAATGTCATAACGAATAGAATCATATCAAATGATCATATCAGGAATCATATCAAAAGGATCATAGAAAAGGGAATTGATAACATCAAATAATCTTGATATTCTTAGTGTTAATTTCCCCCTTTATTGTCATATTATGCTCAAAATGTTATTGGAATCGTCTTTATTTCTTCTTATTTCGTTTCACGAACAATTTGCTATGAAGAAGCGGTATTTGGACGATTTTGGGCTCAAGTTGGAATATTCTTACATTCACAAAGACTACGGCGTAACTAAGTAATGAAGTTACGCCGTGATTTTATTTACAAAGACTACGGCGTAACATACGAATAGAGTTACACCGTAATGAGACTACATTGTAACAACAGATCAAGATACGACGTAGATACCACACCAAAAGTAGCTAATGAAGACTACGCCGTAACTATTAGTGAAGTTATGGCGTAAAATGCATTTCATAAAGACTACGGCGTAACCATTAGCTATAATTACGTCGTAATCCTGGATTGACATCAGTATATCAGCTTATGAAGAACTACGGCGTAACTATTTTAAAGAGTTAAGCCGCAGCTCAAATTAGGGTTTCACGCCTATAAATACAAGACGAATTATGCATTTAGAAGATATATCCCCTTTCCAAAACCTTTCTAGGGTTTGGGGAGAGTAACCACAGAAGAATAATCATGGCTTAGGAGTATGAAGAACGAAGTTCTGATCTAAGATTTCCTTTGTATTTGAGTTTGAATTCTTTTATGTTTTTCTAGAGATCATACTATGAATTCATGTTATTAATTCAAGTTTAAGTTTATATCATTTGTGGAAAACTAGAAGGGGGGTTGAATAGTTTTACCAATTAAAACTTGTTTTAAACTATTTAGATCGACTTATGTCAATCTATTTAGATGTGTGTTGGATGTTGATAAACAAACATATAGAATTATAAATATGTAATGAAAAGATAAAGAGTAAGGAGCACAAAACCACAACGCGAGTATTTATAGTGGTTCGGCTACAAGTACACCTTCCTTGCCCTACTCCACTCCCCGAGTCACCTACTCGAGAGTTCGTAATCACTACAGAACACCGACTCCTTATGGTGGAGAAACCTTCACAACTTCGCCTACTCTTTTTCCGATACTGGGCTAACCACCGGGTTCTTTCACACCAAGGTGAACCACACCTACAACAACGTCGCCTACCCTTTATCCGGTACTAGGCTAAGTACCGAGTTCCATTATAATGGAGGAACTACTACCCAACACTACACCAATCACCTAACCCTAAAGGAGATCAACTCCTTATTACAACATCTTCAAGGATATCAATATCCTTGGATTCAATACTAATCTATCTTGTACATCGAAACACACCATATCGAATGTACATCTTAGGCACCTTTCACTAATGCCTTTGACTAGATCTTCAAGACACCCTCCACTAATGTCTTGTGACTTGACTTCTAGGCACTCTTCACTAATGCCTACAATACGGACGATCGACACCTTTCACTAATGTCTTCGTCTTGATACTTGAGACATCTTCCACTAATGTCTTCAACACTACACTTCTTAGAAGAAAGAAAAGAACCATCAACAAGAGGACTTCAGTAGTATTGATGATGAGGAAGCATGAAAACTCATGGACTTGAGCTTGCTTGACTTCAAAGGTGGTGATCTCGCCTTTAAGAAGAACCTAGAGGATCACACAAAAACAAAACTATAAACATAGATCACTTGGATCTGGGGTTAGAGAGTTTTTAACTCAAGGAGAAAGTATGTGAGAAAGAGGTGAGAAACAATGAGGAAATGGCTCACTATTTATAGAGAGAAAATGCCTATTGTTCCCCGGATCCCTCCCTTAAGGGATCTGTCTAGCATAAAGCTAGGGATCCGTGGGACGCTCCTCTTTGCCCATGGGTATTTTGGTTATGGGTCATGGGTCATGGGTTATGGGTTGATCCATGGGTCTCTTATTAGATACAATGTATCTCATGAGTGCAATGCACCTATTCAAATGGGTATGGGTCAATACCATGGGTTATGGATATTATCCATATGTGACAAAAGCATGATGTCATGCAATGGGTTATGGGTCAAGCTCCATTGATATGGGTCATGGACTTTGGGTTGTACCCAACTACATTCAATGTATTTGGTCAATGGGTTATGATACTTAAGTTTCTACCCATTTATATTACCCAATATACTACATACTAGTTATGTGTATATTTTACCCAAATATGTAAACACTAGTTGTTGTACATATGTAATACTAAATCGTAAAATCACTTATACTTGTTTTAGCGTTTTATGTGAAAACGTAAGTGTGTTAGAAAACTATTGACTCAAACCATTTACGTATTTTACTTGTTTCGTTTAAAATGATTTTACGTTTGTTATCGACAAAACATTAGAAGATCGTAAAATATAAATAAACGTTTTTACGGCTTATTTGTATTAACAATCTCCCCCTTTTTGTTGATGAAAAAACATAAAATTATTTTAAGGAAAAGCTAAAATTCGTAAAAGTTTGAATTTGTAGTTTTTACTTTCTTCTCCCCCTTTTTGTCGAAACAAAAAGAGCTTCGAAAGGAAACTAATACATTGTCTTAAGAAAAACATGTGAAAAATAGAAAAGAAAGAAAAAGTAGAGAGCAAGTAACGGGAAAGGATCTCGTCTTAACTCCCCCTTGACGAATCCATCCCTATGTGAGGGCGTAAAAAAAATAATACTAAGCTAGTTCATTTGCAACTAAGTTTGCAAAAGATTTCGTCTATGTGACGAATATGCTCCCCCTTGATGATTGCAACTTTGCAAAGGGACGTCATGAAATGTTATCCTAATATTGCAAGTGATTTTGCAATGTATTGCTTTGACACAAAGCTCCCCCTAGCTTTAGAGTGTCAAAGTCTTCATGTGTAAATTGAATAACTACAAAACAAAGGTTAGAAAACAAGTATAATGCATAATTTCCTGCAAATATGACTCAAGTTAGTAGAAAAGTAGTTTCCTGTTTCACGGATCCCACGGTTCCCTCCTTGTAGGGATCCGTCTAGGCAAATTTAAGGGATCCGTCTGGCTGATGACTAATTTCAACATAATCATATACTCAAAAATATAGCAAGTAGCATGTAATTTCATTTAATAAAACTAGAGGTATGATATGCATGACTCTAAAAACTAAGAAAATGATCGATACATGACTTGGAATTACTAGACTTATCTAAGTAACGCTTGATACTAGGACACCACTAAAATCCTCTAGCTCAAGTTTGTTTAGGTTTAATCTCGTCGAAACGTTCGAGGAGGTGATAGAACATGAAACGTTGATCTTCCCGTACTTCATGTATCAAACTTTCAACATGTTGACAATGATAACAATCCTTGTCATGGCTAGGTAGTGGTGGTGGAAGAAAAGAAATTTCTTGATTCGAAGGATCAAGTGAAGCGGGTTGAGGAGCCTCAAATGATGGAGGGATTGGTGGAGGCGCATTTGAAGATGGCTCGACCAAGAATGATGGTGGTGGTAGAGAAATGTCAACTTCCATATGGTCGGGTGGTTGACTTTGATAATTTCTCATAATCCAAATGGGATAAATGATGGTGACGGCGAAAAGGAAGCCGGAGCAAGTGTTGACTCAACACCTTGATTTTGTACAATTATTCCTCCTATTGAGGGGAATGTTGCTGGTGGAGGAGGATGAGACGGCCTAGGAGGCAAATCCTCTAGATTGTAGAGGTGTGGTGATGAGAGTGGAGTCGTGAATGAGATAGCTCTAGGAACCAATGGTGATGGTTTAGTGGAGATGGGATTATTTGGTTTAGGTGGAATTGTGGTGCTTGGCATAGATAGTTTTGTAGGGACTATCCTTTTAGGGATTGGTTTGATTGGTTGAGTTGGTGGAGGAGAAATCCTTGCATTTGTGGACTTGATCAGAGATGAGTCGGTTGAAGAGATTTCGTGTACAACACGAGCAATTTTCTTGGGTTGTTCTTTGGTGGATAAGTTGCTACTTGGAGCTTTCCTCATGATGAGATGATTCAAAGAGGTTTGTGAATGTTTCTAAGTGCTGAAAATGAGAGTGAAGATGATGACTTTAGGAGTCCTAACAATGTGGTTTATAAAGCAAGGGATTTGGCAAGTGCATTCAAGACTTAAGCCACTAAAATTCATTGGAATGTGATGATTAACATGCACAAGAGTCAACTTTTGAGTTGTACTAATCTAGGAACTCATTTAAGATGAGATGGAGTGTTTAAGTTAGCAAGATGAGCCTGAAATGATTATTTTAGCTAGAGTTGACATAAATCTGTCATACGGATCCCAACGAGGGATCCGCCTAGGCTAATCCTAGGGATCCGTCTCTCAGCAGCTAAGAAAAGATAGCAATGATGTTTTGTAAGGTCTAATGCCTATTTCTTCTTGAGTGTTTCAGTTCATCTATGTGTCTTAAATGAAGATGTGCTCAAATACTTAAGGGTAATGAGTGATGTAGCTAATGATTGCCTTTTATGGAAGAAATTGGAACTTTCATGAGTACCAATTAATGAACAAAGATGACACTAAAGATTATAAGAGTGTCAAGTGGATCTAAATGATCCTAGAGATCAGATAGTGACTTAGGATAATGTTTTGGAGAATATCCTAAAGGCTTTAAGATGGAAAAACTAGAATTTGATCAATTTTGAGGTAAGGATGATTATGATCAATTTTGCCATAATTGAAAGATTTCCAAACCTAGATATGTGAAAAATGATGAGTGAGCTTTAGAGCGGAAGAGTAATGGGTTTAAGTGAAACGATAGATCTACAAGCATCTTAAGTGTGATCTAGGTGAGTTATGTGTAAGTAGGAAAGATCTACTTAACTTGATAAGGACTTAATTTGCCTTAAGGCACTATGTCTAGCTTAGTGTTAAGTGTTCTAAGGACATGTTTGAAATCCAATGATTGCAATTGCATTTTCTGTTTGCCGGATCCCACGGTTCCCTGATAGTAGGGATCTGTCTAGCACAACCTTTGGGATCCGTCTATCTGCTAAGCAGAACCTTTACTAAAGGTATGCAATGATTTTGACAATGCATTATATTTCAAGGTTAGTTAAGGAGGTTCTAACACTATGTAAGAAATAGGATTTCACAAACACACTAAACCATAATCACAAGAGGCGTACAAGATGTTTAGAGAGAGAAAGTTCTAGAGAGAGAAAGGGAAGAGAGTTGGGAACTATGTGAAACAAAGAAAAATGGTATTGAAGCTCCAACCCTCTATCTTGGGAGGTAGAGGGTATTTATAGTGTCTTACAAATAAACGCCACCTACGGGCTGTGGATCAGGCATACATTGGGTAAAGACCCGTCCGTCCTCCACGGTGTTACTTAACAAACTACAAAATAACATAACTTGACTACGACTATGAGCTTTCTAATGAATACAAATACTTGAGGTGACCGACAATTTAATGACTGAATTTTCTAATTCCTAACAATCTCCCCCTAAGGGAGGTCACCTCAATTTACAATGAATACAAACAGATATAACATTAGATTGTTCTAGGATTCTTGATTACGTTCTTTGCTCAGTAGCTCGTAGTATTTGATTCTTTATGTTCCGTATATTTGGATAATTTCAAGTGGAGGTCTTTAACTGATCCACGTGATGATGAGTTTTGAGCCAGCATTGAGATCATCAGCTAACATAAAACTCTGACTCTTCCATTGTGGTGTTGGTATTATGTGATGTTGTGACATTTGGACCGACATGCTCACATTCTGGATCATGATATATTCTCATCAGAGTAGCGGAAGCTTTTACTGGTTCATGATATTTGCAGCAGCATAGCAGAAGCATGGAGTGAAAATATCAGAGTCATTGATGCACTTATCATGATTTCTTTAGAAATGAATGTGTTGAGTGAGCATGCGGCTATGGATTGACCGCTTCATTCTGATCAGCTGCAAACGTCGGGCGTACCTTCATACAACAGTTAGAAATAAAGCGCACGAAAGTGTCTTTGATCACTTTCATTGAATTGAGGTACACGGCCCATGGTTCCCCGTTGATCAGTACAAGTACTACCTGTGATCAGGTAAAATTCCGAAGAATTTCCTTGACAGGGTTTCGCAGTTGCTCTAGCTGTTCTCAAACCGGAACGTCTCAAAGAAGACAACACGGAGTGAGTGAACCAGCGAATTGAGATTCACTGATTGATGAAAAGAGATTTGAACAACAATCGTGTACCGCTCAATAGAAATTGTTTTTGCAATATAACGAAGGTTTTAATGAAAATCAATTATCAACCATAAACACCATTTATTTTGAAATATGAGCTCACAGTCAATGTGCTAAAGAAAAGAGTTTTTAAGCACAACGACTGGTTTTTCAAAGGTATCCGTCAATCCATAACCTGAACCAGGATTGATTCATAATTATGAATCGCCCCATTGTTTCTGTTCAGTTGTCACATGGTTGATCTATTGGATAGATCTCACATGCCACCCACCAGGAGCTTGTTTGATGTTGGCTCCAGAAGGCTTTCCATCTTCATTGTGAATATGTTTGCATATCACTCAGATGTTCTGGCAATACCACAAGGATAATGCGTAGGACTCTAAAAGAATATACTCTCTTTCCACATTGTGTGAAACAGAGAGTCTTCATAGATTGCGTGTCCTAATGAGATATTGTGGATGATCTCTTGGCTCTAGACTCAATTGTGCACATTTGGTTCCTATGCCGGAGACTAGGGAGAGGGTCTCCTTCTTCAATATCAACAATCTTTAAGAGAAAGTTGATAGATAATGTCGGTTCCCCGTGAGATTGAAACAAGTCCTTTTAAGAGGAACTTGAGTAGCTTGGGAAGTTGTAGTGCAGTGCGTCACTGGGTCCATGACGTCTTGTCTTCAATACCGATGTTACCTTCGTAACCACCAGTAGCATATGAATTGAACCCAGTTTCTGCCCTAAGGTTGAATAATTAGAGGGCTATTTATTTTCACCCTTTTCTCATTTAATTCTTTTTCATTCTTCAACCCCTTCAGTGCTTACCGAGACTTCATTACTAGAACCTTGTTGGGTTTATTCCAGTTCTAGTTCTATCTCAGTCCTCACTCTTCCCATATCTCATTTTTCTCCTTTTTTCATCGTACCAAAGGACTCTACACTATCTAGTGGATTGTCCCTGGGTAGATCCCTCCGGTTCTGGCGGATCATGGGAACAAATACCTAACCTTATCATCCTTATATCACCATACATAAAGTAAATTTGGTTGGTCTATTTGGTATAGTTCATCTGCCATTGGAACCAATTAAAAACCATTTGAAAATCAATCCAGATACTTGTGATATATTATCAAAGTGTTTTGTACCTGAATTATTTTTGATATTTTTAGAAAAAGAGCTCCCCCTCAACATGTGCATCATGAATTTGAAATCGTTTTGGCACACGGAGGCAAGAGGAAGAATTAACTTCTTTGATTACCATTTTCTAAAAGATATCAACATCACTTCCCTGATCAAATCAAGTAGATAAAGCATATTGGGGAAGGATGAGGTTTTCATAAGTTTGCTCCCTCTCAATATGTGCCTCGAGGTTTGAAAGAGTTTTGCATATATTAGAAGGAATCTGCACTAGGATACAAATCAATCACGTTTCAATTCTATGTGGTTTGACATAGATGCTCCCCCTCAACATGTGCATGGAAAATTTTGAAATCGTTTGGCACATGTGGGAAGGAAAGCTTGCTAAACACTTTTGAAACCATTTATCGAATTATCAGTTTAAATCCAATTTAAATCACAAATTCTCCCCCGATCACATTTTTCAAATCATTTGAGATTTGTGATCTCTGTAGATTTAAATTGATTTTGAAAGCTTTTGAGGAGAATTGTGACTTGATTATGAAAACATTTTAATTGATAAGGATAGGATTTTGAGACTTTAAACTCCATTGATTAAACATGCATGATTATCTTTTGAAAACAATTGTATGACAAATAACCTTTTGATTTAATTGAAATCATTCTCCCCCTCAATCAATGACATAAGTTGTTGATTGACAGATAGATTTTTTGACAAATGATAAGATCAAATGATTTTCAAAAATAGAGTCTGAGTTATTTTTTAAAGCAATTAGTTTTCATTAGATATCAAATGATTGTTTGTATAATCAGATCATGAGATTTGAAACATACGTTAAAGCATGGCTCTGTTCTTTCTTTAAAAACGGGTTACTGCCTGATATGACAATAAACCACCATTTTTCTCCGCCTCATTTTTTTTTAAACAAAATTATGTACATTCGAAGAACATCTAAAGACCCGTGACATTCTTTGAATGTCAACACAAAGTCCGTAGATGATATCGAATAAGGAAAAACATGACAAAATAACAATTTTTTTTTTGAATTTTTCAAGATTTTCTAATTTTTATGGATTTTTGATAATTTTATATTTTTATATTTTCTTTTGTGGGTTTTGAAATTTTGTATTTTGCTTTTTGAATAAATATATACAAGAGATAGATGGATAAAGACCTTTACTCCTCGTCTTCCTCTTGAAGACGCTTGAGTGTTTCCGGTTGTAGACTCTTTAGACCAAGACGTGGAAGGATAAACTCAAAACGTTCTCTAGGAAGAGCTTTGGTGAAGATGTCTGCTAATTGGTATTCAGTCCTCACAAAATAGAGTTCCACCACACCTTTTTCCACTTATTCTCGAATGAAATGATGTCAAATGTCGATGTGCTTGGCTCTTGAATGTTGAACGTTGTTGCAAGAGAGAGCAATGGCACTTTTGTTATCACAATACAGAGGGATTTTGTTGAATTCAAAGCCATAGTCAGTTAATTGGGATCTCATCCATAGGATTTGAGCATAACAAGATGACATGGCTATGTATTCAGCCTCTGTAGAGGATATAGAAGTACTCATTTATTTCTTTGAAGACCAGCTCACAAGCTTATCACCCAAAAACTGAGCACCTCCAGACGTACTTCGACGAGTATCTTGATACCCTGCATGATCCGCTTCTGCATATGTTGTTAGTGACATACCAGTTTCCTTCGGGTACCAAAGACCCATGTTGATGGTTCCTTGGAGATACCGAAAGACCCGTTTAACCGCTTCAAGGTGCTTTTTGGTAGGCTTAGCCTGGTATCTAGCACACATGCATACAGCGAACAGAATATCAGGTTTGCTGGTTGTGAGGTACATCAGGGATCCAATCATACTTCGATATTTTGTTTGATCTACCATGATCCCTGAGTGGTCCTCATCCAGTTTGGTACGTTCCACCATGGGAGTGTCAACGGTGTCACAGGTGTCAAATCCAAATTTCTTTAAAATTTCATTTGCATATTTAGATTGATTAATAAAAATGCCTCCGGGACTTTGTGAAATTTGTAATCCCAAGAAAAATGACATTTGTCCCATCATTGACATTTGAAATTTGGAGCCCATCTCCTTAGAAAAACGGTCACATTCATTGGGGTCAGTCGAGGCAAAGATGATATCATCAACATAGATTTGAACGTGAATTAAATGTTTGCCTGACTTTCTGGTGAACAATGCCGAATCAACTGCTCCTTTGCTGAATCCAGTAGATAGGAGAAAATTAGATAGCGTGTCATACCATGCCCTTGGAGCTTGCTTCAAGCCGTAAAGAGCCTTCTTCAAGCGATAGACATGAGTAGGATGCTCTGGATTCACAAAACCTTCTGGTTGGCTGACGTATACGACTTCTTTAAGATCTTCGTTAAGAAAAGCCGTCTTTACATCCATCTGGTAGACAATCATATTCTTATTTGCAGCATTAGCCAGGAAGATTTTGATTGCCTCGATACGTGCCACTGGAGCAAATGATTCTTCAAAGTCAATACCCTCCTCTTGACGGTATCCTTTTGCAACCAATCGAGCCTTGTTCTTTAAAACATCACCATGCTCATCAAGCTTTACTTTGAAGATCCATTTTAGAGCAATGATCATGGCACAATCAGGAGCAGGTACTAATTCCCATACATCTAGTCGATCAAACTCATGAATTTCTTCTTGCATGGCATTGAACCAGCTGTCTTCATTCATTGCAGTTTTAACGTCTTTTGGTTCGACCTTGGATAGTACAGAGTTGAAGAAGTACCATAAGGCATCAGTTGCAAGTTGTTTGCGAGTGGATACAGGACGAGAGTGATTTCCAATGATGTTGTCCAATGGATGATCATGTGTCCATTTTCTAAGGTGTTCGTGTGGTTGTTGTTGAGGAACTGAAGTAGCAGAGTCGATTTCTCCTGATGAAGATGGTTCTGGTGATGATTCAGGAGCAAATATGTTTTCAAATGGTGCATCTTCAGGGGTAGCAAAGGGGTTCTCTTCATCAAGGGTGCCAGAAACAATTCCATGATGTACACTCGATGATTGATGATTTGTTGATGAGACAGAGTGATCAGCAGCAGGCGCTTCTTGACTTAATGACATAGAAACCAAAGGGTTATCTTCATTGATAGGAATAGGAGCAGCCTCTATAGATGGAATTGACAAATCATTAGCGGTTGGCTCATATTGTTCATCAAACATTGGATCAAACAGTTTCTTCAAGTCATCTTCTGAAGGAGGTACATAAGGAGTTGCTGGCGAAGAATCCTATATAAGAGTAGAACTGATGGGAGTACTTGATGATGCGGGTCCAAAACTGGGTTGTCCTGGAGCCATTGGACCGGTCAGCTCATCGAATGTAACGTGAATTGTTTCCATGATATTTCGGGTTCTTTTGTTGTAGATTCGGTATCCTTTTCTGTTTGGTGCATATCCTACAAATACTCCAATGTCCGCTTTAGCTTTAAGTTTGCCTAAGTATTGGCCCTCATTAGTTGGATAACACAATGCACCAAACGCACGAAGGAATGAGAGATTAGGTTTTCTATTGTGGATAAGTTCATATGGATTTTTTCCATGAGCAGTGTGAATTAGGGATCGATTTTGAGTGTAGCAGGCAGTGGCAATGGCTTCAGCCCAGAGAAACATTGGAACCTTTGAGTAAATCAGCATTGTTCTTGCGGCTTCCACAAGAGTTCGATTTCGTCTTTCAACTACACCGTTCTGTTGAGGAGTTCGTGGAACACTTCTTTGATGACTGATTCCAACACTTTCATAAAACTCACTAAGTTGTTTATTAACAAACTCAGTTCCATTGTCTGTTCGGATGATTCTGGCAGTTTTGTTAAGTCGAACCTGCAGCTGTTTGATAAGTTTGATGATGATATCTGGAGTTTCATCCTTTGTCCTTAAGAAATTAACCCAGGTGAATCGAGAGTAGTCATCAACCACAACTAACACATATTTCTTCCCAAAGATATTCTGCACTCTCATGGGTCCACATAAATCCATGTGAATTGTATGAAGAACTTCTGTAACAGAGTTTGTAGGTTTGGGTTTGTGGGCATACTTCTTGCTTTTTCCCAATTGGCATGCTGAACAAAGATGATCCTTTTTCATACTTTAGTCTAGGTAAACCTACAACTAAGTCCTTTCTGGAGAGATCATTTATGGTGTCGAAGTTCAAGTGATTGAGACAACGATGCCATAACCATGACTTTGTTTTCGAAGCCTTTGACAACAAGCAAATTGGAGAAGACTTCATCATATCTTCGATAGAGATGGTGTATAGATTTGAACCACGTGTTCCTCTTAAAAGTTCTTTACCATCAAGTTCTCTAACGAAACAAGTATGTTTTCTGAAGGCCACTTCTAGATCAGAATCACAGAATTGACCGACAGAGAATAAGTTATGACCAAGACCTTCTACGTAATATACCCTGGAGATAACACTATCACCGACAACATAATCTCCATAACCCATAATTGCACCGAAATGATCGTTCCCGAATCTAATAGTCCCGATGAATTTAATGAGCCGCAACCGGTCTCCAGTCATATGCTTGGAACAGCCTGAGTCCAGGTACCACAGAACGATTTGAACGATCTGCAATTGAACACAGACAAGAATGGATAACTGGATAATTGGGATCCCCATGCAAGAATGGGTTCCATTTGGTTAGTAACAGTGATTGGAACACCCACATCAGAAATAGAAACAATTGAATCATTAGGGATAGATGCAGTGCTAGTATCCGTATACGACCTATTCAAAGTATGTTCACTTCTTAAGGGAATAGTTCTACCAGTAGGCATCCACTTCCTAATGGGCATTGATCTAGATAATTTAGGGCACATCTCATTAAGATTGAATTTTCGCCCAGTAGGTATCCACTGATAACCTATGTTGCTAAATTTCCTCCCTGTGGTTTCCAATGTTTTTCCTAACCTTCTTTCGCCATTGCTTTCTAGCCTTCTTAGCTCGATTTTTTGCATTAACAATCTTAACAGGGTATTTAACAGCATTAGACAAATCATTCACACCACATTCATGATTAGTAACAGAAAAAACGCAATCATCATTACATGTTTTGCTAAAAGTAGCAGAATTCGCCGCTTAGAGCTAACACTAGAATCAACACGATTCGTTTTATTCAAATTCTCCCTAAGGTGATCTTCTACTCTCTTCCACTGAACATTCCTAGCTTTCAAGGTCCTATCATTCTTGGTATTGCCTGGAGGCTTTAACCCGCTAGCCTTTATGTCACTGATTACTCCTGTAGAGGGAATTATGGGAACATTAGTTGGTTGAGCTACCTTTTGCATTCCTGAACTAGACGTGTAAGGATCTGAACTACTAGAAGGCACCTTAGAGTTCACTTTCATATTACTGGGCATAGAATGGTTTGTATACTTGGCACTAGGCATAGAACAAGGCATCACAGCTTTACCTTTCGCACCTAAGGTTTTAGGACATGTTGCTATTAAACATTCTAGCAGTTCCTGAGATCGTTTGGCCTGAATGCAAGCAAACCTAATTTCACTATCAAGTGGCTTATTTATGAAATCCTCTTCAACGATCTCACGGAGACATTCAAGACTATCCGTAAGGCGAGCAAAATAGTTATGAAATAAAAGTTCATTATTCCTAATATGAGGAGGAATGTATTTAACAGTCACAGTATATTTGCAGTCTGAGGATGACTTTGATGCAACATTCTCATTAAAAACAAGTGGCAGTTTCCCTTTTTCCTGACTCCTCAAATTCTCAATTTCCTTTTGTAAAGAAGTTATTTTTTCGTTGTTTTTGTCACGAGTGACTTTCATTGAATCATATAACTCTTTAAAGTGTCGTTTAACTTTTTCATTTTCTTCTAGAAAACTCTCGTTTTCTTTTTGTAAAACATTAACCAAGTTTTGAAGATGAAAAGTTTGAGAATACTGAGAATCTAAAGGAGGGGGCATTTGGGTGCCAGTCACATTGTTCTTTTCACCCTTTAATTGAGAGATTTAGGATTTCAACTTTCTGATCATGTTACAATGAGCTTGAATCTGTTCGTCATGTTTGTTTATCTGAAAAACTGCATCAAACTCTGGAACATCTGAGGATGTCTTGATATTTGAGGTTTTAACATTTTCTTTAAGATGTTGATATTTTAGTTGCAAATCAAAATGTTCAACTTCTAGTTTAGAAAGATGTTTTACCAAATTATCGTGATCAATTTTTTCATTTAGTTCTGAGTTTTTGTTTTCAAGCTCAATGACATGATCATGGGAAACTTTCAATGAAATAGATAATTCATGAAATCGAGAAGCAGTAATAGAGTGCTTGGTAACAGTGTAAAACACATCTTGAGCAACACAACTTGAAATCAAATTCTCATTTAAGATATTCAAGTTCTTCCTTTCAACTTCATTATATTTTAGTTCCTGTTCATAATCATTGACCTCAACTATCATAGCATCAAATTCTTTTTCCATTTCTTTAATATCTGAATTTATTCCCTTTTGAAGACTCTCAAATTGACCTTTTAATTGTTTAAAGAAAGGCACAACCTCAGTTAAATAACATTCTTTAGTTTGCTCAAAACCCCTTTCCCCCTCAGTTATCCCTTTAGGTGTGATTCTCTTCTTACACGTTTTCTCAAAATCAACAAACAGCTGATAAACAACATACAGGTTGATTAAGGTTTTGCTATTAGTGGCAATAGATCTAGGAACTAAATGCATTGGTGTATTTAGAGGATACACAGTAGCTGCAGGCATTTTCCTAAGGGGGGTGTTAGTTTCAACAAGTACATTAACTTTTTGTTTATCCATATCTTTCTTCCAAAAAATCTGTTCTGGGGTTAATTGAGTTTGAGGCTTAAACATGTTAAGGGAGATCCAATTTTTCTTAGTGTAATCATGGGGTTTGATCGTTATGTTTTTCTCTTTACATGCATGATTGTTAAGTTTCTTATCCATTTTCTCCCTAGATGCATCATCTAATTTTCTATCCTCTTCAGAGCTTCCAATACATGATGGTGTTTGCCTAGGTTTAAGAATCTCATTACCATCATACAGTACCTTATGAGCAGTTCTAGCCTTTTTAACTACCTCTGGATTTGGTTCCTCAACGAGGGGAATACTATGCTTATCGCTTAAGACTTTGTGCTTAGTAATTAAATGAGCAGTCTGAATGGTATTCCCTTGTACGTACAACTTATTTTCAAGCTTGTTTTTCAAAGTTTTTAGATTGGAAAAGTCATTCAAAAGTTTTGATTCCTTAGCATTGAATTCTTGCTTAAGCATTTTAACGTTTTCTTGAAGTTCTTGTTTTTGCTTAGCAGTTTTAGAAAGCTTTTCTTGTAAGGAGTTTAACTCTTGTTTTAATACTTCTTCTCTAAAATTACTTTTTCTAATAATTGTACGTATTTGGTCATTCATTTCCTGCTCAAGGGTGGTTAACTCAAACTTAGCACGTTGTTTATAAATAGCAACTTGTTCTTTATATGCATTTAGTTCAGAGGTGACAGAATCATCAGGGGCACATGCAGTGTATTCATCAAAAACATAGTCATCATTGACTGCAGAAGATGCATCACTTGGTTCAATCACATTCTCACTTTGGATCAGATATTGATCATATGGGACATTATTATTATTACCCAAATTAGCAATATATGATTCACAAGTTTCCTGTGATTGCACTTTATCATGCATCTTTTGCTGATCAATATCATCATATAGTTTTAATACCTCTGAGATGATTGATTCTTTACATGGACCAGCTTGTTGTGATGATGAGATCTTTGGAGAGACCATTGGAGAAATGCTAGCCATGAAAATTGTTTTTGCACTAGGTTCATCATCGACGTCAGAGTCATATGCATCACAGTCAGCGACTTGAAAGGCATTATGATGATTGTGACCTATCTCCTGAATTGGCTGCTCATCCACATCTGCATCATATGTCTTGGCATTGCCCTCAGTAAGAAACAGCAACTCCTCTTCATCCAAAACAGCACCATTATCCTGAGCTTGCACAAGTAACATCTTGTCTCTGAAGTACTCTGCATTTTGAGGATGTTTTGGAGATGTGCAGTTCCTTGCTATATGTCCATCACCACCACAGTTGTAGCACTTAATTGGCTTAGCTTGACCTTGATTTCCATTCCTTCCCCGATTCTGATTTGCAATATAACCTCCACCTACTCCACCTCTTCCTTGTTCATATTGTCTTCCTTGAACTGGTTGCACCATAACTTTTCCATCTCTGACAACAGCATGATTGTATAGATTGGATGCAGTTCTGATCTCATTGTTAGTGTGAAGACTGTTGGTATGTGGATTAAGGGTCAAGTTTTGTTTAACCATAAGAGCCAGTTTATTGATGAAGTGTCCCATGACTGCATCAGCATCAGCTTGCTTGAAACTCGGATCGGGAATGAGTTTGTGATTACCATTACCCGTGGGTATGACTTGAGAAGCTCTGGTCGTAATACCCACATTGGTATAGAAAGTTGTTGAATCATTTGGTGAGCTTGTTTCTCCCTGGTTGGTTTTGAACTGTTCAAGAATCCTTTTTTCAAACATAGCATGTCTTTCATTCTGAACAAGGAAGGCATACAGTTGCTCATAGTTTGTATTCTTCAATCCTTTGGTTAGCTTCACAGAGGTGACAAACTTGTGCCATTCGGGATTCATGTTGTTCACAAACTTTGAGTTCAGCTGAATATTTGGCATAGTCATTTTGATATTCCTCATATCATTCCCAAGTTTGTGGAATCTCACGTAATACTCATAGATACTCTCTTCTAGTTTCATCTTGAAGTGCTCAAATTCATCATACATCTGTGATTCTCTGTCTTCCTTAGCTAATTCAGAACCTGAGAGAAGCATCTTGACATTATCCCAAACTGCCTTGGCTTCAGTGTTGTGATTGATAAGCTTGTAGATATCTTTTGGTAGACCCTGAAGTATAATGTTAAAAGCCCTGATATCAGCATCGAATCTCTTTTTCTCCTTATCACTGAGCTCATCATATGTTTTTGGTCTGTCCAATCCAAAGATCATGGTTCCATCTGCAGCAATATCAATTATGTCTCTTGTAGTCTCAATCTGATAAGGTCCTTCATCGATTGACTTGAGAATGTTGACCCCATTTTCTTTTCCCAAATAGTACAATCGGATTCGTTGAGCCCATGAGTCATAATCAGTTCTGTCAAGCATAGGTGGACGAGTATCTGATCCAGTTGCTTGAACGTCCTCAGCTACAGAAGAAACAATAGTAGGTACGATGTTTGACATGATTACAAGTTCTAGGAGATTTTACAATTCTTTGATTAAACCGGGAAATTGATTCTTTCACGGGATTTTACAAAACCAAAAGAACAACCGTAAAAATGTAGCACGAAGAAGTGACAAGTCTCAATAGACAAGTAGCTAAACAGTCAACTCGCTTTGGTATCAACTCGCTAAACAGAAAACTCGCTTAAAGAAACAAGTCGCTTAAAGAACCAACTCGCTTAATAGCCAAGTCGCAAACAGAGACAACTCGCTTAACCACCAAGTCGCTTAAACTAACTCGCTAGCTGTACAACTCGCTTAATAGCCAATTCGCTTTAGAACTCAAGTCGCTTAAAGAAACAACTCGCTTAGAACCCAAGTCGCATAAGGAGTCAACTCGCTAAATAGCTAAGTCGCATATACCAACTCGCTTCCAATAACAAAGCAACTCGCTTCGAAGAAACACAACTCCGAGGCTCAACTAGCTTCGTACAACTTTCAAAAACAACCACTTTATCAATCAAAAACAATCAAACCAAAATGATTTAAGACTTCTAATTCAAAACCTAAACACATATGATGATCCAAAACACAAAAGTACACACAAAATTCAAACTTTAACACTAGAATTTGTCCAAATGATTCAAACTCTCCTAAACACTTATAACCCCAAAAACCATATGAAATCCACCAAAACAAAGAGCATGAAAGATGAATGATCAAACCTTGGCTCTTGATACCAAATGTAAGAAATAGGATTTCACAAACACACTAAACCATAATCACAAGAGGCGTACAAGATGTTTAGAGAGAGAAAGGGAAGAGAGTTGGGAACTATGTGAAATAAAGAAAAATGGTATTGAAGCTCCAACCCTCTACCTTGGGAGGTAGAGGGTATTTATAGTGTCTTACAAATAAACGCCACCTACGGGCTGTGGATCATGCATACATTGGGTAAAGACCCGTCCGTCCTCCACGGTGTTACTTAACAAACTACAAAATAACATAACTTGACTACGACTATGAGCTTTCTAACGAATACAAATACTTGAGGTGACCGACACTTTAATGACTGAATTTTCTAATTCCTAACACACTAAGATATCAAATGTAAAATGTTTTATTTCATGAGAGAAATTGGATTACATTGATAAAGCATGAATACTAAGGATTGATCCTATTTGAAAGATTACTAAGTTCCTTGAGCGTGTTCGCTAGAAGGATCATCAAATGGTTTATGAGTGTTTGCCAATTTAGGAATGAAGAAAATCTTCATGAGAGATGTGTTTAGAGGTTCCATCATCTTGTTCACAAGTACGTACGACGGACTTTGAAATTGAGGGTGGAAGTACATGATGTTATGATAAAGGCGCGTCAAGAACATTCCATAAGGGATGAGTTTGTTCTTGGAGCCTTGAAGATTTACAATTCGCCTTGCGAAGAAGTAGGCGAGATTGTATGGTCTTTGTGTTATCAAACAATACATTATGTGAGCACAACAAGCGGGAAGGATTTCTCGATTTCCCCTAAGACTCCAAACATTTTCCCGTAGGATGAGTGCGAGAGCCTTGTACTCTTCTCGGATATCCTTTGTACAGAAAATGTTTGGGTCAGAGTAATAGGGTCGAGGTTTGCATATTGTGCGAGTCAAGTCTTGCGGGGAAAGTATGTGTGAACAATATGGACTATTTTCTTCACGAAAGTTGAAGAGAGAATCAAGAGACCAATCTTAGGTGAAGGCACATTGTCCATGATTTGGAATTCGAAGAATTTGAGCAAATTGCCCAAGGGTTAAAACAAACTTTTGGTTTTTGATCCAAAACCAAAGAGATAGAGAATGATCCTCATTACGAACGAGTTCGACTTGACGGAAGAATTCCAATACAAACCTTGGACATATTTTCTCGTTAATTTCGAGAAGACATTCCAAACCTATGGTGTTGGGAATTATGTGAAGTAGGATTTCTGCTGTCATAACTGCCGATGGTTTCTGCTGAAGGAGAAGCAGAATCTGCTGAAGAGGTGATTCTACTGAAGAGTACAAGCATTGCCGTGTTACTGCTGAAGGGTGAAAGCTGACTAGGATCAGCATGCGCCTATGAATTAAATGCTCACTCATTATTATCTTTGAACGGCCCAAGGTTGCATGGGCAGTATTATTAGTCTACTCTATATTTGTTTAATGTTTTAGTCATTAAATGCATGTAAACATGTTTAGTCGATTGAGTAGTAAGAGATTAGGGTTCCTTGTTTATAAAAGGAACCAAATAGTTTGTAATAGACAACTCATCTGAAACATAGAGTTTCAGTGAATAAAAAGATCCATAGAGGATCTAAGTGTTCTTAGTTATAACATCTTGTGTTTACTTTCCGCTATAGAATACAAGTGTTAGAGACTGTCTATTAGTTTGCTTATGATTACATAGGCAACACTAACGATCCACGAGTGCTAAAGATCTGTCGGGGTCTGAGAGTTTTCAACAAGTGGTATCAGAGCCTCGGGAGAGTCTCTACGATACTGAGAACCTTATTTACCTCACCCCCATACAACCAAAAACATATTCACCATGCCTGGAACTGATGATGAATCAGAAGTCACCACCAACAACATCAAACACAACACTACCTCTATGCAGCAACTGAGTCTCTCCAACAGTAATGGTAGGTTTCCTTAACTAAAGAAGGAAGAGTATGATATGTGGACCATGAAGATGCAGAACTGGATCTCCAATATTGATTGGAATCTGTGGGAGATAGTGAAGAATGGTAACAGTCTAAAGAAGACCATCCCAGATCTTGATGGTAAGTTTACCATTGCTCCTCCCAAAACTGCTGAAGAGATTCTTGTAGTACAGAGGGAGCACAAAGTAAGAACCATCCTTCTTCAATCTATTCCTGAAGATCACTTAGGTGATTTTCACCACATGGTTGATGCTAAGGACATCTGGATGGCTCTGAAAGCAAGGTTTGGTGGGAATGAAGAGTCCAGGAGGATCAGGAAGTCTATGCTGAGACAACACTTCCAAGAGTTCAACATCTTTGAAGAAGAGGGTATCCACAAGGGATACGACAAGTTTCACAAGATTCTGAGTCAGCTTAACCAGCTGAATGCAAAGCCTGACAATGATGATTGCAACTCTAAGTTTCTAAGATCTTTGCCTCCATCATGGTTACATGTGAGCATAGCCCTTAAAGCTAAAGGTGGGCTGGACATGCTCACTTTTGATGAGCTGTACAACAAACTCAGATCTCTTGAACCTGATGTCAGATCTCCCTACCGTACATCCTCTACTGGTCATACAGCCTTTGTTGGGATATCTCACTCTAATATGATGATGCATGCTTCAAGTCCATCTTATCTGCCATCATCATCTTATCGTCCCACCCCATCACATCCTCAAGCCAAATCTGGCAGTGTATTGGAGGATGTGCTTCATTCATTTGTTGCTGATTATGATACTCAGCAGCACCTTGTCTATGAAGATTTTGACCAGGTGGACCCTCTTGAGATGGAGGAGATGAAGCTGAAATGGCAGGTGGCCATGCTTTCAGTAGATATCAAGAGGTTTGAGGAGAAGGCAGGAAGGAAGTTTGGGTTCAAGGGAAAGGATACAGCTCGGTTTGATAGGAGAAAGGTCAAGTGTTTCTCTTGTCACCAGATGGGTCATTTCTCTAGAGAGTGCAAAGACAGGAAGAGTGGAGAGGGAGCTAGCTACCACTCATATCAGCAGAATCAGAAGGGAGCTAGCACTTCAGCAGCTCTGGTCACCATGGATGAGCAGGTCAACTGGGCTACACATGAACCTGTGACTGAGGAAGCTGCTGATACAGAGAAGCTTGGATTGCTGGCACGGTGCACTTCAGAACATAGGCATGATCAATTTGCCTTCATGGGTCTCTCTCAGGTACACAACTGTATATTTGGTTGTAGTGAAAGATACAATGAACTGAAAGAAGCTTATGATACTATGAAACCTAAGTACAATGCATGCTATGTTGATAATGAAGCTTATAAACTCTCGTTAAAAACATTAGAAAGACAAAAGGTATGGTTTCAGAAGAATCAGATAGCTTATGAAGAAAAGATTAAGGTGCTTCAATTTGATCTAGATATTGCTAACATTAACATTAAACGCACTGAAAAAGAGAGAGCTGATACTATTACTGAGAATCTAGAGCTTAAAGAGAAAATTGCAGAGGAAATAGCTAGAAATAAACAATGGTTGATATCTGGTGACAATCTAGCTAGAGAACTCTATAATAGTCAATCTGTGAACTCAGGAATAGGCTTAGGTTTTCAGAAGTATGTAGGATTGGAAGCTAGGCACGATGGGCGTAAATCTACACCTGCAGGCTTAGAACACTTTAGAAAGGAAGGTGATTTACATGCTGTCCCTGGACCTATTAGAGGTGAATTCATGCCCACTGACCTATCTATCACTGTTGACTTTGATGGATCACACCATCTGTATGGCAATAAGTCAAAAGACTTGCCAGACAACGATGCTTCATCTTATGATTTTGTCTCTTTCTCTGACAGTGACAATTCATCGGATCAAGGATCTACCTACAGCTGTGATTCAAGTGATAAGTCGGACCTATCCAAGCCCTCACTTGAGCCTTCACCCAAGCCTGCACCCAAATCTATCTACAAGCCTTCTAGGATAGCTGCTGAAGTGTCCACTTCCAAGCATGTTTCTCCTGAAGACTTGTCTTTTCAATCTTTGAATAATTTGTCTTTTAAAAACAATTCCTTTAATGTTTCTTGTTTAAGTACTTCTACATGTAATCGAACATCTTCTTTGTTGAATACATCTTCCAAAAGGAAGACATGTTTTGTGTGTGGAAGTAAAATTCATATTATTAAGGATTGTGATTTTTATGAGCAAAGATTGGGTGTTAGTGCTAATCAGCAGAAACAAAGACCAGTGTGGACCAATGTTAAAAATATTCCACCTTATGTCCCACAAGCTAGAACTGACTCTCCTTGGAGCAGATCAGCTGATAGACCTTATCTGCAACCCACTAGCCCATACTTTAAACATGGATATTGGCCTACATATGTAGACTCTATGAAAAATGGGAAAGGATGTTGGGGCACTGCTGTCAAGTCCTCAGCAGGTTGTTCTTGGAATAATAAGAGACCTAAATATCAATGGAAACCCAAGAACAATGGTGGATCTTACTCTTTTGCTAAACCTAAATCTAATGATCCACAAGGCAGGTTCAAGTCAGCAATGACTTGAGCCTCCTCGGTATACTAACATTCTTTTGTATATATGTTTGTTTCTGTAGGATCATCCCCTTAAGCATAAAGATATTGGTATTGTTGATAGTGGCTGTTCAAGAAGTATGTCTAGAAATAGAGATATGATGCACAATTTTGTTCCTATTGAAGAAGTAGGGAATGTGACCTTTGGTGGAAGTGATGGTAGAATTACTGGAAAAAGCACCATCAAGACACCTCTACTGAACTTTGAGAATGTGTACTATGTTAGGGAGCTTCAGAACTTCAACTTGTTCTCAGTTTCACAAATTTGTGACACCAAGAACAAGGTACTCTTCTCTGAAAATGAATGTCTTGTGCTTTCTAAAGAGTTCAAGCTTCCAGAAGATACCTCAATTCTGCTGAGAGTCCCTCGAACTCACAATCTATACACGTTCAACCTCAATGAAGTTCACCCTGAAGGTGACCTCACTTGTTTGCTGGCTAAAGCATCATTGGATGAGTCCAATAAATGGCATAGGAGAATGGCTCATGTGAATTTCAAAACTATAAACACTCTCTCCAAAAGAGGTCTTGTCGAAGGTCTTCCCACCAAAGTGTTCTCCAATGATCATAATTGTGTTGCATGCAACAAAGGGAAGCAACACAGAGCATCCTACAAAGCTGTCACTGCAGTGAGCATCATCTCTGAGCCTCTTCAGCTGTTACATATGGATCTATTTGGTCCAACTCAAGTCAGAAGCATTGATCACAAGTTCTATTGTTTGGTCATCACTGATGGATATAGCAGATTTTGCTGGGTGTTCTTTCTAAGGACTAAAGATGAAACAACTCCAGTGCTGAAAGACTTCATCACCCTCGTTGAAAATCAGTTGAACAAGAAGGTTAAGGGAATTCGATGTGATAATGGGACAGAGTTCAAGAATGCCATTATAATATAACTCTGTAGGTCTAAAGGGATTAAGAGGGACTATAGCAATCCAAGAACCCCGCAACAAAATGGGGTGGCTGAAAGAAAGAATAGGACCTTGATAGAGGCTGCGAGATCAATGCTTGCAGACTCTAAATTGCCCACTATGTTTTGGACTGAAGCTGTTGGCACAGCTTGCTATGTGCTTAACAGAGTCTCCAAAACTAGACCTCACCTCAAAACACCATATGAACTTCTCTTTGGGAAGGTTCCAGTCATTCATTACCTCAAACCTTTTGGTTGTCAAGTGACCATTCTGAATACAAGTGATCCTTTGGGGAAGTTTGATGAAAAGGCTGATGATGGTTATATTGTGGGTTATTCGGCTAATAGCAAGGCTTACAGAGTGTACAACTTATCTGCCAAGAAGATAGAGGAGACCTTGAACCTCAGATACCTAGACGATAAGCCCAATGTTCAAGGACAGGGTCATGTGTGGTCTTTTGATCTTGACTACCTAACTGACTATCTGGGTTATACTAGACATATGGCTAACCAAAGTGCAGGCTCTCAAGAAACTCCCACTAACAATGCAGGTACCCTGGATGCTGACTCTGGAAGTGAATTTGAAGATGATGAACAACCCATTCTTGTGCCTTCTTTCTCCCCTAACATTGTTGCAGGCAACTCTTTAAGAGATAATTCAGCTGAGAGTGAAGATGAATCACACTATGCTGAGGACCTTGCTAGGCTTCAGACTCAAGAGTTTGCAGCTAAGCTTGAAGCTGAGAAGGTGGATGGGGAGTTTGCAAATGAGACTGTCAGTGGAAACCACATTTCTGCTGACATTGATGCAGTCTCTCCCATCGTCACCAAATCTACTGAAAGCTCGTCTGTTTCTACTCCTATTCCTACTAGAGTGTCCACAGACTTTGGTGACCCGTATACTCGCTTTCCAAGTCCTTCAGATCTTGGAAATCATCAACCCCAATCTGGCATTTTCACCACACCTTCCTATGACACAACTTTTGTACCAACTGTGTCTAATCTTGAACCTACCATTGATGTCAACCCCACTGCTACCAAAAGAATCAACATCACTCACCCTCAATCCAATATTATTGGTGACATTCTAGCTCCTGTTAGAACTCGAAGGGCTATCTCTAGTCCTAAATTTGGACAGGTTGCTTTTCTCTCTTATGTCTCTAATCAGCAAAGAGACAATCACACAGACTTCAAGCATTGTCTGTTTGCGTGTTTTCTTTCTCAAGTAGAGCCAACCAGTGTCTCTCAAGCTCTTGAAGACTCAAGTTGGATTGAAGCAATGCAAGATGAAATGCAACAGTTCCAAAACCAACAAGTTTGGATATTGGTGCCTTTACCATATGGGAAATATGCTATTGGAACTAAATGGATTCTGAAGCACAAAAGAGATGCGCGGGGTGTGGTGATTAAGAACAAAGCAAGATTAGTAGCTCAAGGTTACAGGCAAGAGGAAGGGATTGATTATGATGAAGTGTTTGCTCCTGTTGCTAGAGTAGAGGCCATTCGAATTTTCTTGGCCTATGCATCCTACATGGGCTTCATGCTGTATCAGATGGATGTTAAAGGTGCTTTTCTGTATGGTGAGATTGAAGAGGAAGTTTATGTCACACAACCAAAAGGATTTGAAGACCCAGATCATCCTGATCATGTTTACAAAGTCGTTAAAGCTCTCTATGGACTTCATCAGGCACCAAGGGCCTGGTATGCTAGGCTTTCATCATTTCTACTGAAGCATGGCTACAGAAGAGGTGCCATTTATAAGACTCTTTTTCTGAAGAAGAACTCGACAGACATCATACTTGTGCAAGTGTATGTGGATGACATCCTTTTCGGATCCACTAAAGAAGCTTGGTGTAGGGAATTCGAGGATCTAATGAAGGGAGAATTTCAGATGAGTGCTATGGGAGAGCTTACTTTCTTTTTGGGTCTCCAAGTTCAGCAGAAACAGGATGAGATATTTATCAGTCAGGATAAATATGTGAGGGACATGTTGAAGAAATTTGGCATGGAAGGTGTCAGGACTGCCTCAACACCTTATGAAGCTCCAAAAACAAAAGCCAACAATGATCCAGATCTACCTGTGAATGTTCACTTATACAGATCTATGATTGGTTCATTAATGTATCTAACAGCTTCAAGGCCTGATATTACCTTTGCTGTAAGTGTGTGCTCTCGACATCAAGTCACTCCACTTACTTCCCATCTCAATGCAGTCAAGAAGATCTTTAAGTACCTCAAAGGCCAACCACTCTTGGGCCTTTGGTACCCAAAAGAGTCTCCTTTTAAGTTGGAAGCATATAGTGACAGTGATTATGCTGGTGCAAATCTGGATAGGAGATCCACAACTGGAGGCTGTCAATTCCTTGGAAAATGATTGATTTCTTGGCAGTGCAAGAAACAAACGATTGTGGCTACCTCAACTACTGAAGCAGAGTATGTTGCTACTGCAAACTGTTGCGGACAGGTGCTATGGATTCAAAACCAATTGCTGGACTATGGGTATAACTTCATGAACACAACTCTTTTTATTGATAATCAGAGTACCATATGCATTGTCAAAAATCCAGTTTTTCACAGCAGAACCAAACATATTGAAATCAGACACCACTTTATAAGAGATGCATATGAAAAACACTTGATAAATGTGGCTAAAATTCATACAGATGATAATGTGGCAGATCTGCTAACGAAAGCTTTTGATGGACCAAGGTTTCAACACCTTGTGGTCAATATAGGAATGCTTAACCCTTAACTGCCTAGTTTAAGGGGAGGCATAGGCCTCAGGGGAGGCATATGCCTCAGGGGAGGATATTTCTTTGTTTGTTTGTTTGTTAGATTCTTAGTTAAAAAAAAAAAAAAAAAAAAAAAAAAAAAAAAAAAAAAAAAAAAACTTTCATTTACAGGTTTGTTGCATTTTTGATGGTTTTTAACTCACCAGATATACCTTTTGTGTATCAAAGAGTTAGCTAGTCCAAAGGGTACAGCTTTGGTAAAGACACATCAAATCTGTTGATAGCTGTAATGATTTACTCAAAATCATAGGGTCTGCAACCACCCATGCTTAATTGCTGAGTGTTGTATGGTCATCAATTCACCATGATCTATTCCTTGTTGGAATCCAAGAATTGACTAGCCCACAAGTATATGGATTGTGGTAAAGGCAACTATCTCCATATTTGGTTATCAATTCACCAATTCTAAGAATTGACTAGTCCTGAGCAAACGGCTACAGGTAAAGACACATCAAATCCGTTTATATGGTTTCTGGTTTGCCTATAAATCAGATGGTTATCAGTGTACCATAGTTTTCGAACTTAAACATTTGGCTACTCCAGTAGAGATGGCTATTGGTAAAGAGACATCAAATCCATCATTTTCAATGATTCACCTCTCACAGGAGTTCACACACCTGGAAGTGATGAGAATAGTATGCAACTGATAAGTATTGATGTACATTATGTCATTTGTTGCTGTAAAGACCTGGCGTTTCAAAGTCTGATCATCATAGAGATGAGATTATTAGTGGTTATTTACTACTGATGTGTGGAAACAATCCTCTAGTACTGAAGTATCAAAAGATCTTTCAAGGTCAGGAAACTGGAACTTAACCAAGTCAAATTCCAGTTTAGGGGAGGATTGTTGGGAATTATGTGAAGTAGGATTTCTGCTGTCATAACTGCCGATGGTTTCTGCTGAAGGAGAAGCAGAATCTACTGAAGAGGTGATTCTACTGAAGAGTACAAGCATTGCCGTGTTACTGCTGAAGGGTGAAAGCTGACTAGGATCAGCATGCGCCTATGAATTAAATGCTCACTCATTATTATCTTTGAACGGCCCAAGGTTGCATGGGCAGTATTATTAGTCTACTCTATATTTGTTTAATGTTTTAGTCATTAAATGCATGCAAACATGTTTAGTCGATTGAGTAGTAAGAGATTAGGGTTCCTTGTTTATAAAAGGAACCAAATAGTTTGTAATAGACAACTCATCTGAAACATAGAGTTTCAGTGAATAAAAAGATCCATAGAGGATCTAAGTGTTCTTAGTTATAACATCTTGTGTTTACTTTCCGCTATAGAATACAAGTGTTAGAGACTGTCTATTAGTTTGCTTATGATTACATAGGCAACACTAACGATCCACGAGTGCTAAAGATCTGTCAAGGTCTGAGAGTTTTCAACATATGGTTCAGAAGGAGGTATTGATACCTTCTTCGTATTGTAGAGGAGTGTCGACAATACGTCCTTCGTGGAAGTGACAGGTTTCAAGATTATTGAACCCACGGACATGTTTGCCAGGTGTGTTGGGCTCAAGGGAGATGTCAGGAGTGTAGACGCTAGTGAGTGAAAAATCAAACTCATATTCATGCGACATAGTGAAACCTATAGAAAAGAAAAGTTAATAGGATGTGACGTATTACGGGGTAAAACAGTGATTACCTAACGTTTTTACAAGATGTTTATTAACAATGACATTTAACTCACTTAATGTTTGACATTATAGTAGAACATTTCTTTTTAGGAAGAAAGTGGTTTTTATTTGCATGAAAAATCTATTATCCAGAAGAACGGTTCCCACGGTTCCCTTCTATAAGGGATCCGGCTAGTATACTTGCCGGGATCCGTGGATCTGTAGTAACAGAAGCAGATTTTTGATAAAAACATAGGTTTAATAGTTTTATACCAAGATATGTGTTTTAGCCTACATTTTCTTTTAGCATGCATTCATGGTTTCTAATGTATCACGAAAGAATACGAAAGATATAGATCAAAAGAAATGACAAACACATTATGATAATAATAACCTAGATAAACTAGACTATTAATAATATTTCATTTCAATGCTACGAATGATACAAAGATATAGATAAAAAGAAATGACAAACACATTATGATAATAACTACTATGAGAGAGTTATGCCGTAACTAGCAAAACCTGGTATGAGCTGTCAAGCGAGTAGTTACGGCGTAACCACAGAGATGGTATTACGCCGTAATTTGTAATGCGTCAAGAATTCTGCTGCTAAAATGTTGGTTACGACGTAATCACCAAGATGATTTATGCCGTAACTCTGTTCAGATCAGCAACTGCAGCAGCAATTAGTTCCTTATTTCCTGCAAAAATGGTTAGAAAACACAAAACCCAACAGAAAGGAAATAAAAACAAAAGAAAGGGATAATTCGGGTTGTCTCCCGAAAGAGCACTTTTCTTTATTAACGAGTCTTTAAGTTAGACTCAGAGCCGCGGGGCTCCTATGGGGGCCTTTGAACTTGCCCTACTTCCATCATTCGTTGGTATTCATACATCCAATTATCAAGCCTTTTTTTCCTGTAGAATTATCGAGTCCAATTGTTCCCAACTTATGTGAAAGCCATTTATCACATGATTTTCCTCAGTCATCATCTTTAGTAATAATACTATCAGTAATGCTGATGCTGGATCTTGTACCGCCTATGGTGTCAGTGGGATGATTGCACCCATACTGCTTAACCAGTTCCTTAATGAATTTTGAGCTTCCAAGTTTTAATTTGTACCAATCTTCCAATGCTAACTCAACATCATGTTTCTCTCCCTTATGAGGGTAAATCCATTCATCCGCTTTTCTTTCACATTTTTGAGGATGAGTAGACGGTGGCCATACTGATTCGCTTTCTTTGGTTGACATCGAGTTGCAAAAATGTTTGTTTGGATTCAGAGTTTCCTCAATGCTTTGGACAATTTCATCCTGTTTCTGCTTACAATTATCAATACTCTCTTTACGATTACCAGTAATAGGTTTAGAGTGTAGAGTGGGATTCAGCGATTGAACATTAACAACATTATCAGAAATTTCAGTTTTTGGTTTTAAATGCTCTTTCATACTAAAAGTTATTCGTTCATTTTCAGTCCCCAAGGAAATTTGTTTTTCAAAAACCTTAATCTGAGCCCTACAAGTGGCCAGAAAAGGTCTTCCAACAATCAAGTTGTAAGCCTCCCGCTTTCCCATGTCAATAACTACAAAATCGGTGGGGAAGAAAAATTTTCCAATTTTTAAAAGCACATTGTTCACAATTCCCCTCGGTACAGCCTTAGAGGAATCAACCATTTCAATCATAATAGTTGTTTCTTTTAAATTGGTAAGTTTGATTTTTTCATATAAAGTGGTAGAGATAAGGTTAACCCCGGCCCCTAAATCAGCTAATGCGGGAATCTTAAGGTTACCAATAGTGCAAGGGAGAAGAAAACTTTCCTGGTATTGCTGCTTTTCAGGAAGTTGGCTTGGCAGGAACTCGCCGTCTTCTGCTTTATCATCCTCTCTTAGGTAGTTAATCCCGGAGAGATCCTTAGTGATAGAGGATGTGCATTGCTCCTTTTTTGCTTTATCTTGTGCAAATATGGCCTTGCAGGAAGTGGCTTTAGCATTACTTATTTCAAGGTTCTTAGCTAATTGCCCAATTTGTGTTTCGAGGTTCTTAATTGCAGCATCTTGGTTACGTAGGTTCATATTGGTGTCCTCCTTTACTTTGACCATCCATTCCTTGAGTCTATCTCCCTTTTTTGCAGATTCTTCGATGTGCCGGTGCATTATTTCTTCAAGGCTAGGTTTAGGAGGATTATTGTTGATTCTAGTGTAGAACCCAGGGGATTTTTCACGATACCTAGGTCCGTAATTATTGTAGCTGTTGAAAGGGAATTCTTTTCCATAGTTCACTTCTCCGATCCTTTTAACTTCTTAATTGGAGGAACATTCTTTAGAAGGAAGAGTCCCATCTCGCTTAACTTGAATGGAATGCACATTTTCCTTGAGCTTCTTCATTTCTCTTCCAAGGCTTTCTAATTTGTTGTTTATCGCTGCAAGGCCCTCAATATCATCATTCTTACTTCGGTTGCTTCCTCTATTGTGCCATTTGTGAGAGTGGTCTGCCATTTTTTTAATAGTTTTCAAAGCCATAGTAGGTGTCATACTAGGAATCGGCCCTTGAGAATCAATCATTTGTCTTGAAGAGATGTTCAGTCCCTTGTAGAAGACGCTCACTTTTTGTTGGCTATTGAGATCATGAGTAGGGCACTTGTATAACAATTCGTTGTATCTTTCCCATGCTTGGTATAACGTTTCATCGTCTTCTTGTTTGAAATTATGGATCTCCAAAAGCTGGTTAGAAATCTTCGATGGCGAGCAATATATTTGAATAAAGTGTTTCTTTAGTAGCGCCCAAGTATTAACTGCTCCGGCGGGCAATCTTTTGACCCATCTTTTGGCTGCTCCAGTAAGAGTCATTGGGAATAACCTAAGCATAACAGCATCATGAGACACGCCCGGAATGTTGAAAAGGCTAGCGATGTATAGGACATTTTCAATGTGCTCATATGCGTCTTCGTCCCTGTTTCCTGAAAAAGGGTTAGTGCGAAGCTCCCTCATAAATTGGTCTTTAATTTCGAAATGAACATCCGCTCCGATTGCCGGTCTTACGAGACCCGGTCCTTGTTCTACTCTTGTCAACGCCAAGTATTCCTCAAGAGTGAGGTCATCGATGTTAACAACTTCCATGATACCTAAAAACTTGAAATATGATCGTGAGAAAAGTTTAAAATCGAAATGAAAGACTTAATATCAATCCAAATATAACTCCCCGGCAGCGGCGCCAAAAACTTGATGCAGGTTTTACTGACCAGGTCTTAATATTTATAGTGTCTCGCTATACCTATGGTCTACCCTAGTGTACCCGGTCGCGTGTAGTGTAGTAAATGGTAAAGCCGAGGTCGTCCCAAGAGCTATGTGTGTTGGATTATTACTAAGTCTAATTGTCACAGAATAATAATGGTTTTGATAGGGATTTAATTAATTAAACTACTAATGCAGAATAAAAGCAGATAAACGGATAAATGGAAATCAATATAGGAATAGTGGTGCTAACCTAGTCAATCCTCCTAGCTAGTTATGTCTACGTCTACCTACTTCCAATTACTTCAGGTGGGGTCAAATTCGAGAGGACAGCATTTGGTCAATTCGCCCTAACCTATCAGCAAAGATGCCACCACAGGAGAAATCAGGCGCACCATCATAAGTCCTGTTGTTCCTGGTCCCCTAAGCCAAGTCATTAAGTACCGCTACATGCTAGATTCAAAATAAGTGCCCGGCCGTTAGGAACTTAGACACTACACCCCCCAATTCTTAAGTTTATCCAAATGATAGGTGATCTGTTGGTCAAATCACACAAGTAGAAAGGGTCGTCAGTTGGTCATATCTTACCCTTCCCGTCTCAGTCCGCTCACCTCAGGTCAGTTGGTCATATCTCCTAGGTAATTGGCCTCTACCGTCATTCAAAACTACCGAATCAAGGGTGACTACCAAAGAACTATGCATGCATACACTTAGAAATAATTGTACGGAAGTAAAGGTAAACGCAAACAAAACAATTAAGGAATCATAACTAGGCTAGCACCAAAGGGTGCTTAGCCGCTCATATTAATCATGCAAATCAATTCAATATTCAAAGGTACAAAACACATGAATTGAAAGTAAAAGAAATATAAAATGCTAAAGCTTATCGTAATGGAGTGACTTCTCCCTTGGAAACAGCTCTGTATGCTCCCCTAGACCTGCCTTGAGCTTTTTCCCACGTTCTCAGAGTGTTGTGTATGGAACGGGATGATTAGAAATGTTGGAATTCGTGAGGTATTTATAGGCCAGGTCTGGGTTACGGCGTAACCAATAAAGGAGTTACGCCGTAACCTTCTATTTCTTCGTAAATGCACTAGATCTGCTAGTTACAGCGTAACCATATAAGTGGTTACGCCGTAGTCTTCAATAAACTCGGTTACATCATAAATGATGCAGTAGTTACGGCGTAAATAATAGCGGCGTGGAACCTCTTTTGACCTAATGGAGTTACGTCGTAACCTTTGGGAAGAGTTACGCGGTAACCTCTTGATAAGTTGGTATTCAGGGTCACGCAATAGTTACGGCGTAATGTGAGAGAGGAGTTACGCCGGAACTTCTTCAAAATAGGCATACTGTGATAAATCTTTAATAATGTTTCCATTTCCGCGTCTCTTTAGCTCCAATGCTCGTATTTTACCTGAAAGTGGAAAACAATGGAAAACAAGCGTAAATTATCGGGGGAAATTGACACTTAATATTCAGGACTATTTGATGTTATCAAATATCCCCCCACTTAAACTCTACTTGCCCTCAAGTAGACCATGTTAGATAGATTCCTAAAAAGATATTTCCCAAAACCTGGAAAATATGAGTTTAAAAATCCCTTATGCTAGAATAAAACAAAGCCGAACACCTCACGAAAGGGGAACAAACACTCAAATCTCTCAACTATTCTAAGTGTCAATTTTGGGGTGATCACTCAATCGCACTGTCATAGCATGTATTCTATCATAAGCTTGGCAGTTACACAAATCTCCACCACTAGAGTTAAGGGCTAAACAATTCTCGAAGGCAATATGGGTAGACACGACAAAGGTTAAGGGGTGACTCGTCATTACTAACATGTCACGGCGAAGTGGACAAAATCAATGATACATGACCAAATCCATGGCCAAGACACCAAAGATTGCTCGCTGCATCACTTAGACACGCTTCATGACTAAAGGGTAGGATAAGACATGGGATATATAATTGGTGTAAAATGAAAAAAAAGCAGGTAGTCTAAATCTATAACCAAGTCATCACCATTTACCGTCTGCCTAAAGTTCAAGCTTAGAAGTCTAGAGACCGGATCATGAAATGCAAGGTAGATGTGTCATTAGAGGACGTCGTGATGGGCACACTACCTTTTCTTCTTCTGTCGGCAAAACTACCAACTCCTATCTTCAAATGTGACCGAGGTGGCCTCCTCGATACTAATCAATAAAGCTCATACTACAGTGCTTATAACATTGCACTTTACAATATCATAACTCAATCAACTATTTTTTTTTTTCAACATAACATAATAACATAACATCCCCCCACTTGAGATGAACAATGGGAATTCGGGGGGTCTTCAATGATCTTCATAAATGTCGTCGATGAAAGCGTGATTTCCAAACCTTTTCACTCGAACCTTGAACTTAGGCAAAATGACTCCTCAATCACAAATAAAGACTACAGGGTAGGCTAAGGTGTATAGGTGTAACGAAACAATATATTGGGTTGACAAAATGAAAGGAATGGCTCAGAAGGGTGTATCTAGGGGTATCCTGCACTAAAGGGGAGTGCAACAAAAGGGTTTCACATGGGGGTCGAAAAGTCGACGTGACTAATCGATAGACTCACAATGGTAGGCTGTTTGGGTGATAATCCTATAATATTGCCTTCTAAAACTGAAAAGTCCAAATACATCGAGCTAACTCAACATACCTCGTCTATGGTCTCGAAATGATGCAAAGGCCAAGTTCTAAAGTTTACAAGCTACCGGCACACTCATAATTTGATGGATTTGGGGTAAAATATAGGAAACGGATAAGGCTAATCTCACCATGTAATGTCAAGGGTTGTATGTGCTCGGCTAAGGTCTAATCTAGTTAGGTTCGGAAAAACATGTCAAAATTTTAAAAATAGCATAATTTTTCAAAATAAACTAGAAAAATAAGGGCGAAATAAAGTTCAAGAGATAATTCTACTCCCGTCCCCCTACTTGAATTGTACAAAGTCCCTTTTGTACTAGGCATTAAAATAAAGGTGAAGAGAAAGGTAGAATTAGAGCGAGAACTTCCCTGAAATTTGCTCCAAAAAGAAGAAGGCCCACGAAAAAGAACCGTGCCTTCGTTTAAGCGTCATGAACAAAATTCAATCCCTGAAATCACAATACCGACAAGCATAATTCTAAAAAAAATGAAAAAAACAAACCTAACTCACGTTCGTAGGAATCACGGTTGCATTGAGCGAATGCAACAAGCCTTTTAAACCACTTGGTGTCCCAAGTGGACGAGTGAAGTCTCGTGAGGGTTTACAGGGAACACACCCAAAACGTTCATTTAAAAACTAAAACAAGGTCACTGTGTTTTAAAATGAAAGAATTAAAGCAGAGGAAGGTTACGTCGTAACTACTATGAGAGAGTTACGCCGTAACTGGCAAAACCTGGTATGAGCTGTCAAGCGAGTAGTTACGGCGTAACCACAGAGATGGTATTACGCCGTAATTTGTAATGAGTCAAGAATTCTGCTTCTAAAATGTTGGTTACGGCGTAATCACCAAGATGAGTTACGTTGTAACTCTGTTCAGATCAGCAACTGTAGCAGCAATTAGTTCCTCGTTTCCTGCAAAAATGGTTAGAAAACACAAAACCCAACATAAAGGAAATAAAAACAAAAGAAAGGGATAATTCGGGTTGTCTCCCGAAAGAGCACTTTTCTTTATTAACGAGTCTTTAAGTTAGACTCAGAGCCGCGGGGCTCCTATGGGGGCCTTTGAACTTGCCCTACTTCCATCATTCGTTGGTATTCATACATCCAATTATCAAGCCTTTTTTTTCCTGTAGAATTATTGAGTCCAATTGTTCCCAAATTATGTGAAAGCCATTTATCACATGATTTTCCTCTTTCATCATCTTTAGTAATAATACTATCAGTAATGCTGATGCTGGATCTTGTACCGCCTATGGTGTCAGTGGGATGATTGCACCCATACTGCTTAACCGGTTCCTTAATGAATTTTGAGCTTCCAAGTTTTAATTTGTACCAATCTTCCAATGCTAACTCAACATCATGTTTCTCTCCCTTATGAGGGTAAATCCATTCATCCGCTTTTCTTTCACATTTATGAGGATGAGTAGATGGTGGCCATACTGATTCGCTTTCTTTGGTTGACATCGAGTTGCAAAAATGTTTGTTTGGATTCAGAGTTTCCTCAATGCTTTGGACAATTTCATCCTGTTTCTGCTTACAATTATCAATACTCTCTTTACGATTACCAGTAATAGGTTTAGAGTGTAGAGTAGGATTCAGCGATTGAACATTAACAACATTATCAGAAATTTCAGTTTTTGGTTTTAAATGCTCTTTCATACTAAAAGTTATTCGTTCATTTTCAGTCCCCAAGGAAATTTGTTTTTCAAAAACCTTAATCTGAGCCCTACAAGTGGCCAAAAAAGGTCTTCCAACAATCAAGTTGTAAGCCTCCCGCTTTCCCATGTCAATAACTACAAAATCGGTGGGGAAGAAAAAATTTCCAATTTTTAAAAGCACATTGTTCACAATTCCCCTCGGTACAGCCTTAGAGGAATCAACCATTTCAATCATAATAGTTGTTTCTTTTAAATTGGTAAGTTTGATTTTTTCATATAAAGTGGTAGAGATAAGGTTAACCCCGGCCCCTAAATCAGCTAATGCGGGAATCTTAAGGTTACCAATAGTGCAAGGGAGAAGAAAACTTTCCTGGTATTGCTGCTTTTCAGGAAGTTGGCTTGGCAGGAACTCGTCGTCTTCTGCTTTATCATCCTCTCTTAGGTAGTTAATCCCGGAGAGATCCTTAGTGATAGAGGATGTGCATTGCTCCTTTTTTGCTTTATCTTGTGCAAATATGGCCTTGCAGGAAGTGGCTTTAGCATTACTTGTTTCAAGGTTCTTAGCTAATTGCCCAATTTGTGTTTCGAGGTTCTTAATTGCAGCATCTTGGTTACGTAGGTTCATATTTGTGTCCTTCTTTACTTTGACCATCCATTCCTTGAGTCTATCTCCTTTTTTTGCAGATTCTTTGATGTGCCGGTGCATTATTTCTTCAAGGCTAGGTTTAGGAGGATTATTGTTGATTCTAGTGTAGAACCCAGGGGATTTTTCACGATACCTAGGTCCGTAATTATTGTAGCTGTTGAAAGGGAATTCTTTTCCATAGTTCACTTCTCCGATCCTTTTAACTTCTTAATTGGAGGAACATTCTTTAGAAGGAAGAGTCCCATCTCGCTTAACTTGAATGGAATGCACATTTTCCTTGAGCTTCTTCATTTCTCTTCCAAGGCTTTCTAATTTGTTGTTTATCGCTGCAAGGCCCTCAATATCATCATTCTTACTTCGGTTGCTTCCTCTATTGTGCCATTTGTGAGAGTGGTCTGCCATTTTTTTAATAGTTTTCAAAGCCATAGTAGGTGTCATACTAGGAATCGGCCCTTGAGAATCAATCATTTGTCTTGAAGAGATGTTCAGTCCCTTGTAGAAGTCGCTCACTTTTTGTTGGTTGTTGAGATCATGAGTAGGGAACTTGTATAACAATTTGTTGTATCTTTCCCAAGCTTGGTATAACGTTTCATCGTCTTCTTGTTTGAAATTATGGATCTCCAAAAGCTGGTTAGAAATCTTCGATGGCGGGCAATATCTTTGAATAAAGTGTTTCTTTAGTAGCGCCCAAGTATTAACTGCTCCGGCGGGCAATCTTTCGACCCATCTTCTGGCTGCTCCAGTAAGAGTCATTGGGAATACCCTAAGCATAACAGCATCATGAGACACGCCCCGGAATGTTGAAAAGGCTAGCGATGTATAGGATATTTTCAACGTGCTCATATGCGTCTTCGTCCCTGTTTCCTGAAAAAGGGTTAGCGCGAAGCTCCCTCATAAATTGGTCTTTAATTTCGAAATGAACATCCGCTCCGATTGCCGGTCTTACGAGACCCGGTCCTTGTTCCGCTCTTGTTAACGCCAAGTATTCCTCAAGAGTGAGGTCATCGATGTTAACAACTTCCATGGTACCTGAAAACTTGAAATATGATTGTGAGAAAAGTTTAAAAACGAAATGAAAGACTTAATATCAATCCTAATATAACTCCCCGGCAGCGGCGCCAAAAACTTGATGCAGGTTTTACTGACCAGGTCTTAATATTTATAGTGTCTCGCTATACCTATGGTCTACCCTAGTGTACCCGGTCGCGTGTAGTGTAGTAAATGGTAAAGCCGAGGTCGTCCCAAGAGCTATGTGTGTTGGATTATTACTAAGTCTAATTGTCACAGAATAATAATGGTTTTCATAGGGATTTAATTAATTAAACTACTAATGCAGAATAAAAGCAAATAAATGGATAAATGGAAATCAATATGGGAATAGTGGTGCTAACCTAGTCAATCCTCCTAGCTAGTTATGTCTACGTCTACCTACTTCCAATTACTTCAGGTGGGGTCAAATTCGAGAGGACAACATTTGGTCAATTCGCCCTAACCTATCAGCAAAGATGCCACCACAGGAGAAATCAGGCGCACCGTCATAAGTCCTGTTGTTACTGGTCCCCTAAGCCAAGTCATTAAGTACTGCTACATGCTAGATTCAAAATAGTGAGTGCCCGGTCGTTAGGAACTTAGACACTACACCCTCCAATTCTTAAGTTCATCCAAACGATAGGTGATCAGTTGGTTAAATCGCACAAGTAGAAAGGGTCGTCAGTTGGTCATATCTTACCCTTCCTGTCTCAGTCCGCTCACCTAGGGTCAGTTGGTCATATCTCCTAGGCAATTGGCCTCTACCGCCATTCAAAACTACCGAATCAAGGGTGACTACCAAAGAACTATGCATGCATACGCTTAGAAATAATTGTACGGAAGTAAAGGTAAACGCAAACAAAACAATTAAGGAATCATAACTAGGCTAGCACCAAAGGGTGCTTAGCCGCTCATATTAATCATGCAAATCAATTCAATATTCAAAGGTACGAAACACATGAATTGAAAGTAAAAGAAATATAAAATGCTAAAGCTTATCGTAATGGAGTGACTTCTCCCTTGGAAACAGCTCCGTATGCTCCCCTAGACCTGCCTTGAGCTTTTTCCCACGTTCTCAGAGTGTTGTGTGTGGAATGGGATGATTAGAAATGCTGGAATTCGTGGGGTATTTATAGGCCAGGTCTGGGTTACGGCGTAACCAATAAAGGAGTTACGTCGTAACCTTCTATTTCTTCATAAATGCACTAGATCTGCTAGTTACGGCGTAACCATATAAGTGGTTACGCCGTAGTCTTCAATAAACTCGGTTACGTCGTAAGTGATGCAGTAGTTACGGCGTAAATAACAGCGGCGTGGAACCTCTTTTGACCTAATGGAGTTACGTCGTAACCTTTGGGAAGAGTTACGCCGTAACCTCTTGATAAGTTGGTATTCAGGGTCACGCAATAGTTACGGCGTAATGTGAGAGAGGAGTTACGCCGAAACTTCTTCAAAATAGGCATACTGTGATGAATCTTTAATAATGTTTCTATTTCCGCGTCTCTTTAGCTCCAATGCTCGTATTTTACCTGAAAGTGGAAAACAATGGAAAACAAGCGTAAATCCATATAAATGATATAAATAACGAGCATTATCGGGGGAAATTGACACTTAATATTCAGGACTATTTGATGTTATCAGGAAGATTTGAAAAAGTGGTGATTTGATATAGTGGACGACGGATGGTTTATTTATGGGGAAGGAGGAATTTTTGAGATTTGTGTTTTGTTTTATTATTAGAAAGATATGATTTTTGGATTAAGTGAAATAAAACACAAGTTTTATATACCACGAATTTAGACGAAAAAGTAACACGTATGTGAGAAAAGGCTTCCTAATGAAGCTACATGTAATACATGTATATGCACAAAAGATAATCATATAAGTACCTATGTAAGCATACTTAATTTTCAAGCTAATGTCATTTAGAGATAAGTAGAAAATCATACCTCTAATGCACTTAGGAATGTCTTTACAAATGACACAACAAATGTCAGTAGACAATTTCGGCTCCTTTGTGTTTAAGATACCTTCTTAGGGAAGGTATTCTTGTTACCAAGCGATTCCTATGGCTTGGTAGGTATGAGCTTTGACTAAGCAACATGACAAAGAGGATTAGTGCAATTAAATGAAAAATAAATAATAGAAAAATGTTGTCATCTAATCAACATCCAAATAAAGAGTTTTAAAAGACATGGTGTTTGTTTTTAGGAAAAAAAACTTCTTTGTAGTTTTCAATTAACCATGGATCGTATCAAGTTTTAAAAGTACAATATACTTCAAGAAACTTGGTAACGAAGCTCTTATGCCAATTGTGGAAAACTAGAAGGGGGTTGAATAGTTTTACCAATTAAAACTTGTTTTAAACTAGTTAGATCGACTTATGTCAATCTATTTGGATGTGTGTTGGATGTTGATAAACAAACATATAGAATTATAAATATGTAATGAAAAGATAAAGAGTAAGGAGCACAAAACCACAACGCGAGTATTTATAGTGGTTCGGCTACAAGGACACCTTCCTTGCCCTACTCCACTCCCCGAGTCGCCTACTCGAGAGTTCGTAATCACTACACAACACCGACTCCTTACGGTGGAGAAACCTTCACAACGCCGCCTACTCTTTTTCCGGTACTAGGCTAACCACCGGGTTCTTTCACACCAAGGTGAACCACACCTACCGCAACGTCGCCTACCCTTTATCCGGTACTAAGCTAAGTACCGAGTTCCATTATAATGGAGGAACTACTACCCAACACTACACCAATCACCTAACCCCCAAAGGAGATCAACTCCTTATTACAACATCATCAAGGATATCAATATCCTTGGATTCAATACTAATCTATCTTGTACATCGAAACACACCATATCGAATGTACATCTTAGGCACCTTTCACGAATGCCTTTGACTAGATCTTCAAGACACCCTTCACTAATGTCTTGTGACTTGACTTCTAGGCACCCTTCACTAATGCCTACAATACGGACGATCGACACCTTTCACTAATGTCTTCATCTTGATACTTGAGACATCTTTCACTAATGTCTTCAACACTACACTTCTTAGAAGAAAGAAAAGAACCATCAACAAGAGGACTTCAGTAGTCTTGATGATGAGGAAGCATGACAACTCATGGACTTGAGCTTGCTTGACTTCAAAGGTGGTGATCTCGCCTTTAAGAGGAACCTAGAGGATCACACAAAAATAAAACTACAAACATAGATCACTTGGATCTGGGTTAGAGAGTTTTTAACTCAAGGAGAAAGTATGTGAGAAAGGGGTGAGAAACAATGAGGAAATGGCTCACTATTTATAGAGAGAAAATGCCTATTGTTCCCCGGATCCCACGGATCCCTCCCTTAATGGATCCGTCTAGCATAAAGCTAGGGATCCGTGGGACGCTCCTCTTTGCCCATGGGTATTTTGGTTATGGGTCATGGGTCATGGGTTATGGGTTGATCCATGGGTCTCTTATTAGATACAATGTATCTCATGAGTGCAATGCACCTAGTCAAATGGGTATGGGTCAATACCATGGGTTATGGATATTATCCATATGTGACAAAAGCATGATGTCTGGAAATGGGTTATGGGTCAAGCTCCATGGATATGGGTCATGGACTTTGGGTTGTACCCAACTACATTCAATGTATTTGGTCAATGGGTTATGATACTTAAGTTTCTACCCATTTATATTACTCAATATACTACATACTAGTTATGTGTATATTTTACCCAAATATGTAAACACTAGTTGTTGTACATATGTAATACTAAATCATAAAATCACTTATACTTGTTTTAGCGTTTTATGTGAAAACGTAAGTGTGTTAGAAAACTATTGACTCAAACCATTTACGTATTTTATTTGTTTCGTTTAAAATGATTTTACGTTTATTATCGACAAAACATTAGAATATCGTAAAATATAAATAAACGTTTTTACGGCTTATTTGTATTAACATCATTTATCCTCTTTATTACTCTTTATAGACATCTACTTAGTCTTTTCATAGATCGCTAGTTTCGGTAATGTTATAAGCTTGTTAGTATCTAGGGAGTTGGGAGAATTGACCAACTGACCCCAACTCACTAGATTGCGAAGTATGGAAGGAATTGGCCATAGTACAACCATTCTTTGTGTGCGAATTGAACAAATGATCACCTATCAAGTGGAGGTATTTAAGAAGCTAGGGGAAATCTAAGTTCCTAATGGCCGGGTTTCCATAGACTAGATCTAGTAGATTTGGTACTTAATGACTGCTATTAGATTACTGAATGATCCCGGGTGATCTGATCATCTTGGTGAGGGGTCTAAGAATCATAGGTTATGACGAATTGACCAAAAGAGTCTAGTGATAATTACCCATTATATTGAGCTTAAATATTGAGAATTAAAACATATCTAAAATATTGGTTAAGCTTCACTCTTCTATTACTTTGTCATGATTTCTACTCCTGTTTAATTAGGATAATTCTATCTATTTTATCATATGACTATCATCTTATCTTATTTATTTCATAGTATCATAGTTCTTTCAAGGTGACAGCTCTCTTGGGACGACACTCGGATTTACCTAAGGCTTTACTTCATCTGATCGGGTTCTCTGCCCGTTATTATGTGTTTATCCTAGTATATCTCAGTTTTATAAATATGAAAAGCGGGATGAAATAGCACATCAGCTTTTCGGCGCCGTTGCCGGGGAGCAGTTAATGGAAGATCTAAGGTATGACTTTATAATTTTTTACCTATGTTAAGAGACGTGAATACCCTCCAGTTCCTTATAAGGTACGTATTTCACTTTCTCATATTTCAATTATTGGATATATCCTAAAATATTTATTTTGAAGCTATTAATTACGACGTAACTTTTAGTCAAGTTACGGCGTAACTATTATATTAAAATAATAATATTATTAAAATTTTAATAATTAAAAATTAATTACTTTGTAACTCTTAGACGGTATAAAAACTCAGCTACAGGTGAGCATTTAGGTTTTTACCAAACCTTTTAACGGTGATCGCTACAGTAAAAATCTCCCTACAAATTTTCGTTTGTGTTATCCCAATCATCTCCGGCATTCGCGAATTGATAGTAAGATTCTTCTTAACCCTTTTGATTCTCTTTAAATTATTTTTCAATTAGGGTTTATATTAACAATTTGGGGATCTAGCTTCTTTCTTGTTAATTAATGCTTTTGACCTGTTTAAATGAAGATTTAGATTAATCTTTCGTGTTTTCTTTGATCATGTTAAAACCTTATTGGTTGATGGGTTTGGATTGATTAATTTAAGTGGGTCTTTAGTTGAACATAGAATATAATGGTCTAGGCATGCACTAGTAAGTCAATATAAGTAAAATTTATGCTTTAATTCACTTTGGGTAAAAATTTGGTGGTTACGGCGTGATCGTTAGCTGGCCGTAACCATGGCAGTTTTGTTCTGATAAAATGGGAAATTACGGCGTAATCATGGGATTAGATTACGCCGTAATTGATTGAAGTTTTTATTCTGTGGACGGATTACGGCGTAACCAATTCTTAGTATTATGCCGTAATATCGTCAATTACGGCATAATTGGCTCTAATATAAGCTGTAACTACATATCTGATGACATTATTTGTGTTTCTCTTTCAGGAAACAACAACAACACCCATACCCAATGGGTGTGATTCATGACCTATGGTGATCATGGTAGGAAATCATGCAGGGCCGATTATGAAAAATTGGTAAAAAAGGATATCGACACACCGGAGGCTCTAGATTTCTCCGAATTTGAAACAATCAACAATGGGGCAGCAAGTAGGGCACTAAAGGCATTTTGAAAGGTGAAGTATACTTGCAATAGAGGTTCGTTCACTTGCTCAGATTGGTCGTCATTCCAGAGTATGTTAGAGAGTTTTGGGCATCATGGAGTTTAGTGAAGATGTTACCGACATTGATGCAACCTCGCTCTATTTCCAACTTAGAGGGGTGAGAAGGGAAATGACTTTGAGGCAGTTCATGCTCCATATGGGTTTATACAATGAAAAGGATTTTAAGTCTGCTATTTGGTGTGAGTTTTATGATCAATGCTGGAGATTTAGGCCAAGTGAATACAACCCCGTCTATTACTTCAATAGCATCTCTACCACTCCTAGTTACAACTCAAGGCATCCCCCCTCCTACACAATGATTAGAAGCCCTATTCTTCGACTTGTTCATAGGCTTATCGCTTGCTCAATCAGAGGAAGACATTCGGCGAGGGAAAAGATGACGATGGATGACATGTTTTTCCTACATGGTATAGATGGAGGAACATTGATTGATGTCCCTTGGTATTTGGCCAAGTTTATGGCAACCAGAGCAAAGGGGTTCACTAAAAAGAGTATGATTCAAGGTGCACATTTGATTGGTAGGCTTGCAAGGAGTTTTGGTTTGATGTCTCACCAAGCATTGTCATTGGTCTCGGGGTAGGGACAATAGCTTGATCGGGTCTAACAAGCTAGTTGAGTATGGAATTTGTCGGTTTAATGGTTTGGGTGAGGCCGAGTTGATGTCAGATGCTCCACTAAGAGAAGGAGCAAGTGGAAGTCAAGCCGGTGGTAGTGAAGCAGGTGGTAGCCAAATGGGCGCCGAGGAGGAGGCCCCAAGAGTTCGAGTAAGGGCTACCACAAACATTGAGGATAGATTGCAGAGGATAGATGGACGGCTCAACCATATGGAGAGCCATTTTAATGAGAAATTGATGATTTGGCTGCAGGTTTGTATGGGTTAAGCACCCAATTTGATGGTTTTTCAGGTCTATTCCAGGTGCAGGAGCGCCAGCAAGACTTCTTCAGTTGGAGCGCAGACCGAACAAGCCAGATGCTTCAAGAGATGCACCTCAGCCACCCCCGCTAGCACGGAGCTCCATACGTATATCAACCGGATATTCCCGATATTGGAGTCTGGCATGGTGTAGCCTACATGAATCCTCAGCCAACCCCTAGAAGCACCACTAGTACCCCATTTGACCCGTCCTAATACCAATCAATGGACCATGATCTCGACCAGGAGGATTAACTCCCTTGTTTCTCGAACAATTTCTTTACTTTCTAAACAATATTATTATGTCTGTAATAATTATACTCCTAGGATGATTATTATTATTATGTTGATCTAAGTACCTATAGGTACAAATTTTCCGTATGTTTTTGTGCAGATTCTGTTCTGGAGAGTCATTTATGGCGTAACTAGTAATAGAGTTATGGCGTAACTCTTCATTGAGAAAGTTTAGTTATGAGGCTATTTAAGTTACGGCGTAACCCGTCCCTTTAGTTACGTCGTAGCAATTCTTCTAACCATTGTTGAGACTTCTTTGGCGAGCGATCGAGAGGGGAGTTTATTTCTTTCTCAGTTCTTTTTCTTTTCCTTTTTATTTTCGTACAAACGGGACTTTGTATACTTCAAGTGGGGGGATAGGAATAGAAATGAAGTTTGCGTTTACTTTGCCTACTTGCCCTAAAATTTTCTAGTTGGTTTGAAAAATGAAGCTATTTTGAAAAAAAATTGACATGTTTTAAACCAAACTAGAATTATATGAAGCCAAGCACACAATAACCTTTAATGTAATTGGTGAGATTTAGCCTTTCCGTTTCCTCTATTTTACCCAAATCTACCAAAAATTGAGTGTGACGGTAGTATTGTAGACTTTAGAACTTGGCCCTTACATCATTTCTAGACCATAAACGAGTAGTGTGTCAAGTTAGCTTGATACATTTGGAAAAGGCAATTCGAAGAGGCAGGTGTTTTAGGATTAAACCAAATAGCCCATATATGTTCATTTGTGTGCATTTATCGACTAGTCACATTGACTTTTTGACCTTTGCGGTAAATCCTTTTTGTTGCACTCATTATTAGTGCAAGATACTCCTAGTTACACCCATTTGAGTTTATCCTTTCATTGCTTTTGATCAAAACCATACGAACAAGCAAAACCAAGTTGCAATATTCACCGTACCAACCGAACCACTATCAATGTAATGTTCATCCTGCTCAATTTTTAAGTACATGAACCAATCAAAATTTTGTAACCACTTTTTCAATATAATATCTAGACAAAATTTACCAATCAATTTTACTTCCGCTGAACTCAACAGATGACGGCAAGATTAGGCGACGACCAGGCGAACAATCAAATCTTTTGTCTTTTTTTTATAGCTCGGATACCATGTAAAAATTAAAAGGAAAATGATAACTCGGATTCATCAAACAATAAAGATTACAGAATATTAAATAAAAACAAACTAACCTAATCCTAGCAATTAACCGGACCAAATCTAACGAGTTTGCGGGGCTTTATTATCTAACAAAAGAGATGTCTTACATATATGTTATTATATAAGTTAGTAAAGTCGGAGTAGCAAATACAATTAACTTGTAAAAAAATTATACCATATATGCTTATGAAAAAGATCCAAACATGTTAAAAATATATTGTTCTTAGTCAATGACAAAGTGTACATATTTGGTTCAATATTATCGGCCAATTTCTAAGGGTTAGGCAATATAGATATCTGCCTTATTTATGTAGAAATGACAATTTACATTGTTTAGGAACTCAACTTGGGTCGCAATGAGAACCATGGCATTACATCTGAAGGTGAAACTAAAACAATGTTACCTTCATGTTCTATACTCATATGCTAGTGATTGTTTTGTAATGTTAACGCGCAATAAATTAGTAGTAACACGTGATTGAATTGTGAAAAACTTTTGTAGTTTTCTATCATTTGGTTTCTAGGAGAATATATCATGACAATTCTTATGTACATGTCAAACATGTACTATAATTTAGAAAAAACAAATAAAAATAGACAAACGAACAAGAACCTATCCGGCATAAGTATATTACATAAGGCCGGCAAATTTGTACCATTACCATGTAGGACACATGTATATAATCAAATGTATAAAAATGAATATAAGTTATTAGAGATTTGTTCGGTTAATGAATCTTTCTATGCATGTATGAATTACAAAGAAACAACCTTAATGAGGATTAAAAGTGAATAACCCTGTATTTTAAGGCTAGTATGATAAAATCACATGAAAGACTTGTTCCATGGAATGTTACATTTTTACAGGAACTGTGAGCAGTGAGCACAAAGAAGAGTTGACTAGTCCACAACAATTGCTTGATTAAGTTACGTCATAATGATGATGGGTATGTTTGGCGCACAAGGTTATAGGACCTCAAGCAAAATTAATAAGCTTCTTCAAAATATAATTTTTCTTAAAAAGCGGGTGGAAGCTCATTTTAGAGTCACTATAAAACGTCGTCTAAATCACATAATGGTTTTAAGTTTTGTGAGATTTCATTAATATGTGATTTTAAAGAATTTTCAAATCAGTACAATCAATCTAAATGGCCAAATTACCAAATAGGTTATCAGGGTCAAAAAAAGAAAATTGTAGTATGGAACTTCACTCAAATGATAAGAAAAGCTTCTATATGTAGCTTTTGAGGCCATTTTTCCTGCTAGTGGCCCACATTATATAGACTCGCTTTAACTAGAGTGGTAATTTGGGTCGTGTTCGGTCGGCGGGTTCAGGCTGGTGGGTTGGCGGGTTCGAAAATCTTAACCCAAACCTGACCTGTCTAGTTAATCGTGTCGAGAAATTTAACCCTAACTTTAACATGTTTATTAAACGGGTTAGTCGTGTTGACCCGTTTATGATTTGTATATAATTTTAATGAGACATATCGAATATGCTAGTAGCAAGTTGTATGTTTGAAACATTTTAAGCAACACTATATATATTTTGATATAAGTATATACCATTATTAGATATTTTCAAAAACGATATATACCATTAGAGATACAAAATAGTTTGGTCATATTATAAAGAAATTAAACACATAACTTCTAATATTTTATATGTTTTTTAATTTATTTTTAAACGGGTTGTAATTGGGTTGAAATCTCAACCCAAACCTAACCTATTTATTAAACAGATCTATCGTGTTGACCTATTTCTAACCCGAACTTTTTTTGGCTCGAACCTAACGTGTTTATTTTTGTGTCGTAAATTTTACATACCACTATAAGAGAGGAAGGTGTGGGCTCGTCATTCACTCTCGTCGAGCCTCGCCTCCATGGTCTCTTCGTGGTGACAACGAGCATGAAGCTCTGACACATGAAACGGATATAATTTAATTTCGAAAATTATATTCGTTGCTAAACGAATATCTTACTTTTTTTTCTAAAAAAAAAAAAAAAAAAAAAAAAAAAAAAAAAAAAAAAAAAAAACCCTTACCGCCCCTATAAATAACAAATCATAACCACCATTTTTATCATCTTCATCTCCTCCATCTTCATCAACTTTCTATCCCTTTATTCAAAAAAAAATCTCACAATGTCTCAAAACCCAAATGATGGAGGGTATTTCACAAATCTACTAAATTCAAACCCACAACAATACGGGGGTTCTTCAAACCCGTCTACCCCCTCATCGCAAAATTCCAACCCGTCTCCACAAGAAATTTTTCTTAACCAACAATATGCGTTTCAACAAGGATTCGCAAGTTACCCCGCCCGATTTCCATCACCACAGTTTTTTAACCTGTTACAACCTCCACAGTTTTTTAACCCGTCACAACCTCAAACGTTTCCCCAAATGGAATCACAACCGTCCGGTTCACAATTCAAAGTACCAAAATCAAGTGAACCGGCCAAAGGTAGAGGGAAAAAGATGAAGGCAAAAAAAACAAAACAAGTTGTGAATTTGGACGCAGAGGATGACGAAGATGTGGAAGTCATAGGCCAAGCAGACAGGAGGAAGTGGAGCAAGTCTGAAGAAAGGTTGCTTGCGTAATGTTGGATAGAAATTGAGCTTTGCGCAACGTTATGCTGGGAAGGAGTTCGGGTATGAAAAATGTTGGGATATTTTGAAAAATTACCCGAAGTGGGGAGCCGAAGATCCGATTGACATTACATGTCTCGAGGATATATTCGGCCCGGACAAACGACCTCGTCCTGAAAGAGATGGCGGCAAAAAGAATCGAGCCGCAAAGAAACAAAATTCGACTTCAACGTCAAGCGCTGGGAACTCCGGTGGGAGTCAATCGAGTACTTTTTCGGGACATATATCCGAAAAATATGCTCAAAAAGCCGACGCTCAAATGGCTTATTACGAGGCGAGGCGGGAGAAGGAAATTGCTATCCAAGAGATGAAGGAGATGAAGGTTCTCATGCTAAATCCTAGTTTGGCTGATGACCCGGCAAAAGCAGCGATCATCCGAAAGAGGCAGGAAACAATAGTGAGGAAATTTGCCGAACGAGATGATTAGGTTTCGTAGTATTAGCATGTGTTGTATTTTTTCCCCCATGTCGTTTTATTATTTATTCTTTACGTATCGTGTTTATTTTTCTTATTATTGTGTTGTTTAATGTTTTTTTTTTTTTTTAATGAAATGAATTTAGTTTATTTATAAATTTGAATAAAAAAAGTAAAGTTGTAGTGGTAGGCCCCAAATAAAGAGATTGATGTTTGTTATGAGTGAGGGGGTTAGTTGTAAAGTTTTGTTATGATGATGTGACGCTGCCGCGCTGGCGTAGCGATGATGAAGAGGTAAAGCCTCTTCACCACACCTTCTCCTCTAAGTCTTATGATTTGTATAAATGGATAGAAGTCATAGAACACGTGATATTTGAACTGAAAAGAAAATAAAAACATAGTAGAGAGGATAGTAACTAGTAAGATCATGGAACCAAAGGATACAAGCTTTGGAGTTTCACTTGTGGTCCCAAGTGTGCAAGAGCTAGTTAAGGAACCCTTAACTAGAATTCCACCCAGATATATCCGCCTTGATCAAGACCCTCCAGTCATATCATCCCCATTGTCTTCGAATCCTGAACTACCTATCATTGATATGAAACGATTATTGTCTCCGGATTCAGTTGATTCTGAATTGGAAAAGCTACACCTTGCTTGTAGAGACTGGGGCTTCTTTCAGGTACTTGTATAGTTCCAGATATACTGTAATACATTTAGACATATAGATGTTATGACGAAGTTTATAATTTACGATTTGAATATTGTAGCTGATAAATCACGAGGTGAGTAGTTCATTAATAGAGAAAGTAAAGGAAGAAACACAAGAATTCTTCAAGCTGCCATTAGACGAGAAAAAAAAGTATGCGCAGAAGCCAGGAGATTTTGAAGGATTTGGACAACTATTCGTTGTGTCTGAAGAACAAAAGCTTGACTGGGCTGATATCTTTTCGATGATCACCCTCCCTTCCCATCTTCGAAAGCCGCACTTGTTACCTAAACTGCCTCAACCGTTCAGGTCATCTTTCTCTGTGTGTTTAATTAGGAAAAAAGCTATAAATTCATAACGTACTTTACAAAAAACTCATTATGCTCTATCTACTTCACTTATTGTCATAATACATAACCGTTTTCATTTTATTCGGTTATTTTCTGTCCGTTTTTATTCGTTTTCGTAAATCGTCCATTTTTATCCGTTGTCATTTTAATCTGTCCGGATAAAAACAGTTTGTATTATCCACGTCAAAACGGATAAAAATGGACAGAAAATATTACGGGTAAAAACGGATAAAAACCGTTTTTATTATCCACGTCAAAACGGATAAAATCGGACAGAAAATAACAGAATAAAATGAAAACGGTTATGTATTATGACAATAAGTAAAGTAGATAGAGCATAATGAGTTTTTTTTGTAAAGTACGTTATGAATTTATAGTTTTTTTCCGTTTAATTAAGTATTTAATTTGTCATAGATATAGTGTATCTGTAAATTAAACCAGATCAGGTAGTTTCAACTTGCGGTTCAACCGCTTTGAGCTCAAATTCAATTACCATTCTTAGTTTTTAATCTCGACTACATTATAAAAAGATTATTGTAAATGAACTCAAATCCTTTAGCATGTTTTTCACTTAAGCTTGTAGAAAACTGTGACATATTTAATTTACTAGAAGAAAGATATATATAAACATTGTGTGAATCTGATGATGCAAGCATCACGTTAACTGTTTTTAGAAAGTGCATATTAATGCTCTTACTCTTATGAAACACCCAGAGATACCATAGAAGAATACTCAAAAGAAGTTGAGAAGATCGCATTAAGAACTCTAATGTTCATTTCTAAAGCTTTGAAGATGGAGGTTGAAGAGATGAAATCACTGTTCGACGATGGACTGCAAATAATAAGGATAAATTACTATCCACCATGTCCACAACCCGAACAAGTCATTGGTCTTACCCCTCACTCTGATGGTGGTGGGATCACATTACTTCTCCAAGTGAACCAAGTAGAAGGTCTTGAAATAAAAAAGGATGGCAATTGGCTTCCGGTTATGCCACATCCAAATGCTTTCATTGTTAATATTGGAGACATCATGGAGGTCAATTTTTTTCATAATCATCATATGCATGATACTCTTAGGGAGGTGATTTGTACACTCCCAAAAATGATTGGGACACTCAAATTTAGAGTGTTTGGACATTTATACCCTCACATTATATTTAGTCATGTTGATACTGTAAGGGTATAAATGTCTAAACACTCTAAATTTGAGTGTGTCAATCATTTTTGTGAGTGTACAAATCATCTCCCTAATATCAAGTTTGACAATAGCTAGGTTTGCTTGATTTGACTATATTGAAAAACATTCTATAAAGGGACGAACGGATCACAGAGTTAAAGGGTACAAACTAAGTAATAAAGTTTTGTTAACTTTCAGATGGTTACAAATGGAGAATATAGGAGCATTGGGCATAGAGCCGTCGTGAATGCTAATAAAGAGAGGCTATCCATCGCCGCATTCGTAAGCCCAAATTTGGATGGGAGTATAGGACCCGCAACAAGCCTCATCACTCCCGAGAAACCACCAAGATTTAGAAGCGTGCCTCTTGCTGATTACTTGAAGAATAGGCTCTCAAAGAAACTTGACGTCAAAGGCAACATTGAGCAGTACTATATATGATGCCGCTTATGTACTCGGTCATAAGTTTCCGCATTATGTTTTTTAGCTGCTTATTGTGTTAAAGACAATGTATGGTATACTAGTTTGGGTAATCTTTAGGCTTGCTGAATCACTTATCATATATGTAACTAGGTAAGTAGTACCTCAACTTATGTTACTTTGGGTGTAACTGAATTATGTCAGTTTGTTCACAGTACAAAACAGTTTTTATGATTTTTTGTCTAATACTATTTTTGACTTTTCAAACTTCATATTTTTTGTTTCGTATATATATATATATATATACTAGATGAGTACCCGTGCCTAGCGGCATCGGTTTCTAGCGGCAGACAATTAACGATATGCGATATTGTAGTAAGTGTTTCATATAACGTTCAAAATAGAACGTGAAAAGATCTCGATGAGACCTGATTCACCAGTTTGTATCGGTTTTAACGGGTCCTCTCTGGTTCGTTTTCAGATGGCTTTAATTGGTTAGCCGAAAACCGGTAGCATACTTATCATAAAAACTTAATGAACATCTATACATTCAGGTAAACTGAAAAATATATAAAAAAGATGCATGCTAGCTACTAAAACAAGACATACAATGATCGATGCAAGATGTAGTTTATTATGTATGTTTATTATAACCATATAAGATCCAAAGGAAAACCACTGACCAAAAAGTAAAAGTCAAATATAGTTATGTAACTTTGTCCAGTGGAAGTATGATCTTGAACTGCAAAGTTACATACACAAACTTCATATGCGACCAACATGTGCTATCTTCCATTTTCCATAACTTCTTGAACTGAGACTGCAAATAAACAAAAAACTGATATAAGTCAAAAAAACGTAACGAACTCATGTTAATATTATGACCATGATAAATATTCTTTTCTTTTCTAATGAAAATACTGAAATGCATAAAGGTTGTTGCCACAAAAGTTAAGTACTTCATTAGGTGAAAAACCGTATCACTTGTTGGCATGCTGAATAACCTCAGGAGAAACATATTTTAAATCTTGAAGACGCATCAACTTCTTTGCATTCTGGACGTATAGACGAAGAGTAGGGGGTTTCTGCATCAGGCTCACAAAAGAATTTACCAAGACAAAAGATACACCTCGTTGTCAAGTCTCTCTTTGCATTTGATATATCTTTAGGTTCATTCAAAGGCTTTGGCATCCTTGATGACCCCTCTCCATTCATGGGGATTTTTTTCGATCTATTACGACTCGTACTGGTATCGAGACTGGCTTTATGGATGCAAGTGTCCGCTGTAAAACAACAATATATTTTCGTGATGTTAAACAACAAAATGACATGAAAACAATAACATAAGGCCAATTTATTGACATACTATATAGGTTCACATATAACAGTAACATGAAGCCAATTTGCAAAGAAAACTCCCATGTTATGCACTTAAGATGTTACCACAATTCTATCTATTTGATAATAATTCATTCAAGATATTAATATATTGAAAAGCTCATATGTATAAATATATCATATCAAAGAGTACCTTGTTTGGGTGTCCTTTGGTAATCACTAATTAAGTATATTTAGTTTTTCACCAACATTTACATAGTATTCGTATGAATCATAGCAATTTCAAAATCATCAAACATATAACTTTTCTAAATGATAGCAATTTCAAAAGTCACTTACCATGTGATTTCCAAAATAGGTTTGACATAATAAGATCCGGAAATTCAATAAAATCAATTAGTTCAAATGCAAAAAAATATAAATAAAAATATAAAAAAGTTGAAAAATAATGTTGTTTTGAAACGGTATTTGGTATAGATCTATTTTTTTTATTTTTATTATTATTATTTTGAGTTGTGGGAATGGAAAACTCAGGTTTTGAATCGGTAGTTGAATTGAGATTTGTGTATATATGTGTTTTAGAATGGAGGTGTTTTTGGATCGAATGAGTGTGAGAGAAGTTTTGTGTTTTGAATTTTATTAAGATGAATCGGTGGTATCATGTTTTGGGAAGAAGGTATTGAATGAGGTGGTGTTAATGCTTAACAAAAATATAGGAGCGTGTTGGAGAAGAATGAATTATACCGGAAGAAACTTGTGAGTTTTCAAAACATTGACTTTCAATATTCAATTTTCAACTTTTCACATTTACCTTTGACCCTTTTTCCATTTAAGATAGTAGAGATATAAAAACCTTTCAAATTCGAATATTTTTAAACTTTTAAAATATTTCAAATCTCAAAAGTTTTACGTATTAAATTTCAAAGTTTTGAAAGACCCAACCTTTAACATATTAAAACTATTGAAAATTATAGTGGGCTTGAAAATTTTAAAATCTTAAACACTTAGAGCACAAGGTAACCTAATAACACGTTATTGATATGTCACTTCAACGCCACATCATACACCTCCAAATAACACACCAATCACTCAAACATCCTCCCTCATAACACACTACTAACATGTTATTGAGTCCCACAAAATACCTCACTAAAAATACCCACTCACTCACAATACAAAAGCAAAAAAAACATACACAAGTTTCATTTGACTTGAGTTGATGAAGTGTGGCTCAAATGCATTTGGCATGTTGGGAAAGTATGGCAATGACATGCCATTGGTTTAAAAGAATTGTTTGACATGTTATAATATACTCGTATCATATGCTCTTAGAATAATTCAAAATTCAATAAAGTACACATTTACACTATCTACAATTTCACAACTATGAAATGTCACTAATTTTTAACTTTCCAGAAATTTCAAATTTCAATGTTAAAATATGATTTTACATTTCGTAGCCATGCGTAGTAATTTTTAAAGTTAGTAAACATCGGTTAAAACAACAGTAGATAATTGATGAGTCACTATCATTGACAGGATTCCTTTCCCACTATCATAGTATCATCTCATGTCCCGAGGTTTAAAGCTTTATGTCATCTTTTTACTTTTATTTTCTAGTCAATGTTTCGATATGTGTAAATTGGATTTCACCCCTTTAGCTCCCGGTTTTCTATAATTACCAAAATTTTCAAATAATTTCAAAATTCCACAAGATTAAAATTCACACTTGGTCAGATCTGTAAATTTGAAGTCACAGCCAAATGCATATTTCAACTTTTTAAGTTTTTCGTTTCATTATTTGTCTTAAGATCTTCAAGCCGAACTCACAAGATAGAAAATTCAAAAAGCCCAAATTTCATCAAATCGTTAGAGATCTTGAAAATTATATACAACAATTTACCCATCAAATATATGCTAATACTAACAAAATTATATACAACAATTTACCCATCAAATCTAAGAATAAAATTATAACAAAAATACAACTAACTTGTTACAAAATTTACACAACAATATTCACAAGCAAAATTACTAAATAAAGATTAAATAAATATACAAGCAAACTTGATATGTGAAAAGATAAACAATAGTCAATCTAGTAGGTAGAAATTTTTTGAAAAGAAATTTAGTAGGTAAATAATGCAAGTATATCAATATGGACACATGTCGATAAGAGGAAATGAAAGAGTAACCTTTGTGAGATACATGTCGTCACCTACATGATTTAAACATTTTCAAACAAATAAAAAGGTACGCGTGAAATTGTCACACCCCCAAAATATCGCAGCGGAACGATAGTGTCATTGGGTATGACGTCATAGCACAAAGTATGGATAAAGAAAACGACCTCTATAATGAGACGTTTTAAAGAGTTTACCATTCGATTAAATAAGTTAAAGTTTACAACACATGAGATCCCAAAGTTTGACAATACATAAAGGTTTACAAAACATGTCGAATGGTAATAGATAAAAACACTAGACTCCAATGTATGCCATGAGACCCAAAAGCTCCATGAAATGCTATCGCCTTACAACCTGAGATAAATATGCTAAAAAGTGTCAACACAAAGGTTGGTGAGTTCATAAGTTTGTGTTAAAATGATTTGAAATACTTAGAGGAATGTTCACACAGCAAAGGCATTGTAAATCCACTCAGTTCCAAGTTCCGCCCATACAAAACTTGCAACCTGTGTGTTCACAACCCATTGCCTAAAATAGAATGACAATCATGAATATGCGCATTAAGGTAGTTAAAAGTATAAATGTCACCACAAGAGTCTTCCAACATATAAATGATGGGATGTTTGTAAATTAATAGCTTTCCAACAACTTAATTTGGAGCCACTAATTCTTGTATGTTTGTAAATTAATAGCCTTCCAACAACTTAATTTGGAGCCACTAATTCTTGTATGTTTGTAAATTAATAGCCTTCCAACAACTTAATTTGGAGCCACTAATTCTTGTATGTTTGTAAATTAATAGCCTTCCAACAACTTAATTTGGAGCCACTAATTCTTGTATGTTTGTTCCAAATATGCATATGAAATCAAGTATAACCCAATCAAGTATATAACGCAATCAAGTGTAAAGTATAAGTAATGTTGCTTGACAAAAGAGTTTAAATGTTTGGATGAATAAGCATATATCTCGCCCCAAATAGTTTGTAAGAATATAAACGAGTAAAAGCGGGGTATGAACTCACCTGGTATGATTGATATGCTAACAAAATGAAGTGCACTAAAATGAGGCTCGGAAACTATCCGCGACCTAAATGAATGTCATGACTTGAGTTATGATATGTTGTTGTGAATGCATGATACAATGTTGTGCATGCAGCTCCATATGATATCCATACCACTTGTACGTTTTGGAAATAATGTTTATCGTCAAAGTATATGTTTATGACATCCCGTCATATTATAAAATACTTTACAAGTATTTACGTTGAAATGATATCCCACGATAGTCATTTAATGATTTATTGTGAAATTATAACTTTTCGTCGTAAAATAATGTCGTTGAAATTTTCATGAAAGTGATTAAAATGGCCTTGAAAAGTTAGTCGTAAAATGGTGCACGTCGAGTGTTAGGAAATGAACTCAACGGTTTTGGGAAGCTTGTATCATTATCTCTAAGTTTCAGCGTTTAAGTTTTTATCATAGAGGTCTCGATCATGGAGAAAAACATAGGTGAAGTATTGCACTTTAGGCCAAAAATATAGTTTAAAGGATGGTTTTCGGCAAAGTTTGAGTGACTATATGTTATTCGTTACAACTCCGCTCACCAAACGGTTTAACATTTTGGAAAATATGCTAGGAGAACTTACTTTTACTAGAAGACATCAAGTTATAAAAAGTTCTACATCATTGTTAAAAACGTCCGCCAACATGGTCCTTTTGTTGCCGTATTATGTGTTTAATAGAGAATATATTAGTTTTTGCTAATAGAATAAAATTACGGCAACTTGGTTTATCTTGTGTAATTTAATCGCTACAAGTCCGTTTTCTACGTTTTCTACATCCTTAGATTCGTGTCAAAGTATACTAATATATTTTTGATAAGTCGACACAATTTATAAAGCTTAAGACTCATTTTCGACTCATAAGGAGTGACATTTTCAATGCTGAAATTTCTGAAATTAATAGTTTTCCTCGTCAAACTTGAAAAATTCATAACTTCTTCGTTATAGCTCCGTTTTAATCCGTTCAAGCGGCCACGTTTTCGTTTTAAAGTGTATTTTCTAAATATCTAGCCCAAAATAGTATACCCACTGTCGGATTTTCCCAGAATTCAAAATACGGACAGACCCTATTTTATACGTGTCGAAATGAGTTTTTCTCGCGCCAAACCTATTCTAACCCATTCAAAACAACTCCGGAGCTATTCTAATCCTACCATACACCTTCTTAGGGTGTCATGGTTTCCTAGACATCACCAAAACTAATATATAACAAGGAATAATTATAGGATGGATTATATATATATAACTCTTGAAAATCATTGAAAAAGTGGTACAACATCATATGACTTGCATGTTTTGGCTCAAATATGATGAAATGAATATGAAATGAATATGTAAGATGTAAAATAAACATGAATTGCTTACAAGAATACTTGATGAGGTTTAAGTGATAGAAAACTTAGTTAATCTTCAAGGTTTAATCCTAAACCTTAACTAGAACACTAATAGGATCTTGAATATACTTGCTCTTAAAAAAAATAATGATTTCTCCTTGTTTGAAGTTGTGATCGTGCACTTCCAAGAAGAAGAGGAGAACACCTTTTGTTTTCTTTCTTTTTTTTGTTGAATAATGAATGAGAATGAAGTATCAAAGTTGGTTTTGATAACTTGGAAGATAGATATTTATTTATTATGTATAGAGTTAGCTAGAAATAAATTTTAACGGAACAAAATAAAATATATTGAGGTCATAAAAATTATGAAAATACATTTCTTGAAAGATTTGAGTGAATAAATATTTATCGGGTTGAATTTAAGAAAACCGCCGTAATTTATATAAACATAACAATTTATATACGAAATAAATTTAAAACATCGGGTAAACTAAAAATAATATTTTTATAGACTTAATATGAGTATAAAAATATATTGTGATAAGTTTTTGGAAGTAACGGATCAAATGTTCAAAATAATGTTTACGCGATAACGTTAATTTAATATGAAATTATATGTTTAATGTGAAATGCAAAACCATGCATGACTAGTATGATGAATGTAGAGTTTGAGAAATGACCAAAAATTGAGAATTGTGACATTCTTCCCATGTCAGAGGAATCACGTCCTCGTGATTCAATCGATGATACATAAAGTTCTACCCTAAGGTTTCGCGAAATCAAGTGTATGGTCAAAGTGTTTATGTCAAAACTTATGCGTCTAGGGAAAACGTACCAGTTATGCATTGCGGGCTGCCTCGGTCCCTATATAGAATGCTCGAGGTCGAGGTGGACTGATATTGAGTACAGGGTTCGGGTTGTTTCCTTCAATTGCTAAAGCTAGGTGTTGGTTACCTTGTGGTTGCCTCTGCGTTCCATTCAACTTAGGACAATTATTCCGAAAGTGGTTCGGGCTGTTACATTCAAAGCATGTCCTTTGGTTATTCATCTGTGTTTTACACTGCTCCTTAAAATGGCCGTATCGATTGCAATTTGTACACAAGCGGCAGGACTTGGTCTTCGGATGATGATAAGCACATTTGGCACATTTGGGATGTATACCCGCATACTCCCTTTGTTCAGTACCAGTTGCCACAAAAACTCTTGCCCTCTTGTTGTCTGCTACTACGTCCATTTGCCTATTCGATCCACTCGCTTCCTTCCTCTTGTCACTGCTCTTCAAAGTACCATTTCTAACCATCTCGTCTGTCAGGGTTCCTGCCCTCAGTATTGCACTTTGTATTGTAGACGGCTCAGTAGTTTTCACAGTTCCACGGATTTCAGGCACAAGACCATATATGTACCTCGCGATTCTCTTGGATTCAGGGGTAACTAGATGAGGAACTAGTCTGGCTAATTCATGAAATCGGTCTGTGTAGGCTGCGTGACCAGCCCCTATCATGGAGTGGTGATAAAATTCATCTTCTAGTTTCTGCATTTCATTGTCCGGGCAGTACTCCTCTTTCAATAACGCCTTGAATTCGTCCCATGTCATACCTGTAGCTGCTTCTCTGCCCCTAGCCTGTAGCTGTGTGTTCCACCATGTCAATACCTTCCCTGATAGCAAGCAAGCAGCATACTTTACCCTTTGATGTATGGCACAATTGCTGATGTCGATCACTGACTCTGTCTTCTCTACCCATCGAGTATACGCCAAAGCACCTCCTATACCATCAAACTCCATGGGTTTGCATGCCGAAAATTCCTTATATGTGCATCCGATTCTGTTGTTGTTGTTGTTGGTGGTGGTGTTGTTGTTGTTGCCACTACCAACTACATTGTTGGTTTCACCAGTACCGTTCCCGTGGTTTCCCGAGTTATTCATATGGTTTCCAACTTGTGTGACAATAGTGGGAAGCAAGATTTGAAGTTGTTGAGCGATGATGGCGGCAAAATCAGGGTTTCCGCCAGTGTTGTTGTCATTGTTACCCACGTTGCTACCGCCTCCTCTACCTCCACGCTCACCTGTCATTCCACCCCTTGGTGCCGCACCACCTCGGCCAGTACTGCGTGTTACCCTCTTTGGTGCCATGATCTCTGTAAGGAAAGAACCGTTGAATTCCCAATGTCTATGCTTAACGTCCTTAAACATAATACCACGCCACAATTGGTTCCTAAGGTGTACCCACACCGATCTACGTATGCGTGGTCGCATATGTCCACGTGGGTTGTGACGCATTTATAATTATGTTGGCCACCATAATTATAATTGCTTCATTTCACACGTGTACATACCTCCAAGCATACATGTCTCGGCGATTGTTGTTACTGAAATAGATAGCCATTCTATCATCCGATTCTAAACAGTGAAGGAGAAATTTAGGGTAGGTATCTAGGAAGAGTCGCACTTGGTGTATAGGAAATTCCGTTAGGTGCTAAAGTCACTACAAGGTTTGGTCGCTAGCAGTTCCCAAAGTATCCTCAAGAGAACTCCCATCCTCGGGCAAAATCATCAAATCTATCCAGCTTTATAGTAACACTTATTTAGCTCGATCTCGCATCTCATCAAACAAGAACTGTCACGAGATCAAGTTAGATAAGTGCTCATTACTGAGCTCCATATCTTTGATGACCCAACTAGATTTTGGGACTCCCCTATTGGTACAAGGAAACTACGTTATCCAATGAGGTAGTTCTAGAAGAAATACTTAAGAAAACATATGCGCACGAAAAGTGAGTAAGGCGATAGGAAAAGAAAGGATCGACGTGAGAGCGGTTATAGTCTAGGAACTAAAATGCAACCTAGTTCTCTATAACCAAGTCTCTGATACCAATCTGTCACACCCCCAAAATATCGCAGCGGAACGATAGTGTCATTGGGTATGACGTCATAGCACAAAGTACGGATAAAGAAAACGACCTCTATAATGAGACGTTTTAAAGAGTTTACCATTCGATTAAATAAGTTAAAGTTTACAACACATGAGATCCCAAAGTTTGACAATACATAAAGGTTTACAAAACATGTCGAATGGTAATAGATAAAAACACTAGACTCCAATGTATGCCATGAGACCCAAAAGCTCCATGAAATGCTATCGCCTTACAACCTGAGATAAATATGCTAAAAAGTGTCAACACAAAGGTTGGTGAGTTCATAAGTTTGTGTTAAAATGATTTGAAATACTTAGAGGAATGTTCACACAGCAAAGGCATTGTAAATCCACTCAGTTCCAAGTTCCGCCCATACAAAACTTGCAACCTGTGTGTTCACAACCCATTGCCTAAAATAGAATGACAATCATGAATATGCGCATTAAGGTAGTTAAAAGTATAAATGTCACCACAAGAGTCTTCCAACATATAAATGATGGGATGTTTGTAAATTAATAGCTTTCCAACAACTTAATTTGGAGCCACTAATTCTTGTATGTTTGTAAATTAATAGCCTTCCAACAACTTAATTTGGAGCCACTAATTCTTGTATGTTTGTAAATTAATAGCCTTCCAACAACTTAATTTGGAGCCACTAATTCTTGTATGTTTGTAAATTAATAGCCTTCCAACAACTTAATTTGGAGCCACTAATTCTTGTATGTTTGTTCCAAATATGCATATGAAATCAAGTATAACCCAATCAAGTATATAACGCAATCAAGTGTAAAGTATAAGTAATGTTGCTTGACAAAAGAGTTTAAATGTTTGGATGAATAAGCATATATCTCGCCCCAAATAGTTTGTAAGAATATAAACGAGTAAAAGCGGGGTATGAACTCACCTGGTATGATTGATATGCTAACAAAATGAAGTGCACTAAAATGAGGCTCGGAAACTATCCGCGACCTAAATGAATGTCATGACTTGAGTTATGATATGTTGTTGTGAATGCATGATACAATGTTGTGCATGCAGCTCCATATGATATCCATACCACTTGTACGTTTTGGAAATAATGTTTATCGTCAAAGTATATGTTTATGACATCCCGTCATATTATAAAATACTTTACAAGTATTTACGTTGAAATGATATCCCACGATAGTCATTTAATGATTTATTGTGAAATTATAACTTTTCGTCGTAAAATAATGTCGTTGAAATTTTCATGAAAGTGATTAAAATGGCCTTGAAAAGTTAGTCGTAAAATGGTGCACGTCGAGTGTTAGGAAATGAACTCAACGGTTTTGGGAAGCTTGTATCATTATCTCTAAGTTTCAAAGTTTTTATCATAGAGGTCTCGATCATGGAGAAAAACATAGGTGAAGTATTGCACTTTAGGCCAAAAATATAGTTTAAAGGATGGTTTTCGGCAAAGTTTGAGTGACTATATGTTATTCGTTACAACTCCGCTCACCAAACGGTTTAACATTTTGGAAAATATGCTAGGAGAACTTACTTTTACTAGAAGACATCAAGTTATAAAAAGTTCTACATCATTGTTAAAAACGTCCGCCAACATGGTCCTTTTGTTGCCGTATTATGTGTTTAATAGAGAATATATTAGTTTTTGCTAATAGAATAAAATTACGGCAACTTGGTTTATCTTGTGTAATTTAATCGCTACAAGTCCGTTTTCTACGTTTTCTACATCCTTAGATTCGTGTCAAAGTATACTAATATATTTTTGATAAGTCGACACAATTTATAAAGCTTAAGACTCATTTTCGACTCATAAGGAGTGACATTTTCAATGCTGAAATTTCTGAAATTAATAGTTTTCCTCGTCAAACTTGAAAAATTCATAACTTCTTCGTTATAGCTCCGTTTTAATCCGTTCAAGCGGCCACGTTTTCGTTTTAAAGTGTATTTTCTAAATATCTAGCCCAAAATAGTATACCCACTGTCGGATTTTCCCAGAATTCAAAATACGGACAGACCCTATTTTATACGTGTCGAAATGAGTTTTTCTCGCGCCAAACCTATTCTAACCCATTCAAAACAACTCCGGAGCTATTCTAATCCTACCATACACCTTCTTAGGGTGTCATGGTTTCCTAGACATCACCAAAACTAATATATAACAAGGAATAATTATAGGATGGATTATATATATATAACTCTTGAAAATCATTGAAAAAGTGGTACAACATCATATGACTTGCATGTTTTGGCTCAAATATGATGAAATGAATATGAAATGAATATGTAAGATGTAAAATAAACATGAATTGCTTACAAGAATACTTGATGAGGTTTAAGTGATAGAAAACTTAGTTAATCTTCAAGGTTTAATCCTAAACCTTAACTAGAACACTAATAGGATCTTGAATATACTTGCTCTTAAAAAAAATAATGATTTCTCCTTGTTTGAAGTTGTGATCGTGCACTTCCAAGAAGAAGAGGAGAACACCTTTTGTTTTCTTTCTTTTTTTTGTTGAATAATGAATGAGAATGAAGTATCAAAGTTGGTTTTGATAACTTGGAAGATAGATATTTATTTATTATGTATAGAGTTAGCTAGAAATAAATTTTAACGGAACAAAATAAAATATATTGAGGTCATAAAAATTATGAAAATACATTTCTTGAAAGATTTGAGTGAATAAATATTTATCGGGTTGAATTTAAGAAAACCGCCGTAATTTATATAAACATAACAATTTATATACGAAATAAATTTAAAACATCGGGTAAACTAAAAATAATATTTTTATAGACTTAATATGAGTATAAAAATATATTGTGATAAGTTTTTGGAAGTAACGGATCAAATGTTCAAAATAATGTTTACGCGATAACGTTAATTTAATATGAAATTATATGTTTAATGTGAAATGCAAAACCATGCATGACTAGTATGATGAATGTAGAGTTTGAGAAATGACCAAAAATTGAGAATTGTGACAGAAATGAAAGTTGGCTAACAAATAAATTTAACCAATAACCAAAAGTTTTACACCATAAAATTTTAAAAGAATAACCATAAAAATTCCGGCAACATCAAGAGGAGAAGTCCGTTAGCGGCGGCGTGGTTCTACAAAAAAAATAATAAATAAATTAAATCCAAACTTAAGAAACACACGGATCTATAACAAAAATCGTTATAGTTTTAAAACCTCAAAAAATGCGACCCTTTCCGGCGAGCTAACGACGGCTATAGGGGCGGCAAGCACTAACAAAAAAAGAAAACAAAAGTGTTAATGTACATTGACAAAAAAAACGTATAGATCTACAATAAAATAGATCTACAATTAAAATTTATAGATCCAAAAAAAATTCAAAACTTTATTAATACAAGTAGATCTATTACAAAAACTAAAAAAAGTACCTCAAAAGTGGAAGACCCTTTGGGTCTTGGTGGTTCCGGCAGCAGCAGAACACGGTGGAAGGTAGATTTCGGTGGTGCCGTCAGTTTCTGTGGTGGTGGTGATGGCGTCGGTTTCTGTGGTTGCCGCGTCCTGTGTGGTTGTGTTTTGGGTGGTGGTGAACATAGTGGAAGAAATGAAAGTGTTTTTTGGTTTTTAAAATGAATGTGTTTATTGTGTTTTATTTAGTTTGATTTGTGTGTAGTGAGATGAGAGAGTATAGTCTCAGTTGTGTGTTGTGATGAGATACAGTTTGTTGGGAGATAGAGAATGTTTTGTGTGTGTGTGTGTTTTTTTAAGTAAAATGGGATGGATGATGAGTATTTGAGGGTATTTGTTTTTATGGTAGGTTTATGTGGTTTTGTTGGTTTGGTAATTTTTTAAGATCGGATGTTGGTTTGGTATGTGTAAATTTAGGCTTGGATATGGGTTTGGGTGGCTGAATCTTAATATTTAGGTTCGGAGTTAGGAGTAGGATATCCATGCTTTATAAGGGAGTATAGATATATATTTTTTTTTTTTCTTTTTTTTTTTTTTTTTTGCAGTTTTACATACTTTATTAGCAGGATAAGATAGTTTTTTATGGTATTCTGCTCCCAATTTTTTTTTTTACTACTTTTGACTTGTCAAACTTTGTCATTTTCTATTTCGATGTATTATAACTAAAAAAAATTATGAAAATAAAAGAAAAATTAAAATAGTGTGGTGTACCGTGTAGTTTGAATAAACCTTATTTTCAGAAAAAATGGGGGGGGGGGGTGGGGGGGGTGGGGGGGGGGGGGGCGGGAGGGGGGATCCAATCCCATGTAACCATGTTAGTGATAACTCAACTTGGGTGTAACTGTATCATGCCAGTTTGTGTGGCATAACTTGAGAACTACAGAAATAATAGTGTGGTGTACCGTGTAGTTTGAATAAACCTTATTTTCAGAAAAGAAACACAGCCATTGTTCAGCCCAACACCAAGCTGCATGAAAGTTTTCATGAACAAGCACTAAGAGTAACTCAACTTGGGTGTAACTGTATCATGCCAGTTTGTGTGGCATAACTTGAGAACTACAGAAAAAATAGTGTGGTGTACCGTGTAGTTTGAATAAACCTTATTTTCAGAAAAGAAACACAGCCATTGTTCAGCCCAACACCAAGCTGCATGAAAGTTCTCATGAACAAGCACTAAGAGTACTTGTGGGTGCCACACTTTCTCATCCTGGTCTTTGTTGTGCAGACCTTTGTTTGGGACTGATTAGACCTTTGTTGTGCAAACAATGTGATGCGTGTGCGCGCTTACAAAATACCAGAAAAGAAAATGGGCAAAAAACCATGTAATCTCATATATGATGAACTGAGACAACTTTTTTCTACATGATAGAGTACATAGGTCTATGATGCAAGAAATGCATATAAAGGCTACACTTAAATATATTATCTATTTTGAGCTTTGTATATGCTAACAGTAAACAGTCGGCACACCACACCGCTGTTGAGCATGTTTTTTATGCAATACAAATTAGTAAAACCAATAAGTGTAAGTAGGGATGGCAATGGGCGAGAAAAAACCCGCAACCCGCGGGTACCCGCACATAAATGGGTGGGTAAAATCATTAATTTTCACTCACGGGTGGGTCGTGGGTGAAAATCTGTACGCATCAGTGGGTGACGGGTGAGACATACGGTAAACCCATGACACCCATTTAAAATACGGGTATACCTTCAAAATACCCGTGAGAGTTAAAAATTCTACTAATAAAATATTTATGATATTGCATAGTATACGCTTAATTACCAAGTCTCAAGAAAACATATTAACCTACAAATTTGTTTGAGTTTCAAAAATATCAAATAATCAAAGTTATATACATGTGATTTGGTGGAATGATGTTTAATTGCTACTTTTAGACATGTGTTTAAGTATTTTGTGAACTTGGTATTTTAAATCATGGTTTTGTAGTTTTGTTGCATTACATTAACCCATGGTTTTACCCCGCGGGCATAACTCAACTTGGGGGGGGGGGGATCTAATCCCATGTAACCATGTAAGTGATAACTCAACTTGGGTGTAACTGTATCATGCCAGTTTGTGTGGCATAACTTGAGAACTACAGAAAAAATAGTGTGGTGTACCGTGTAGTTTGATAACTCTCATATATGATGAACTGAGACAACTTTTTTCTACATGATAGAGTACATAGGTCTATGATGCAAGAAATGCATATAAAGGCTACACTTAAATATATTATCTATTTTGAGCTTTGTATATGCTAACAGTAAACAGTCGGCACACCACACCGCTGTTGAGCATGTTTTTTATGCAATACAAATTAGTAAAACCAATAAGTGTAAGTAGGGATGGCAATGGGCGAGAAAAAACCCGCAACCCGCGGGTACCCGTGTTGGCCCAGTTTTACGGATCTTTAATCAACGATATACCAAATAACAATAAACGATTTGAATCAAGAAACTTTTCTTATTATTTCAGTCATATTTGTTTGTTACAGAGTTTCTAGTATTTATACATAATGAAACGGTATGTTTGAAGCATTGTGTCGGTTCAATACATATGGAGCAGTTATTGGTAACTGCTATGTAACCGTTGTAACTGCCTCTTTGACTTTTCGTATGGTTGACTTTTGTTGACCGGGTCATAATGGGTGTTGACTTGGGTCGCTGGGTTGGGTCGATTGAGATTAACCCAATATTCTCCCCCTTAATCACAATCGCTGTGACGTAGGTCTTTAAGTCTTTTGTAGTCGTCTCACATAACTTCATTTTGCTTCCTTTAACATTCGCTTCATAATTGATCGAATTTTAGAATCTTCTGCACTCCCTGCTGTCTTCTGCATTTTATGTTGTTTCTGCATTCTCTGCGGTGTCTGCACTCTCTGCGATTTCTGCACTCTCTGCGGTTTTTGCACTCTCTGCTGTTTTAGCACTCTTTGCTGTTTCAGCACTCTCTGCTCTCTCTGCTGTTTCTGCAATTTCTGTTGTCTTTAAGTCTTCTTGATTCATCTTCTGGTTAAATCCACCATCTGAGCTTTTAATTTTTTGTGATCATCCTTATGTCCAGGTAGATCAATTTTCTTGGTTATTTCCACCTTTTTCTTATCGGGTTGAGACGTTTCATTCGGCTCAATTGTTTCCCATAAACCATTCGCTTCGAGAATGATTTGTATTCGAATTGCCCATAATGAGTAATTCGCGGGCTTTAGGATTGGGCATTGAAATTGGGGTGTACTGTTAGTACTAGGTTCCTTATTACCACTTACTTTCGTCATATTTTAAATATATTGACAATAAAAAAAATATCTCCAGAAATCTAACACGAGGTGTGTTGAAAAAAATGTTTTAACCTTTTGTGAAATGGTATAACTGCCACAAAGGCACCGTTTCAACATGTATAAAAGGTCTAGAGTCTGTAAACAATGTAACTTACTTCAATTCATCAATACAATATACGTTGTTTACATATTATTGTTTTACTATTCTGTCAAAGTTAATTACTGTCCCAAACATCCTGTACTATTTCAATCAAGAGCAAAACCACACCATGTCGAATTATAGAAACTTGTTAGAGAAGAATTGGCTTCGTTATACCCAATCCTAAAGCCCGCGAATTACTCATTAGTGGCATCAGAGCCAAAGGTATTAAATCTTGGGAGAAGCCGACTCGTAACCATATGCAAAGAAACTATGAAAAGGGTTTTTTGTCAAGGGAGAAGATTACAGACAAGTTGCCTATGTACAGTCAAAAGAAACGAATTTCTTTTGACAGTAAGGAGATGTTGAAAAATAAAGTGAAGGAAATCGAAGCGTTTAACGCTTCAAAATTGCGCGGGACAATGAAAAAAGATGGAAGTACCATCGCGAGGAAGTATCGGTACCAGGATGATGATTTCTGGAATCAACGACGAAGGGAAGTAATTCAGAATTTGGATTGCTTAAGTTTGTGCAACCCAAAGGATTACAAGGCCACGTTGATGTATACGAGTGTTCCGAGAAAGATGAAGCGATCAAGATGTTATATATGCTTCACTAGAGGGCATGCTTACTGGAATTGCCCAAGTAAGCTGATCTGCGCAAAACAGTCAAGTCTAAAAGACTTAAAACTGCTCAGACACAAATGCAATGAAGTCCTGGAGAATAGATTGAATTCCCGGGTCGTTTAGTCCCAAGGAGACTCAATGGTGTGTTTAAAACAAACTCAGAGGATAGAATGATCACTAAGGATAGTGATCTGTAAAGGTTATGATTAGAAATTACACTACTGATTTATTTGGAATAGAATTGGACACAGAATTGGAAATCACAACAATCAGATGAGAAAAACGTAAACGTAAGTTTTAAAAAACTACGCAGACGCACAAAATAAAAAGTGAAAACTAAGAAATAAAAGACCTAAAAATATAAAAATGACATTTTTGGAATCCTAAAAATAAAAGAAAATTATTAGAAAAAGAAAATAATTTTTAACACTATTTAATTAATTATTATTAATTAAAAACTATTTTAACTATTTAATAAATACTCTAAAATGAAAGAAAATACAAAATAAGGCTAGAAAAATAAACTTATGATTCTGAAAAATCTAAAATACTATAAAACTAATTTTAAAACTAAAAATATATTTTTCACACTTTTTATCTAATTATTACTAATTAATAACTATTTAAAATACACTTAAATACTAGAAAATAGAAAATAAACTTGGAAAAATAAAATTTTAACTTTGAAAAATCTAAAATATGATAAAACTAATTTTAAAACAGAAAATATATTTTTTTGACTTTTTAATTATTTATTACTATTTATTTATTAGTTATTAACTATTTATAATTATAATAAATACTAAAAAGAAAAGGAAAAATATGAAACTTTTTCTAAAAATACTTTATGATAACAGAAAACTAAGAAAAAGAGAAAAACAAGTTTTGCTTATTAATAAGTTGAAAAGAAAAATCAAAAAGCTAAAAAATCTTAAATAAACGCTATCACTATTTTTATATTGATGTTTTTGTGATTTTTATTTTTGAAAACTACTTATATACTAATAATATTAAACTTTAATAAAGACAAAAAATTTACAAAAGTCAAATAAGCAGTTTTGATGAGCTTATTGGTTAACAGTGCTTAAATTAGCTTATTAGGTGGAAATAAGCTCAAACAAGCTCAATACTAGAAACAGAAGCTATATTAAGATGACAATAAGCTAGAACAACTAACTTGAAACTAAAAGATACAAACAATCCAACTGAAAAGCTCCAATAAGCCAATAAGCAATTTGGCTATTTGGGTGAAAAACTATAAATGGGACAATCTTTAAGCTACTAGCAGCCCTACCAAACAAGTTCCAAAATGAAAAACAAGACTTGACAACTCAAGAGGACCAGGTTGGCTTTCCAAAGAACCAGAGAACAAGAGATTTGGACAAGTAATAAGCTCAGTGCAAGCTTATCAAGTTGGGCTCAATTTCTGTGCACAGAGCAGTTATGCAGAACAGGTACTACCAAAAAGCAGTCTAAAAAGCACTTAAAAAGCTAAGAAACAAAGAACTATCATTTTTCTATTTTTATACACCAACTAGACTACAATACCTCCAAAGCTTATAATCTGAAACTCACTAATGAATTCACAATGAAATTCCAAAGTTTATTCAAAAACGACCTTTTGAAAATTTTGACTTTTTGAGAAAAACCAAAAATTGACCAAAATGGAATTTGAGTTGATCTAATTCACTGAATATGTTGTTTTAAGGTGAGATAAGACTAAATTAAGCAAGGTTGACAACTTTTGAACACAAAATGATGATCATGGATCTCAAAAACTTCAACAGTGACTGCAGATACAAGATTTGAAGAATTTTTGACTTTTTGCTGTCAAGGACTAGTTTTATGACTTGTATAAGTTGTTTGAACCAAGTTAAACAGGTTTCCAATAAGTCCAATGACCAAAGTACCTTGAAACACAATAAACCAAACACACCTTTATGTTGACTGTTTTGATGTTTTTCAAAGCAACTCACAATTTTAAACCTTAAACTTAATTATAGACCTTGTATTATCAAATATTAGCACTAAGAGAACACAAATCATCAACACTAATCAACTGAAACCAAGATTCTAGACCTAAGCTTGTTTGACTGTCAAATTGAGATTTTAAAGCAACTATGAATTTCAAAGAGTAAGCTATTGATTTTAAGGTTTAAACTAACTTAACTATGACTAATTAACACTAAGAACAAGAAATTACAACAACTAACTAACCACAACAGTGAAATGCAAAATTACTTAAAAAGGCTTACAATTGTGATTTAGCTGAAAACCAAGAACCAAGACCAAGGACTACTCCCTATAGAACCCCCACAGGTTCACTAACCCAAGGCCATCCAAAATACACCTTGCTCCAGCCTTCTTGTACCTTTCACCATGATTTTTGATTTTTAACTATTTTCTTGGTATTTTTGTGATTTTTTCTGTTTTTGAAGCTAAACTGAATTTTAGAGTTTCTAAAAGCTTGCTTAAGCTTTCTAGGAGCTTACATGAGCTTAAGAGTCCATACTAACACTTGCTTAACAACATTTGATCATTAATGAAATTTTGCATAAACAAGAGATTTTGCATAAACTGTAATGGAACTTGTAATTGAAATTGATGATTCACAGAAGCTTTATTATAGCATTGAAACTTAAAATACAGAGTTTAAAAACTAAAACATACACTGGATTTGAAAAGTAAACTAAAACGACAATAATACTTAAAATTACACTAGATATCTTTTTACAATGCATCCTTTCCCCACTTTATAGACTTTTAGCATTCCATGAGGTACTCTGAATCTTTCCCATCAAACATGAGCCTTTGGATCACTCAAGATGATCATAACCGTCTACCTAGCTTTTTGGCGCCAAAAATTCCTCATAGCAGGTTTTTGCTTTAATTGGTTTTGGTTGAAGTAATTAAAGGATTTGTAGTGTAGAGGGGACAAGGAATGGGAGGGGAGTTGAAATTGTGGGAAAACCAGTCATGGTTTTGAGAAAACAGAAGTGGAGGAGAGGGAGCTACAGTACCCTGTTTTTGAGCGCGTATTCTCTTTTTTTTGACTTTCATTGACCGAGCCTTAATAACACATGGGGGGTCAAAATGGGATGTGGCTGGGGTCAAAAGGAGATTTGGACTGGAGGTCAAGGGCAAAGGGTCAAGGTTCAAGTCCAAGTGGGATGGGTTAAATATTGGATTGGGCTTGCTTGTTGTGTTTTGGGCTTGGATATATTTTAAAGGGTATCCGTTTGGTTTAAGTGGTAAACAAGGACCAAAAATGTAATTTCACCAATCTTGAAGGACTGAACTTGAAATTTTTCCAATGCTCTCACAAGGACCAAACTTGACTAACTTTGATAAAACAAGGACCCTTTTTGCATAAAATCTATTTTTAAAGGTCCAAGGACTAAATTTGCAAATTTCCAAAGTTTGAGGACCTTTCTTGCCAATTGACCAAAAAATCATTCAAGGATCATTTTAAACAATTTAGAATACTTCAGGGACCTTGAATGATAAATTTCCACATTTTTGAATTTCCAGGGACTAGATTTGACAACTTTTAAAACTTGGGGGACTAAAACTGCCAATTTTGCAAACTTTATACATTTTTCATCTGATTTTGATATTTTTGCATTTAAAACACATAAAACACTGATTTGTGATAATTTGATCATTTTGATGTGTTTCTGAGTGTTTTCAGATGATTTTGCAGTTTAGATTATGTAAAAATGATGAGTATTTGGACACTCATCAATCCCCCACACTGAGATATTGCTAGTCCCTAGCAATGATTTGAGAAAACTTGATGGATTTGAAAAACTCTTTACCAAAAGCCATCACTTCTGGAGTAGCCAATTGTTTTGATTCAAGTAAGAATCTTGGTACAACGATAACCAGATGATTTATTGGCAAATCATAAACCATATAACGGATTTGATGTGTCTTTACCAGAAGCCGTACCCTTCTGGACTAGCCAAATCTTAGATAAATTATCAGAATTATCTTTGGTGAGCTGAATACCAATTATGGATTTTCCACTGCCTTTACCACAAGCCATAACCTTGCGGGCTAGCCAACTCATTATCTTTTGAGGATGATGGGGAGCTGAAGAACCATACAATTTTGGGCAAATTGCAAGCCATATAAACGGATTTGAGAAATCTTTACCAAGAGCCGTTTGCTCCTGGATTAGCCAATCCTTTAATCTTAAAGACAAGGCGGACTGATAACCAAATGAGTAAGTGTAGAACACTTACTCCAAAAAAAATTTTGGCCAAAAACGGGGGAATTGGGTAGATAATATATATGAAATTCGTGAGAATTCCCCTCCACACTTAGAAATGAATATTGCCCTCAATATTCAATGTACCGGCGGTTATGCCGAAACAAAGAACGTAAAAGGGAAATATTACGGCCATTTATTTTAGAAAGGTTTTTTTTTTTTTTTTTTTTTTTTTTTTTTTTTTTTAAAAAGAATGAGAATATACAACAGTGTGGGGAAACTCCCCCACACTAGGGTGGTAGAAAGGGGGTAAGAAGACAGAATTATGGGTGAAAACCCATATGGTGCGTGCTAATGTTTTTGATTACCGAGTCACTAGCTTGACTCGATCCCCGCATTCATTGGTTCATGGGGAATGTTTGTAAATCCGGGACAACCACAGGGGGAATGTCCTCTCCAAAGTAATGCTTAACTCGATGACCATTCACTTTAAAATTAGGACCATCGGGTTGAGATAACTCAACGGTACCATAAGGATAAACCTTAGCGATAGTGAATGGACCAGACCAGCGGGACTTAAGCTTTCCCGAGAAAATCTTTAATCTGGAATTGAAAAGAAGGACTCGATCACCAACGTTGAAAACGCGGTTCTTGATCTTAGAGTCATGAATCTTCTTTGTCTTTTGCTTGTAGATCAAAGAGTTCTCGTAAGCTTGATCATGAAGTTCATTTAGTTCATTCATTTGAACTTTTCTATGATCACCGGCTGTCTGTATATCGAAATTTGCATGCTTTAAGGCCCAGTAAGCCTTGTGCTCTAACTTGATCGGAAGATGACATGCCTTTCCGTACACTAGCTTGTATGGAGTACACCCGATAGGTGTTTTGAAAGCTGTACGGAAGGCCCAGAGTGCGTCATCAAGCTTATCCGACCAGGATGCACGATTCTCGCCTACTGCTCTTTCAAGAATCCTTTTAAGACCACGGTTTGAAACTTCCACCTGCCCACTTGTTTGGGGGTGGTATGCAGTAGAGAGACGATGGGTAACACCATACTTTTGCATGACTCTTTCAAATTGGTCATTACAAAAATGTGTACCACGATCACTGATTATCGCTCTCGGAGTTCCAAACCTGGCAAACAGAGATTTTAAAAACTTCACAACTACTCGGGCATCATTGGTGGGTAAGGCTTTTGCTTCAACCCATTTTGACAGATAGTCAACAGCCACGAGTATGTACTTGTTACCACGAGACGAAGGAAACGGCCCCATAAAATCAATACCCCATATGTCAAATATCTCACAAACTTGAATGGCATTTTGTGGCATTTCATTCCTTTGAGATATATTACCATGACGCTGACAAGCGTCACAGGCTTTGACATAATCGTGGGCATCCTTATAGATTGTAGGCCAATAGAACCCGGAATCAAACACCTTTTTGGCGGTGTAGTTTGGACTATGATGGCCCCCGGTGGGTCCAGCATGGCAAGCTGTGAGAATGTCAATAGCTTCCTGTCCATAAACACACCGTCGAATGACTTGATCCGCACAGATTTTGAACAAGAAAGGGTCGTCCCAGAAATAATGTTTAACATCCTTGAAGAATTTGTTCTTCTGCTGGGTCGACATCCCTTTCACAATGAAGTTACCCGCATGGTAATTTGCAAAGTCAGCAAACCATGGGGTGGTAGAATTTCCACGAAAAGAAACCGCATTGAGTGTCTCGAGAGGAAATGTTTCATTTATTTCCTTTTTCTCGAAAACATCTTGGTGAGGGTTTTCTAATCTGGACAGATGATCAGCAGCTAGATTCTCGACTCCTTTTTTATCACGTATAATGATATCAAATTCTTGGAGGAGGAGAATCCAACGAAGCAATCTCGGCTTTGCATCTTGTTTTGCAAAAAGATATTTAAGAGCCGAGTGATCCGTATACACTACACATTTGGTCAAGATAAGATACGGCCGAAACTTCTCAAAAGCATACACCACGGCTAATAGCTCTTTTTCTGTGGTGGTGTAATGAGTTTGAGCCTCAGTCATAGTTTTGCTTGCGTAGTGAATAGGCTGAAAATGCTTATTTCTTCGTTGCCCTAGGACTGCACCGATAGCAAAATCACTTGCATCGCACATGAGCTCAAAAGGCAAGTCCCAGTCGGGAGCAACGAGAATGGGTGCTTCAGTAAGCTTTTTCTTCAATGTTTCAAAAGCTATAATGCACTCGGGTGAGAAGATAAAAGGAGCATCCTTTTCAAGAAGATGGGTCATAGGCCGGGCGATTTTGGAAAAATCTTGAATGAATCTACGATAGAAACCGGCATGACCCAAAAAACTCCTAATACCCTTGACGGTAGTAGGATGAGGCAGCTTAGCAATAACATCGACCTTTGCTCTATCTACCTCAATCCCGTTCTTTGAAATCTTATGGCCAAGGACAATGCCTTCTTTGACCATAAAGTGGCTCTTCTCCCAGTTTAGACAAAGATTGGTGTCTTCGCACCTTTGAAGCATTTTATCTAAATGGGAGAGACATGATTGAAAAGAATCCCCAATGACCGAGAAGTCATCCATAAACACTTCCATTGTTTCCCCGATCATGTCGTGGAATATGGCCATCATACATCGTTGGAACGTGCCAGGAGCATTACATAAGCCAAAAGGCATACGTTTGTAGGCAAAAGTTCTGTATGGGCAAGTGAATGTGGTCTTCTCTTGATCCTGTGGATCAATAGGGATCTGAAAGTAACCCGAGAAACCATCAAGGAAACAATAGTACTCATTCCCTGCTAATCTCTCAAGCATCTGGTCCATGAAGGGTAGAGGAAAATGGTCTTTACGAGTGGCGTCATTCAACTTACGATAGTCGATGCAAACACGCCATCCCGTTACCAATCGAGTTGGAATTAACTCGTTATCTTCATTTGTGATAACAGTAATGCCACCCTTTTTCGGAACACAATGAATTGGGCTGACCCAAGGACTGTCTGAGATCGGGTAAATCAATCCAGCATCAAGAAGTTTGATAACCTCTTGTTTAATAACATCATGGATTTTTGGATTCACTCGTCTCTGATGTTGAACTGCGGGTTTGAAGTCATCCTCCATCAAGATTTTATGAGTACAAAACTCAGGGTTTATACCTTTGATGTCGGAGAGTTTCCAAGCAATTGCTTGCTTGTGTGACTTCAAGATTGTAATGAGAGCAGCTTTTTCATCTTTACTCAAATCTCGAGCAATAATGACGGATAATTTATCGTCACCCTCTAGGAATGCATACTCGAGATGAGGAGGTAAGTCCTTAAGCTCAACCTCAGGAAATTCTTCAGTTTTCTCAACTGAATTGACTTCCTCGTTATGAAGTTTGATGGAAGGGAGAGGAGGAGAAGTGTCCAGCTTTGACAATTTCTCAAGAAGAATATCTCCCTCCAGATTAATCTCATTTTGATTAATCTCAACTGGGATTGAATCACTGGGGTGAGGGTTTGATGATGGATCATCATTGAGCAACTTCTCAATAAGAAGTATATCCCCCTCGATATCAATTGGAGCGTGATCAATTTCCCAAGGAACAGAATCACTAGCCAAATATGCTTCAATCTCATCTAAGATGAAGTCGCTTCCCTCAAACGGAGTGAGAGAAGGAGTAGAATTGGCTATGATAGGCTGAGAAGATGTGGTGGAATCCCCACTCACAGAATTATGAGAATAACCAAGAACTTCTTGAGAGTACTCGTCAGAAGCAACATCGATGATATCTATTCGGTTAACCGATTCAGAATCATAATTTGCGGAGTACCTCGAAGTTTGGTCAAGGTTGAAGGTGACAGCTTCGTTACCAACACGCAATGTGATTTCTTGCTCAAATACATCTATGAGAGCACGGCCCGTTCTCAGGAATCCTCGACCAACAATGAGAGGAACCCGATGATCGGCATCAAAATCAACAACCACGAAGTCAGCTGGGAAATGGAACTTTCCTACTTTCACAAATACATCCTCGGCAATGCCAAGAGGACGGGATATGGAACGATCTGCAAGCTCGAGAGTCATGCATGTAGGAGTGAGTTCCGGAAGAGAAAGTTTCTTCCACACTGAATATGGCATAAGGTTTATGCTTGCACCAAGATCTGCTAGAGCAAAGCATTCAACCATCCCTGGGAATACACAAGGTAAGAGAAATTTCCCAGGATCTCCAAGCTTTTCAGGAAGCTTTTTTAGAATAACTGCAGAGAAGTTCTCGTTAAGAGGAGTCTTAGCCATTTCAAACAGCTTTTCCTTATTGCTTAACATGTGTTTGAGAGTCGATGCGAACTTGGGCATCAGCATGATAGCATCCGCAAAGCTTATGTCAAAATGTAACTCTTGGAAAATTTGGAAAAATTTATCCATTTGATGACTAGCTTTCTCGCGGAGCTTTTGCTCGTTCAAGCGCGATGGGTAAGGAATAGAAGATTTGGATTTCTGATTCTCAACAGGAGCTACAGGAGGTTCAAAAACAACTCCTTGATTTGTTTTGGGTTTCTGGACCACTTGAGGATGGACTACCGAAGGTAGGACGTGTGCGGTACTTCGTGGGCTTGAATTATGCACTTTGTCCGTAGTATCTTTGGTAACTTGACTCATTGGCACTGGAGGAGGTGGCATTGGAGTCGTAGGTCCATTATGTTTTGGAGGTTCACTGTCCACTACCTTAGGAAGAGAAGAAGAAGAAGAGGTAGTAGGAACAGCAGGTCCAGTGTATGAAACACCACTTCGGGTTGTGATCGCCTTGGCATCGCCCCTCGGGTTAGCGATCGTGTTGCTCGGTAAAGTACCTGAGCCCGAGGGTCGATCATTTAAAGACTTCTTCAGATCAGCAATCTGACTGACCAACAACCGGTTCATTTCATCTTGGGATTTCATAAACTGCTTCAGTAACTCATCAGATGATGGTCCTGGAGGAGTAATGACGGGAGGAGCTGGAGGGACAATTTGAGGTCGTATGTTTTGATTATGACCAAAATTCCCTTGATTAGGATTCATATTCCCATGAAATTGATTCCCTCGATTGAAATTGTTTTGATTGGGGTTTCCTTGATGATGGAAACCTTGATTGGGTCCAGGATAGAAATTACCTTGGTTTTGATAACCTTGGTTCATTCTTGGTTGGTTCTGATTCCGGTTTTGCATGTTATGATTTTGGTTAAAACCGGGTGGTGCCTGATTAGTGTTAGCACGGTAGTGTGGTTCATTTTGAGGACGGTATTGATTACCTCCTTGTTGTGAACTACCGGCTAAAGCATTGGCCTCAAAAGGACTACCATCGGTGGCAGTACAATTGTAGTAAGCGTGAGGACCACCACAAGTGACACAAACTTCAACTTTCTTCACTTCAGCATGTGTTGGTGGCTGAGTGAAGGAGACTTTCTTCTGGTTAGCAAGAACCAAAGCCTGAACAATGTCTGTGAGTTTATCAATCTTAGCATCGGTGCTAGATGTACTCACGGGGGGTGAAGAAGAAGAAGGTCCAGCATTAGACTGATATGTCTTAGCTCTAAAAGGACGGACCTGAGATTTGTTCTCAATGATCTGCAAGGCCTCTTTTGTGGTCTTGCTCAGGAAATTACCTCCCGCGGAGGCATTCAAAGAATCTTGATTGGCCTGATTGAGACCATTGTAGAAAGTATCCATTTGCATTAACTCGGTAAAACCGTGATGCGGACACTTGCGAAGCAACTCTTTGTAACGATCCCATGCCTCCCCGAATGATTCATCAAATCTCTGAGAAAATTTCATTATCTCATTCTTAAGACTTGTGGTTCGGGATGGAGGATAGAACTCGTTAACGAACTTGGTGACAAGATCTTCCCATGTCTCTATAGAACGAGGGGGTTGTTTCTCAAGCCAATTCCGGGCTTGTCCCTCTAGAGAAAATGGGAACAGAAGAAGCTTGATAGCTTCGGATGGGACATTCTTGTACTTGATGGTAGATGCTATCTTGTTAAACCATCGAATGTGTGCATGAGGATCATCCCGCTCAAAACCATAGAATTGGCTTTGGGTTACTAGATTGAGCAACCCGGTTTTGAGCTCGAAAGTGTCAGCCACGATGGCTGGGACAACAATGGCATCTCCGTAACCCTCGATGGGTGCTTGGAGAAGCTCATTCATAGGTTTGTCTTCTGCCATTTCGACAGGAGGTGGTGGTGGTAGACGTTCCTCAGTCACGGCTGAAGGAGCTGAACGTCCTCTACGTCTACGAGGAATGTTTCCAAGTTCAGAAAGTGGACTTGTAGAACTGGAAGAACGAGTGCGCATGCACTATGTATAAAAACCAATTTTCAAAACAAATGAGGCAAAACACAAGTGAACTTAACCAATAATCACAAATGAAATGGCTTCTTTGAAAAAGGTACACCAAATCACAAGTGACACAAAGGCAAGTTTTAAATCTGATGTTCGGGAACTTATTAATGGTCGCACCCCCAGTTAGGTAGTGCACTGCCTTGATTTGCGGTGGTTGATTTTTATGTATTCAATTAAGTACCACTGAAAAGACGTAGGTTAGATTTGTGCTGATGGGTTTAAAAACTTTTGGACAATATTTTTGTTATCGTCCCGTTTAACCAAATCGTATCTCTTCAAGAATCACCTTAAAAGAGAATACAAAATAGAAAACGTTTCGATTGTTTTGTTGTTTTATATTTTTTTTGGTGTTTTAACACTTTAGGAAAAGTGCTAATGAACTTTTTGGTTTTCTTATAACTTTACAAAAACTTTTTACAAATGGCGGGTATGTGCAACAATGGATCTGAAAATGGCTAAAAGACTTAAAACTGCTCAGACACAAATGCAATGAAGTCCTGGAGAATAGATTGAATTCCCGGGTCGTTTAGTCCCAAGGAGACTCAATGGTGTGTTTAAAACAAACTCAGAGGATAGAATGATCACTAAGGATAGTGATCTGTAAAGGTTATGATTAGAAATTACACTACTGATTTATTTGGAATAGAATTGGACACAGAATTGGAAAGCACAACAATCAGATGAGAAAAACGTAAACGTAAGTTTTAAAAAACTACGCAGACGCACAAAATAAAAAGTGAAAACTAAGAAATAAAAGACCTAAAAATATAAAAATGACATTTTTGGAATCCTAAAAATAAAAGAAAATTATTAGAAAAAGAAAATAATTTTTAACACTATTTAATTAATTATTATTAATTAAAAACTATTTTAACTATTTAATAAATACTCTAAAATGAAAGAAAATACAAAATAAGGCTAGAAAAATAAACTTATGATTCTGAAAAATCTAAAATACTATAAAACTAATTTTAAAACTAAAAATATATTTTTCACACTTTTTATCTAATTATTACTAATTAATAACTATTTAAAATACACTTAAATACTAGAAAATAGAAAATAAACTTGGAAAAATAAAATTTTAACTTTGAAAAATCTAAAATATGATAAAACTAATTTTAAAACAGAAAATATATTTTTTTGACTTTTTAATTATTTATTACTATTTATTTATTAGTTATTAACTATTTATAATTATAATAAATACTAAAAAGAAAAGGAAAAATATGAAACTTTTTCTAAAAATACTTTATGATAACAGAAAACTAAGAAAAAGAGAAAAACAAGTTTTGCTTATTAATAAGTTGAAAAGAAAAATCAAAAAGCTAAAAAATCTTAAATAAACGCTATCACTATTTTTATATTGATGTTTTTGTGATTTTTATTTTTGAAAACTACTTATATACTAATAATATTAAACTTTAATAAAGACAAAAAATTTACAAAAGTCAAATAAGCAGTTTTGATGAGCTTATTGGTTAACAGTGCTTAAATTAGCTTATTAGGTGGAAATAAGCTCAAACAAGCTCAATACTAGAAACAGAAGCTATATTAAGATGACAATAAGCTAGAACAACTAACTTGAAACTAAAAGATACAAACAATCCAACTGAAAAGCTCCAATAAGCCAATAAGCAATTTGGCTATTTGGGTGAATAACAGAAAATGGGACAATCTTTAAGCTACTAGCAGCCCTACCAAACAAGTTCCAAAATGAAAAACAAGACTTGACAACTCAAGAGGACCAGGTTGGCTTTCCAAAGAACCAGAGAACAAGAGATTTGGACAAGTAATAAGCTCAGTGCAAGCTTATCAAGTTGGGCTCAATTTCTGTGCACAGAGCAGTTATGCAGAACAGGTACTACCAAAAAGCAGTCTAAAAAGCACTTAAAAAGCTAAGAAACAAAGAACTATCATTTTTCTATTTTTATACACCAACTAGACTACAATACCTCCAAAGCTTATAATCTGAAACTCACTAATGAATTCACAATGAAATTCCAAAGTTTATTCAAAAACGACCTTTTGAAAATTTTGACTTTTTGAGAAAAACCAAAAATTGACCAAAATGGAATTTGAGTTGATCTAATTCACTGAATATGTTGTTTTAAGGTGAGATAAGACTAAATTAAGCAAGGTTAACAACTTTTGAACACAAAATGATGATCATGGATCTCAAAAACTTCAACAGTGACTGCAGATACAAGATTTGAAGAATTTTTGACTTTTTGCTGTCAAGGACTAGTTTTATGACTTGTATAAGTTGTTTGAACCAAGTTAAACAGGTTTCCAATAAGTCCAATGACCAAAGTACCTTGAAACACAATAAACCAAACACACCTTTATGTTGACTGTTTTGATGTTTTTCAAAGCAACTCACAATTTTAAACCTTAAACTTAATTATAGACCTTGTATTATCAAATATTAGCACTAAGAGAACACAAATCATCAACACTAATCAACTGAAACCAAGATTCTAGACCTAAGCTTGTTTGACTGTCAAATTGAGATTTTAAAGCAACTATGAATTTCAAAGAGTAAGCTATTGATTTTAAGGTTTAAACTAACTTAACTATGACTAATTAACACTAAGAACAAGAAATTACAACAACTAACTAACCACAACAGTGAAATGCAAAATTACTTAAAAAGGCTTACAATTGTGATTTAGCTGAAAACCAAGAACCAAGACCAAGGACTACTCCCTATAGAACCCCCACAGGTTCACTAACCCAAGGCCATCCAAAATACACCTTGCTCTAGCCTTCTTGTACCTTTCACCATGATTTTTGATTTTTAACTATTTTCTTGGTATTTTTGTGATTTTTTCTGTTTTTGAAGCTAAACTGAATTTTAGAGTTTCTAAAAGCTTGCTTAAGCTTTCTAGGAGCTTACATGAGCTTAAGAGTCCATACTAACACTTGCTTAACAACATTTGATCATTAATGAAATTTTGCATAAACAAGAGATTTTGCATAAACTGTAATGGAACTTGTAATTGAAATTGATGATTCACAGAAGCTTTATTATAGCATTGAAACTTAAAATAAAGAGTTTAAAAACTAAAACATACACTGGATTTGAAAAGTAAACTAAAACGACAATAATACTTAAAATTACACTAGATATCTTTTTACAATGCATCCTTTCCCCACTTTATAGACTTTTAGCATTCCATGAGGTACTCTGAATCTTTCCCATCAAACATGAGCCTTTGGATCACTCAAGATGATCATAACCGTCCACCTAGCTTTTTGGCGCCAAAAATTCCTCATAGCAGGTTTTTGCTTTAATTGGTTTTGGTTGAAGTAATTAAAGGATTTGGAGTGTAGAGGGGACAAGGAATGGGAGGGGAGTTGAAATTGTGGGAAAACCAGTCATGGTTTTGAGAAAACAGAAGTGGAGGAGAGGGAGCTACAGTACCCTGTTTTTGAGCGCGTATTCTCTTTTTTTTGACTTTCATTGACCGAGCCTTAATAACACATGGGGGGTCAAAATGGGATGTGGCTGGGGTCAAAAGGAGATTTGGACTGGAGGTCAAGGGCAAAGGGTCAAGGTTCAAGTCCAAGTGGGATGGGTTAAATATTGGATTGGGCTTGCTTGTTGTGTTTTGGGCTTGGATATATTTTAAAGGGTATCCGTTTGGTTTAAGTGGTAAACAAGGACCAAAAATGTAATTTCACCAATCTTGAAGGACTGAACTTGAACTTTTTCCAATGCTCTCACAAGGACCAAACTTGACTAACTTTGATAAAACAAGGACCCTTTTTGCATAAAATCAATTTTTAAAGGTCCAAGGACTAAATTTGCAAATTTCCAAAGTTTGAGGACCTTTCTTGCCAATTGACCAAAAAATCATTCAAGGATCATTTTAAACAATTTAGAATACTTCAGGGACCTTGAATGATAAATTTCCACATTTTTGAATTTCCAGGGACTAGATTTGACAACTTTTAAAACTTGGGGGACTAAAACTGCCAATTTTGCAAACTTTATACATTTTTCATCTGATTTTGATATTTTTGCATTTAAAACACATAAAACACTGATTTGTGATAATTTGATCATTTTGATGTGTTTCTGAGTGTTTTCAGATGATTTTGCAGTTTAGATTATGTAAAAATGATGAGTATTTGGACACTCATCATAAGCACAGAAGGAACGAATTCAAGAAAAGGAAACAGATGAAAGTAAAGGAAACCGAAGTGAAAGCGGAATTTGAAAAAACCACAGGAAACAAACATGATGAAACGGTTAAGACTTACATAAGTTGGGAAGTGATGGGGATGGCATGGGAAAACATCTGGTATGTCTCTGATGAATATCCGAGACACATGACCCCAAATTTAGACGTGTTCGAGAAGTTCAAAGCGAAAATAGCGGGAACGAGTGCAACCGGTGAAGCGGGTCTGGAGGTTCAAGGGATTGGGGAAGTGTTACTCCCAACAGAAGTGAGAAACTTTGTGATCCCATGAGTGTTTTATGTCCCTAATGCAAGTTTTAATACACTAAGTTTAAGTCAGTTATTGCAACAAGGTTTTGAAGTGGTTTTTAAGGATACCAAATGCACAGTGAAACGATTGTTTGATGATATGGACAACAAATTAGCAAGTGGCACGCCAAGTTATGATCTCGTTTATGAACGAATGGTCCACTGTTGGACTTGCAATGATTATCATCTGAGTTATATGTGTCCTTTAAAGGAATCAAACCTTTTTAAAGAAAAGAGTGGAGAAAGTAACAACAATGCAGAAAATGTTGGTTGCCTGGAAGAAAAGCAAAGATTGGACGCGGTCAGGGGGAAGGCTATTGAAGCCGTAATGCAGTTTTGTGACTCTCTGTACTTTAGAGAGAACACAATTGAAGAAAGTATGAATGGTATACAAGGACCGAGGGTTCCATCAAAAAATGAATTTGAAAGTTTAATTGGGTTCATTGAAATGGTTAGTGAACAGGAAATAGTTGACGAATGCAAGGAATTGGTCAAGGACCATTTTGAACGAATGGTGCAGTGGTTCCATAGGGATTACATGGAAGACGAAGTACGACCAATACCCGCAAGAATAAACGGGGTAAAAGTGAACCTGTTAGACCTTTATCTCACAGTCAAAGGTTTGGGTGGTCATACCCAAGTTGTTATGGAGAATAAATGGATAAAGATAGCCTATGCGATGGGGTTCCCGAAGGAATATGCGAGTGAGTTGCAGAAGTTCTATGGGACGCACTTGAGTCTCTTAGGAGCCTATTATGAAGTGGCAAGGAGTTATGTACCAAGGGCGAGGGAACGCGAGGGTACAAGTGAAGAGACAAGACAAGGGCGTGTTGGAACCGAGGCAAGGCTGGTTGGTGATGAGGAAAGGATGATAGGCAAAGTTGAACTCAATGATGGAAGTGCAATCAACAGAAGAATCAAGATAGAAGATGATGGATATGAAGTGAAGTTCAGAAACTTCTGATTATATCATTAAGGGGGAATGTTGGAAATAATAATATAATCAGTAGTTAGTTTATAGTTTTTAAAGTCTATATGTATTTTAGTACGTTTTATATGTTGTAATTTGTAAAGCCTGTAGAACTTCAGTAGAATATGGGCTGGGTCAAGATGGGCCAATATGGGTCGTTAGGTTTGACAGTTATTAGTTAGGGTGTCGTTTAACCTTTTGTGAAACGGTATAACTGCCACAAAGGCACCGTTTCAACATGTATAAAAGGTCTAGAGTCTGTAAACAATGTAACATACTTCAATTCATCAATACAATATACGTTGTTTACATATTATTGTTTTATTGGCTTCGTTATGAACCTGTCAATAACCCGCACATAAATGGGTGGGTAAAATCATCAATTTTCACTCACGGGTGGGTCGTGGGTGAAAATCTGTACGCATCAGTGGGTGACGGGTGAGACATACGGTAAACCCATGACACCCATTTAAAATACGGGTATACCTTCAAAATACCCGTGAGTGTTAAAATTAATTATACTAATAAAATATTTATGATATTGCATAGTATACGCTTAATTACCAAGTCTCAAGAAAACATATTAACCTACAAATTTGTTTGAGTTTCAAAAATATCAAATAATCAAAGTTACATACATGTGATTTGGTGGAATGATGTTTAATTGCTACTTTTAGACATGTGTTTAAGTATTTTGTGAACTTGGTATTTCAAATCATGGTTTTGTAGTTTTGTTGCATTACATTAACCCATGGTTTTACCCGCGGGCATAACTCAACTTGGGGGGGGGGGGATCCAATCCCATGTAACCATGTAAGTGATAACTCAACTTGGGTGTAAATGTATCATGCCAGTTTGTGTGGCATAACTTGAGAACTACAGAAAAAATAGTGTGGTGTACCGTGTAGTTTGAATAAACCTTATTTTCAGAAAAGAAACACAGCCATTGTTCAGCCCAACACCAAGCTGCATGAAAGTTTTCATGAACAAGCACTAAGAGTACTTGTGGGTGCCACACCTTCTCATCCTGGTCTTTGTTGTGCAGACCTTTGTTTGGGACTGATTAGACCTTTGTTGTGCAAACAATGTGATGCGTGTGCGCGCTTACAAAATACCAGAAAAGAAAATGGGCAAAAAACCATGTAATCTCATATATGATGAACCAAGACAACTTTTTTCTACATGATAGAGTACATAGGTCTATGATGCATATAAAGGCTACACTTAAATATTATTATCTATTTTGAGCTTTGTATAAGCTAACAGTAAACAGTCGGCACACCACACCGCTGTTGAGCATGTTTTTTATGCAATACAAATTAGTAAAACCAATAAGTGTACGTAGGGATGGCAATGGGTGGGTAAAATCATCAATTTTCACTCACGGGTGAGTCGTGGGTGAAAATCTGTACGCATCAGTGGGTGACGGGTGAGACATACGGTAAAACCAGGCCACCCAATTAACATACGGGTATACCTTCAAAATACCCGTGAGTGTTAAAATTAATTATACTAATAAAATATTTATGATATTGCATAGTATACACTTAATTACCAAGTTTCAAGAAAACATATTAACCTACAAATTTGTTTGAGTTTCAAAAATATCAAATAATCAAAGTTACATACATGTGATTTGGTGGAATGATGTTTAATTGCTACTTTTAGACATGTGTTTAAGTATTTTGTGAACTTGGTATTTTATATCATGGTTTTGTAGTTTTGTTGCATTACATTAACCCATGGTTTTACCCGCGGGCATAAGAATGGGTAGAAAATTGCACCCATTAGCGGGTGACGGTAGGGGTGTAACCGAGCCGAGCCAAGCCCGAGCTTGACAAGGCTCGAACTCGGCTCGAAAAAAAAAAACTAGGCTCAAGCTCGGCTCGATAGCTCGTCAAGCTTTAACCATCTAGGCTTGAACTCGGCTCGATTCAGTTTCGAGCAAAGCTCGAGCTTTGCTTGAAAAGCTCAAATATATGTATATGAATACATGATTACACATTTACACGCCTATTTGTAGGATATTGGATTTCACATACACATCAAACCATAACACAAAGTGGGCGTATAAGGTGAGTTCTAGAGAGAGAAAGTTAGAGGTTTAGGGAACTTAGTGAGAGAAAGAAAAGATCTTATTATGAGCTCCAACTCTCTACCTTGGGAGGTAGAGAGTATTTATAGTCTTACATAAAACGCCACACAACGGGCTGTGGATCAGGCATACAGTGGGTAAAGATCCGTCCGTCCTCCACGGTGTTACTTAACTAAATACTACTTAACATAAAATAACTATGACTATGAGCATTCTAATGATTACATATACTTGAGGTGACCGACTCTTTAATACCTGGAATTTCTAATTCCTAACAATCTCCCCCTAAGGGAGGTCACCTCAAACATATATGAAAATTACATTGAATACAAACAGATATTACATTAACAATTGTTCTTGTATTCTTGAAGTAGTACTTTGCTCCGAAGCTCGTAGTCATTGATTCCACTCATTGCATGTTTGGTTAATCCAAGTGGAGGTCTTTTACTGATCCACGTGATAATAAATTTGAGTCAACATTTGAGACCATCAGCTAATAAAAATCTCTGAGACATCCATTGTGGTGTTGGTATTATGTGATGTTGTGACTTTCGGACCGACATGCTCACATTCTGGATCATGATATCTTCTCATCAGAGTAACGGAAGCTTTCGTTGATTCATGATATTGGCAGCAGCGTAGCAGAAGCATGGGGTGAAAATATCAGAGTCATTGATGCACTTATCATGATTTCTTGAGAAATGAATGTATTGTGTGAGCATGCGGCTATGGATTGACCGCTCCATTCTGATCAGCTGCAAACGTAGAGTGTTCCTGCATAAAACAGTTAGCAATAAAGCACACAAGAGTGTCTTTGATCACTTTTGTTGAATTGAGGTACAAGGCCCACGGTTCCCCGTTGATCAGTACAAGTACTGCCTGTGATCAGGTATAATTCCGAAGAATTTCCTTGACAGGGTTTCGCAGCTGCTCTAGCTGTTCTGAAACCGGAACATCTCAAAGAAGACAACACGGAGTGAGTGAACCAGCGAATAGAGATTCACTGATTGATGAAAAGAGATTTGAAAAACAATCGTGTATCGCACAACAGAAATTGTTTTTGCAATATAACGAAGGTTTTAATGAAAATCAATTATCAATCATAAACACTTTTTGATTTGAAGTATTCGTACACGGACGAAGTGCTAAAGAAAAGAGTTTTTAAGCACAAAGACCGTTTTTTCAAAAGTATCCGTCAATCCATAACCTGAACCAGGATTGATTCAAAGGATTGAATCGACTCATTGTTTCTGTTCAGTTGTCACATGGTTGATCTATTGAATAGATCTCACATGCCACCTACCAGGAGCTTGTTTGATGATGGCTCCAGAAGGCTTTCCATCTTCATTGTGAATATTTTTATTATATCACTCGGATGTTCTAGCAATACCACAAGGATAATGCGTAGGACTCAAGATACAATCTCTCTTTCCACATTGTGTGAAACAGAGAGTCTTCATTGAAAGTGTCCTAATGAGATTTATTGATGATCTCGTGGCTCTAGACTCAATCTGTGCATATTTGGATCCTGTATCGGAGACTAGGGAGAGGGTCTCCTTCTTCAATATCAACAATCTCTAAGAGAAAGTCGATAGATAATGTAGGTTCCCCGTGAGAATGAAACAAGCCCTTTTAAGATGAACTTGAGTGGTTTGGGAAGTTGTAGTGCAGAGCGTCACTGGGTCCATGACGTCTTGTCTTCAATACCGATGTTACCATCAGTAGCATATGAATTGTACCCGGTTTCTGCCCTATGGTTGAATAAATGGAGGGCTATTTCTTTTCACCCCTTTTTCTCATTCAATTCTTTTTCATTCTTCAACCCCTTCAGTGCTTACCGAGACTTCATAGCAAGAACCTTGTTGAGTTTATTCCAGTACTTGCTCTGTCTCAGTCCGCACTCTTCCCATATCTCATTTTTCTCCTTTTATCGTCATACCTAAGGACTTCTACACTAACTAGTGGAATGTCCCTGGGTAGATCCCTCCGGTTCTGGCGGATCATGGGAACACATACCTAACCTTATCATCCTTATATCACCATACATAAAGTAAAGTTGGTCGGTCTATTTGGTATTGTTCATCTGCCATTGGAACCAATTGAAAACCATTTGAAAATCAATCCAGATACTTAAGATGTATTATCAAAGCATTTTGTACCTGAATTGTTTTTGATATTTTTAGAACGAGAACTCCCCCTCAACATGTGCATCAATTGTTTGAAATCGTTTTGCACACGGAGGCAAGAGGAAGAATTAACTTCTTTGATTACCATTTTCTAAAAGATATCAACATCACTTCCCTGATCAAATCAAGTAAATAAAGTATTTTGGGGAAGGATGAGGTTTTCATACATTTTCTCCCCCTCAATATGTGCCTCAAGGTTTGAAGAGAGTTTTGCAAAAACTAGAGGGAACCTGCACATTGAGATAAATGATCACGTTTCAAATTATAGGTTTAAGATAGATGCTCCCCCTCAACATGTGCATGGAAAATTTGAAATCGTTTGTCACATGTGGGAAGGAGAGCTTGTACATCCTTATAAAACCATTTACCGAATTATCAGTTTAATTCCAATTTAAATCACACATTCTCCCCCGATCACAATTATCAAATCATTTGAGATTTGTGATCTCTTATAGATTTAAATTGATTTTGAAAACTTTAAGGGGAATTGTGTCTTGATTATGAAAGCGTTTTAACTGATAAGGATCGGATTTTAAGACTTTAAAACTCCATTGATAAAACATGCATGTATATCTTTTGAAAACAATTTAATGCCAAATAACTTTTTAATTTAATTGAAACCATTCTCCCCCTCAATCAATGACATAGGTTGTTGATTGAGAGATTGATATTTTGACAAATAAGTCCAGATGATTATCAAAAATAGAGTCTGAGTTATTTTTCAAAACAGTTAGTTTTCATCAGATAAATGTTTATAGAATCAGAGCATGGAATTTTGAAAAACATGATAAAGTATGGCTCTGTTCTTTCTTTAAAAAGCGGGTTACTGCCTGAGATGACAATAAACCATTTTTTATTTTATTTTTTTTAAACATTCGAACAACATCTAAAGTCCCGTGTCATTCTTTGAATGACATCTCAAAGACCGTAGATATTATCGAATCGAGGAAAACATGACACAAAGATAATATTTTTGGAATTTTTCAAGATTTTTCAATTTTTTATGGATTTTTGAAAGTTTTATAATTTTCTATTTGCTTTTTGAAGAGATATTTACAAGAGATAGATGAGCATAGACCTTTACTCCTCGTCTTCCTCCTGAAGACGTTTGAGTGTTTCAGGTTGAAGGCTTTTCAAGCCTAGTCGTGGAAGTATGAACTCAAAACGTTCTCTTGGAAGAGCTTTGGTGAAGATGTCTGCTAACTGGTATTCAGACCTCACAAAATAGAGTTCCACCACACTTTTTTCCATTTGTTCCCTGATGAAATGATGTCGAATGTCGATATGCTTTGCTCTTGAGTGTTGAACGTTGTTGCATGAGAGAGCAATAGCACTTTTATTATCACAGTACAGAGGGATTTTGTTGAATTCAAAGCCATAGTCAGATAATTGAGATCTCATCCATAAGATTTGAGCACAACAAGATGACATGGCTATGTATTCAGCCTCTGTAGTGGAAATAGAAGTACTCATTTGCTTCTTTGAAGACCAGCTCACAAGCTTATCACCCTAAAACTGAGCACCTCCAGATGTACTTCGACGAGTATCTTGACACCCTGCATGATCAGCATCTGCATAGGCTGTTAGTGACATACCGGTGTCCTTCGGGTACCAAAGACCCATATTGATGGTTCCTTGGAGATACCGAAAGACCCGTTTAACCGCTTCAAGGTGCTTTTTAGTAGGCTTAGCCTGGTATCTAGCACACATGCAAACAGCGAACAAGATGTCTGGTCTACTAGCTGTGAGGTACATCAGGGATCCAATCATACTACGATATTTTGTTTGGTCAATCATGATCCCTGAGTGGTCCTCATCTAGTTTGGTTCGATCAATCATGGGGGTGTCAACAGGGTCACTTGAATCAAATCCAAATTTCTTTAAGATCTCAGTTGCATATTTAGATTGATTTATGAAAATGCCTCCGGGACTTTGCGAAATTTGTAATCCCAAGAAAAATGACATTTGTCCCATCATTGACATTTGAAATTTTGAACTCATTTCATTTGAAAAACGGTCACACTCATTGGGGTCAGTCGAGGCAAAAATGATATCATCAACATAAATTTGAACATGAATTAAATGTTTGCCTGACTTCCTGGTGAACAATGTTGGATCAACTGCTCCTTTGCTAAATTCGGTAGATAGAAGAAACTTTGACAGTGTATCATACCATGCCCTTGGAGCTTGCTTTAAACCGTAAAGAGCCTTCTTCAAACGATAAACATGAGTAGGATGCTCTTGATTTACAAATCCTTCAGGTTGGCTGACTAAGACGACTTCTTTAAGATCTCCGTTCAGAAATGCCGTCTTCACATCCATCTGATAGACTACCATGTTCTTACTAGCAGCATTGGCCAAAAAGATTCTGATTGCCTCGATTCGAGCAACTGGAGCAAAAGATTCTTCAAAGTCAATACCCTCCTCTTGACGGTATCCTTTAGCAACTAATCGAGCCTTGTTCTTCAACACATCACCATGCTCATCAAGTTTCACTTTGAAGATCCATTTAAGAGCAATAATCATAGCACAGTCTGGAGCAGGTACTAACTCCCATACATCAAGTCGATCAAACTCATGAATTTCATCTTGCATGGCATTGAACCAGCTATCTTCATTCATGGCGGTTTTAACATCTTTTGGTTCGATCTTAGATAGTACGGAGTTGAAGAAGCACCATAAGGCATCGGTTGCAAGTTGTTTCCGTGTTGATACAGGACGAGAGGGATTTCCAATGATGTTGTCTAGTGGATGATCGTGAGTCCATTTTCTAAGGTGTTCATGTGGCAGTTGTTGAGGGACTGAGGTAGCAGAGTGGATGTCTCCTGAAGAAGATGGTTCTGATGATGATTCAGGAGCAAATATGTTTTCAAATGGAGCATCTTCAGGAGTAGCAAAGGTATTAACTTCATCATTGATGCCAGAAACAGTTCCATGATGTACATTTGAAGAATGATGATTTGTTGATGAGAATGAAGGATCAGCAGTGGGCGCTTCTTGACTTAAAGATATTGAGACTGAGGGATTGACTTCATTCACAGGAATATGAGCAGCCTCTGTTGTAGGAATCGACACCTCATTAGTACTTGGATCATAAAGTTCATCAAACATAGGATCAAACAATTTCTTTAAATCATCTTCAGATGGAGGTACATATGGAGTTTCTTGAGAAGAGTTTGGAACAAGGGATGAACCAATGGGACTATTTTGAAGTGCGGGTCCTGAACTGGATTGTCCAGGAGCCATTTGACCGGTCAGCTTATCAAACGTAACGTGAATTGTTTCCATGATATTTCGGGTTCTTTTGTTGTAGATTCGGTATCCCTTTTTGTTAGATGCATACCCAACAAATACTCCAATGTCTGTTTTAGCTCTAAGTTTGCCTAAGTCTTGTCCCTCATTAGTTGGATAACATAATGCACCAAACACACGAAGGAAAGAGAGATTAGGTTTTCTGTTGTGGACAAGTTCATATGGAGTTTTTCCATGAACATTGTGAATCAGGGAACGGTTTTGTGTGTAGCATGCAGTGGCAATAGCTTCAGCCCAGAGAAACATTGGAACCTTTGAGTAAATCAGCATTGTTCTAGCTGCTTCTACAAGAGTTCGATTTCGTCTTTCAACTACACCGTTCTGTTGAGGAGTTCGTGGAACACTTCTTTAATGGCTGATTCCAATGTTTTCATAAAATTCACTAAGTTGTTTGTTAACAAACTCAGTTCCATTATCTGTTCTGATAATTCTGACGGTTTTGTTAAGTCGAACCTGCAGCTGTTTGATGAGTTTGATGATGAAATCAGGGGTTTCATCCTTTGTCCTTAAGAACTTGACCCAGGTGAATCTAGAGTAATCATCAACCACAACTAACACATATTTCTTCCCAAATATATTCTGCACTCTCATTGGTCCACATAAATCCATATGAATTGTATGAAGAACTTCTGTGACAGAGTTGGTGGTTTGGGTTTATGGGCATACTTCTTGCTTTTTCCCAATTGACATGCTGAACAAAGATGATCTTTTTCATACTTGAGTCTAGGTAAACCTACAACTAAGTCCTTTCTGGTGAGATCATTGATGGTGCCGAAGTTCAGGTGATTGAGACGACGATGTCATAACCATGACTTTGTTTTAGAAGCCTTTTGACAGCAAGCAAATTGGAGAAGACTTCATCATATCTTCGATAGAGATGGTGTATAGATTTGAACCACGTGAACCTCTTAAAAGTTCCTTACCATCAAGTTCTCTAACGAAGCAGGTATGTTTTCTGAAGGCTACTTCTAGATCAGAATCGCAGAATTGACCAACAGAGAACAAGTTGTGACCAAGACCTTCTACATAGTAAACCCTGGAGATAACACTTTTGCCAACAACATAATCTCCATAACCCATAATAGCACCGAAATGATCATTCCCGAATCTAACTGTCCCGATGAATTTGCTCACGAAGTTCATGAGCCGCGACCGGTCGCCAGTCATATGTTTGGAACAGCCTGAGTCCAGGTACCACAGAACGATTTGAACGATCTGCAGTTGAACACAGACAAGAATGGATAACTGGATAATTGGGATCCCCATGCAAGAATGGGTTCCATTTGGTTAGTAACAATCGTTGGAACACCCATATCAGAAATAGAAGCATTCATATCAGAAATTAAGGCAATGGAATCATTATGAATAGATGCAGTACTAGTGTCTGTATTAGCCCTATTCAAAGTGTGTTCACTTCTTAAGGGAATAGTTCTACCAGTAGGCATCCATTTTCTAGTGGGCATTGTCTGATTAGTCTTATGACCAACAGGTATCCAATGATAACCTATCTTACTAAATGTTCTTCCTGTGGGTTTCCATTGTTTTCTAACTTTCTTTCGTTTTTGCCTTTTAGCCTTCTTAGCATGATTTTTAGCATTAACAATATTAACTGGACAATTAACATCATTAGGCAAAACATTAACACCACATTCATGATTAGAACCAGAATTCAAGCAGACATCAATACAAGGTTTGCAAATAGTATCAGAATTCGAATTAATTACAGTACGCCTATGGCTAATACTAGAATCAACACGATTCGTTTTATTCGGCTCAAACTTAAAGTTCCTAGATTGTTCTTCTACTCTTTTCCAGTGCACATTCTTAGCTTGCGAGGTCCTATCATTCCTTGTATTGTCTTGAGACCTTGACCTGCTCCCTTTAATGTCACTGATTACTCCTGTAGAGGGAATGTGTTGGATCGATATACTTTAATCAAACTAAACTAGCTTGTTAAGGTTTAATAACCTCGGATAAATCCTAAGTTATTAACAAAGAAACACTGAGCAATCTTTATTAAGTACGCGGAATTTACTTAACAAAGCTAAGAAGAAAACTTTATTAACAAACTCTAAATCTGCTTATTATGCAGATACTCTAAGATATTCGAACTTTTCTCTAAACTCTTAATTCGTAAACTCTAAAACTCTTTTTCTGAAATCGTACCTCTAATGCCAATCTAGGAGTCCTTTTATAGGCTCAAGGATATCCTAGTCGGTTTACAATTGATAACCTTGTACGACAAGTAATCTAAACATGGAATACAATACTTTTCATAAACTAATATAACAGATCTTCTGTCCTAGCAGTACTTTGACTTCACCTTGCAGTACTTTGACTTTATCTTTAGCAGTACTTTGACTCTTTGACTTCTTCCAGTACTTTGCAGTTTGCAGTACTTTCATATCCCAACAATCCTCCCCTAACTTGAATTCTACTTGCTTGACTTCAAGTTCCTTTGTGAATATATCTTTAACAGCTTCATCTTTAAAATGGATTGTTCTTTAGTCTTTAGATTATATCTCTGTAGAATCTGTGCTTTGTCAAAGTATCTCTTAGAATTGTGTTCTTCACAGCAGCATCCAGCAATTTCCATCTTTTCAGCAACACAGCAATATATGACAGTTTGTACAATAATTTAGTTTAAGTTGCATACTATTCTCATCACATCTAAGTGAATCATTGAAAATTCAATGAATTTAGAACTCTTTACCAAAGCCATTATCTTTGGAGTAGCCAAATGTTTTGGTGTGTAAGACCATGGTACATTGATAACCATATGATTTTTAGCAAACCACCAGCTATCAACAGATTTGTTTTGTCTTTACCAAAAGCTGTACCCTTCTGGACTAGTTAGTTCTTTTATCTAATGGTGAACTAATTACCAATAATGGTTTTTCCACTGCCTTTACGACAAGCCATTTCTTGTGGGCTAGCCAACTCTTCACATTACTGATATGGTGAGTTGATGACCATCCAACTTTATAGCAAGTTGTCAACTAAAAACGGATTTGATATATCTTTACCAGAGCCGTTTGCTCATGGATTAGTCAATCCTTTTGTAACCATGGTGGATTGATAACCTATTGATGTTATCATCACAAAAACCGTTTATTCAACCTTTATTTCAGAAAATATTTATTATTTAACAAAAGGTTTCTTCTAAAATTCATTTAACTGGTTTAATGCAGCAAACAGTACTTTGATGAAAGTACTGTCTGACTAGCAGTACTTTGAATAAAAGTACTGATATATCAAAAAGTATTTATTCAAAAATCATACCAGTTATAGATCATTCTCAGCAATGGTAGTCCAGTCTATAAGCAAATTGATAACCATGCAAGCAACTTCATCAGCCTCTTCTACTTCCAATCCATGCTCTAGCATTCTTCTCATGAGCTCAACAGTAAGAGGATATCTTCTTTCTGCAAACATGTGAATCATTGTTCCATTTTCTAGCTCCAAGACATGAACTCCAGATTCTTCAAAGAATCTCCAGCAAACTATCTCCCAGTTTTCTTGATCCTTCCAAATATCATCAGTACTCTCTTCATCAGTTTCCCACATGGTTATGAGATCCCCATGTAAAACCAATCCAATCCCTTCTAATGGATTATCTTCAAAATAAGTCTTTACTACATGATACAAGTAGAATAGATCTACTCTGTCTATGATATGCAGCAAGTCCCATAGCCGTTTAAAAACTCTGAAACTTTTATCTTCTTTGTGAAAAACCATGTAATCTCCATTCTTAGATTTCTCAACTTTGAAAGCACTGATCTTTGATCTGTTCATCTTCATGTCATTATCTTCATCTGTATAATCAAAATCTACCACTCTGAGATAATTCTTCAATTCATCACTAGTCTCAGATCTTAATTCAACCTTCTCTTTCTTTGAAAACTGAACATCTGTAGCTTCAGTTTTTCTTTTTCTTTTTAAGCTTTTTTTCCTTTCAGCTTCAGTCCAATAAGCTTCTTCTCTAAAATCTTTAATGCCTGCAACATCTTTCTTATAAGCTTCTCTCTCAGCATCATATAATCTCTTCATATCCACATAATTTAGCTTCTGTAATCCTTTAAATCCTCTGCCTTTTAAGTATGCCATCATTGCATTCCTTTCTTTAGCCAAATTAGGTCTTCTTGACATGAATCTAACAGGTGTTGGAGACTGTAGAGGTTCAACAGTTTCAGCATCCAATTCATCTTGCACTTTTTGAGCTGCTTCTCTATCCAAAGCTTCTTGAGCTTCTCGTTCTTCTCTATCTTTAGCATTTATCTCTTCTTGAACTTTTCTAGCTGCAGCTTCATTCCTTGCAACTTCAAATGCTCTAAGTTCTGCCAAAGTAAACTTCTTTTTCTTAACTTCAACCAAAACACCTTTTCCCTTGTCTTTTGGATCAATTGCAGGTTGATCAGTTCTTGGTTGTTCTTCTTCTTGTGCTTCTCTAATAGTAACACCTCCTCTTGGTTGTGACAGATTAAGAATTGTAGCAACTAATTCATCATCACTTGGTGAATGAATAGGTTTAAATCTAGGTTCCTCCTCTTCCTCTATAACAACTGTAGAAGGACCAGCTTCTTCTTCAAAATTCAAAACCCTTGGAGTTATTGGTGTTATAACTTCTGGCCTAGATGTATCATGAAACTCAGTACTTTGATGTTCAGTACTTTGATCATCAGTACCTTGAACATTAGTACCTTGATTATCAGTACCTTGAACTTGTACTTCTTCTTCTTGTTCCTCTAAAATAATCTTTTCTGCAGAACTCATAGAGTCTTTCTTCTTTGTAATATCTTCTTCAGATTCTTTTGTCTTCATAACATCTTCTTTTGTCTTCATAACATCTTCTTTCAAATTTTCTTTGTCTAAATTCCTCCCCAAGTTGACAGAAGATGATTTAGGAACCGTCCTTCTTTTCAATTCCTTACGAAGTGATTTTCGTCGTTTATTCTCCTCCTTAACCCATAAGTTGAAACCTTGAATATAGGGTTTAACAAAATTTCTCAACCAGAAATAGTTACGTTTCAACTTCTTAATTGTTTTAGCTTGACGCTCAATAGTCTTGTTCAACCTAGCTAGCGCCTTTGTCAAAGCATAGTTATCCATAGTTAAACCTTCACGAGGAATAGAATGAGCAGCACCTTGAACTTGTGAATGTTCCTCTGAACCAGAAACAAATGGTTGAGGAGATGGAGTAGGTGTTCTCTCAATCTCTGCTTGAACCTCAGGACTTGGAGAAACATCACCCTGTAAAGATGCAGTACCTTCACGAGAAGCAGTACTTGCAGATGCAGTACCTTGTGAGGCAGCACTTTGTGAAGCAGTACCCTGTGCAGAAGCAGTACCTTCACTTTCTTCATCCTCTTCAGCACGTACAGCTTGAACAACTTCCATCATGGAAGTAGTTAAGGGAATATCTCCACCTCTGAACAAATCACTGCGCCTAGCCATGAATGTATAGATTTTGGCTTGTTGCACAATAACAGGTAGTAAAGCAGTAGGTTTAGGAATATCAGCCAATTGGTTGTTTAGAAAAACCTGTATAAATCTTGGGTACATCAACCAAGGTGCTCCAGATGATATATGCGATAGCATCCCATCCAAAATAAGCCGTGAAAAGTTAAATACTTTGTCCGTAGCTAAGCCAACCACTGCAGATGCAATATTTGAACCAAACTGCTCCCAAGAAGTGCTTTTAGAACTTATGCAATGGAGCAAGACATGGATCAAAAACTTCCATTGAGGACAGAATAAGGCCTTCTTAAAAGTTTGTTCAGTCAAAGAACCTTCATAACCAAGATTCCTAAAAGTATCCCAAATCAGTTGCTTATCAAATCTAATAGCCCCATCTTCATCACCAAATACTAAATCTTCACGAATGGAGGCTTCTGTGATCTTGATAGTGCGACCAGCAACAGTTGATCTAATATAGTATTCATTCTCCTCCATATTGTCTCTAGCATTAGCCCAAAATTCTTGAATCCATGGTTCAATTATATCCGGCTCCACTAAAAGAGCATAACTAAGAGGCGACCCAGTAAGATAATCAATGATATCATAAAACGCCACATTTGCCTCAGTCTTATCCAAATTAGCCACCATATTGTGCTTCGAAACAGTTAAACGAGTCACCATTGTTGAAAGAGTGAGCACAATAGAAAGATTGTATCGAATAATAAAGAGATGGTAATTGGAAGATATGTATGGAAAAGATATGTAGTAATAATATGAGAGGGAAAATCGGAAAGTAGTTATTTATAGGTGAGATTTGAAAAATCATAGCCTAAATAACAAAGTTACCGTTATTACCAATTACCCATCAATATTACCGTTGGAACACTACTTTAATACGACAAACAGTACTTTCCACATAAGCAGTACTTTCCCAAGCAGTACTTTCAGGAAATACAGTACTTTGCCAAATGCCTTCATAGAAACTAAGTATAAACTAACATCCTCCCCTCAAGCAATACACAGGACTATATCTAACACCTTATAGTCCTCCCCTTAAACATAGCTTAGTAGTTAATCACTCCAATGCTCACGACCAAGTGATTGAATCGTGACACATCAAAACCTTTGGTGAGTAGATCAGCTACATTATCATCCGTGTGAACTTTAACCACATTAATGAGCCTATGCTCATAGCAATCTCTGATAAAGTGATGCCTAATCTGAATATGCTTTGTCTTGGAATGATACACTGGATTCTTCACAATACAAATAGTACTCTCATTATCAATATTGATAGGAGTATTCTTAAAGTTGAACCCATAATCCAAGAGTTGATTCTGCATCCATAAAACTTGACCACAACAACTTGCAGCAGCTACATATTCAGCTTCAGTAGATGATGTTGCTGCAATTGTCTGCTTCTTGCATTGCCATGAAACTAACCTTCTTCCAAGATATTGGCATCCACCAGTTGTGGATCTTCTATCATAGTTATCACCTGCATAGTCACTATCTGAAAAAGCTTCTAAGTGAAAAGGTGACTCTTTAGGAAACCCCAACTTAGGTTGTTGTTTCAAATAACAGAATATTCTCTTGACAGCATTCAGGTGAGAGATCTTTGGTGAAACTTGATATCTGGCACATAAACAAACTGCAAACATGATATCAGGCCTTGATGCAGTAAGATACATAAGAGAGCCAATCATAGATCTGTATAACTTGACTGCAACAGGCTGTCCATCTTCATCTTTTCCCAATGAATTGATAGATTTAATAGGTGTAGTAACAGCCTTCATATCAACAAAACTAAACTTCTTAAGTATGTCTGTAACATACTTGTCTTGACTAATAAAAATCCCTTCCTTGGACTGCTTAACCTGAAGTCCTAAAAAGAATGTTAACTCTCCCATTGAACTCATTTGAAATTCCTTCTGCATCAGCTGCTCAAACTCCTTAACCATAGACTGTTTGGTAGCCCCAAAGATAATATCATCAACATACACTTGAACTAACATGATATCCTTCTTGTCTCTCTTGATAAACAAAGTCTTGTCAATAGCTCCTCTTCTGTATCCATGTTTTAATAAGAATGTAGAGAGCCTCTCATACCAAGCTCTAGGTGCCTGATGAAGACCATATAAAGCCTTAACCACCTTATAGACTTTGTTAGGATGCTTAGGATCTTCAAAACCTGGAGGTTGTTTCACATACACCTCTTCTGTAATAGTGCCATAAAGAAATGCACTCTTGACATCCATCTGATAGACTTGAAAACCCATATAAGAAGCAAAAGCAAGAAAGATTCTAATAGCTTCAATCCTTGCCACAGGAGCAAAAACCTCATCATAATCTACCCTTTCTTCCTGTCTATAACCCTGAGCAACTAACCTTGCCTTGTTCTTGATAACATTGCCTCTTTCATCTCTTTTAACTCTAAAGACCCATCTTGTTCCAATAACTCTCTTCCCATCTGGAAGATCACATAAAACCCAAACCTCTTGAAGTTTAAATTGAAGAAGTTCTTCCTGCATAGCTTCGACCCAGCTTTCTTTAGTCAAAGCTTGAGCAATATTCTTGGGTTCCTCTTGAGAGATGAAACAAGTAAATAAGCAGGTTTGATGGTCCTTATGATTTAGCCTGTTTTGTTTATACACAAAGCTAAGTAAAGCATTATGAGGTTTTGTGAAACCCTTAGCTTTGTGTCTTGTCATAACTCCAGAAGTAGAAGGACCAATGATTTGATGAGTTGGATGATTCTTATGAATTCGTAAGATTGGAGACTGTGGAACTTCATATGTATCATCTAAGTTAGTATAATCAGCACCTTTATTGGAATTTGTGAAAATACCTTCATCTTCAAGCTCATCATCAGTTTCTTCTAACTCAGGCATGGTAGGATCATCCAAATCATCTAAAGTACTGACAACAGGTGCAGCAGTACTTTGGTTGAAAGTACTGTCCAAAGTACTGTAAGAGAACTCTGCAGTCTTGTTCTTCTTCTTTGCCTCTTCATAAGCTCTCCTTTGTTCATCTGTGTAAGAATGTGCTAATACATCTTGAAGAAGCATCTGATTAAGTTCCTCTTGAATAGATTGATCCTCAGCAGATAATGAGGATTGTGGTGCAACAGTACTTTGTTTTGGAGAATCAGTACTTTGCTTAGGAACATCAGTACTTTGTTTTGGACTCATAGGATCTTTATCAGGAATAACATCAGGTCTAAGATGAATATCATGAACAACATATTGAATATCTTCTTCATTATGCAAAGGTTGATTTTCTTCTCTAACAGGTACATAATTCATTGAAGGAGATAAAATCTCAAGATCAAACATCCAATCAGGACCCTTACCTTTCTCATTGTCTTGATCTTCTAAGAACTCAACATGAAGACAATCTTGAATCTTCTTAGTAACTCTGTTGTATACTCTAAATCCTTTACTGTTAGTGCAATAGCCCAATAAGTAACCTTCTTCAGACTTGCCATCAAACTTCCCCAGATTATCAATAGTGTTCAAAATAGTAAGAGGACATCCAAAAGGCTTCATAAAACGAATGTTGGGTTTATTGCCCATCAGCAATTCATAGGGTGTCTTCATCTGTGGTTTTGTGACAGAAACCCTGTTGAGTACATAGCATGCAGTACTTACAGCCTCTGCCCAAAATTGAATAGGGAGATGAGAATCTGCTAACATGGTCCTTGCAGCTTCAATCAAGGTTCTATTTTTCCTCTCTGCAACACCATTTTGCTGTGGTGTTCTAGCAATACTAAACTCCCTTTTTATGCCTTTATTTGCACAAAAATCATCCATAGGCTTGTTCTTGAATTCAGTTCCATTATCGCATCTAATACCTCTAACCTTGAGTCTTAATTGGTTTTCTAGTGCTATTATTAGAGTTTGAATAGCATCAAAGGTATCATCCTTAAAGCCCAAAAAGAAAACCCAACTGAATCTACTACAATCATCAGTAACAACCAAACAGTACTTCTTTTTATTTAAACTTGCCACAGAGACAGGTCCAAATAAATCCATGTGTAATAGCTCCAATGGTTCTCTAATATTTCTTTCATCAAGCTTCTTGCAGGAAGCTTTGTGTTGTTTACCCTTCTTGCATGCCAAACAGGATTGATCATTCTTGTAAGTCTTTGAAGGTAAACCTCTAACTAAATTGCCTTTGACCAGTTTGTTGATGTTCTTGAAATTCACATGGCCCAATCTTCTATGCCATTGATGTGCCTCTTCAGATGTTGCCTTAGCCACCAAACATGTGGCTCTTCCATAAGAATGTAGACTCTTCATGTCTAAACTATACACATCATTTGTCCTTGGTACCCTTAGTACTACCAAGTCATCATCAACAGGTTTGAAGTCAGAAGAAAGGATAAGACATTCTGTGTCAGTGAATAACACAGGATGCTTTTTATCACAAATTTGAGAGACTGACAACAAGTTGAACTTTAGCTCCTTCACATATCTGACATTCTCAAAATCAATTCTCCCAGCTTTAATTGTTCCTTTCCCTGTAATCCTTCCTCCATTGGGATCATTCCCAAATGCAACTTTACCTCCACTAATACTTCTAAAATCAGACAGGATCTCTTTATCGCCTGTCATACTTCCAGAGCAACCACTATCCACAATAAGATGATCTTTAAGCTCCTCTTCTGGGTTGCCCTGCACACAAAGAAAAGAGTTAGAAACTTTTAGGAACCCAAGCCATTACTGACTTGTGTTCCCCTTGAGAAGTTACAAACTCAAATTCTTTGAGTATGTAATTCTCACTATCTCTCAACTGATGATCCAAAATTATCTTTTGATTTTTAGCATGTGGATTTTTAAAACTCTCTGGTTTTTCAACATAAATTCCTTTCACCAGATTGTTAACATTTTCTTTTGACACAAAAACATCTGATTCACTTTTTGTTGAACGTACTGTATGTCTCCCAGCAGTTCTTTCCCTTTTAACCCATTCAGTTTTAACAGGAGGTTCTTGTGATCTAGATCCCCTATATGAACTGTGATAACTTCTAGGTTGATAATGAGTTCTCCTAGAATTTCTATCCCAAGTATGGTTTTCAGTACCTTGTCTCTGAGCAGTACTTTGGAAAGTACTGTGAGATACTGAAGGTCTTCTCTGATGTGGGTATCTATGATCTGGTGAGAAGTTTCTGTGATTAACCCTATTAGAATTAGTCCAAACTGGTTTGTGCTCTCTAGGTTTCTGATTGTAAGACTTATTCCTTGAAAACTTGCTTAGATATTCTGAGTGTTTGTCACAATCTTTGATTAAGTGAGTAGGACTATAACACACAAAACACAGTTTTTGACCCATATGTCCAAAGTGATTTCTTCTATGTCTATGCCCAAAATTGTTTTGCCTTCTTGAGGACTGATAAGATTTGTTTTGACCAAAATTATCCCTAAAAGGTTTAGCAGTACTGTTTTGAAAAGGTTTTGCAGAAGGTACTGCTTGTTGAGCAGTACTTTGATTTAAAGGTACTGCTGGATTTTGAACATTGTTTTCAACAGTTTCTTTAGGTTTCTCAGATCTAGATTTAGCAATAAGCTTCTTCCTAAACTCTAGACTATCTACTCCATAACGAGATACATCAGGCCTAGAGGGGTGATGACTAATGGGATGAGGAACAGCATGATAACCATTGTCTTTCTTATATTCAGGAGGTGGTTCACTTACTGAGCCATCATTACTAGATGAATCTACATAGTTAATGAGCTCATCATCACTAGTGGTTATGTCCTCACCATCATCCTGATCACTAGGTTGGTTTTCATATATGTTACTAAAATCCATTCCAAATCCTAAGCCTGTTCTAATGTAAGCCCTTTTCTGTTTTTCAACAAAAGTAACATGGGACAAGCCAGACTCTCCCCAAGCAGCAAGCTTAGCTACCAAATCATCTCTTTCCTTAGTTAATGTCTCAATTTCAGCAATTTTACAGTTTAGTTTCCATTCACTAAGTTTTAACTGGTAATCCTGTTGTTCATACTTTTCAGCCCAAGCCATTTCATTGTTTTCATGTGTTATGATTTTAGCTTCTATAGACTCTAAAGTAATTTGATATCCTGCTACCTCAGACCTAGCCCTAATACAATTATCTCTTTCAATCACATAACTGTTAAGCAATTTTTGATAGAACTCATAACAGTTTGAGCATACCTCAGAGATAGGAGACTGAGTTGGTGAAGTAGCCACCATAGCAAGAAGAACAGGATCATCTTCACTTTCTTTGCTCCAATCATATCCTCCAAAGCCATCAACAGATTCCAAAGCAGCATGTTCAGATTCTTCATCAAAAGCAGTGCTCCAGTCCAATGCTTCCACTGTGTCTTCAACTGCATCTTCCACTGCTACCATACAGTAAGTCACTGGTTCATCATCAAACTCTTCACTCCAGTCCACTTCTGATAACTTCTCTTGAGCAACCAAAGCCTTTGTTTCAGTTATTGGAATCTCCTTGAGCTCAAGTTTAGGCTTCTCAGATGCTCTGTTTGCTTGATACTTAGCAAACCTGCACTCCCTTGCAAAGTGACCAGTCTTTTGACAATTGAAGCACTCAATTTTAGATTTGTCAAAAGTTATTCCTTGTTTTGGTTTGAAATCAATATTTTTGTCTGTCTTCTTCATGTACTTTTTGATCCTTGCAGTGATCAAAGCAACTTGCCACCTGATATCAATTTCTTCAAGTGCATCTTCTTCAATCTGTGCTAGATCCTCTTCATAAGAGACAGGTAAGCTTGCTTGTTGTGCAAAGAAAGAGCACACGACTTCATCTGAGTTTAAAGTAGTAGATGGTGGGGCCTGCTGAGCATATGATGGGGGATTGTAGACAGCAGTACTTTGAGAAACAGTACTTTGAGGAGGAGCAGTACTTTTGGAAGTACTGCTCTTCTTTTCAGATGATAGAAAAGCAATACTGTGAGATTTAGAATTTGGTTGACCACTCATCTCATGTTCATACACCTTCAATTGATGATAGAGATCATCAAAGTCCATAACATCCAATCCTTGTTGTCCTCTGATCATAGTAGCAATCACATGCCATGTAGATGGCAAACTCCTTAGAAACTTCAAATTAGCATCCTCAACTGATACTTGTGCCTTGTATAATTCCAACATGTTGAGAAGATTCTGAAACCTATCATATGCAGCATCAAGACTCTCTCTTTCCCCTACTGTGAATGTTTCAAACTGTTGTTTCAGCAAGTTTCTGTGCATCTTCTTAGAGGCTTCATTCCCTCCAAATCTGGTCTTGAGAGCAGCCCAGAGTTGCTTGGCATCTTTAGCATCATGAAACTTGAGAAGATGTCCATCTGGAATGGCAGACAAGAGAATGTTAAGAGCCTTCTCTTGATTCCTTAGGGTTGCTGCTGGTAAAACTGCCTTTGGTGCTAAAGGTTGTCCAGCAACTTGAATGGGTTCTTGAGGAACTTCATTCCCATTCACAATTACATTCCACAGAGCATGGTCTGTAATGGCAATATACTGCCTCATCTTCATGCACCAGAGATCATATTCTCCCTTCTTGATAATTGGAATTCTGAGTGAGGTGATTGAGGGTTGTGGAACAGCTTCAGTCGACATCTTGAAAATTGTAGGGTTTCTTCCTAGTCAGAGTTTCCACACAAGCTCTGATACCACTTGTTGGATCGATATACTTTAATCAAACTAAACTAGCTTGTTAAGGTTTAATAACCTCGGATAAATCCTAAGTTATTAACAAAGAAACACTGAGCAATCTTTATTAAGTACGCGGAATTTACTTAACAAAGCTAAGAAGAAAACTTTATTAACAAACTCTAAATCTGCTTATTATGCAGATACTCTAATACAACTCTAAGATATTCGAACTTTTCTCTAAACTCTTAATTCGTAAACTCTAAAACTCTTTTTCTGAAATCGTACCTCTAATGCCAATCTAGGAGTCCTTTTATAGGCTCAAGGATATCCTAGTCGGTTTACAATTGATAACCTTGTACGACAAGTAATCTAAACATGGAATACAATACTTTCCATAAACTAATATAACAGATCTTCTGTCCTAGCAGTACTTTGACTTCACCTTGCAGTACTTTGACTTTATCTTTAGCAGTACTTTGACTCTTTGACTTCTTCCAGTACTTTGCAGTTTGCAGTACTTTCATATCCCAACAGAATGGGAACATTAGTTGGTTTTACTACTCTTTGCTTCACCTGTTTAGATGTGATGGGATCTGAACTACATGCAGGCACACTAAGGTTCACTTTCTTATCACTAGAGTTACTGTGATTTAAACTTCTAGAGTCCACACTAGTGTTTGCTTTCTTAGCATTCAAAGATTTGGAATCTGAACTACTTGAAGGCACACTAAGGTTCACATTCAATACATTGGACATCGAATGAATAGCATACTTGGCACTAGGCATAGCACATGGAATCAAAGGATTAACTCTCTCACCTAATGACTTAGGACATATTGTGTTCAAGCATTCTAGGATTTCTTGAGATCGTTTGGCATATAAGCATGCATGTCCAATTGCATTATCATGAGGTTTCTCTAACTTATCCTCTTCAACAATCTCACGCAGACATTCTAGGCAATCCTTAAGGGATGAGAAGTATGTTTGAATAGCAAGTTTGTTGTTCCTGAGATCAGGAGGGACATATTTCACAGACAAAGCATATTTATTACAAGAGTGAACCTTTGATACACCATTCTCCCCATTGGTCATTGGCACTTTCCCTTTTACCTGACTCTTCAGATTCTCAATTTCCTTTTGCAATGAAGCTATTTTTTCGTTATTTTTGTTACGAGTGACCTTTATTGATTCAAATAACTCATTGAAATGACGTTTAACCTTTTCATTTTCTTCTAGAAAACTTTCTTTTTCCTTTTGTAATGCATTTACTAGGTTTTGAAGATGAAACGTTTGAGAATTCTGAGAATCTAGAGGAGGAGGCATTTGGGAGCCTGTCATATTGTTCGTTTGACCCTTTAATTGAGAGATTTGGGTTTTCAACTTTCTGATCGTGTTGCAATGAGCTTGAATCTGTTCATCACGTTTGTTAATTTGAAAAACTGCATCAAACTCTGGAGCATCTGAGGATGTCTTGATATTTGAAGTTTTGACATTTTCTTTAAGATGTTGATATTTTAGTTGTAAATTAAAATGCTCAACTTCTAGTTTAGAAAAATGTTTAACCAAATTGTTGTGATCATCCAGTTCAATTTTCTCATTTAGTTCAGAATTAGTTTTTTCAAGCTCAATGACACGATCATGGGAGACTTTCAGGGCAACAGATAGTTCATGAAATTGGGAAGCATTAATAGAACAATTTGTAGCAGTGAAAAACATATCTTGAGCAACACATTCAGTAATAAGAGTCTCATTTAATGTATGCAAGTTCTTCCTCTCAATGTCATTATATTTTAGTGCTCGCTCATAGTCACTAACCTCAACTATCATTGCATCAAACTCCTTTTCCATTTCTTTAATGTCTAAGTTCATTCCCTTTTTAAGACTTTCAAAATGATCCTTTAGCAGTTTAAAGAACGGCATGACTTCAGTTAAATAACATTCTTTTGTTTGCTCAAAACCCCTTTCCCCTTCAGTTATACCAGTGGGTGTGATCCTTTTCTTACAAGTTTTCTCAAAATCAACAAATAGTTGAAAAATAACATATTAACTGATTAAGGTCTTGCTTTTCGTGGCAATAGTCCTAGGTACTAAATGCATTGGTGTATTTGGAGGATACACAGTCGCTCTAGGCATTTTCCTAAGGGGAGGATTCGTTACAACTAGATTCTCTGATTTTTGCTTATCTAAATCCTTTTTCCAGAACACTTGTTCGGGTGTTAACAATGTCTGAGGCTTAAACATGTTTAAGGAAATCCAATTTTCCTTCTTGTAATCATGGGGTGTGATCTTTATTTTCTTCTCTTTGCATTTAGGATCATCTAATTTCTTGTTCATCTTTTCCCTAGTGGCTTCATCTGATTTCTTATCTTCCTCAGTGCACTCAACGCAACTAGGTTTCTGTCTAGGTTTAAGGATTTCCTTTCCATCATAAAGAACCTTATGAGCATTTCTAGCCTTTTTAATGACCTCTGGATTTGGTTCCTCAACAAGGGGAATGCTATGCTTATCGCTTAAGACTCTATGCTTAGTGATCATGTGAGCAGTCTGAATGGTGTTCCCTTGTATGTACAACTTGTTTTCAAGTTTGTTTTCAAAGTTTTCAGATTAGAAAAATCTTTCAAGAGTTTTGATTCCTTTGCATTAAATTCTTGCTTAAGCATTTTCACATTTTCTTGAAGTTCTTGTTTTTGCTTAGCAGTTTTAGAAAGCTTTTCTTGCAAGGAATTTAACTCTTGTTTTAATACTTCTTCTCTAAAATTACTTTTCTAATGATTGTACGCACTTGGTCATCCATTTCCTGCTCACGAGTGGTCAACTCAAATTTTGCACGTTGTTCATAAATAGCAACACGTTCTTTATAGGCATTTAGTTCAGAAATTACAGAATCATCAGGGGTACATGCAGTGTATTCATCAAAAACATAGTCATTGTTGACTGCAGAAGATGCATCACTTGGTACAACTTCACTTTCACTTTGTTTCACATATTGATCATATGGGACAACATTGATATTACCCATATTTTCAATATTTGATTCAATAGTTTCAGTTAATTGTACTTTGTCATGCATCTTTTGCACATCAGCATCATCGTATAGTTTTAATACCTCTGAGATGAGTTTGTCTTTGGATGGGCCAGCTTGTGGTGAAGAAGAGACCTTGGGAGAAACCATTGGAGAAACGCTAGCCATAAAAATTGTGTGTGCAGTAGGTCCATCATCCACATCAGAGTCGTATGCATCACAATCAGCGACTTGAAAGGCATTCTGATGATTGTGACCTATCTCCTGAATTGGCTGCTCATCCACATCTGCATCATAGGTCTTGGTATTGCCCTCAGCAAGAAACAACAACTCCTCTTCATCCAAAGCAGCACCATTATCCTGAGCTTGTACAAGCAGCATCTTATCTCTGAAGTAATCAGCATTCTGTGGACGTTTTGGAGATGTGCAGTTCCTTGCAATGTGTCCCTCACCACCACAGTTATAACATTTTATCGGCTTAGCTTGACCTTGATTTCCATTCCTTCCTCGATTCTGATTACCAACATAACCTCTACCAGCTCCACCTCTTCCCTGATCATACTGTCTTTCCTGAACTGGTTGCACCACGATCCTCCCATCTCTGACAGCTGCTTGATTGTGTGGGTTAGATGCTGTTCTGAGGTTGTTGTTGGTTTGTGGGAGAGAGTTCATGTTTTGACTAATCAGAAGAGCTAGTTGATTAATGATGTTTCCCACGTGTGCATCTGCATCAGCTTGTTTGAACATAGGATCAGGAATGAGTTTGTGATTACCATTACCCATGGGTATGACTTGTGAGGCTTTGGTTGTGATTCCGATGTTTGAGTAGAAGGCAGTTGAGTCATTTGAAGAGCTTGTCTCTCCCTGGTTGGTTTTGAACTGATTAAGAATCATTTTTTCAAACATAGCATGTCTCTCATTCTGAAGGAGGAAGGCATAGAGTTGCTCATAGTTTGTATTTTTCAATCCTTTAGTGAGCTTCACAGAAGTGACGAACTTGTGCCATTCGGGATTCATAATGTTCACAAACTTAGAGTTCAGCTGAATGTTAGGCATAGTCACTCTGATGTTCCTCATGTCATTCACTAGCTTATGAAATCTCACATAGTACTCATAGACATCATCTGGTTTCATCTTGAAGTGCTCAAATTCATCATACAGCTGTGATTCTCGGTCTTCAATAGTTAGCTCAGAACCAGAGAGAAGCATCTTGACATTATCCCATACAGCTTTTGCCTCGGTGTTGTGATTGATAAGCTTGTAGATGTCCTTTGGTAGACCTTGCAGTATAATGTTAGAAGCTCGGATATCTGCATCGAATCTCTTTTTCTCCTTATCATCAAGCTCATCATACATCTTTGGTCTGTCCATTCCGTAAATCAGAGTTCCATCTTCAGCAGTATCTAGTACATCTCTAGTAGTCTCAACTCGGTAAGGTCCTTCATCAATGGATTTGAGAATGTTAACCCCATTTTCTTTTCCAAGACAGTACAATCTGATTCGTTGAGCCCAAGAGTCATAGTCAGTTCTGTCAAGCATGGGTGGACGAGTATCTGAGCCAGCAGCTTGAACATCCTCTGCAACAATGGAGATGATAGTAGGAACGTTGGTAGACATGTTAACAGATTACACAGGATTTTATAACTCTATGATTAAACCGGGAAATAGATTCTTTCACGGGATTTTACTAAATCAAGAGAAAACCGTATTTAAAAAATCACCCAAGTCGCTAGACAATTATGCACCAAGTCGCTAACTACTAATTCGCTATTCCACCAAGTCGCTAAAGTCCCAAGTCGCTAAACAAAAGACAAGTCGCTAAATAGCAACTCGCTAAGCCTCTAGTCGCTAGCAAAATTTTGGCAGCAATTCGCTAAGATACAAGTCGCTAAAGAATCAAGTCGCTAAATAGCAACTCGCTACTTACCAAGTCGCTAACACCAAGTCGCTACCCGTAGTGGAGAATCCACTACTTGTACTGTTAGTCGCTAAGCCTAAGTCGCTAACTCCACAAACTGCAACTCGCTACAAAAATGTAAAGCAAGTCGCTAGCAAGAAAAGAAATCCGTAGGTCAAGTCGCTAGCAAGAAAACTTCACAAACATCACTTTTCAATCCAAAAACAACCCAACCAAGATGATTCAAGCTTACCAAATGAAAACCTAAACACTTGTGATGATTCTAAACAAAAAAGTACTAACAAAATCCAAGCTTTAACACAAGAAATCAACCAAATGAAGCACAAACCACTAAACTTTTTCAAACTCAAAAACCACCTAAAAACCACTAGAAATCCAAAGATGTGCAAGATATGATCTAACCATAGCTCTTGATACCAATTGTAGGATATTGGATTTCACATACACATCAAACCATAACACAAAGTGGGCGTATAAGGTGAGTTCTAGAGAGAGAAAGTTAGAGGTTTAGGGAACTTGGTGAGAGAAAGAAAAGATCTTATTATGAACTCCAACTCTCTACCTTGGGAGGTAGAGAGTATTTATAGTCTTACATAAAACGCCACACAACGGGCTGTGGATCAGGCATACAGTGAGTAAAGACCCGTCCGTCCTCCACGGTGTTACTTAACTAAATACTACTTAACATAAAATAAGTATGACTACGAGCATTCTAATGATTACATATACTTGAGGTGACCGACTCTTTAATACCTGGAATTTCTAATTCCTAACACTATTCCAACTCCTGAACAGGTTGATTAAGGAGTTGAGACTTAAGACTCGAAAAAAAGAACAAATACAATACATTACCCAATGAATAAAATCATATAAAGACCCTACAAAAGGGACATACACCTTAACCAATGAATCATATCTAACTTGGACAAAATGTGACTAAATTGTCACCTAATGCCACACATTCAAGAGTCAAGAGTCAAAAGTCAAAAAGATGAAACAAGTCTAACATTAAAATGAAACATAATCAGTAAATACTAGTTAAAGTTTGAATGTCTAAAATAGTTCAACAAAATATTATTCGCGAGACGTCATAAGCTTCATAGATCTTTAATACTTGAGCAAAATGATTTCCATAACATGAATACTTATTTATAATTAGGTTAATATTCAAATTAACCCTTATTTACTTAAAGCTCGATAAAAGCCATCAAAAGCTCGAGCTCGACTCATTATATGTTTCGAGCCAATATATTGGGCTTGAGCTCGGCTTGCGCTCGATAAAAGCTCGACTCGATCGAGCCAAGCTCGAGTTCGAGCTCGAGTTGCTTGATAAAAGCTCGGCTTGTTTGCACCCCTAGGTGACGGATGGGTGACGGGTGAGAAAAAAACAATGTGAGCGGGTGACGGGTTAAAGAGGTACCCGTGCCCATTACCCACGGGTGCCATCCCTAAGTGTACGACACATAAAATGTCGCTCTAACTTGAAATACAGAGTATCACCTTAGAGCACTTTCAATAATAACGGTATAACGCCGTTATTAGGCAAATAACGTCGTTAACGCGCGTTATACCGTTGGAAGTGGGGCGTTATTTGCGCGTTATAGGGGGCGTTGTGTTTGTAACGCACGTTAAAAAAAAAAAAAAAAAAAAAAAATCATTTCACCCCCTAAACCATTTCAACTAAATTTTCACTTACACCCCCTCCAGCTATTCAAATTCAAATTTAAATTATACTGGTCAGTTTTGGGCGGGATAAATTCAAATTCAAATTTGAAATTTAAAATTTAAATATGAGCGGGATATATTCAGTTTGAAACTCAACTCTGCCTATATAAACAACTCTACCAGAGTTGTTTAGAACACACAACACACACAACTCACACACAAAACATGTCTCGCAAAGATTTTTCTCAGCAATTCCTCAGCCCAGAAAAGTTGCCGGAAACCAGCTTTTCAAATCCAAATAACTTGCCGGCAACTGGAACGAGATGAAGAAACCGTAAGGGAGATTATGGAAGAGCAGACACGTGAAGAGGCTGCTCGTCGTGAGCAAGAAGCACGAGAAGCTCAGTACCTTAAAGACAACTTCTTCGACATCATGGAGAGTCGATACATGAATGGGGAGTTTTATTCTCCGCCAACCAGTTCTGATGGTTGGGACTCGGATGATTCGTTTTTTTAAGTTTTAGTAGTTTTATTTAATTCGTCTTTAACGTTTAATGTACGTTTTTTTAAGTTTTTAATGTAATCCGTGTTTAACGTTTAATGTACTTGGTGTTTTAATGTTAAATGTGATATGTGTTTTAAAAAATGAAGTGTTTGTTTTAGTTTAGGGGTTGAAAGTGAAAATATGAAATGTTATTGGTGTTATTGATGTTATTAGGATGTTATTGTTGTGGGTGTTTTTTGAGGATGTTAATGTTAAATGTTAAAGCTGATGTGGCGCTGACGTGGACGGTGTTATGGTTGTAAGTGCTCTTACAAAGTTTAACATGGTCTACGTTATTTAGTTTTACCTAGCCATGTTCTACGTTATTTAGTAAATATGCATTATATTTAACCTTAAATCGTTCAATGTAATTATAAGTTGCGGATTTTACTAGACGTGTTTTAAATCAAAGATATTATATGCGGATAATAATAGCTAGCGAGCCTAATAGGTACCGACCTACCGTACCACAGTTATTCAAGAGAACAAGAAAATAAAGCAAGAAAAGCTCATCTCCACATATGATGCGAGTTCTACAACCAAATTTAACCAGAATCTGAAGGCAAACTAAATAGAAAATTTTTCAACCAACACTCATGGAAGTTTTCCTACAAGAAAATGATGAGCATATGATCCGAAACTTTGAAGGTCAAATAGCAAAATGACAACAAAAATGAAACCATCAAATGACAAGTTTCTCGCACAAGTTCATTTAGGCCTCAGTAATTGGATACTCGAAGACAACGTCCTTCCCACAAAGTTTCCTGTAAACCCCGGTAAAAGTCTCCAGCTTGTACTCGGTGTCATTTCTTGCCTTTGGGTCCAAGTAGATCTGCAACAAATGCATAGCAAGATGTTGTAAATAAGACGATAACAAGCTGCATCCTGGCAATCTTCAAAAAATAAAGACCACATTTTGCAAATACAACAAAAGCTACCTTAATGATTTTGGAACCATCGACTCTGTATCTGACACGCTTTCCTACAATCTCAGCAGGGTACACAATATCCTCAAGCATGGCATCATGCACAGCTGTTAGGGTACGGTTACGGGGTCTCTGAAGTGCTGAACCCTTCTTGGGTGGTGGAAGCATTCTTCTGGTTGCAATCAGAACCACATCCTGCAATAAATTAAGATGTTCAATTTTCAACAAAAACCCATGAAAGCCACAAAACATGCCTAAGCACAAATTAAGAGTCAAGTTTGTATGAGTTGCATTCATTTTTACTTCTATTTTTACTACATGTTAGGAGAAATATAAAGATAGCCACAAAACAAAATGATACTACTAAAATAGAATGAAACTCCTAAAACTTCAGTTTTAAGTAGACTAGATACAAGCCAAATATGAGACATATAAACATAACTGAATAGCAGGATCTAGCCAAAAAGTATTGCTATTTAAACAAGAAGAGTTTTTATATAGTTTCAGATAAAACATTGGGAGCCGATCCTATACAAAAACATAATGAATTTAGCCAACAATGACCAAAAACACATAAGTTGAGATGAATCTATTGTCAGTTACTTATTGAATACCACTTTGACATAAATATATAATGAATTTATACAAGGGTTTTCCCGTATTAAATACCACATTGATACAATATATCAATCTATTGTCAGTTACTTATTAATCTTATGAAACGTATAATACCTTGCCACTGAACTTCTTCTCGAGCTCCCTCACAAGCTTGAGATGAATCTTGCGGAAGCCTTTCCTTAGTCTGTATGGAACATGAATCACTACAGCCTTGCGGTTTCCAGAGACATCAATTTGGCTGTACAGAAAGGAATGAATATACCGCTACCACAATATATCATGTAATAAACAAATTGTAATAAAATTATGAAAAAGAACCCTTACGCAGCACCGTTAATGTAAAGGTCTTTCAAGTCACTCTTGAGGTCTTGGTTTGCATTCTCCAAGTCAAACAGAGCCTACATATACAACAAACTCTAAAGTTAGATAACCTAAACTAAAGATATACGTATAATACATAATCAACCCGTGTCAATAATCAATAAGGAAGAGAGCAAAATACCTGAGCAACAGACTCCTCAAACTCAGAGGGCTCAACATCTTTGTCCTTCTGAATCTTCTTCCTTGAGGTATACATTTTGATGTATCAAACTATTCAATGGAAAAAAACATAACATTAGCCTATAATTGAAAACCAGAGCAGCAAAGTGCACACAAGCTAGTTCCTAAAAACAGATGTATACTCAGCATTCTCATATACGTCAACAAATTAACAACATATAAATGATGTTTTTGTATAATGCTTAAGTGTGGGCTTTTAAGTATATGTGAAATTGGCTTATTTGAAATAAGCTCTAATTTCTTGTCTTATTTCCAGACTTTTGGGCTTATATAAGCTTATAATGATACGATAAGCTTACATAAACCTGCAGGTAAAAAAAGCTGGTGAATTTGAGCTTATAAAAAATAACCCAAATTCACATAAGTTCACAAATAAGCTTAAACAAACACACCATACCATTAGTGTTTAATCATGCACAATACGATTTAAAGCACAAACAGTCTACCAACAAAAACATTCGAGAATCGGCATAAATTGATTAATGTGGTATTCAGCTTAGTTCATCACAAAAAAATTATAGCTTTTTAAAAAACTCCATATCAAAGACGTTTTCACACAAATGTTTTTAAGACATAGATAATCTATTAATCACTTCCTAATAACTGATTTAACAAGTCTAGTGTATTTCTATAACACAATAAGCTTCAAACATTCGAATAAGCTTAGCAAAACAACCTCTAAAACATTGTTCTCTACAGTCTGTAAGTATAAAAACCTCATTTTTCTTTATTCAAAATTTTTAATCTTGTCAACATTAAACAATATCCAAAACATATATAAGTATATAACAGTTAAGATACAAAGACAACATACAATACAAGCAACATATTACTTGAAATGTAATCAAGTTAAACAGCTAAAAACTATTAACAACAGAACAGATCAAAAATACCAGATCATTAAAATTCAAAAAAACATATAAATAAACTAGAACTATGTAACAGATAATACGATTTGTATTGAAAAAGAAGGACTTACGTAATGAAAAAATCCGGGCAGGTGTGAAGGTGAGACGGCTATGTGAGAGATGGCAAATGAAAACCCTAAACTCTGTTATAATGTGCTTTCCTTCCCTCAGCTATTATTTGGGCTGGGTTTTAGTCAGGCCCATTGGGTTTTCATTGTTTTGGTAAATTGTAGCTCTACGAGTTTAAGCCCAAATTGTTTATATTTTCGGGGAAAAACCGACTAGTGTTTAATATTATACGAGGTTTCGAGCCCGCGCGTTGCTGCGCTTTTGTTAAATATGTAGCTACCAGTTTGTCGAAGATAGCAACGGTAAAAGGTATAAGATTGCAAGGATGGGTGTTGCAAGAATTTGCATCATTAAAAAATTATAAAACTTTTTAAAGCATGTATTAAAGTTATATGCAGTACATGCGTAGCACAAAATAGGAGTATCTTGATATGCAAACATGGCATAATTTTTGTTTCAGTTTGACACAAAAGAACACAATGTTTTCGCGCAAATTTCTGCAGCTAGAAAGGCATAAACAGCCCTGCTAATCATTGCACCAAACACATGTGTAACTACAACTTTGCAGCCCACCAAACGGAACAACATTTGGATAAAGTACATCCGAAATGATATGCAAAACAATACTTGTAATTTACAGTGACAATACGATACGCAGTTTCTTCTTACAGTTTTATTTAAAGCCATCTAAGCCATTGAGAAACTACCAAGACAAATCATATTTGAGTGACAGTAAATTTGTTGTTCTTTTTTCCTTTTGAGCCATTCTGGTTTGCAGTTTTCGGCATGCCATCATCATTTCGTAGAGCAACCTGTTTTGGAGGTTTAACCTTCCTAACATCTTTTTTTTTAGATCCTGAACCACAATAACCAGGCGGAAAGTAGCTGCTCTATTCCATCGAAAGGTCTGCGGCTGGTGAGCTTGATTCAGTGCCTGAAATGTCCATGGCAGCTGCACATTTAAAAAATGAAAAAGTAAGTACATCTGGTAATGCTGTGTTTGGCTGATATCAGGATTCAGATGAAAAAGAAAAACCTTTTTTGCTGCCAAAATCCATGTTGTGGTTTGTTTAAATTATTATTTGGTAAATCAATGTTTATTGGAGCTGCTTTTATAGGTGGAATCTGAAATGACAATGTGCTTTATAAATGGAATATGTGCAAGTAATGTGCATGTTTAAAAAAATGACCAGCTGATTAAAGCAGTCACTCCATACACATGCATACACTGTTGATGTCATTAAAGTAGAGGCTATGCATGCTTTATTTGATTTTATAGTATCAGCAGTCATTAATATTGGAATATGCACAGCTGTGCAGCCCATGCTTGAAGGAAAAAACAGTGAACCAAAGCTTCATATTTCATTAAAAAAAACAATCACCACATATGAATGTTGGCCGCAGAAATGATTATGTAATTTCATCCCCGTAACTATTATGATTGCCTGAATTGCAGCCTCAGTGACATTCGCCTTTTGTAGATGATGTTTGGTTGTTGTATGAAATTTCCATGAAAACAGTTGAAGATCTAAACACAAATTTAGAACCGCAAATCAGGTTTTCCAACCAAACCAAAGACAACATGTTCATAATACAGTGATACAACAAAATGCTTTTACGGCAGGTCAACTTTTGGTATACGGGTATGACAATAATACGCAGTCATTAGAATAACATCCAGGCATTACAATGGTTTCATTTCTAAACAGTTAAGTCCACACTAAATTGCAAACGATGGTGTTGGATGTTTTTTATATTTCAGTTAAGTCCACACTAAATTGCAAAAGATGCATACTTGATTAAAGTAGTCAATATATAGCCTGTTCATGTCACTAAAGCAGAGAACATAGATTTTATATTTCAGTTTTTTGCATCAGCATATTTTGACACTGGAATATGCACAGATGTGCAGTCTATGCCTGAAGAAAAAAACAACGAACTATAGATTTTTATTTTACTAAAAAAACAGCTGCCACATGTGAATGGTGATAGTGATTACCTGAATTGCAATGCCAGCAATGTTGGTCTTTCCTAGATGATTTCCACTTGCTGTATAAAGCTGTGACGAAAAGAAACCAAAACCTGAAGACAAATTTAGAATTGTAAATCAGATTTTACAACCATAATGGTTTTACTTAGAGGCCACAAATATAAGTGTAACACCAATATTAAGATGGTTGTATAAACTTGTAAGTACCGTGCGCATTTGTTAGTGCTGCAAACTGCAACAACGGCTACTTTAACATATCTCTGGAGCCCTGCTTTTGTTCATTTTAACTTTTAAATTGATGCCACTCAGTCGTCAAGCGATGGCGAGAAACTGGGATACAGCCATTCCTGTGCTGCCACATAAACATCGCTATTCTTAGAAACTGATTTTATCTAACTGGCCTATAAAAATGAAGCATCAAGTAGCATGCAACAAAGAGCAAACCTTATTCTTGATGCAGTAGAACATACGTCGTTCGTCATGACATGCAAAAGATTATAGGTGTAATTAGCAAAACATGTATTGAAATCCATAAGTAAGTATCACAAAATTTCATTAATTTTGGTCACAGCCATATAGCAAAAGGAAGTATAAAAATGCATTTAGTGATTAATGGCAGCAGTGTGACCAGGTTATAGATAAAAACCACTCACCATAGCAGCCAACTGGAAATGCAGGAATTTTTAAGCTTCCCCAAGTCTTATTTTTTAGAATCTGACCCAGAGTTGTCAACTGGAAAGTAGGCTTTCCATTGCATAAGAAGATCAGGGCCTTCTGAGTTTGAATGGCTGCTTGAAACGCAGATGATTTCTGCACATAAAATGAAAAAATAAAAGTTAGGATGTGTGCTTTGGATATAAAGATTGAAATGAAAGAGAGCAACCTTTTTTGTTGCTGGAATTCACGGTGCAATTTATTTTAGATTATTGTCTAGTAGGCCAATGTTTGGTGGAAGATCTTAAATTAGTGGTTGGTTCATGAAGTGTTTAAAGATGCCTTTAGCTTACCCTAAGTTCTGTGCTGTGTTGTTTGAGAATATTTCATTGGAATGATAAGTAATGGTATACTGTACCAGTTTGGTTACACTAAGTTATTGCTACAGTTTTTGATCTGCCTATATAAGGTGTTTTTTTGGTGGCTTCACATAGCTACCTTTGCACCTTGTGAGTTTTTTTAAAAATCTGTCAAGAAAATGGCTTACACCCCAAACTTGAATCAACTCAAAGAAGCATGTGGCTCCAATGAAGTCCACAATGCCTTTAAGTTCCTGTTTTTACAGGAGCAAGGCGAAAATGAGGGGTTCATCATGCAGCTTGGAGAGAAATGCGATGATGTTCGCCGTCGACTTGGGAGTAGGACTGAATTGTTGCAGGAGGGACGCTGGTTGAGCGGTGATGATGATGCTGCGAGTGACGCTGTTGAATGCTTGGAGGAGGCACAGGACAGGGACCATCAGATTCTTGGTGCACTGATTCAGGTCCTTGATTTGGCTAGGGAATCGCACATCGAAAAAAGGCGCCATGTGTTTACAATGGAGTTGTATGATCAGGGTAGCATCTTCTATGTGTCTGTGATGGCTTGTTTCATGGTCTTCATGTTTAATGGTATGGTGTTATGTCTTAGATTAACAGGGTGTTCTTAATCTTTGGTGGTATGGTTGTAACTTATGTCGAATATGAATAAAAGTTACGTTCTTTTGTGCTCCAGCAATTTTGTAGATGTGTGTTTTCTTATGTGGTGGAGAAAAGCAATGATATGACTAAGTCAATTGTGTTTTATTTGGAAAAGTTACGTCTGTTTGTGGTTTAATAATTTTGTTGATACATATGTAATGGAGAAAAGCAATGATATGGTTGGGTCACTTGTGTTTTATTTGGACAATGTGTGGAGGGTTTACTGATTGGATTTAACATGAATATGTATTATCAATTAACAAAAGAATTCTTAAGCTGTGCATGTGTATCATAGTTTACCACTAAAAGTATTGAACATTTTTAAAAATTCAGAAAATGCTCAATCCTTTAAATAAAGGTTGAATGGAAAAACAAACTATGGCACCAGAAGCATTATAACGCACTCATTGACCATGGTCATTGGTATGAACACATTTTCAAGACAGATTACTCACCTCAGCAGCGAAGACCTTGTTATGTGATAAGGCGAAGCATGTGCAAGAGGCATCCCTATGTGAGTATCTTCATTCAACTGAAAAAATCTTAGTAGCCTCAGGTTCATAACCAATGTGAGCCGCCTTGATCGATGAGTACTCATTGCCATTCATAGTACGACGGATAGTGCCTTTCTGAATTTAAAAAAAAAGAAACAACACAATCAACCAAAAAATACTGCAACAAACTTAACATGGGCTGATAAGACAATCACACAGTGATAAACAGCTAACAATTTTCAGTTTTGCAAATTATAGGATAATGGTATACATGAGAAGCGACTTACTATGTTAAACATTAAACAGGTGATCCAATACATATTTCTGAGAACGACGTTATTCTTTCTGTTTTCACCGTCTTCCTGCAACAAACAAGGGAGTATAAATTGTTATCCATATCACGTAATATATATTCATATGTGAAAGCTGTGATGTAACGGCACATATTAACCGACCAAGTATAGACTGTTTGTCCACCTGCAATGTAGGTTTGTTGATTGAATGGCATGCCAGATCTAAGATGATCTATAAATTTTACAAACGTGTTAGGTCACTAGTTTTACAACACAAGCATCAAGAGAAGAGATAGAGAGGCGGATGAACAATAAACCAAACACACATACGCGTAGGAATAATGAAGAGTTATGCGTGAGTATGTGAAAGAGATAAATTGAACAACCAACCCTCAAGTGAGGTTATTACATAGTATTTATAGGAGGGAAGCTAGAGCAACACTCCTAGTCCCTTCCTTTCTCCTATGGGCTTGGGCCTAAGCTCATGGGCCTTCTACATAAGCTTAAGGCTAATAACAAACATAAAGGCCATAATTAAGCTAACTATTACATATGAATTACTAACACTTGATTTAGGTTTAGGAGTGATTCCAACAATCTCCCCCTAAGTGTTGGTGATGAATGAATATGAACGGTGAAGGCGTTGATGTAATAGTAGCTTTGACGTCTTCTGACATTCTTCTTTCTTTGTGAGAAGAATTGCCTTGATTTGAACAATCTCCTCAGTGTAGAGAAATTGTTTTCTTTAAAAATTTTTGCTTTGACGTCATCTTTTAACTTTGTTCTTTGATCATTGTTCCTTGTGATGGTAGTAATAGTATGTTTTTGTTGTCTGCATCAAGTCTGCCTCAGGTCTGCTTCGCTGCTACAGTGTCTCCACGTCATTCTTCAACATGCTCACACGCTCTTTAACGTTTGATAACAGTGCTGACGAAGTTCTTTAAGTCTTTAACTTTGTAGATTCTTTGAATTGACGAAGAATCATTCTGACTTTTGTGTTGCTTTTGGATAGAACTTCCATTAGAGATGATGTTGGCATGAACATGTGAAGAATCTTCACGATCATTCCGCTCCAGAGCTTCCATAAGAAGAAAACATGAAAAACGGTTAGTAATAAGTGGATTCCGGCACTTACAAGTTTGAACTTCGAGAGTGTTAACAGCATAGTGTGAAAACACAACTCTAATTCTCACAAAAGCCGTTCCTGAACTGGAGTCCCGCAAGTGAGATAACGCGATGTACCGAAGTACACCTACAGTTTAGAAGAGTCGCTGAGGTACACCGAAGCATCACCTCACGACTGTAGACCGTTTGAGACACACTAAGCGTAATCCACGGGGAGTTACCGAAGTGACCTGCTGTCAGGGCTGTTTGATGTTGACCCTGGCAGGAGTTTCCATTCAATCACTGAGGATCACAGTTGTGAGCCTCTCATAAATGTTCTCGACAGATTGCTAAGATCTGTGAAGGACTCGATAACGTACCACTGATGTTCTTATTGTTGAACATCAAGTGATGAAATGTCAAGTGTACCTAAGAGATCTTTTGATGAATCTCGTGGCTCTAGACTCAATAGTGCGTTTTGGTTTTCCTGAGCAGAGACTAGGGAGAGGGTCTCCTTCTTCAATATCAGCAATCTCTAAGAGAAAGCCAATAGATTATGTAGGGTTCCCTGTGAGAATGAAACAAGCTTCTGTTGAGAGAAACTTGAGTGGCTAAGAAGGTTTAGTGCATGCGTCACTGGGTCCATGACGACTTTTAATCTTCAATACCGGCGTCACTAAGTGACAACCAGTAGCATATGAATTGAACCCGGTGTCTGCCCTAAGTTGAATAATTTGGAGGGCTATTTCTTTTCACCCTTTTCTTTGCATTTCTTTTTAATTCTTCAACTCCTTCTTTCTCCGATTCTCATTTTCTCCTTTTTATAATCGTACCTAAGGACTTCTAAGTACTAACTATTTGTGATGTCCTTGGGTAGATCCCTCCGGCTCTGGCAGATCATAGGACGGTTATTCCTAACCTTAGTCACCTTATAACTCCATGACTAACCTATGTTGCCATAAAACCAATTTTCAAGAAAATCTCTCACAACGGTTATGATTGTAAAACATTTTGTACCATTGTAAGAGTTTGATCTTTTGCAGAAATACTCCCCCTCCACATGTGCTTAAGAGTTTTTACGAAAATATGCACAGTGAGGAAAGAGCGCGCACTTTATGAATTGATCAACTCAAGATAGACAATCCCCCGCGAGACACGGTTACGTTGCATAGTAAAGAGTTACATTGTCAGCTTTTAGGTGACAACTAGCTCTAATAACTACCTTGAAGGTGTAGACAATCCTCGAAAGGTTGTCAAACCTGTCAGAGTTCATGTCTACCAAGAGTTTCTCGAATGGTACTTTCTACTCGGACAAGTCCTTTGCGAGACACGTTTACATTACTAGCGAACTAGCTTGAAATTATTACCCGTCCTGGACAAGTCTTTTAGAGTTACTAACAGTTATACCGTCAATTCGTTGGTTAAGTCTATAGCACAAAGATTCATTTGCATTTACACAACATATTTCTTATCACATAATTTTCTCCCCCTAAAAAATGGCATATAAAATGTTATTTTTGAAAAGTTGAGAATAAATATGACCATTTCAAGTGTTGCGGGAAGATGACCACTGTGAACAATTTGTGAACAAAGTTTTAATTCAAATACTCCCCCTCAACAAGTGATATAAACGGTTGAGGTTTTGAAAATCATACGGGGAAGTACTTGTTCTTTTGAGCAAAACCTTGAAAGATGAAAGGTTTGATAGGTTTTACTCAAAAGTAAGAAGCTTTCGCTCCTTTTATAAGGATTGTGGCACTGAAGCGTACCACAGGGTCCTTTCTTGACAAGAACGGGTTGTACACTGATATGGGTGCACAAGCCATAGTCATAATTAATCACACATCCAAAATATTATGAAATAGAAGCAATTCAAGGGGTACCAGGAAGTCCGTCAATGTTTCTAGGAATGCGAACTGGGCGTTGATAGGCGGCAAGAGCAATCCTGGGACGACCGCCTACAAAGCTCTCCAGAGTTCTGAACTGGTCCCGTCGATACAACCTTTCATCAATCTTTCTGATGATCCTCCTCACATCCCGTCTTTCCTTGGATTTCCATCGCTTTTGTGACCCAATGCCTTCATGAATATCCTTCAACCTATAAGCCAATCCGTCCCTAACCTTCTTCAATGTGTGATCCCCAAACTTGTGAAGATCTTTACACGCCATCAAGCAGTTGCGATGTGTTTCACTAATGTAAACCACTCCGAATGGTTGGTTGATGAGTGTGTGTTGTGAAAGCTGGTTAATGTCGGGAAGATCTAGCTGAGGTGGAGTGAAGTTGACACGGGTCTGATATGATTCAACTGCAAGCTGGAGATCTTCTACACGTTCTTTGATGACTATGCTTCTGATGAAGATAAGCAAGGACTTGATGAATTCACGTTGTACTTCAGTTGAAAATTGTCTCATGCGACCCTGTACTTTGGCAAGGTACATGTCTTCAATGTCATTGATAGACAAATTCTCAAAGTCCGCTTCAGAGAATGCATAATCCCTTTCGTCTTGCCTTTTGACCACGATATTCTTGAGGAAAGTGTAGTCCCATTTAGACGAAAGATCAACATGTTGAATGGCCACGATTGCTTTAGTACTGAACACTTCATGTTGAGACTTCTGAACCTGGCAGCTTCTGTAGTAGATTCTTCGCGTTCCGGCCAATGGTGAATCCCATACATTGCATCACGGTTATACTCTTCCACTTTGTTGGAGAACATGTGGTTAGCTCTTTGGGAACGGAAGTGTCAGGGATGTAGCGTATTTCCTTGAACCATCGCCACCGTGTAGAAGAAATTCCAAGTCTTTGTTGAAGAAATATCAGAACGGAATCCTAGGCTGATCTGGTTGGCCAATTGTAGGTAGAGGTTTAGACCAGTCGGTGTAATATGGAGGGTTGTCCCGTTTGGTGAAGTCGATGTTTGCTTCTGGGTTGAGCCAATTGATGAGTGTCTAAATACTCATCATTTTTGTACAATATAAACTGCAAAATCATCTGAAAACACTCAGAAACGCATTAAAATGATAAAAATATCACAAATCAGTGTTTTATGTGTTTTAAATGCAAAAATATCAAAATCAGATGAAAAACGTATCAAATTTGCAAAATTGGCAGTTTTAGTCCCCCAAGTTTCAAAAGTTGTCAAAAATAGTCCCTGAGCACATAATTTCAAAAGTAAAATCACCAAAGGTCCTTTTAATGTCATAACTTGTCAAATTTAGTCCTTTGGTGAAAAATATCAAAAGTTTGAGAAAATTACAAAATTGGTCCTTCAACTTTGAAATTTGGCAGAAATGGCCCCTGGAAAATTGCAAAGTGGCAATTTTGGTCCTTATACTTTTTGAGATTGTCATTTTCAGCCCTTGGAAACAACTTTGTTGAATTGGCAGGATTGGTCCTTGATTTTCAGAAAATTGCATAACAAGTCCTTGTTATATTAAACCCTATCACAACCATTTTGGACCCTTGCATAATTTTGGCCCCTTGTCACTTAACCCTTTTGACCCTTTGATTATTAACACTGGTCAGTCAACTCACCCCTCTGGTCAAACAACCACCCACTTGGCGCCCTTTTTCTTCCTTCTCCACCTGCTGCCTGAAATCACTCCACACATCCATTCCCCCTCCTCACCCATCCAATATCTTGTCTCCTCCACCTCCACACAACTACAAAAACATTAAATGAAACCCCTCCACCTCACTCAACCCCATTTGTCAAACACAGAAAAATGGCGCCAAAAATCTTTTTGAACGGTTGTGATTAATTTGAGCCATCCAATGGCTATGGATTGGTGGGAATTCTTCAGAAGTGAGAGAAAATGCATTTGGGTATAAAAGAAAGGCAAAAGGAAGCAAGAGAGAGTCTTCTAGTTTTTTTTATTTTTCTTTCTTATGTCGTTTTTTATATCAAGTTGTCATTTCAGTATTAGACTTGTATTTTTTGGTTAAAATGTATTAAACTTAAGTGTTAAAGTGTATTGAGATTTAATTCAAGCACCAATTTTAGTTCATGTTTACATTTGATCTTACTGCCCACTGTTGAAATTTTCCTTCTCAAAATCTCATTCAAAAGCTTCTCAATGCTTATCTCTCAGTCTAAATAAGCTTAAATGAGCTTATGATAGCTTTGTATAAGCTTAATTTTCAGATTGCATTCAATTTGGTACTTGGTCAACAGAAAGTCAAACAAAGCAATTTGGTAATGGAAATGGTGAATGGGTGATTCAGATGTTGAAATGGGTTGATTTAAGTTCATTTGGGTTGATAATTAGGTTAGTGGTACTTGGTTCACAGTTGCAAGCCATAGTGGCTAATGGACCACTTGTAAGTTAATTCCAAGTTCATAGCATAATCTGTTTTGTTGGTTTATAATAAGGTTTACCTGTTCAAAAAGTAGTAATTAGGGTACATTAACTTAGTTTGATCAATGGTTTGTGCTTGATAGTGTTAGAATAGTTTTTAACTTCACATCAGTCAAATATAGGGGTGTTTGGTTCTGCTGAATAAGCTGTCTCAGAGGCTTATGCAGTGGTTGATTCCTGTTAGTCCATGTCTATTAAGCTTATTGGAACTCATTTTGGTCAATAAATTGGGTCTGTTAGTATTAAAAGTCAAAAGTTCCTTTTAATCCATCTCATTTGCTCACTGTTGGATTCTAGAATTGCAAAATCAGTATTTTATGTTTAGAAGTTTATAACAAAGCTTGCATTACACTTAGTACATCATATAACATCTATCTCAGTCACAAAAATTGGATCCAAAATCCATTTAGGTCAAAATCTTAAATATCATCAAAAGTCAAAGTAGTTAAAAATCTGTTTTTGAGCCAAAAGCAAGGAATTTTCATAGCTTCATTCTTGAGCCATTTTCAGTGAAATTTGGCACTCTAAAAGTTCAATTGGTCTTTGTACTTATAAGCATTTTTGTGGATTTTTGTCATTTTTCTAAAAGCTTCAAACAAGCTTGTGAACTTGGACCTATCTCCCCTGCTCCACTGTCTCAGTTGGTATTGAGATTTGCTCAGTTTTTGCAGCTAGTGCACAGGGCTCAAAAGAGCTTCTCAGGGCATGATTTTTGGTACACTTGGTCTCACCCAGGTCTTTTCCAAGTTCCAGCCAGTAGTTTTCATTTTGAGCTTATTTCTAAGCTTGTGCTAGTGTCTAAAGTCAGTACCCAGAAACTGTTTTAGCTTTTAAAGCTCAAACATCAAATCTGATCAAACCTGTGAATCAGTGGTATTAGCTTGTTGAAACTTGTTCCATTTTAGTTATTTTAGCTTATCATAGCTTGAGTATCAGTTTGGTAGCTTTTGGTGAGCTTTTGGCTTATCAAGTGCTTATTTCTTAGCACATTCCACATCAGTTTCAAATCCCTCCTCATAACCCTATGTTTTTCTAATTTTCCTAGCTTCCTAACTTTATTTTAAGCTTTTCCTGAAATTTTCAGATTTTTCTAAGGTGTTTTGCTATTTTTCTTAATTTAAACTAGTTTTTAAGTATTTTTAAATAGCTTTTAATACAAATAATTAAGAAAAGTTTCAAAAAAATAATTTTTCATTTTTCTTAAGTTTAGATAAATGTAAAAAGCTTAAAAAGTATTTTTCTATAATTTTCTTAGCTTAAAAAGTATTTTTTAGCATTTTAATTAGTTTTAAATAGTTTTAAATTAATAATAAATACATAAAAAGTCTAAAAAATATATTTTCAGTTTTAAAATTAGTTTTATCATATTTTAGATTTTTCTAAATCTTAAATTTATTTTTCTAGTCTTATTTCATATTTTCTTTTATTTTAGAGTATTAATTAAATAGTTAAAATAGTTTTAATTAATAATAATTAATTAAATAGTGTTAAATATAATTTTCTTTTTCTAATAATTTTCTTTTATTTTTAGGATTCCAAAAATGTCATTTTTATATTTTTAGGCCTTTTATTTTTTAGTTTTCACTTTTTATTTTGTGCGTATACGTAGTTTTTAAAACTTACGTTTACGTTTTTCTTATCTGATTGTTGTGCTTTCCAATTATGTGTCCAATTCTATTCCAAGCAATCTGTAGTGTAATAATTCTAATCAGAACCTTTGCAGATCACTATCCTTAGTGATCATTCCATTATCTGAATCAGTTTTACACACCATTGAGTCTCCTTGGGACTAAACGACCCGGGAATTCAATCTATTCTCCAGGACTTCATTGCATTTGTGTCTGAGCAGTTTTAAGTCTGTTTAGACTTGACGGTTTAGCACAGATCACCAATCCATGTTGTTAGACATGGCTCGTGCTATATTATCGAGGTGATACTCAACTTCAATAGCACTTTCCGAGCTGTCTTTAAGAAGTTGAAATGCTTCATTCTTGATTCGCTTCAACTCGGATTTTGTCATCTTCTTCACACGGAATTTTTCTTGCAGTAATTTCGCATGCTCCAATGTACTACATTCTGGAACCTCTTGACCTTCAGCTGGGTAAGGAGTGGAATCAAAAAGCTTCGAGAACCATTCAAATTCAGTATCATCCTCGTCTAGCCATGATAAGACGTCAGTCATAGGCGCATTCTTCTTCTTCTTCTTTGGCCTAGAGGAGGATTCTGGTTTCTTGGCTGTGTCAGGAGAGATGGGTTGTTGTTGGGGCTCATGGAATTCCTCTTCATCACCACCCGTATACTCAAAGTGATCACCGGTTTTCTGAGTCTGGGGTGGTAATTCAGAAGAATCCTGAGGTTTTTCAGTAGAAGAACGAGGAGGAGACCTTTGTTGAGCTGTAGTCCGTGGGGGTGGAGGTTGCATAGAAGATGATTCACCAGACTTCTTCGGGCGTTTGGGCTCGTTATCCTTATCCTTATATTTGTCTTCGTCGTCTCTTGAACGTTTAGGCCTTACAGCGTCTTCTCTGTATGCTGAACTGAGTTGGTATTCCAGCAATGCTTCAAACAATTTAGCTTCGTGGGAGGCAAACGTTGCAGAGCGTTTCGACATTTGAGCTACTAGCCGGTTCACCAATTCATCATCTAAGAAGATTGTGGGTTCAACTGGATTGATGTTCACATTCATTGGAGTTGATTTCATGGTTTGCTTGGCCAGATGTAAGAGATTCGGATAAAGTTGTCTGGTATACATCTCCTTTGTCAGTTTAGGAACGACGTCAAGAAGGAACTTGTGAGTGTATCCTTTGATCATCTCGTCCATTTTCCCTTGAAGATCATCTTTCATGAGCTTCTGGACATACTCCCTTTCAACTTGCATCTTGTCGTTCTCATCATGAAGATACTGAATCTGATCAGCGTAGAAATTCATCTTCTTGTAGAGCACGTCTTTCTTTCTGACCTGTTTGACAGCTTTAACGATTCGTGTCTTAGCTTGAGGAATCCAAGAGGCAGTTGGCTTCTTCACTGATCTGGATGTGGATCCTGTTGTTCTTTTTGATGGTGGTGGTGAGGAGTGATAAGATGAGTCTGATGAAGATGAGATGTGAGGAGATTCAGGGTCCTTAGGAGGTTCAGAAGTTTTCTCCTTAGACCGTACGGGACTGTCAAGAAGAAACTTTTCATAATCAACATCTTCATCATTTCCAGACTTAGCTTCTTCATCAGCTTTATCTTTCTCAGACTTCTCCGTGTCTGGTTCCTCAATGTCATGCTCAATAGACTCCTCCTGTTGCTTTTGTTGTTGCTCAAGAATGGTGGCACCAGTTCCCTTATCGGGTCGATTAACGGCATCAGGAATTGGTGTGGATTGAACATCACCACTTGACCCTCTGGGGCCACCCATTTGATCTTTGGCAAATTCCTCCGCAACGTGTTGGAGTCTAACAAATTTGAACTTCCTCCTGTAATCAGTTTCCAGTGGCTCTTCTTCAGAGCTTTCCTCTTCATAAGGCACAAGTACTGGAGTCTTCCCTTTTCCTTGGATAGCTGGTGGACTGGGAGGTTTTGCTACTGAAGGAGGTGCTTCGGTTGCAGATTCGGAGTAGAAGACCTCTTCGTCTGATTGTGTATCTTCAGAGCTTTCGTCCACTAGCTTTCTTTGTGGTTCACGCTTTGGAATGGGAATAGGACCAACTTCCTTAGTAGGAACAGTCCTTTTACGAGGAGGATTCCTCTTGGGGAACTTCCTCTGACTCTCAGTGGTTGCAGCACTTCCTGCACTTCCTCTTCTGGTTTTTCTTGTAGGCGTACCAGAAGATTTTTCATCAAGGAAGCCAACTTTGTTCTCTTTCACAGGTACCATATATCTTTTATAAGAGTAGAGCTGTTTGAGTTCATCTGTGAGAAGGAGATCTGGCAATACAGCACCTTGTTTCTTGGTTGTTGACTCCTTAAATCTGACTGTTAGAGTGGGTTCGGACAACACGTCAAGATTGTCGGGGTCATTGATTCTTTTGGGGATATCAGGGTTATACCCAAGTGCTCTCTGGATCAATAGTTTAGTATATATGATGTAGGGAATCTTTGAGCCAAGCTTTTTGAGAAAGGTCATCATGTCATCCCATATCAGAGCTTCAATTTCGATGTGTTTCATGTTGATTAGAGCCCAAAAGATTTGCAGTTCCACGAGCTTGGGATGCTCATAGCCACTGTCATGACCAGAAATAGATTTTGTGATGATGATATAGAGGGTTCTCCAAGGCTGAGGAATGTTTTTAAGATCCACGTGAGAATGCTTATTAACAATCCCTGAAGCTTCGTCGTACCCAATATCAATCAAGAATTGCAGAACAGTCTCTTCAGTAGGTGCAACAGAGAATTCAGTTGGTATGATGTCAGGAATGAGGAGAACAACCCTTAAGTCTTCATGTGTGATGGTAACTTGTTTGTGATTGAGTGTCACTGTTACCGCACTTTGACCTTTGACCCTCTGCATTGTATTCCAGAATTGCTGTATGTAGATCTCCGGAACAGTGGCAAAGTTGGTGAGCATGTTCTGATAGGGATGGTTCTTCAGAATATCCACTGCAATGAGACAAGAAGATTCCGAGCAGGTGAGAGTTTCAAAGTCAACTCTGAGATTGTTCTTTCCAATCTTCATTGGATAGCCATGCGGGAAGATATCAGCAATGGTGAGAGCGTGTGGTGCATCCACATTCATTTGAGCTTCCATGTCGTGATCTGAAACACATTTAGCCAAAAGAACCAACATATCGAAAGACATAATGTTAGTCAACAGAAGGTTTTATTGACTAATTATTGAATGTGCTATGTCTATGATTGTTACGAGTCCAAAATCACTTGTTTGTCCAATAGTCTAGTGACGTCGTGATAAGTTTCGTGAGTTAGTCAACTTTAAGTTTTAAAGTTTATGTTATCACAAAATTTTAACAACACATTACACATTTAAGTTTATTAGTGACATTATTGGATTCGTGATGTTATGATTCATTTATTTACAAGTTTGCCCGCGTAACAATTCATAATGAAGGTTTGATCAAGGCTTAGGCGTAGAAATGGTAGCTTATGCGTAAACAGGAGAAATATACGCGTAGGCGCAAGCTTATGCGTAGGATCCTTACTTACGCGTAAGAAATATTACGCGTAGGAACATGGGACCTTATGCGTAGAGCTTACGCGTAAGCGCATATAAAACCTTACGCGTAAGGCTTACTCGTAAGAGTAGACCTTATGCGTAGAGGTTACTGTTTACGCATATCCTTCACAGGATACGCGTAGTCCCTTTGTAGAACCTTACGCGTAAACGCTACGCGTAAGATTTCTCTTACGCATAACCTTCTACGCGTAAGGTGATCCTTATGCGTAGATGTTCAATAACCTTGATTCTGATTATTACGTGATGTAAACCTGAAATAAAAGCATCATAACATCAATATTGACACATTCATTCATTTTAAAACAGATCATGGCATGAAAACTTATCAAACAATTTATGCGTAAAAAGTCTTACGCGTAAAACTAAACCCTAAGGTTTATGAATTACGCGTATGAAATGTAGCCATAGGATTTGCACCAAAGTTTTCCTGGTAAGTCTAGAAAGCCTATAGAGTTGTTTTATCCAAGTTTTAACATCAAACAAGTCATGAATCAAAAATACCCAAACCGTATGAACATAAACCCTAAATTTCAATTTATGAATCATAAGTGTTTCTGGGTGAAATCTGGGCCTAGATATGATCAATTCAACTTGACAACAACCTATTACAACAATCTTTATTACCAAAAACGTTCACATATGAAAACACCCAAACCCACACATAAACCCTAATTACCAAAATCCATCAATTCGTGTATCTGGTGCATTTTGAGGATAAAAATGATATCATTAATGTTATAGAAACGTTTTGACACAATCTTTTTAACCACAAACACACAATATTAATCATGTGTTCTTACGCATATGCGTACAACACATAATCAAGCATATACACCATTTTGACCGTTGGATTGATGTAAAAATCAAAACCATTGTTTGAAAACATGTAAGGAACATTAAACCACTTACAAAATTATGATCCAAAACACGGATTTGTTGACCGATTCTTAGGCGTAGGATGAGTTAGTTGTGTGTAATAAATGTGAAGTGAAAGTTAGGTGGAGAGTATATTAGAAAATACTTTAAGCTTTTGACAGTTTTAGTCCCTCCACCTTTTCCATTTTCATTCAAAGCCTTTTAACTTCCATTTTGGTTACCAAATGAAGAATACTTGGAAATAACATAGACGACAGTCCCCCTCGACTTAAGAAATAATGAAAGGTTATACATTTTAGTCCGAGGAGTGTCAGTAAACCAGAATTGTGACCACCATTATTAAAGAAACAGCCAGGATAAGGTTTAAAGCTTCACACATCTTTGCAAACCAAGTGGGTTCCTTCATAGTGTTCCTGGATGGATGTTGATTGAAATCGTTTGTGTAGGGTTGTACTTGAAGACTTGGTGGTGTTTGAACCATTTGTGGTGGAGGAATTGCTCCAAGTTGTGGAGTATGTTGTTGATTAAATTGTTGTTGATAAATTGCTTGTTGTTGATTCCATTGTTGATATTGTGGACTTAGTTGTTGTTGTCGTTGAGAATAAGTGTAAGGGAAATAGTTAGAGTATGGTGGTTGTGACATGTTGAAAACTTGTGTTGGTAAAATGGATCTTTGTAGTCGAATGAACCTTTGTTGATGAAGTATCCTTAGGCGTAGAAATCACAATAAACCAAGTAGCACTTATGCGTAAAAACACCAAAGTTACGCGTAACAGCAAGAGTTACGCGTAGGTTTAACTTACGCGTAAGCAGAGAAAAAAACACTAAAGTTATGCGTTGATGACGTACCCTCCGATCAGGTCGAAGTACCCCCCTTCGGCCTCAGTCGAAATTGCATTACGAAGACCCAAGTCTTTCTTCATAAGTCATTGGTGGCGTAAAACCATTCATCATTGACATGGTTACCAGTTGGGAATCCGCCAGCCGAAGGCCTATGCCCTTCGGTGTCTTCCCTTGAAGATGCCAAGACAAATAAGAACCTTGACTTGGTCTTCCCGCACGTTCCCACTATGTCCTTAGCTTCCCCGCCAAGTTCGAGATAGTGGGGATGAAGCCCTAGCGGTTACCATAAATCAGGGGACGCTCCCATGATCTCCTAAACGTGTGCTAACACTCTCCAAGCTGTTTTCATCATCTATAAATAGGTTGGACGAGTCATTTCAATGGTATGTTCACTCAACACAGTATTTCACATACATCATATTACCCATACTCATATCACATACTTATTCACACGCCGGAGGTGGTTCGCAGGGCCCAACCCCTGCGCAATCACTTAACGAAATGTCTACTATTTATTATTGCAGATTGACTACAAGTTTGGCGCAAGCATATCACCCCCATACCCTGGTCGTACGAATTATTGTACAATCAGTGGCGCCATCTGTGGGACCCGCTACTATTGGTCTCGTTATTCCAAACTTACACCCAGTCAATCACTCTCACTAGTTTTACGGCATGACTCAAGGAAGAGAAGATACACCCCCTCCGGGTTTCTCGACTTGACACCAATCCCAGTCAACGATCCTAACAACCTTCCCAATATAACCGCATCCACTTTTACCACACGATCTCACCCTGAAATAACTCCCAACAACCATGCTTCAACCTCGGCTAACCCTGAACCGGTAATCAGTCCAACGTTTGTCGAAGCTAACATCGAAGCATTAGAATCTTTACTAAGAGCTCGAAGGAGGCAAGACCGGAATGTGGAAATGCGTAGGGAATTAGAATACTCAAGCGATGAGTATGACGAAGAGTTAGAAATGGAGACTAGGTCCTTGGCTCCTGGGGCTACTCGCTCAGTGCTAAGGGTAGGGTCTCCGAGCAGTCGAAGGCCTAGTGGAAGGTCGGTTGGTTTCGAAGATGCTCCGGAGCGGGCTCCGACAAGAAGGGAAGGAACGATGGAAGGCTCCAATGGAAGAAGTCATCGAAGGGATACTATGGAAGTTAATTTGCCACCACTGTTGGCGGCTCATCTGGGAAGAACTGAGGCGGGGGTTCCACTACAACCTTCTCACGCATCCTGAGTAGAAGGCAATCCATATCAATTAAATAGGGGAGGAAATCTTCCTCCTCATGGTATGTACCCTCCTTTTCAGGCTCAATCTCACCCTCAAGGGGTTTATCCCCCACCTAACGGGCAGGCTAACAACCCCAAGTTTACTCAACCATACGGAAGCATGCCCTACGGGCAAGCTATGGTATATCCTTCGTACCCTGTAGGAAGTCACCCACCTTATATACCTACTGCTTACCCTCAATATGTCAACCAAAATACTGTTGGAATACCTCCAAATCATAACCCATACAATGCTGCCCCTACATACATGCCACCTTATAACTGCCTCTATTCGGAGCCCATGGGCTCCACAACACCCTTCGTAAGGTGGATAGAAGACTACCCTTTGCCTGATGGGTTGAAAATGCTCGCACATATTGGTACTTATGATGGAAAAGGGGATCCGGATAACTTTTTACACTTGTTCGAAGGGGCTATTAGAATGCAGAAGTGGGTAATGCCTGTCGCTTGTCACATGTTTACATACACCCTACGAGACTCTGCTCGTATATGGTGGAACGGGCAAAAACCAGGTAGCATTGTGAATTTGGATGATCTTAAAGCCAAGTTCATGTCACATTTCAGCCAACAGAAAAAGTTCACAAGAACGCACCTAACAGTGCACAACATCAAGCAGAAGGAGAACGAGAGCACCAGGGCTTTCATTACTAGATACACTGATGACACCTTACAGATAATGGGCTTGCACGAAGACCACCGCATCTCAGGTTTCGTACATGGCCTACGAAACAGAAGCTTGGTTGAATTCCTTTCCACTAATCTTCCTGCAACCTATAAAGGATTAGTGGAAAAGGCTTACACCTGGATCGAAGCAAAAGAAGTGTCCACCAACGGGGCTCCGGTCGAAAACAAGGAAAATCACAACAAAGCCCCGAAGCATCCTTCGTGGGAAGGGTCAAGGAACAAACACAAGAACAGGGACAGGTTTACTCCATACCACAAAAACATCAACCATGGTCTCCTGGCTAATCTGTCCAAATCCCCAAGGGAGATACTCGCTACCGAAAAGGCTGCGAAGGCCTTTGATCCTCCTCTTCGCTTGGCAAACAAAGGGAGGCCCAGAGACACTTCCAAGTTTTGCTATTTCCATGACGATTACGGTCACGACACCAGTCACTGCCGAGAACTCAAAAAGCAGATAGAAGAGGCCGTGAAGTCTGGCCAATTGGGACATTTGGTGAAGGGTATAAAGAGAGGCAAAGAAAAAGCCTCCGACACACAGTTGGGGAAAGATACCACACCTGTCGAAGCACCCATCCTCATGGTTTATAAAGAAGACTCTGGTTCAAAGAGGAAGGAAGCAGAGGAAGCCTTGTGCGGAGTAGGAGATGTCACTTTTCCTTCAATCACAGGGAAAGTTCTTTCAAATGACCCCGTGGTCATCAAAGTCTTGATCTCCAACAGAGAAGTAAACAGAGCCTACCTTGACTGCGGTAGCTCCTGCGAAGTTATCTACGAACGATGTTTCCTAAAGCTCAAACCTTCAATAAGGTCGAAGAGAGTAGATTCAAAGGTACCCTTAGTAGGGTTCTCAGGGGAACACTCATGGCCCTTGGGAGAAGTCCCTCTAGAGGTCACGATTGGAGAAGGGAGGCTAAAAAGAACAGAAACTCTGGTTTTCACAATCGTAAGGTCGGAATCTCCCTACAACCTATTGATAGGGAGAACAGCAATGCAGAAGATGGGCATCGTTGTCTCAACCATACATGCCGCGATCAAATTCCAAACACCTTTCGGCATTGGAACGGTTTTTTCCAGCTATAAGGTGAAGGAGTCTACGACAATAGGCAAAAGGATCAAACAGGTTTCGGAGGATTCTTCGAAAGATGTTCTTAGTTGTTCTGATGCTGAAGAACGCATTGTGATAAATAGTCTCTACCCCGATCAGACAGTGGTGATTGGGAAACAGCTCCCGATCTTCTTTAAAGCAGAATTGGAAAAAGGTACTTCGTGCTAACGCAGACGTCTTCGCATGGACCTATTCTGACATGACGGGGGTTCCCAGAAAACTCACCATAGACGGAAAGCCCTTCGGCACTGAACACAAACTCAATGAGTTCAAACATATTGAACCCATCAAACAAAAGCGTTGAAGCCTGGCTCCCGAAAGAAATGCCGCTGCATGTAAGGAAGTTGATGAGCTTGTAGCAGCAGGCATACTCAGAGAAGTAAAGTATCAAACTTGGGTAGCCAATCCAGTTATGGTCAAGAAGCATGATGGAGGATGGAGAATGTGCATAGATTTTACTGACATTAACAAAGCCTGTCCAAAGGATTGTTACCCTCTTCCAGAGATTGATTGGAAGGTGGAATCCTTGTCAGGGTTTCGGCTAAAGTGTTTCCTTGACGCTTATAAAGGTTACCATCAGATACAAATGGCCGAAGAAGACGAAGAGAAGACAGCCTTTTTTACAGGAAAAGGCGTTTATTGTTACAAAAAGATGCCTTTTGGTTTGAAAAATGCAGGTGCCACCTACCAACGATTGGTGGACAAAGCCTTCCACAAGCAAATAGGTAGGAATCTGGAGGCCTATGTAGATGACATGGTCATTAAGAGTAGATCGGAGGAAGATATGCTCTTCGACATCAAGCAAACCTTCGATCAGCTTCGCGCCATCAATATGAAATTAAATCCCAAGAAGTGTTCCTTTGGTGTGGAAGAAGGACAATTTTTGGGGCATCTGATCACCAAGCAGGGTATTAAGGCCAATCCTTCGAAAGTCAAAGCCATCACAGGTTTGCAGCCTCCTAAGTCCCTAAAGGAAGTGCAAAGTCTTAACGGAAAGCTAGCAACTCTCAGCAGGTTCTTATCGAAGGGTGCAGACAGATCTTTGCCGTTCTTCAAAACACTCAAAGGATGCACGGACAAAAAGACGTTCCAATGGAGCATAGATGCAGAAGCAGCCTTTCAAAAGCTCAAGGAGTTCATGGCTATTCTACCTACACTTACGACCCCAATCAAAGGCGAAGTGTTGTTCATGTATATTGCAGCCTCTTTCGAAAGCATCAGCGCCGTGTTATTGGCAGAAAGGGAGAAGAAGCAAATCCCTATATACTTCGTTAGTAGGGTACTACAGGGAGCTGAGCTAAATTATCCAGCATTGGAGAAGCTAATTTTGGCTTTAGTTCATGCTGCGAGACGCCTTCGAAGGTACTTTCAAGCTCACCCCATAACCGTACTTACCGAAAAGCCAATTAAGCAGATACTTTCAAAGCCGGAGAAATCTAGAAGGATAGCTAAATGGGCCATCGAGCTAGGAGAGCATGATATTGAATACAAGGGCAGGAGCTCGGTCAAAGAGCAAATATTGGCAGACTTTTTAGCAGAAACACCCTCCGAACCGAAACATGACAAAAAGGTTGTTGAAAAGGAGCCCGCTAAGGCAATCGAAGGGTGGAAACTTTATACTGACGGAGCCTCCAGCTCCGATGGTTCTGGCGCAGGTCTCATGCTCGTTGATCCCAAAGGGAAGGAATACACTTACGCACTTCGCTTCGAATTCGATGCTACGAATAATGAAGCGGATTACGAAGCCTTGTTAGCAGGTCTCCGATTGGCCAAAGATATGGAAGTGGAAGACTTGGCTATTTTTGTTGACTCACAACTAGTGGCCAACCAAATAAAAGGCTCCTACGAGGCGAGACAACCTGTGATCAAGCAATATCTGGATAGGCCAAAGAAATGCTCGAAGGGTTCGCATCTTACAACATAGAGCATGTTCGAAGAAACCAAAACAAGAAGGCGGATGCACTTAGCAAACTGGCATCAATGGCATTTGCTCATTTAACAAAGGAAGTTTTGGTCGAAGTATTGGCAGATAGGTCCATCGTCCGAAAGGAGGTGTCTGACGTAATACTGGAGGAAGACTCGAATTGGATGACTCCAATTAGAGAATATCTAATAAGTGGCATACTGCCGGAGGATCCGAAGTTGGCTCGAAAGGTGCGCATCAAAGCACCACAATACAGGATCATGGGAAATTACTTATACAGAAGATCTTTTCTATCCCCTTGGCTCCGTTGTGTAGGACCAAGGCAAGCTGCCAACATCATCCAAGAAGTGCATGAAGGATCCTGCGGACTTCACGCAGGACCCCGCTCCGTTGTCTCCAAAGTCATGAGGGTCGGATATTACTGGCCTTCGATGCACAGAGACGCTGTCGACATCATTCAGAAGTGTGAAGCCTGTCAAGTCCACTCAAGAGTCCAAAGGCTACCAAAGCAAGATATGACTTCTGTAACGTCCGCATGGCCCTTCAGCCAATGGGGGATAGATATTGTAGGCCCTCTGCCAGTTTCTCCAGGAGGAGTAAAGTTCTTGGTCGTAGCCATCGATTACTTCACTAAATGGGTGGAAGCGAAGCCTTTGGCATCCATCACAGGAATCTGTCGGTTCGGAGTACCTCACATCATCATTTCAGATAATGGGAAGCAGTTTGCCGAAGGGGTATTCCCAGTATTTTGCAGGGGTCTGAATATCAAACAATCCTTCACTTCCGTTTACCATCCTCAAGGTAACGGTCAAGTAGAAGTTACCAACAGAGACATCATACAAGGAATAGAACGAAGGTTGGGATACAGTCATCACGGTTGGGTAGATGAACTACCTCAAGTACTCTGGGCACATAGAACGCATACGAAGTCAAGTCATGGAGAAACGCCTTTCAGCTTGACATATGGTACGGAAGCTGTCATCCCTTCAGAAGTAAGTGTCGAAACAGAAAGGGTCATGAATTTCGGAGCATCAGATAACGAAGAAAGACTCCGTAGTAACTTGGACCTACTTGAAGAACGAAGGGAAATAGCCTCCATTAGAGAGGCTATCCACAAGCAAAAGATTGAAAGGTACTATAACAAGCGAGTTAGGCCTTCGACTTTCAAACCAGGGGAATATGTCCTCCGACTCAATAGCGCAAGTAAAGCTGAGTACTAGGGTAAACTGGGACCTACATGGGAAGGACCCTACGTTATTAAGGAAGCGTATGGCAACGGAGCTTACAAGCTGGAAACCTTGGAAGGAGACGTTATTGATAGAACCTGGAATGGCACTACTCTTCGTAAGTTCTACGTATGACACTTACAATGTCTAAGGACACATTTTATTTGCCTTCAATCAATGTATTTGCATTCTTCTCACTTGGGGAAAGAAGCATTAATGGTAGGCGTCTAGTATTCATTTCTTAAAATGGTGTAATCCTCCCTACCCACTTAATGATAATAACACATTTCCCTCAAATCTCTTGTTTCGTTCAATACAACAAAGATTTGCCCACCAAGTCGCTTTATAAGTTTGAATGTCGAAGGGATGTACAAAGACTAAACAACATGTCTTGCTCATATGCATAACATCCATCTCAACTTCACATTAACTTTCCTATATGGCCTTAAGGTATTTCAAGCCTTTCGCTACCCAAAGGATCAAGATGGAGTGGGTCGCGACCCTCTGTCAGCAGTCAAATTATACGATTGCTAATATTCTTGGTGAAGTAACTACACACAATGAGGCTATACATCTACCATACGCCTTAGGTTGTAAAAAATATTTTTACGCAAGTAAAAGTAAAAAGAGAAGAATCACACATGGCAAAATTCGAGCCCTAGTGGCTTCGTTGTAGATTTATGACTAGTTTTACTAGTCTAAAACAGGCCGTAGCCTTAAACATCCAACATTATAAACTATTGTCTTAGGCCGTAGCCTACTTCCAACATACAATAAGTAAATTGTTTCATCAGACACGAAGCCTGGAACGGAGCACAGACAATTGTTTTAAACAGGGTACATACCACCCTGGGGATCAAATTAGAACCACATGGTTGCCTTCTTTAAACCTTGGAGTGAGTGGGATCAGCTGAGCCCGGAGATGGAACCTGGGGTGATGGAGTCCTCTTGGAGGGAGACGGAGGCTGGACTGTCCTTGGCTTCTTGGCTAGCAGGTCCTCAATTGAGGCTGCTGGGTCCTTCGTCACATCTGCAAGGAAAGGGAACTCTAAAGCAGTTAAGTGATTACCTGCATCATCATATTCTTTTTCATGAGTTGCCCTGTAATACGGAATTTTCTCCAGCACCACTAGTTCCCCAGTCTTCGCCACCTCCTCCAAAGTGGTACACTTGCCATGAAAAATGGCAGCATTCACCACATTCCCAATGGCAATCCCCACATCATCACTATGGTAAAGTTCCATAGCAATGTAGGGGATCACTTTGGTTACCAGGTCCACCCTGTCCTTCTTCAGCATCTTCAGACGGAGGTTCAAACCATCTACCTTTTCTCGGAGCTTGATCTCTTGGTCCAGCAACTTTGACCTCTCTTGTTCGAGACCTCCACACTTGGATGAAAGAACAGATATCTGCTCCTTATAGCCAACAACCATAGAGCCTTCGACAGTTAACCTGCTGCACTCAGCCTCGCTCGTTGCCAATTGACCTTTGAGCTTTTCATTCTCAGCTCTAAGATCTTGAACCAAGGGATTCTTATCAAAATCCTCCAATGCTTCCTCACACTTCTTCTTCAGTTCTGCATACTTCTGATCCCTAGCCTTCTCCCTTCTCAGCATAACATCCATTTCTTCTCGAGCTTTGGTGACAGCATGGAGCAATTCCCTTATCCTAGCATTGAGTTGGTTGTCAAGCATGCACTGGCGAACATAGCTTTTATCATGAAGATCGCAGAGCCTCTCTATGGACATGTTGTCCATCACCCCCTTCCACTTGGATGGGATCACATGGCTCACGAGTTGGTGACAAGCTTGGGGAGAAGGAAGCTCTTTTGTATCAGGAAGTCCTACAACAAATGTACATTTCATTAGCATATTATATTTGGTACCTAATTTTGTTTCACAGGAAAGAAACTTACCATGGATATCAATGCCGCTGGGCCCTTCGATGGCTGGAAATACCACAGCCTTACCTTGGGTACTCTTCTACCGGGTAGTTCGAGAGGGAGGAGTAGGTAGAATAAGCTTTCTTTTTTAATCAGATTTCACAGCCTTAGCACTGGCACCTTTCCTGCTTCGGACCCTCTCACCTATGCCGGAGGGTCCTACGATGGCCAATGGTCCTTCGGAGACTGGTTCGTCTGAGTCAGCAACGTTCTCCACCAGCTGATCTTCTACATCTATGGTTTCCTTTGACGGAGGAGCAGAGGATACAGGCTCGACAGGCTGGGCTTCCACCTCGTCGTTGTTTATGGACACCGATGGGGAGCCCACGCCATAGCTTGTCTCTTGGAGATTCTTTGGAAGAAAGCTTACCTCTTTTGCACCTCCAGCCACAACAAAGTTCCTGAACGACATCTCTGCACAAAGAAGCAGATAAGATAAATATCAGCGAGATAAGTTTTTGTTTCTTATGTTAATTTAAAAAATACATACTTTCTCCATCACAAATTATCTCAGGTACCAACTGAGACCCCTCCCATCTTTCAGCAATGCCAGCCATGAACAGGATTGGCTCAGGGAAGGTCTGGCAGTCAGCTGGATGACGAGCCAAACGCTGATACAATGGGTTTCTTCTTACGGTATAAGGCAATGGATCGGTGAACCTTTTCTCATCATATTGAAAGTCTGGGTTTAACAATGCAGAGTATCCAGGAGGGATAATGGTAGTTTGGATATAAAAGAACTTGCCTTTCCAGTTCCTTATATTCGTAAAAGGTCTATCTATCAATATGGGCACATCCCTTTCACCCCTCTTGGCCAAGGTTAACCAATCTCCTCCCGGGTATAGATTCAAAAAACCCCTAAGCACAGTCAAGGATGGTTCAAACCCATAAGCTTTGCACATAACAATGTATGTTGTAAGCTTGGCTAGGCCAAAAGGGTTGAACCTAGAAATGTGTACTTCATAATACCGGAGGAATTCTAAAATCAAAGGATGCAAAGGTATCCTAAGGTTGGAGGTGGTGAAAGCATGGGTATACAAGCCTACATAATTTTCAGGGGCATCAAATATCCCTTGCTTTTTACTCGGTAGCATTATTTTATGTTCCTTTGGAATGGGATAATCAGTGAGGAACACTTTAAGCTCCTCCCTGGTTAGTGTGCAGCCTTGTTGTTTTATCACAAATTTTTTATTGGTTGACATGATACCTTCTAAAGAACACAAAAAATATTTAAAATATAGACGAAGAAGGAGCGCTTTACCTTGTTTGGTCGGAGGCTTGATCGAAAGAAATTTTAGTAGGTGAAAAACTTTGGGCGAGAGTTACTTTGTTTGGGTTTTTACTGTTTTTCGTATTTTATATACCCTACAAATGTTGAATCTCAGCCCTACACGTGTCCGTACTTATCCCTTTTCTACCGGATTTCAAACCTCTTTTAAATTTTGAAAGGATGTTTACTAATACCGAGGAAAACGGGGTAGTTAAGATTAACTATGCATTTATTACGGTCAATATTAACAAGACTTTTCATCTTCGTTCGTTTTTGTGACGAAGGGGAGGTTTCGTTTTTATTTCTGAGTCGTAAGCAATATTTCTGGTTTGTATATATCACTGATTCGCTCCCAAACAGTCAAGTTTATCACACAAGCTAACCACTTGTGAATGGTCAACCGTAATAAACTTCAGACAGCTTAGAAACAAATGCAATTAAGATCTGGAGAGTATAGTGTTTCCACAGGTCGTTAAGTCCCACGGAGGATGAATGGTGTTTGAACAAATTCAGATGTCAAATAATCACTAAGGATAGTGATCAGTAAGGATTTTGGAATATTTATACCTAAAGAAAAAGTTTTGCAAATTACAGGGGCTTAAATGCAAATTAAAGAAAATTAAAAAGCTAAAATATATTAAATAAACGCTATCACTATTTTTACAATGATGTTTTTCTATGATTTATAAAACAAAATAACTTAAATAAACTATTTTAACTAAAACGTAAACCTAAATTATCTAAAAACGTGACTTAAAATGAAAACGTGCGTTATGTATAAAAATTACGCGAGTGCGCAAGCAAAAACGTAAAATTTTTAAACTAAAAGTCCTACGAGTGTAAAAATAATTTTCTTACTTCCTATATGACAAAAGAAAATTTTAGAAAAAAGATTTATATTTTTTTGACTTTTATATTTTTTATTATGAATTAAATACTATTTTAGACTAATTAAATGATTAAAAATACTAAACTATTAAGAAAAATCTGAAACTTTTTTGTAAAATACTTTATACTAATACAAAGCTAAGAAAAATATAAAAAGTGTGACAACTTATTTTAATAAGCTAGAAATAAGCTAATTTATGCGTATAAGCTAAAATGGACAAGAAGGGTTATGTATTAAATTATGCAAAGGATTACCAGTCAAAGACCCAAGGGCAGTTGGTATGGTGTGTGTGTGGTGAGCTGGGTGGCCAGGGTTCGAATCCCAGCAATGGCTTTTTGCAAAATATTATTTTTTTGGTATTTTTCTTTTACAAACTTGTTAAGCAATATAAGATAAGCAAATTATAAAACTGAAACTTTTTATGAAATCCACTAATAAGCTCAGTTTGAGCTTATTATTTCTTAACAGTGGACAAGAAATGGAATAAGCACAAGATTAAGCCAAATGGCTAATAGGCTAGAAAATAAGCAAAAGGTAACTGAGAATAAGCTAAACTACTGTTAATAAGCTAATATGATAACTGAATAAGCACAATAATTAAGAAATAAGTACTTAACAAACCCAAATAAGCACTAGCTTAACTGTTTAAACAGGACACTTATTGGGTTTCTAGCTACTTTCTAGCTTATTTTTAAGCACTAAAATAAGCTAGGAAATGAAATTAAAGACTGGCACTAACTAGTTAACCAGTTAAGCTATCCAAAAAGCTAAAAATCTAACTATGGTGTCCACTGGTAAGCTTGTGACAAGCTTTTGAAAAAGCTAGTAAACACTGGTTACTCAGTGTACTATATGAAATGGGACAAATAAAAAGCAATGAGCAGTCCTATTAAATAAGCTAATAAGGTGAAAATAAGCTTTGGACTAGAGAGACAGCTAGGTGAGCTTCTTAAAAAACTAAAATGCACAAGCTAGGTGTCACTAATAAGCTCTCTGAGAGCTTGTGGAATAGGCTAGCAACACTGTGCACAGGGCAGGATTTTGAAAAAGTGCTTAAAAGAAATAAAGAGATAAGCAGTTTATAAGTTAAATATATATAAGCTAATATTTTTCTAATTAAGTTAAGCAGCAAAAGTTTAATATCCCAAAAGCTTATATCCTAACTCTTAATATTATGTCCTATATAAAATTATCCATTTTATTCAAAAACGACTATATTGAAATTTTGACTTTTTAAGTTGCACTATAAAGTTGACTAAAATGAACTTTGATTTGATTCTACTAACTGATTATGATGTATTGAGCTAAAATAAGATGAGATTAAGCTAAAGTAACAAGTTTTAAGCTACTGTGGTGAATTTAACAAGCTAGATCCTAACAGTTATCAAATGGTGACTGATTAAAGAGTATTTTGACTTTTCACCAAATAAGGTCTTGTTTTCTTTGCTTCTTTGAGTTCTTAGGACCTAATATGACATGAAACAAGCAAGAACAAAGGATTGCACAACCTCTAACACAGTGAACTAGGTAAAACCAAGCACCACTTTATGAGACTGATTTGATGCTTTTCAAAACAAAACACAGATTAAGACCATGCCATGGATTACAGACCTTATATTATCATTTATTAAGACTAAATAAGCATAGAACAACAGCCATAACAACATAAAATTCAAGAATGATGATTATGCTATTTTAACTGTCAAAATAAAATTTTTATTAACTACAAATTAAAAAGAACAAGCAACTGATTTTATTGTTTAATTCTACTTAACTATGACTAATAAACATGAACAAACAGAGATTTAAGCTTATGAATGTCTTAAACAGTGAAATGCCAAAATGGATCAAAAGGCTTACAACTTGGATCCAAGCACAAGACTGAGAACTGAGGCACACAAGCACTACCTAAAGCTTCCCAATAAGCACTAAACCCAAGGGCAATCCTTTATTAACCCTGCTCCAGCTTTGATCACCATTTTCATTGCTTTTTTATTTTTAACTAATTTTTCTTGATTTTTATGAATTTTTGCTTTTTGCTTCTAAACTGAATTTTAAGAGTTTCTAATAGCTTAAATAAACTATCTAGGAGCTTATGTGGGTTTATCAGTCCTTAATAACAACTAACAACAACATTGACAGATTTTGAGAATTTGAACTAGGAAAATTGCATAAACTGAATAGAGGATTTGATACTGAAATTGATGTTCTCAAAAGCTTTATTATACAATAAAAACTTGAAATACAGAGCTCAAAAGCTTAACCATACACTGGAATTTAAAATTTAATTAAAACGACATAAGCTAAATTAAAAATAATAGATAGATCTTCACATTGCTTCTTCCTTGCTTTATAATGATCATTTTCAGCTTTGTCGACATCTCTGAACATTTCCCAGTTCAATCCAACCATTGGATTGGTCAAAATCATCAGAACCATCCATTTGGAGTTTTGGCGCCAAAATAGTCAAGAGCAGGTTTTTGGCATTTAAAGAAGTTTGGGGGATTGTGGAGGTGGAGGGGAGTGGGTATACAAGTGGAAAGACATGTGGAAATGTGAAACAGATGGAAAAACCACCTCTGGTTTTGGTTTTACAGGCGTGGAGAAGGAGATGTACAGTGGTAGCAGTTTGGCGGGGTTTGACTATTTTTGACCGTTTGATATAATAAGTGGGGGTTCATAATTGGGGGGTCACAGGTATATTGGCAGGGGTTGATGAGTGTCTAAATACTCATCATTTTTGTATAATCTAAACTGCAAAATTATCTGAAAACACTCAGAAACACATCAAAATGATCAAAATATCACAAATCAGTGTTTTATGTGTTTTAAATGCAAAAATATCAAAATCAGATGAAAAATGATTCAAGTTTGCAAAATTGGCAGTTTTAGTCCCCCAAGTTTTAAAAGTTGTCAAATCTAGTCCCTGGAATTCAAAAATGTGGAATTTTATCATTCAAGGTCCCTGAAGTATTCTAAGTTGTAAAAAATGATCCTTGAATGATTCTTTGGTCAATTGGCAAGAAAGGTCCCTAAACTTTGGAAAATTGCAAAATTAGTCCTTGGACCTTTTAAAATGAATTTTATGCAAAAAGGATCCTTGTTTTATCAATGTTTGTCAAGTATGGTCCTTGTGATAAGTTTTCAAAAGTATCATGATGAGTCCCTGAAGTTTGGATAAATTACATGTTTGGTCCTTGTGCTAGCTAAACCAAACGGACACCATATATATCACAAAATCCAATCCGGCCCAAATACATTATCCAAGCCCAATCTCCACTTGACCCCTACCCTTGACCCTTGAGCTAGGTCAAAACCAAAAAGACCCCGGTCATAATCAATTGTGACCCCCTTTGTATTATTAAGCCCCGGTCAACAGAAGTCAAATCCACTCTCAACGCGCCTAAAACCAGAGCTACTGTAGCTCTCCCTCTCCACCCCTGTAACACCAAAACCAGGCATGGTTTTCCACCCTTTTCAACCCCCCTCTCCATACTTTGTCCCCTCCACCTCCTCTAAACACCAAAACTCTTAATTGACTCAAACCAACTCCAATTAATACCAAAAACCTGCCTTGAAATATTTGGCGCCAAAAAGCAAAATGGACGGTTTTGATGATTTTGTGCAATCCAAGGGCTCAGATTTGGTGGGAAAGATTCAGAGGTCAAAGAGAAGTCCTAAAAGTCTATAAAGAGGAGCTAAGAGACAATGTATCTATCTATCTAGTGTAATTTTAGTCTTCCATTGTCGTTTTTATCAAAATTTCAGTGTAATTTAAGCTTTCTTAATACTTTGTTTAAGTTATTTAAAGTATTTGTGAACTCTTTTCAGTTTCAATATCAAGTTTTAAGTTGCAAATTTTATTTATGCAGTTTTATTTCAAAAATCTCATATGAATCAAATGTTGTTGTTTGTTGTTTATATGGACTGAAATAAGCCACATAAGCTCCTAGATAGCTTTTCTAAGCTATTAGAAACACTAAAACTCAGTTTAGGAGTAAAATAAAAAAAAATCACCAAAAATACCAATTAATTAGTGAAAATTCAAAAATCACTTGGAAATGGTGTACACAGCTGGAGCAGGGTAAATCATGGATGGCCTTGGGTTAGAAGCTTAGTGGTAAGCTAATAGGGGTGTTCATTGGTTCTTGTTCTCAGTTATGAGCTTGGAAGCTTTTGTAAGCCCTTTTGATCATCTTGGCATTTTACTGTTATAGTTGTTAATTAGTTTATATTTCTGTTTCTTAGTGATCACTAGTTTTAATTAAGTGTGTTTAAGCTTAAAAATCAGTAGGTTGTTCTTTTAAATTTGTATTTTGAAAAAATCTCCTTTTCACAGTTAAATTAGATTAGTTGTGATTTCTTGATTTTATGTTGTTATTGTTGTCAATTAGTGTTTCTTTAGTCCTAGTTAATGATTATATGAGGTCTGTCATCAGTTTTATGGTTTAAATTTGAGATTGGCTTTGAAAAACATCAAAACTGTCACTTATAAGGGTGTTTGGATTTGCTTGTTAAAACTGCAATAGAACTTGTTTGGGGTGTTTGTTTGAGCTTGTTCTGTGTTACATACTAACCTAATAACTCAAAGAAACAAAGAAAATCAGTCCTTGTTCAACAAAAAGTCAAAATCTCTTTAATCCATCTCTCTTGTTAACTGTTGGATTTTAAAAAAGTTAGGATCATGATTTTGTGTTAGAAAGTTGTTAAAATTGCTCAAATAAGTCTTAGTATAACTTAAAACAACAAAATCAGTGATTAGTAGTGAATCAAAGTTCATCTTGGTCAACTCTCTTGGTTTTCAAAAAGTCAAAATTTTCATTAGGTCGTTTTTGAATAAACTTTGGAATTTCACTGTGTGTTTATTAGTAGGATTCAGCTTATAAGCTCTTAGGGTCTTAAAGTCTAGTTGGTAAACAAAAATATAAAAATACTAGCTATCTTTGAATCAGTTGTTTAAGTGCTTTTTAATTAGCTTTTTGTTGGTACCTTGTCTGCAAACATGCCTTGTGCACAGTGAGTAAGTCCATTTTGATAAGCTTGCATAGAGCTTATTAGTTGCTCAAATCTTGTGATCTTTGTTTCTTTGGAAATCCAACCTGGCCATCTTGAAGTATCAAGCCTTGTTTTTCATTTTGAAGCTTGTTTGCTAGGGCTGCTATAAGCCTCTATCTTGTCCCATTTCTGTGTTTAAGCCAAGTGCTTATTGTCTTTGTTCTAGCTTTTCAGTGTGCTTATCTGTTCTTTTTAGCTTCATTCTAGTTCATCTAGCTTGTTTGTAGCTTATTTGAGCTTTTGTTTCAGTTGTGAGCTTGTTTGAGCTTATTTACACCAAATAAGCTCATTAAGCCATCTGTTGGTCCATAAGCTTGTCAAACTGCTTATTTGTAGTTTGTGAAATTTTTGTCTTTGTTAAAGTTTCATAAAATCAGTAGTAAAGTAGTTTTCAAAAAGAAAATCCAGAAAAAGATCAATTTAAAATCAGTGATAGCATTTATTTAATAGGTTTTAGCTTTTTGAATTTTCTTTTTAGCTTATTAATAAGCAAATCTTGTTTTTCTATTTTTCTTAGTTTTCTGTCATCATATAGTATTTTTAGAAAAAGTTTCATATTTTTCTCTAGCTTTTTAGTATTTATTATAATTTTAAATAGTTAAAAATAGTAAATAATTAGTAATAAATAATTAAAAAGCATAAAAAATAACTTTTCAGTTTTAAAATTAGTTTTACCATATTTTAGATTTTTCAAAGTTAAAATTTTATTTTTCCAGGATTATTTTATATTTTCTAGAATTTAAGTGTATTTTAAATAATAATTAATTAGTAATAATTAGATAAAAAGTGTGAAAAATATATTTTTAGTTTTAAAATTAGTTTTATAATATTTTAGATTTTTATCAATCATAATTTTATTTTTCTAGCCTTATTTTGTATTTTCTTCTATTTTAGAGTATTTATTAAATAGTTAAAATAGTTTTTAATTAATAATAATTAATTAAATAGTGTTAAAAATAATTTTATTTTATTTTTAGGATTCCAAAAATGTTATTTTCATATTTTTAGATCTTTTATTTCTTAGATTTTACTTTTTATTTTGTACGTATACGTAGTTTTTAGAGTACGTATTTACGTTTCTTTTATCTGATTGTTGTGCTTTCCAATTCTGTACTCCATTCCTTTCCAATCAATCAGTAGTGTAATATTTCTAATCATAACCTTTACAGATCACTACCCTTAGTGATCATTCTATCATCTGAATTAGTGTTTACACACCATTGAGTCTCCGTGGGACTAAACGACCCGGGAATTCACTAAATTCTCTGATCTTCATTGCATTTGTGCTTAAGCTGTTTTAAGTCTGTTACGGTTGACCATTCACAAGTGGCCAGCTTGTGTGATTAGACTTGACGGTTTAGCACAGATCAGGGGTCTTTTGGGTTTGGCTGGGTTTAAAATACAAAAAGGGTCCTAATGGTTTGTTTAATATACAAGGACCAAGTTTGCAATTTCTGCAAACTTCAAGGACTGAAACTATAATTTCTCCAAAGTTATCACAAGGACCAAACTTGACAAACTTTAATAGTACAAGGACCATATTTGATTATCTTACATTTTTAAATATCCAAGGACTATTTTTGACACTTTTGTAAAGTTGAGGGACTAAAGTTGTAATTTTGCAATTTTTAAACTTTGAAGGGTTTGTTTTAACAACTTTTGAATCCCATGGACCTTAAATGATATTTTACTTTATTTTGATTTACCAGGGACTAAATTTGACAACTTTTGAAACTTGGGGGACTAAAACTGCCAATTATGCAAACTTGATACGTTTTTCATCTGATTTTGATATTTTTGCATTTAAAACACATAAAACACTTATTTGTGATATTTTTATCATTTTGATGCATTTCTAAGTGTTTTCAGATGTTTTTGGCATTCTAAACGGTACAAAAATGATGAGTATTTAGACACTCATCAATCCCCCACACTAAGATATTGCTAGTCCCTAGCAATGTTTTGAGAAAAATTAATGGATTTCATCTCTTTACCAAAAGCCATTACTTCTGGAGTAGCCAATTGTTTTAGTTCAAGTAAGAACCTTGGTACAATGATAACCAAATGATTTTGAGCAAATCACCAGCTTTCAACGGTTTTGATTTGTCTTTACCAGAAGCCGTTTGTTTCTGGACTAGCCAACTCTTAGATAAATTATCAATATTATCTTTGGTGAGCCGATTACCAATTATGGTTTTCCAACTGCCTTTACCATAAGCCATAAACTTGTGGGCTAGCCAACTTTTCACTAATTAAAAATATGGCGAGTTGAACACCATACAATTTTGGGCAAATTGCAAGCCATAAACGGATTTGAGATATCTTTACCAAGAGCCGTTTGCTCCTGGATTAGCCAATCCTTATGTGTGTTAGACATGGCGGACTGATTACCATTTGCTGAGTAAGTGAAAAACACTTACTCCAAAAAACATTTTGGCCAAAAACGGGGGAATTGGGTGGAATAATTACATGATAAAATTCGTGAGAATTCCCCCCACACTTAGAAATGAATATTGCCCTCAATATTCAAAGTACCGGCGATTATGCCGAAACATAGAACGTAAAAGGGAAATACTACGGCCATTATTTTGTTTTTGATATATACACATTTTTTTTAAACTTATATACAACAGCGGGGGACAACTCCCCCACACTAGAGTGGTAGAAAGTAGAAAGAAGTCAGAAATATGAGTGAAAACCCATATGGTGTGTGCTACTGTTTTTGATTCCCGAGTCACTAGCTTGACTCGATCCCCACATTCATTGGTTCATGGGGAAAGTTTGTAGATCCGGGACAACCACAGGTGGAATGTCCTCTCCAAAGTAGTGCTTCAATCGATGACCATTCACTTTAAAATTTGGACCATCGGGTTGAGATAACTCAATAGTACCATAAGGATAAACCTTAGCAATAGTAAATGGACCAGACCAACGGGACTTAAGCTTTCCTGAGAAAATCTTTAATCTAGAGTTGAAAAGAAGGACTCGATCACCGAAGTTGAAAACGCGGTTCTTGATTTTAGAGTCATGAATCTTCTTTGTCTTTTGTTTGTAGATCAAAGAGTTCTCGTATGCTTGATCACGGAGTTCATTTAATTCATTCATTTGAACTTTTCTGTGATCACCGGCTGTCTGAATATCGAAGTTGGCATGTTTCAAGGCCCAGTATGCTTTGTGCTCAAGCTCAATCGGAAGATGACACGCCTTTCCGTAAACTAGCTTGTATGGAGTACACCCGATGGGTGTTTTGTAAGCTGTACGGAAGGCCCAGAGTGCGTCATCTAGTTTATCCGACCAGGATGCACGGTTTTCGCCTACTGTCCTTTCAAGAATTCTTTTAATACCACGGTTGGAAACTTCAACTTGCCCACTTGTTTGTGGGTGGTATGCAGTAGAGAGACGGTGGGTTACACCATATTTTTGCATGACATGATCAAATTGGTCATTACAGAAATGCGTACCACGATCACTGATTATAGCTCGCGGAGTTCCAAACCTGGCAAAAAGAGATTTTAAAAATTTCACAACAACTCGGGCATCATTGGTAGGTAAAGCTTTCGCTTCAACCCATTTTGACAAATAGTCAACAGCCACAAGTATGTATTTGTTTCCTCGAGATGATGGAAATGGCCCCATAAAGTCAATGCCCCAGATGTCAAAGATCTCACAAACTTGAATGGCGTTTTGCGGCATTTCATTTCTTTGAGAGATATTTCCGTGACGTTGACAAGCGTCACATGCTTTGACAAATTCGTAGGCATCCTTGTAAATCGTGGGCCAATAAAACCC
>BPTQ01000003.1:95388941-95494262 GCA_019973895.1 Chrysanthemum seticuspe | reverse complement strand
TTAAAGCAAATGAGAGAAAAGCAACAAATGAACGAATACGAAGATGTAACGTCGCGTCTCCTTCAATGAATCTACACGGATTATGATTATTTAATACTTATTAGTATAACGGATTAATCTCATTAATACTTTTAGGGTTGTCAGATTATTCTCATTTATAGTGACAGACGGAATTCCAACGTTTTAGGGTTTCAATTATTAATTAGCCAAACGTATGGGTTTAATATGATAATCATCTTATATAAGAGCTTATATGATCATTATTCGTAGCATAGGGTTTACAAATGTCAAAGACGGATTTTAAGACTCTCTTTCAAAGTAGTTTACATAATTTATAACTCACATGAAATAACGAAATTACACAATTAACTTTTAACTCTTAATCAACTTCCCATTTTTAGTTCTAGGGTTTCCATACCTTCAATATTACTTAATACGCATTTAATTTACATGTTACCTCTTTTAATGATTTCCACTTTGACCTAGAACGTATGAAAACTCAAACGGAATTTAACTTAACTCATGCATGTCCTTACGTAATTCATTTACACATGTTTACCCATAGTTACCCAAAATTACATGTTGCACCTTTAACATCTTTAATTATACGTACTAACCCTATATTATCAGATTTTACACTTCTAGCCCAAAGGTTTTAGAATTTACAAAACATACCCTTTTAGTTAGATAAAATTCGAATAGCCCTCTAAATATCCAAAATCACACGTTTAACCCCCACACTTATTTTATACGTTTAGTACATGTCTTTTACTGTTTTTCAAAATAACCTTTAAGTTTCAATATTTACAAAATCAACCCAAACCTTTTTATTTAGAACCGATGAAGTATAATTTCAAATACAAGCCCTAAACCTAAGTTACACCAATCATTAGCTCATCATTACCACTTCATTAATTACCTTTAATGATTACAAGGAAACCCTAGTTCATGAAAAACCCTAATCGCCCCTTTTAAAAACCTTTCCTTTTTATGCGTTTTCGGACAAGAAAAACCCAAGACAATTCACACAAGCTTCAAATTCATAAACATGTATTTTACTCAGGTCTTATAACATGTATCAACTTCTGGAAAAATCAATTCATGATCTCTAAAAATATTACAAGCTCATTCGTTAATTAATATACGATTTTAGGGTTTTGGATTCCAAATAATTTCATACAACTTATAAATCATGCATGGCTAATTTTTATGTGTTATATACGACTTGTAGGACTGAATTCAACATTAGGAACATACCCTTGATGAGCTTGGATCGTTAGAACAAAAGAAGCACAAAACCCTCACTTGTCGAAACCCTAATTCATCCAAAAACTCACCACGACTAAAACAGCAGCTCTGGAACTCAAACACTATTTTTCCCACCTTCTATACCTTGAATCTCGTCCAAGGAAAATGGTCTCAAGCTCTGGAAACTGGAATTCGATTTATGAAGGGTTTTGAAGTCGGTTTTAGGGTTATCGGCAATAAGGGATTTTATGGGAACCGAATTTTATATATATACTTGATTTATTATTTTTATTATGGGCTTTATAATGTATTGGACTTAAATTAAATGGTCTCTTACTAATATAAATTTATATTGGGCTTTTACTAATTAATTTCTTTTATAAACTATTTTAAATATTTTCGGCTAATATGTAAAATACAAAACTAATTTTTATAAAATCATAAACTATAAAAATTACCTTTTCAAAGTGTTTAATATTTATTTAAATCATGTGGGATATTTCTTAAAATTCTCTGAATTTACATAGCTTACTTGGTATTCTTTTGAATAAATTTTTCATACTTTTGATAGTAGGGTTATTTTGGTCTTTTTGTGAATTTTAGAAATTCAGGTATTACAATTCTTCCCCTCTAAAAGAAAATTTCGTCCTCGAAATTGGACAAGACGGAACAGAACAGAGAACGAATCGGATTTCAAAATTTCTAGGAATATAACGAACATAAATCTTATCTCGGAACAAATGAATTTCTTATCAGAATAGTTGAACTCATATTTATTCAGAAATTAAATCAATAGTCAAATACTTATAATAGATAATTATATACTTATCAAGTAATGGCGGAGAACAGATGAGACGCAGAAAATCAAACGACAAATTCTGACTTATTCAGATATCTAATGATGAGGACATCATATGCATAGACAGAATAAATCCTATCGGCCCCAATAGTCGCAGAAATATGGGGAGACATATAAGGTTAAGATAGTCATAGCAATCTAGAGGTTCGTGCAGATCATAACAACTTCGGATTCCAAACGTACGAAACTTATACGTAACAGATATCGACAAGAGTCTCACAAATAGGTACGGGATTCAAACGAACATGAGAAGCACCAAATAACAGATACAAGTCAAAGTCTAAACACACATCAATCACAGGCATTTCCCAGACGTCGTATACCTTCAATAAGTTCAGATTATGTGATCTCGGTATTATTACGTTGATCAGGCGTCATAATACTTGCATCACATAACAAGTTCTTATTGTCATTATATTCGGTCGCGGGTCATGACGAAACACATAACTAATATCATAACAAAACATACTACATACGGATAACACACAGATAGCAAGTAACATATAATAACAACCCAGATTCACAAGAGTATACCATCATGATGGCCATACTTCATCCAAGCGGTAATTAAACAACAACACTAAGAGAATAAATAGCAGACGAAACTTATGAGGACTAACGGAAACTTAGCGAATCTATTAGAAAGAAACAACGTCAGACAGAAATTATACCTCCAAAGTTTTGTTTTATTTCCATTAATCAAACAAAATTCGCAGAATCGTCTTACGATGATTTTCCAAAACAAAACTTAAAAATCCCAGATTCAAACGTCAAATGAAAAACAAAAAGGCCTAGATCAAAATCAAACGTCAGAAAATTCTCATAAAGAGAGTGACAAATCAGAAACGAAACTCCTATTCTCATGTCGGATTGAACCTACTAGTGGCCGTAGACTCCGTTTCAGACTCCACCTCGTACTCTTCCTTGGGTTCCTCTTCTTCCTCCTCCTCCTCGCTTATCCATCCGTTCTTGTTTCCTTCAGGCTGTGGTAGGAAGCGACTAGCAAAGCCACCTTTACGCTTCCTCTCTTCCTCCTCCGGCACACGATCCACAAAGGCATACAGATCGTGACTCTCAGCTCGTCCTACTCCTTCATCCTCAACGAACTTGGGACACCTATCATGATATGTAGTAGTGAAACCTTCGTTGTCCACCACCTTAGTTTCCTATTCTTCCACCACCTCTCCGTCAATGGTCCTCAAAGTCAGCTTCTCCTCGATGGTACATGGCCACATATAGGCCGGAACTCTTATCCTCTTATTAGTCCTCTTCACTTTACCATACCTCGTGCAGCCCTTAGCAATGATAACGGCCCACTTCGTCTTCTCCTTATGTTGCCTAGCCGGTCCTCGATTACTCCTATCAGATGAACTAGCGCGACGGGGAATAACCATCTAAAAGAAATTCCAACTATCAGCAAAACTTAAATACGATAGGGTACGCAAAGAAGTACGCAGAAAGGAAAATCCTAAATCTACCCACTTCTCACAGGTCATAGCCTAAGCTCTAAGGGTCCTAAAACCTAGAGCTCTGATACCATAAATTGTAACACCCCGACCCGACAAGGGTAAAGATAATCACAATACGGTTTCATATCAGAACTTTAACTAATGTACAAAAGCGGAAGCCTTTACAAAATATTCAAAAAGAAAACATAAATAGCTAAAACTTCAAAATAAATCTAAGATCTCTATGGTAAAGTCTTGCTCTCAGCTCTACTCTCAAACCCAGATCAGCTATCCCATAAGCTCATCTTGAAATGCTTAATACCTGCCGCAGGAAAAGAAAAGTGCGGCTGAGCTTACAAAGCCCAGTGAACGGATATAACGAAACAAAAGCTAAAAACAGAGTAAATATACAAATACGAAATCAAAATGAAACAATGACGAAGGATCTTTTAGAATTCTGCGGAAGCACAAATATACAGAAATCCAAACAACCACATAACAGTTCAGACATCACATAGCACATTAAAGACACAAAAACAAATACGAACACATCAAAACGATCAAACACATTACATATCAAGAATAACAGATTTCGTATAAGCCTAACGGAAAGTCTCAAAACTAACAGAAACAATTTCTAATAAATAACATAGCATTCATACAAATCAACTAATCAACGTTTAAAGCACTTATTTCAATATTGTAGCAACGGAAATAGCAGACATGTCATGGCAGACAATATAGCAAAACCAGTTCTCATATCAAATCCTAACCTTAGCAGAGTTTTAACATGGCAGGTCACATATGCAGACAGATGATTAACCTCCAAAACACTCAATTGTACACTAGCACATTCATCTCACAGATCAACGCATTCACGTAACAATAACAAATCATAATATCAAATATACAAATCAGGTTTTAACGTATTAATCCTATCCTAGCATGGCAACTAATAATCAGTTAAACAAATACATCATAAGCACATTCACTAACATATCATATCAGAAATATCTTTCTTCTTCAAAAAGTAACTTCATAAAATAAATGTACATGGAGTAGCTAGCTCCCAGATTTTTGTAAAGACGCGTATTGCATACGACATCATTCACCAGATAACATATCAGATAACAGATCAGATCTAGGATGCATCCATACGCCCCTTCCTACATATTCAAAAATATGCTTCACCATCCAGAGACGTGGCAGAACATCACTCTACTGCCCTAGAGTCATATCAGAGGTGCATCACTGATACGGACATGGAACCCCCATGACTAGTTAAATATTTGGTTATTATTAACCAACTTAAGTCAAACAGATTTCAGATATAGCACAGATCATAGTCAAACACAAGGTCACAGAATCATATCAGATAGTCCATATCCTAAGGTTCATATTCAGATAATCAGAAATCATAAGTTCATTATTATAGGGGCATATCATATGTTCATAAACAGAAGTTCATAACCAGAGGTTCATAACCCAAATGTAGCAGGGTTCAACAAATGTATATAACAAAGTCTTCCTAACATAAGTTCACATCAGATATTGCATAGTTCACTAGAACATAGTTCAGATAAGTAACAGACCAAACATTCAGGAAAGGGTTCATAGCAATGGCGTTGGGAATCCTAATAAGCATGAGAGATATGATGAAGAAGGATAACATGAGGGACCTTTACTGAAAAGGTCAGAACTCATGTACGATAACATAAGTGTCTTAAGGTAAGACAGAATATCCGTACCTTAAAGCAAATGAGAGAAAAGCAACAAATGAACGAATACGAAGATGTAACGTCGCGTCTCCTTCAATGAATCTACACGGATTATGATTATTTAATACTTATTAGTATAACGGATTAATCTCATTAATACTTTTAGGGTTGTCAGATTATTCTCATTTATAGTGACAGACGGAATTCCAACGTTTTAGGGTTTCAATTATTAATTAGCCAAACGTATGGGTTTAATATGATAATCATCTTATATAAGAGCTTATATGATCATTATTCGTAGCATAGGGTTTACAAATGTCAAAGACGGATTTTAAGACTCTCTTTCAAAGTAGTTTACATAATTTATAACTCACATGAAATAACGAAATTACACAATTAACTTTTAACCCTTAATCAACTTCCCATTTTTAGTTCTAGGGTTTCCATACCTTCAATATTACTTAATACGCATTTAATTTACATGTTACCTCTTTTAATGATTTCCACTTTGACCTAGAACGTATGAAAACTCAAACGGAATTTAACTTAACTCATGCATGTCCTTACGTAATTCATTTACACATGTTTACCCATAGTTACCCAAAATTACATGTTGCACCTTTAACATCTTTAATTATACGTACTAACCCTATATTATCAGATTTTACACTTCTAGCCCAAAGGTTTTAGAATTTACAAAACATACCCTTTTAGTTAGATAAAATTCGAATAGCCCTCTAAATATCCAAAATCACACGTTTAACCCCCACACTTATTTTATACGTTTAGTACATGTCTTTTACTGTTTTTCAAAATAACCTTTAAGTTTCAATATTTACAAAATCAACCCAAACCTTTTTATTTAGAACCGATGAAGTATAATTTCAAATACAAGCCCTAAACCTAAGTTACACCAATCATTAGCTCATCATTACCACTTCATTAATTACCTTTAATGATTACAAGGAAACCCTAGTTCATGAAAAACCCTAATCGCCCCTTTTAAAAACCTTTCCTTTTTATGCGTTTTCGGACAAGAAAAACCCAAGACAATTCACACAAGCTTCAAATTCATAAACATGTATTTTACTCAGGTCTTATAACATGTATCAACTTCTGGAAAAATCAATTCATGATCTCTAAAAATATTACAAGCTCATTCGTTAATTAATATACGATTTTAGGGTTTTGGATTCCAAATAATTTCATACAACTTATAAATCATGCATGGCTAATTTTTATGTGTTATATACGACTTGTAGGACTGAATTCAACATTAGGAACATACCCTTGATGAGCTTGGATCGTTAGAACAAAAGAAGCACAAAACCCTCACTTGTCGAAACCCTAATTCATCCAAAAACTCACCACGACTAAAACAGCAGCTCTGGAACTCAAACACTATTTTTCCCACCTTCTATACCTTGAATCTCGTCCAAGAAAAATGGTCTCAAGCTCTGGAAACTGGAATTCGATTTATGAAGGGTTTTGAAGTCGGTTTTAGGGTTATCGGCAATAAGGGATTTTATGGGAACCGAATTTTATATATATACTTGATTTATTATTTTTATTATGGGCTTTATAATGTATTGGACTTAAATTAAATGGTCTCTTACTAATATAAATTTATATTGGGCTTTTACTAATTAATTTCTTTTATAAACTATTTTAAATATTTTCGGCTAATATGTAAAATACAAAACTAATTTTTATAAAATCATAAACTATAAAAATTACCTTTTCAAAGTGTTTAATATTTATTTAAATCATGTGGGATATTTCTTAAAATTCTCTGAATTTACATAGCTTACTTGGTATTCTTTTGAATAAAATTTTCATACTTTTGATAGTAGGGTTATTTTGGTCTTTTTGTGAATTTTAGAAATTCAGGTATTACACACCCGGTACTACTTTCACTTGTGGCTCGCTTAACAACCTAAGCTTTGACCACTAGGCCACATGCCTGTTGATTCTATCCTATTTAACTTAACAGGGATAATTAATGAGGAATATAGTTAACCTGTACATTTTTCTAGTGGGTTAAAAATATAAATTACTAAGGTTAATGTTAATGGATTGGTCACCTCTCTCCCGACCGAATTGTTGATCATGTTCTTACCAAAGCTAAACTAAATTGATGACCAGTCACTCTTAACCCTTTTAAAGTCATGGTTTGTTAGCCAACTATAAGTTTTAATTAACTAAATTGGTGACCGGTCACTCCTAACCTTTTTAAAGTCATGGTTTGTTAGCTAACTATAAGTTTTAATTGTTTTGTGTGTGAAGTTTTTTATTTTATTTGTTTTTGTGAGATTTGTTTTTGGTTGTGATTATGGTCGTCTTATTAGCAAATTGTGTTTGGGTGTAGTCTTGAAGAGTGAAAGCTGATGTGGCAGGGAGTGATCACAGTAGCATTGGCCTAATGAACTTAGGATGCGTTTGGTATGCTGCCATGAATCACAATAGGTATGAGTTTGATAAGTAGTGGTGGACCTCTCGGTATGAAAGATCCATACCTTACCCTTGTGAGGTATATGGAGTATGGAACATATATATTATTCATTCTCATATTTGAAAGATTTGCATTTTAAACAAACAAATGCTTTGAATGAAAATTCATTCCCTCATTCTCATTCCAGAATATCAAACGCATCCTTAGGCTATGCGGAGTGGTAGCTTGAGGTCCAAAACAGATATGTAATCTCACGGTCAAATTGTGTTAGCATGGTGAGTGGCTCATCTGTTAGGAATTAGAAAATTCCATAGTGAAGTGTCGGTCACCCCAAATATTATCTAGCATAAGTTAGCTCGTAGACTTGTCGTTATTTACGTTATTTAATAGTTAATTAGTTAGTTTGTTAGTTTGTAGCGTAGTTTAGCGTAGTGCAACACCGTGGAGGAAGGACGGGTCTTTACCCACTGTATCTCTGATCCACAGGCCGATAGGAGGTCGTGTATTGTGTAAGTATAAATACCCCTTCCATCCATGGAAGGGGTGGTGCTTCATTCAATCTAATATTTCATACTTTGTGTAAACCTCTAGCAAGAACACCCTCTCTCGTTCTCTACTAACTCTCTAACTATGGCAATCATGTATTTTGAGCATCCAAGACCACCCGAATCATCAACACAATAATATTTGGATCCTAACAATTGGTATCAAGAGCCAAGGTTTATTGTGTTGTGGTGATTTGTGTGGTTTGGTACCATGGTGGTTGTGGTTTTCATACTTGTTTACAGGTTGTTGTATTGTGTCGATTCATGGTGGTTTGTATTCTTGGTAAATCTGTTTTCTGTACTTTTAGTGTCGGAATATTTTTCCGTTTAAGTATTTTGGTTAAACAGTTTTGATATACTGGTTCCTTTTTATCCATTTGGTCTTTGTACAAGTTTATACAAACATCAGTTTCGTACATGTTTATAAGTATTTGGTCTTTTTATATCTGGTGATTTGTTGTTGTGGTGATCTTGGTGTTTTGTACAAGTTTATACCATGTGGTCATACATCAGTTTCGTGGTCATTCAAGGCTAAAAGATGATATTTTTCAGTTATTTTTCTGGGTTAAACATGGCCGGAAAAGTAGTCGGAAATCTCATCGGAAAATGCATAAAATCTTGCTAGCGACTTGTTTCATGAAAAAGGGTAGCGACTTGTCACTATTTAGCGACTTGTTCTGAAAATGTGTAGCGAGTTGGTCTAAGACTGCCTAGCAACTTGATATTTATCATGTAGCGACTTGTTGACACACTCTTAACAGTTATGCTAGCGAATTGGTTTGAATGCTAGCGACTTGGTTTAAAAGGGTTAGCGACGTGTGACTCAAAATACTAGCGACTTGAGTATTTTGGCTAGCGACTTGCTTATGATAAAGGTAGCGACTCAACTAAACCAATAGCACTTGTTGACTACTTTGAACTTGACAGAAATGATGAAGGAAGAATGAAATTAACCAAGACCTTATAACACAATACCGAATACCAAAACTGACCCAACCTCAGGTTCAACATAAACCATCATTGGTCCAAGATTATAACAACAAGGAAATACAACATAACGATTGTTATCTATCCAATTCCATCATATCCCATAACCCATAACTATTCTTCATCTAAACCAATATCCGAATCCATCTCATTCAAAACCAAGACTCAAAATGAAATTAACTTGATAGATCTCAGATCGATTCAATCTTTTGTGAAATCTTTTATAGATTTTTTCAATTGAATCTTTTTCATCATAGATCATTTTTGAAGACTGAGCTTCACTTAATATCCGAATAAATAGAGAAGAAAGTTAACAATCATGTTAGTTTCTTGTCTTGATTCGTTCATAAATGAAAACCAAAAACGAATTACAAAAACATGTTAACACCTACCTGAGACCTCTATCTAAAGATCTTGAAGATTCAATTCGCTTGTTCCTCATCCGAGCTAACAAAAAGGGCAAGGTCGTGTGCTTTTCTAATTTCGTTTTTGAAGATTCAGGAGAAGTGATTGAGATGTGTGGATGAATATGATTTGGTGTTCGATCGGTTTGGTATGAAATGGGGGTTGACTGAGATTATGACTTCACTAAGATACAAAGTGTTAATTTTTATTCCAGATTTGATTGTGTGAGAGGCGTTGAGAGTTAACTGGAGAAGGAGGCGAGTGTTTTTGAGAATGTGTTTAATTAGGGTTATGACATAGACCTAATATTTAGGGTATCTCACTTTTTATAACCGGTTATGAATGCATATGTGATTATTGGATCGGGCTTTGCTTTGTGGACTTCAGTGGTTATATCATATGAGGATTATGGATTTGGGCTTTAGCATAACTTTAAATTTTGTTGGGCTAACATGATTAAATTGAGCTGTGGTGGGTTTTACGGTAATACAATTTTTCCACTGAATTGGTTATGCGGCTTATAACATTTATAAGTGAAAATTGAGACTTAAGTCAAATTTTAATATAAATTTGATTTATAGGATCAAATTTAGCTTAATATGTAAAGAGTGGTATTTTGGTATTGATAATTTTCACGGAGAATATTATGGCACGGCTTGAAGTGTTTATTGATAATGTTGATTACGGGGTTGTTTGTTCGGTATTTCTTATTTGGATTTGAAGTGAGGTTTTTCGGGCGCGTTTACTTATTTCGTCTTCTTTCTTTCTACACTTCCGCGAAGATGACTTGTTTGGGCGTTTATAGAGGGTGATAAAGACTTGGCTATTTAATTACGGTTGTGATTCTTTCTCGCTTAATCTACAACGTAACTATCACTTCGGTGTCTCACTTAGTTGAGAATGTCAAGAGGTTTTGTACATTGGGTACACCGTTTCTTCTTCACAAGGATTAGTACAAGTTTAAGTAACAAATATGGGGAATTCTACTTCATGATCAAGTTTGGTATATCGGGGTTTACTTCTCCAAGTGGTCACAGCATCAGCCGACAGAATGTGTGTATAATGTGTTTACCAAAGTGTTCACTGGATGATTGATGATTTTATTGATGTTGGATGATGAACCGCTGCATGTCCCCTAAAACAGATATTCACCGAAACCAAATTTGTCATAACACCTTCAAGCTGACATTGTTTACGGTTTTGTCTTGATTTTGTAAAATCCTGCGAAAGAACCTATTTCTCGGTTTAAATCATAGACTTGTAAAATCCCGTGACAATGGAAACATTCTGGTAATTGTAAAGTGCATTTCCGGATCTATCTTACGGTTTATTCTTGGTTTTGTAAAATCCCGCGAAAGAAACTATTTTTCGGTTTAAACTATAGAATTGTAAAATCCCGTGATGATGGAACCATCCTGGAGAAAGGAAAGTGTATGTTGGGATCCTTTCTGATGTTGGTGCTACGGTTTCTACTTCGAAGAAGGGATAAAAGGGTGTACTTCATGAATTGGATGTGTGTTTGGATATTAGTCATGGCAAGTTTGGTTATTACATGGTTTTACGGGGTTATGTGCTTTTAACCATGGTCGGGATGAAACCATTATCAAAGTTCATTTAAATGTCAAAGAAGGCTTGATTTGAGCTTTTACCAAGATGTGACAACGGAGTTAATTCACTGTTATGTATTTGAGGTTGAAGTGAAATATCACGGGCGAGTGTACTTAGTATCTGAAGGTATCGGCGATGGTTGGATGAAGATTCTTCATGATCCTTGTTCAAGCTTATCATTAAAAACGAAGACATGGAAATCTAGTTATTGTTGGGTGTCTTTTACCTTTTCTTTTACCACTTGGGGGAATTGGGCTCATATCACCACAAAATAACTATCACTTTAAGGAGTTACGTTGTAGTGCTCAGTGTCACATTCAATTGTGGATTTTCAAGAGGTGATGTACGTCTTATACTTGATGGTTGGTTGGTTGAAGAGTATAGAGTACTTAGAGATTCAAATGGGCATGAAGTCTCGACACCGCTCTTTGTTACATATGTGCAAGTTTAAGTCACGGGTTCGGGTTAGTTTACTTCAGGGTCAAATTCATCATATTGGGTTTTCTCCATCAGCTGTCACGACAAAGGGCCTACTGAATGATAATGGGGTTGATTACATGTTTTGCTAAGAGAATTGAAAAGAGAGAGATTATGACGTATGAACACTTCAGTTCATGCCTCGTACTCTAAAGAAAAGAAAAGTGTACGTTTCAGTGCGCTTTATCTTCAAAAGAAGAGAAATCTTCTTATGACGTATGAACACAACAGTTCATGCCTCGTACTCTAAAGAAAAGAAATGTGTACGTTTCAGTGCGCTTTATCTTCTAAAGAAGAGAAATCTTCTTATTATGACCATTCTCATCAACATGCTTCATACTTTTTCCCTGCGCTTCAGTTATCAAGTGAACCGGACTACCGATGATTATTTTCTTATTCCACTTGCTCAACTATAATGACGATGGCGACATCCTGTGCTAATTTTGCGGGGGAGAAGTGTGAATTGACTACATTTTAAAGATAATCACTTGTCTAATTGATAAGGTTTTAAAAGGTACCATTTTGAGGGGTCGTTTAAGTCCTTATTTGATCACTTTTGTATCCGTTATTGCTTAATATCATTCCTTTTCACTTTTTAGGTCTCGTGAAGGAAAATGCTGGAATGGCACTTATTTGGACGAAAAGGCGCGAATATATGAAGAAAATGATCAAAGTCAAAATCGAGACACTCACAGTTGCTGAAAGTAGAAGGCGACGGCGTAAGGTGTTAATGGCGACGCCGTCCCAAAAATATTGTGACGATACAGGTCTCAAAACTTGTATTTTCAAGTGACGACGTCTAGCTGTGGAAGAGTAGGCCGTCGCTACTCAGACGGCCTAGATGCAATCCAGACGACGTCAGAAGCTGAAGAGGACGGCGTCACGGACATAAGGTGACGCCGTCGCAAGGTTAACGTGGCCAAGACGAAACCCTAATGGCGGCGACACGACGGCGTCACTAAACATAAGGTGACGCCGTCGCAAGTGTAATCTTATATATAGAATCCGAATTTTTCAGTCTTTATGTGGAGAGTCTTTGGAGTAAAAACCTAAAACCGAACCTAAGGTGTCTTGTACAGTATTTTAGGGTTTTAAACCCTATCTTACACCAAGATAAGTCTTTACTTCATTAATTCAATTATGTCTTTGATTATTTATGTGTATGCTTGCATGTTCTCCATGTCCGGCTAATTTATTTGTGTGTTTGCTTAGGAAGTATGAAACTTAATTATTGAATATTGATTGGTTGTTTCTTATCTTAGTTGATTAATGATCTAGTAATGCGATAGGTCATTCGTTGTGTACGTAATGCTTGATTCATCTTTGTGAACCTTAGAGTATAATTACCTGAGTAATTGTAGGCTAAACCATCCAAAGAGCGCCTTAGAGTAGGAGTCTATAATCTCTAGTGGTTTTGTAGACAAGACCCTTTGGTAAGTTCGAAGAGTTAGGGAGAAACGCATACCCTACAACTCTAGACACACAACGCAACTAGGAATAAGACGTGACACTCAACCATCAATAGGAGATAATTAAGGAATAATACAAACTAAGTAAACACATCTTTAAACTATCATACGAGCACACATTAATTAGACATAGACTCCCACAACCTTAGTTTAGATAATTAGATAATAGTAGAGTAATCGGTAGAAATACCAACCCCCCAAATCCAATACCCGAGATTCGTACCTTTCCATTTTCATAAAATATAAAAAGATAAAAAAATAATCTTCCTCAACCTTAAACCTTAGCGTAGTAACTCCCTACTAGCATTCCTATTCCCCTAGAGAACGATATCAATACCCGTGGCTTACCCTAATTACTACACTACAACGATTAGGTTCACTGCCTAGGGTGTTATAAAACTTGCTCGAAGAAAAGGAAGTTCCTTTGACCCCGAACGACGCGTGTAGCGTTATCAAGTTTTTGGCGCCGCTGCCGGGGAATAGAATAGCTAGTTAGTAGTCCACCTCGTTTAGGTTTCTTTGCTTGATTCCTATCAAGTAAACTTTTTTCTCATTTTTAGATTTCTCTTAGTCTATCCCCCTTCTTCGTAACCTTTGTTCGTAACCCCATCACTTTTCATCATGGAAGGTGATAACCCACTACCATTCATCAACCCACCACCAAATGACCCGCCAAGAGCCCGTACTCTTGGTGAATACTCGAGACCAAGCCACCTAGGCTATAGGAACACCATTGAGCTTCCCGACCAAGCCCAAACTACGGCCCTGCGATCCGACACCATCCGGTTGGTGCAAAACGGATGTGCATTCCATGGACTTCGTTCCGAAGATCCAAATCAGCATCTGAGGGATTTCCTCAAAATCGTCGATTCCATCGACCTTGATGCTACTACTCGGGAGACCACGCGCCTGCGTCTCTTCCAATTCTCTCTACGGGACCAAGCTAGTAATTGGCTTGAGCGACTTCCCGCCGGCTCCATCTCAAGTTGGGATGATCTTACTTCTCGCTTCCTTGCTCAATTTTTCCCACCGGGGAGAACCACTAAGCTTAGGAATGACATCTTGATGTTCCAACAACGTCAAGGTGAATCTCTCTACGAAGCATGGACCCGATTCAAGGACTTACTTCATAAAGTCCCTCATCACGGCATTGATCTTTGGCTCCAAGTCCAAATCTTTTATGATCATGTCAGTCTCTCTCTCCAACAAACCATTGATTATGCCTCCGATGGAAGACTAAGTAACCTTGATGCTGAGGCATGCTGGGAGGTAATTGAGGACCTTGCCCAATATGAAGAGGAAGGTTGGGAAATTCCAGTTGTTCATGGACACGGGTCAACTTCCCAAGCACAAGCAATTATGAGTATGGAGGCCCAAGTGAAAGCATTAATGGGAGTAACCACGCGTGCTGATGAACACACGAATGCGGTCAAGGAACTTTTGATCCCAAGAAAATCCAGGCAGGATGAATTTGAGGACATTATGTTGACATTTGTCTACAAGCAAGAAGAGGAAATAAAACGCCTCGAAGCTCAAATGCGAATGACTCATGTCACTTTCTTGGGCCTAGCTAATAACTTCATGTCGAGCATCCGTGGTGAAATCGCAAAGAAAAATACACCTAAAAAGCTTGAAAAGGTGTATGCGATACCAGGACATGCTGGGGTGATTCCCGAACCTTCTCCCTTAGTAAACCTCGATGAATCATATTCTTGCCTAAACACCTATCTCAACGTTCCCCACTTGTTCCCTAGAAACACATTCATTGGAATGGTCCACGTATCACTTCCCGATTTTCCCAATGCTAGGGAAAGTTCTTTCGGTTTTAAACCTGGAAAGAAAGGACTTCACCCTCAAGACGTCGGAACCTCTGAGATCACGATTGAAAGACAATTTGACATATGCGTTACTTACCATAGTGGAGATTATTGGTGGAATAACCAAATTGATTTTAAAATAAAAGCTAAGTTTCTTGTCAAAAATAGTAACCAGGTTTTTGATCCGGGCGGACTAAAAAAAAAAAAAAAAAAAAAAAACTGTTTTCTTTTACGAAAATTTGGACGTGACGCCGTCACACTTTAACGAGTGACGCCGTCGCTAAGCCAGATCAGACGTATTAATACAACACCCATCTCTTTCATTCTTTACCCTACACATTGTTTATCCGCCCCACACCACACAAAAATGTATTTCCCACCTCAAATCCACCATTTTTTCACAGTAATCTCCACAAGGTAAGTAATCTACATTGATCTTTGTCTATTCAATTGTTTTAATTCATGTTCAATTTCATTTTCCCCTCTATTCTCAAATCCGAAAAACCCCAACTAATTTGATCTATTTCGCCCTTTAAATCTTGTTTGATTAGGCGAAGTAGTAGTGTTACCATATGGGGATTAACTTTGCGAGAAGCCTTTACGGCTTAGGAATCAAAACCACCTGGCCGTTATGCCATTGTTGCTGCAACAAGGGTGTTTGGGTTAAGGGTTATGGTTAGAAACTTGGAATTTTCCCTCGCAAATGTCGGATTCAAAATAATTGGTCGATATGACGGCGTCAGGTGTATTCTGTGACGCCGTCATTACCGGCTTGTGTCATCCTTCGCATCGCAAATGATACTCATTTGCTCTCCACTTATTTGATTTCTTGTTTCAGATGAGCAGAAGAGTAAAGAGGACTAGGGGACAATCTTCTAATGCTCAAGAAAACATTGCGGACACAATCATTGGGTGGGGGGTATTTACTGAAGAAAGTTGTCAAGCTAGTTACAACGATTTACTCCATCAAACTATTGATTCAGGGGCTGTGTTGGATTGGGCATTTCTGCAGGAGAATGATTTGGCTAGGGAATTTTCGAATAGTTTTAGGAGGGATAAGTTCACTGATCCCCAATGGGAAAGATTGTTTCGAATAGGAGAGCCCGTGTATGGCGAGTTGGTACGTGAGTTTCACGCATCATATCTGCCAAATATCAATGCATGTCAGGATAATATTAATTTCCAAGGGATCCGGTTTAGGTTAGGAGGGGAATGGAGGGCAATGTCGACGCTTGAGTTTGGATGGAGGTTGGGACTATATACATCTGAGGATGCTGAGAGTGATGTTTTTAGGACTCGATTCGCAAATGGAATTACTCATAAGGATGAGATGTTGTGTATTCAGTTCTGGAACACGATTGCTGATGGGGAGTATATTACTGGGGGTACCCTCGCTTCACAAATCCGGGATCCACGGGTTAGGCTCATACATCGATGCCTCACCTTCTCTGTCACAGAGAGACATGCCACGAGTCATCGTGTCACCTTACCGGACCTATTCTATCTATACTGCATATTGGCCGAGGGTGTGTACTGTAACATCCCGTTCTGGTTGGCCGATTACTTGAGATCCGCAAGTGGAGTTAGGTTGGCGGATAGGGTGTATGGGGGCATGCTTATTACCCGGTTAGCTCGATCCCTAGGTATATTGGCAGGAGAGGTACCTTCATTCCTGAATACGATGGCAGCACCTAGGGTCGTTAAGGCTAAATCTATGAAAGCTATGAATGTCCTGATGGATTATGGTAGAGGTTACGCTTGGTTCCGTTCTCAGCCCGCCATTCAAGGTGGTGATGACGATGATGATGAGGAGCCACAGGTACCGGCACACCAGCAGGGAGGTGAAGCAGGAAGCTCTACTGATAACTACAGGCACATGTCTAGTGGAGATTGGCAGGCCTACCAGGGAGCATGGATGGGGCGCATGGATACATGGATGGCGTAACAGGACCAGAGGGCTAACTGGACTTACGACCATACTGTCAGACAGATGCATCATCTATCCATGCGTGATCAGCTTGACCCACATCTCCAGATTGATCCTTTCCCAGGGCGAGAGGAGGATTATCCACCCTATGGGTATTTGGGCCATCTTCCCCCTGGTTATGACTATCGTTATGGACCCCCTCCCCCGTGATTGATGTAGTAGTTTATGGATTAAGTATGGTTGGCTGTTGAAACAATTTTTATTTTGGCATGTAATAATCTTGGACATCTTAATTAGTAGTGACCTTTGAACTATGTGGTGTTTATTTACATGTGGTGTAATTTAGTTTGCATGAATGTTTTATCTTTGTTTATGATTTATCTCTTATATCTTTTATTAATTGTTTATCCTCATGTTTAAATTTGTAAAAATGCTTTATTTTGTTTTTAACCTCGTCTTAATTGCATATAAAGGTATTTTACATAAGGGATAAGTGTAGGGAGGATTACACACGTTTTCAAAAGAAACGTAAACACGAGAATAACAATTAACTAAAAGATATTTATGTTTGTTTGTTCGAGTCAAATGCTTGTATCGAGTCATAATGGATGTTTTTGCAGAAATTTTTCCAGATTCTAAAGATGTAAATTTTCCAGAATTTTTTCCAGAAAATCGCAGACCAGTTTTTGTCAGGATAACCTGACGGCGTCAGGATTGCAACCTGATGTCGTCAGGAAGGAGTAAAAACATCAGATTACTTTTTCTCGTTTTCTGAGCCACTTATAAATTTTTGGAATTTTCCAGGTCTTAATTTTCTTAGAAATTCTGTAAACATCCATTCCACAAGCATTATATCCTAGTTTAAATCGAGTCTTATATATATTATTACCGCCGGTTTTATGCGAAGGTTTCGTTTGTTTTCTTCAAGTGTGCAGGTTTAGTTTGTTAAGAAGAAGTTACATAAGATTGGAAGGAGATTTTCACGCAATAATTCTTCTTGAAAAGAATTTAACCACCACTTTACACGGATCCTACCGAGCTAATCAGAGGAGTATTAGTTTCTTTCGTTTTCAATTACCTTCTTTTATCATAACTTTGATACTTTCGGGGAACATTGGGGACAATGTTCAGTTTAAGTGTAGGGAGGGAAAATAAAACGGGAACTTTGAAACTATACTTATCCTTGATTATTTGCTTTGTCCAATTGTGATTGTGTTATAAACCATGAGAAAATGTCGGTTAGGGTAATTTTGGCACCAAATTTAAAATTTTTCATGACATATAAGAGTGGGCCATTAGTCTTAACAAAAGCGTCTCACGGATAGGAAGTTACATGACTAGCACAAAAACCCTTTACCACCTAAATTCCACCCAAAATGTGAGGATCGCCCTTAGATTAGTAGGAATTAAAGCATTCATCTTTAATGCTTAGAGTGTGAACCGGTAGTATATTAGATTCTAGAATTTGTTTTGTGATGCATTCCGAGATTGCAAGTGAGGCTACACTTGTGTAGTCAGGAATAACTAAATGATAAGAGGCATTAGGATAACCCTTGTTTGATACCTGTAATATAATTACTTCTTCCACATCGGTTGAGTAATTCCCCCACACCCTTTGCGTTGTACTCATCTTTAGTACACGATACCCCTAGTTAACCCCTCAGAGCCTATCCTTTTTGCGGTTCTCGTGATGTTTCGGTTTTTCCGGAATATCAATGAAGAGCATTGTTTACACCCCACCCCCAAATATACACCCAAATCGCCTTAGCCTACCCCTTATGCACTCACTTTTAGTGCAATTGTTTGTTATCACCCTAAACCCTTAGTTCAATTATCTAGTTGCTTGCATAAGTTGCTAAGTCGAGTCATATCCTTTGTATACAGTTTTGGGATGATTGGGATTCATGGGAAAAGTTAAAGTTTATGAAATGACGGGAAGGGAACGTTAAATTCAAATTCCCTTTGTTTGCGTAATAATGTACCCCAAGTGTTTTGATCTTTTCAATTCGGGTCAAATTAGTGTTAGAGTAATAAAAACTCAAGTGTAGGGATATGCCTGTAAATCCCTAGTATTTTGATGTTATCATAGAGGATGGTAGAGTAAAAGTGTATGAAAAAAAAAAAAAAAAATCGAAAAAGAGAAAAAGAAAAAAAAATAGAGTGAAAAAAAAAAAAAAAAAAAAAAAAAAAAAAAAAAAAAAAACATACGGGCTACCATCCTACATATATCCTTTAATTTTATGTTTGTTTATTTTCGTTACCTAGAGTTTTAGAGTGTCGAGTCTTGGCTTAGCAACGCCATTCTTCATATGTATTTAACATAGAGATTTTTGACTTACCACCACTAAATAGCCTATCCCACCAAACCCTTATTTCCCTACCGTAAGCCTAACGTTACAACCCTTTAAAGACCTCTTTGATAGTCTTTCCTAGGTGCTTACGCCAAAGCGATAGAGGTTTGATCTATTCTCAAGCCTATGGTAATCTATGTACTAGGACCGGTTAATGAGTGTTTATCTTCCATTTCCTATAGTGTTATATATCATTTATACACCCGAGAGAGATGTGAGTATCCAAACACCCCATGTGAGGTGCTAGTATGTAATTTCCGTGCTTGTTATGACTTTTGCGGGGCTTATATGTGTTGTGGACCGTTTTGGATTAATGCTTCATGACCCCTAACTTATAAATTAATTGGCTAAAAGCACATTTGCTTGAGGACAAGCAAATAACAAGTGTAGGGATATTTGATAAGGTTTTAAAAGGTACCATTTTGAGGGGTCGTTTAAGTCCTTATTTGATCACTTTTGTATCCGTTATTGCTTAATATCGTTCCTTTTCACTTTTTAGGTCTCGTGAAGGCAAAATGCTGGAATGGCACTTATTTGGACGAAAAGGCGCGAATATATGAAGAAAATGATCAAAGTCAAAATCGAGACACTCACAGTTGCTGAAAGTAGAAGGCGACGGCGTCAGGTGTTAATGGCGACGCCGTCCCAAAAATATTGTGACGATACAGGTCTCAAAACTCGTATTTTCAAGTGACGACGTCTAGCTGTGGAAGAGTAGGCCGTCGCTACTCAGACGGCCTAGATGCAATCCAGACGACGTCAGAAGCTGAAGAGGACGGCGTCACGGACATAAGGTGACGCCGTCGCAAGGTTAACGTGGCCAAGACGAAACCCTAATGGCGGCGACACGACGGCGTCACTAAACATAAGGTGACGCCGTCGCAAGTGTAATCTTATATATAGAATCCGAATTTTTCAGTCTTTATGTGGAGAGTCTTTGGAGTAAAAACCTAAAACCGAACCTAAGGTGTCTTGTACAGTATTTTAGGGTTTTAAACCCTATCTTACACCAAGATAAGTCTTTACTTCATTAATTCAATTATGTCTTTGATTATTTGTGTGTATGCTTGCATGTTCTCCATGTCCGGCTAATTTATTTGTGTGTTTGCTTAGGAAGTATGAAACTTAATTATTGAATATTGATTGGTTGTTTCTTATCTTAGTTGATTAATGATCTAGTAATGCGATAGGTCATTCGTTGTGTACGTAATGCTTGATTCATCTTTGTGAACCTTAGAGTATAATTACCTGAGTAATTGTAGGCTAAACCATCCAAAGAGCGCCTTAGAGTAGGAGTCTATAATCTCTAGTGGTTTTGTAGACAAGACCCTTTGGTAAGTTCGAAGAGTTAGGGAGAAACGCATACCCTACAACTCTAGACACACAACGCAACTAGGAATAAGACGTGACACTCAACCATCAATAGGAGATAATTAAGGAGTAATACAAACTAAGTAAACACATCTTTAAACTATCATACGAGCACACATTAATTAGACATAGACTCCCACAACCTTAGTTTAGATAATTAGATAATAGTAGAGTAATCGGTAGAAATACCAACCCCCCAAATCCAATACCCGAGATTCGTACCTTTCCATTTTCATAAAATATAAAAAGATAAAAAAATAATCTTCCTCAACCTTAAACCTTAGCGTAGTACTCCCTACTAGCATTCCTATTCCCCTAGAGAACGATATCAATACCCGTGGCTTACCCTAATTACTACACTACAACGATTAGGTTCACTGCCTAGGGTGTTATAAAACTTGCTCGAAGAAAAGGAAGTTCCTTTGACCCCGAACGACGCGTGTAGCGTTATCACTAATCAAGAATGGCATCTTCATATGCAATTCTTGAGGGGGAGAAGAAGTATGATAATTCTGCATGGTTGATCGATATCTGAGAATAAATGGTCAAACGGCTCCAAACATATGTAAGAACCGAGCTTCTTCTTATCGGGTCATCTTTACATGGTTTTTCTTCTAAGAGCCGTTAGTTGACATCTTCACAAGCTGATATGAGTTTATTGACAAAGTACTTCCGGTTAATGCTTCACGTGCACATCAACATGATGATTCCGAACAACCTTCTGTTCTTGTTTGATGTGATTGTTTGCTTGGTGTTACCATTTCGTGTGCTCGCTGCGGGCTGATTGCTGATTTCCTTGATGAACATCTTTCTGTTCTTGTTTGATTGGGAGGGATCTTAATTAAGGGGATTTTCAAGATGTAAGTTAATTGGGAAGCTTTTTGGTGATGTTCTTGTGTTTTGGTGAGTCGAAGATGTTAACTATCTATTCCTCAACTGGACAATCTTGAAGAAGGTCGAGTCTACAGTCGGTTCTACATTTTCTGCTACATGTTAGAAGACTAAAGACGCGTTGCATTTGATTATCTGATGACTTCTTCTTAATCTGAGCATTTATCAAACAGATTGTCGGTTTAGGGGAGAGCACTAATTGGGGGAGAGTGAAATGTCGAATTTAATCCCCAATTAGACTTGCTCATATTCTTCAGCAAGTTGATTCCTACAAGATTACAAGTGTTCTTCTCATAAAGATTTCAAGTATTTGGGCTTATAATATGTTGCTGATTCTGAAGTGTCAAAACCAGCAAGGGGGAAGGAGACACGTATCTAAACGCGAGTAAACTTGATGAACTTAATACTTCTAAGTAATTGAAGATATCCCGGGAAGACAAATGTTATTACCGCAGAGAAACTCAAGGTTTGACTCATGGCGAGTAAACTTGATGGACTTAATACTTCTAAGTGATTGAAGTTATCCCGGGAAAATAAATGTCATGACCGCAGAGAAACTCAAGGTTTTACTCATCAAAGCGTTTAGTGTTCTTATTCCAACGTCGTGGGGGAAGTGATGTAAATGAAAGTTTCTGAAGATAAAAGAGGTACACTGGTGTGTGATGATCTTGATGTTATCGCAATCATCAGGGGAGAGAGAATTGTGTACATTGGGGGCGCTCAGCTGTCTCACTTGAGGGCTTAATCAGTGATTCAGAGATATAATCACTTATTCCGGAGTTGACATCCGCAGAGATAATCAGTGATTCGACCTGCTTCTTCAATGTTATCAGTTGTTCTCTCTTTGGGGAATGTGTGTACTTCGGGTCCTTGAGCTTCATACACGATCATCAGGGAAGAAAGCCATTGTTTACCACAAACATTGGGGAGGTGTTTTCTCTCCGGGCATGATGTGTATTTGGGAGAGTTCTTGGATATTGGTGTACTTCGGGTTCTTGAGCTTCATACACGTTCATCAGGGAAGAAAAATGTGAACATGGGAAGGTGTTCTTCATTCCCCTCATGAAGTGTATTCGGGAGAGTTCTTGAGCATTAAACTAAGAGACGGACTGCATCATTTCAACTACACGAGGGAAGTGTTCTCTTGACACCGTTTGGAATGGATCGTTTCAGACTTCAGTGGTAATGAAATTTGAGAAGAAATTTAAAGAGTGGGATGAAACGTTGCTGTTCTTCTTCTTGATGATATAACCCCGAATAGAGATCCTCGATTATCGTTCTTAAATGGAGCAGCGGGATTTATGGTAATGGTGTGCTTTTCTGTGCACCTGGCTAAGGCAAGCTTGAAATAGAGCTTCGAATCTGCTCAGCTAAAGGATTTTCGGTTTGGGGGGAAGCTGCCAAAGTCTCACTTTCAGATGGTTCTATTTCTTTCAATTCAAGAGCCCTTGGAAGCTTTGGTGGTGGATGTTTAAGAGATGACGAATTATATCTTCTACGACGTGCTGCTCGATATCCTTATCTCGGTACTCGTATCATCATCCTCTTTAACTATATCATCTATTCTCTTTGTATATATTTATTTAAAAAAAAAAAAAAAAAAAAACCAAATACAAAAATATAAAACCAGCAAAACAAAATACAAAAATATAAAACCAACAAAAAGAAAATAGAAAAATATAAAATCTTCAAAAATCCATAAAAATTCAGAAAATTTGAAAAAAACCAAAAATATGTTTTCTCAAGACATGTCTTCTGGTATCGATAACATCTACGGTCTTAGAAATGTCATTCAATAATGGCACGGGACTTTAGATGAAGTTCGAGCAGGAGGTGTAAATATTTTTTTCTAAACATGTCACAAACAAAGGCTTACAGTTATTTCAGACTGTAACCCGCGCTTCAAAAAATGGCTTATAGTTATTTCAGACTGTAACCCGGGCTTCAAATGATGGCTTGCTATTATTTCTGATAGCAACCCGCTCTTCAAAAGAAGGAAAGTGCTGCACTAAACATATTTTCAAAAATATCATGCACTTATCCTAAAACACTTTGAGGAAAGTATGTCGAAGGACTGCTATTCCTACACAAATGTTTTTCCGTCTAAAATTCTTCAGAAAAATATTTGTTGTTTTCCAAAATTGGTGGTAAAATGAGTTGCTTTAACAACAATCAGTTTCAGAGTTTTTATTAAATCTGCTGTAAAACCCTAAAGATCGTAAATGCGTTTAATGACTATAATACCCCTAAACCTATAATCCGTAAAATAAAAGACGAGTACGTAAATTCCGTTGGACATTAACTGAGATGATCACATTGAAAATAAAGACTACATTTAAATGAAAATTCTACATGTAACACATTATAATATTTCATGGAACTTACTTTAATAATTTTTCTAAATAAATAAATGAATATGATAAGAGAATATGGCAAGTAAATAATTTGATTTGGTCCTTTACTGGTTTCTCTTTTTTTTCGGCTGATTTCACACGCCTATGCCTTGACTTTTGCAAAATTTAAACTTCCCCTATCACCTTTTATAGGCCCATATCTCCCTCAACATAAAACCCTAATACTCCCAAGAAAAACATACGGCAAACACTCTCTTCCACTCTATTATTTCTGTCGACTAAAAACCTGGTACAAGAAGGGTTGGAGGTGCTTGCAAACTACTATCGTTACGCTTTTGATACGGGTTTTACTTGGTTAATTCGTGGTGTATCTGCTGCTGTGGTGTCGTGGGTCTTAAGGGCACAAGAAGGGTGCTTGGTTTATTTTCTTTTGGTCTCTTTTTTCTCATCTCCATAACACGCTACAAGAGGTACCATCATAACTCGTTTCTCCATGTTTCTCTGTTTCTGGCCGTGGGTTTCCAGGCCTTGTACACGTTTGTTTTGCCTTACACTTATGTTATAACATGTATTAAAAGCCTAAGTCTTATAATCTGGAAATAACGCGATATTAAAACCATGATACAAATCTCTACATGTGTCGACATAAGTCTTATAATCTGGTTTCATGTTGTTGGATCTGGCCGTGGGGTAAGACCCCTTTTCCGCACTTTTGAGCTTGAAAACTATGTTCGTTTGTATGCTACGTTATGAGACTTAATAACCTAAAAATAAAGGGCCATGAAACCATGAACCTAACCTATGTTTTGGTCGACACAAATCTGCTCTTGGTCCTATAAAAACCTGGTCGTGTGTTGGGTTGCTGGTCGTGAGAATAACATGAACCATACGCTATCTTTGGACTCTAAATCTTGTGTAAATAACTTACGTAACCTAACCTATGTATAACTTAAATATTGACATGTTAAAACCAGGCCTTAGACCTCCTATTCATGGCGTTAAAAAGGTTACAAATCTGGTCTTATGACTCTTTTCTGGTCATAGGTTTCTACCATACTCACAAGCAATTTTTGAACTATAAAACAGGTTGTATCAAATGCTTAACCTAAGACTATTATAACATGATACATAAACACTAGAAATCAGACCTTGAACCTTATTTATATGGCGTTAAACATGTGTTAAAACTGGTCCTATGAGACATTTAGTAAACCCCTTATTATACATTCTCTTTGGTCCTTAAAACGCGTATAAACGGACATGACAAATGGTATATTAAATTGGTATTAATGTGAGTGGTAAAGATAACGTTGAGGGCTGTTTTAAAAGGATAAAAATGGTATATTACACTTAAGACCCTACACTTTATATAATTACACCGTGGACCTTAAACTTGTGTAAATTGGCATAAATGATCTTTAAAGTTTATAAATCACTTCTTTATCTTAATGTGTCTTTAAATGCTTCATGAACGGCTAAAGTTACTAAAGATGGAAACCTGCCTAAAATAGAAAGTTTCCTAAAATAGAAAGTTACCTAAAATGGAAAGATTACTAAAACGGGAAACTTGCTAAAAATGGAAAGCCGTCTTAAAGCAGGTGTTTCGGATTCTTATAGAACGTTACCTAATTCATATAGGTTCCGGGCGGCGTGATTGATCTCACTCTTGACTTTACTTCTTTGTTGGCTTGCTTCGAATAAGGTACAGATATTCTAACCTTTCTTATAAGGTTTCTCATGACCTCGTCGTATCTTGATTTCTTGCTACTTGCTTATTGATCATTTCTTTTGATATTGACCTTGCTATTGAATCCTCTGTCATTGAACTGTTATTACTGAACTGTTGACATTAAACTGTTGCTATGAACCTCTTTGTGACCTAATGACATTGAGCCCTTGATTTATTAACTCATTCACTGTATACTGGACTATAATGATCTGTCAGTTGATACCCGAACTGTAACTAGTCATGGGGGTTCCATGTCCGTGTCATTGATGCACCAATGGCATGACTTTAGTGTGGTTGAGTGATGTTCCACACCGTCCCTATACTGTATTGATTATGCGCGCTTCACTGTTATTGTTATGGCCACTAATATTTCTGCAGGGGCGTATGGATGCATCCTAGATCTGTACTGTTACTGTTACTGTTATATATGCTAGTGATGTGGTGAGTGTGTGCATTACACCCCCTCACGTACTGGGAGCTGATCACTCCACATGATATTGAGGTCTCCCCTCTTTTTGGATTGGCATTCCGAGGTCACCCCTCCGAATGGACTGTTATTACTGGATATTGACTGTTTATTATACTGTATTACTGCACTGAACTGTAGGCTCGTGGTTGATACTGACTCCCTTTCTTTTCCTTTCATTTCTATGCTTATACTGGTTTACTGCTCATATTATAAACTGCTACTGTCTCATATCTGAACTTCAAATTCCTTTATACCATTATTTTACTGTTATATCTGTTCACTGAGCTTTTTAAGCTCAGCCGCATTTCTTTTCCTGCGGCAGGTTATTAAGCTAGGAGCTGGGGCTTATCTTGGGGATTGAGAGTAGGATGCTTAGGAGGATTTGCTTTAGTTATTCTAGACATTGATTACCATTATTTTTATGATTTGGAGACTTAGACTTTGTATCGTTTCATTTCCTTTGGGACATCTTTTGGAACTTTGTATTGATCAAGTCGTGTTGACTTGTTACTCTTTTGATTATTGTTATAAGACTTCCGCTTGCATGGTTTATATGTATTGTTCTGATTTGACTCCATAAATGTGATACTTCTACCCTTATCGGGTTGGGGTGTTACAATTATGGTATCAGAGCCCAGGTTTACGACTTGTAGTCAGGACCTGTGACATATGGACCCTAAGCGTTAACCCGTAGAGCTTAAGTTTTGATCTGGTGAGGTTTGGGTAGAATTCTAGGTTCATTATCGTCATTTTCGTTCATGCTCTTCATCCTATTTTCCTAACTTTTGCTAATCGTTTTGTGAACTCTTCAGATGGTTCAAACTCGTAGAAATGGTGATGACAACGGGGATGGAAATCCTAACTTCGAAGCTATGATCGCTCGCGCTTTAGCCACTGCTATGCCTGGGATAGTGGCTGCTATCACTGAGAATGTTAGGAATGGTGCTAGTTCGTCTGGTGGGGGAAATGGTGGAAATGGTGGAGGTGATAACCCACCCACACCTATTCATGTTTGGATAGAGCGCTTTAACAAGCTTAAGCCTCTTCCTTTTCGTTCAGCAGCTTCCACTAATGAGGCGGAGGATTGGATTACACATGTGGAGAAACTCTTTAATGTACTGGGTTGTGGGGATGAAGTAAAAACCCGGCTTGCCACTTTCAAGTTTGAGGGTGATGCCTTGAACTGGTGGAAAGCCTATATCTTGACCAGGGAAGAGAACTTTGTTGACACTTGTGCTTGGGCTACTTTCAGAGAGATCTTCTATAAGCAGTACTTCCCCGAATCGGAACAGCAGCGGTACGAGAGAGAGTATGAGACCATTCATCAGCTAGAGAAGGAGAATTCTCATGAGTACATGCAGCGATTCATGAGGATGGTGGGTTTTGTGGGTGCTGTAGTTGCTGGGGATGCACGTCGGCAGGCTAGAAAGTTTAAGTGGGGGCTTAAGAAGTGGGTGCTTGATAGGATGATAAATCATCAGTATACGGAGGTAGCGGCTGTTGCGGATGATGCCCGCAACATTGAGTTGTTACATGAGGAGCAGGGATACAATAAGCGTAACAGAGATGGAGACCGTATTAATACTCGGGGTCGTCAGGATTACAGTTCAGATCAGAGGGGTCGCCAGGACCAGGTTCAGAGTGTTAGAGGTCGTTATGACCGTGGTTATGATTCGAGGCAGCAGGGTACTCAGAGGAGATTTGATAGGTCAGGTGATGATCGTAGGGGTCAGAGTGGCAGTTTTCAGAGACAGCAGCGGGATCAGTCATCTCGTAGCACTTATCAGGATCGTTCAGCGGCAGCTTCTTCACAGAGGAGGACTTCTGAGGTGCTACCTCCTCCTCCAAAGTGTGTTACTTGTGGCAAGACGCATCCAGGCGTTTGCCATATGATTTCCGGGGCTTGTTACCGTTGTAGGTCGACTGACCACAGGGTGAAGGATTGTACTAAGAGGACATCGACTACTCCAGCAAACTACATCAAACCACCTCCCACCACTGGACGTGTGTATTCTGTGACTCGAGATCAGGCAGACAAGGCGTCAGGTACTATTACTGGTACCATTTATTTTGGTGATTCTACTGCTTTTGTTTTGTTTGATACTGGCGCGACACATTCTATTGTATCGGTAAACTTTGCTAAGAAACTCAAATTACCTCCAACACCACTAATGAATCCTCTATCTATATCGACTCCTATGAAAAGTCATGTGCTCATTAATCACGAGTATGTGGACTGTCCTCTACGTTTCGATGATGGTATCCGTTTGGCAAATCTTCTTCCGTTGGATATGTCTGATTTTGATATTATATTGGGTATGGATTGGTTGGCCTTGCATAAGGCTACTATTGATTGTCATACTCGAAATGTTATCTTCGGTAATGTTCATCGTCCTGATTTTGTATACCATGGTGCTCAACCATTAAAGTCGGTTAAGATTATCTCGGCTATGAAAGCCCGCACTCTCATTTCTCATGGTTGTCTTGGTTTTCTGGCATCCATCAAAGATACTTCTTCAGAAGTTCCGACTATTGAAAGTCTTTCTGTTGTGCGCGAATTTGCTGACGTTTTCCCTAATGAACTTCCTGGCATTCCTCCGGCTAGGGAAGTTGAATTTGGCATTGATTTGATTCCTGGTGCTGAACCTATATCCAAAGCTCCTTATCGTATGGCGCCGATTGAATTGAAAGAGTTGAAAGAGCAGTTGCAAGAACTTTTGGAGAACGGTTTTATTAGACCCAGCGTTTCACCTTGGGGTGCACCAGTATTGTTTGTTAAGAAGAAAGATGGGAGTATGAGGTTGTGTATCGACTACCGTGAGCTGAACCGTATTACTATCCGTAACCGTTACCCTCTTCCTCGCATCGACGATTTGTTTGACCAATTGCAGGGCGCTAAATTCTTCTCTAAGATTGATCTGAGGTCTGGTTATCATCAATTACGTGTGAAGGAACAAGATGTTCCTAAGACCGCGTTTCGTACTCGCTATGGCCATTATGAGTTTCTGGTTATGCCATTTGGTTTGACTAACGCGCCTGCCGTCTTTATGGATCTTATGAACCGTGTTTTCCACGAGTACCTTGATAAATTTGTAATCGTCTTCATCGATGACATCCTTGTGTATTCTAAGAGTGAAGCCGAGCACGAGCAGCATCTTCGTATCGTATTGGAGATTCTTCGACAGCAGAAGTTGTATGCGAAGTTTTCTAAGTGTGAATTCTGGCTGAGCCAAGTTGCTTTTCTTGGTCACGTTGTGTCTGCTGATGGTATCAAGATGGACACATCTAAAGTAGAGGCTATCACAAAATGGCCGAGACCTACTACTGTGACGGAGATTAGGAGTTTTCTGGGGCTTGCTGGTTATTACCGTCGTTTTGTTGAGGGTTTCTCTAAATTGGCGTTACCGTTGACGCAATTGATGAGGAAAGGAGAAAAATTTGAATGGACGGAGGAGCGTGAACAGAGTTTTGAGGAGTTGAAACGGAGGTTGGTTACTGCGCCTGTTTTGACACTTCCATCGGGTTCTGGAGGTTTTCAGATTTATAGTGACGCGTCGAAGAAAGGTTTGGGTTGTGTATTGATGCAGCACGGTAAGGTGATTGCCTATGCTTCTAGGCAATTGAAATCGTATGAGGAGAATTACCCTACGCATGATTTAGAGTTGGCTGCGGTTGTTTTTGCCCTTAAGATTTGGAGGCATTATTTGTATGGTGAGTCGTGTGATATCTTTACTGACCACAAAAGTTTAAAGTATATATTCACACAAAAGGAGCTCAATATGAGACAGCGGAGATGGCTGGAGCTTCTTAAGGATTATGACACGAACATCCAATATCATCCGGGTAAGGCTAATGTAGTTGCTGATGCACTAAGCCGAAAGTCGGGTATGATTGCTAGTTTGGAGATTGAACCCAGGGTTCTTCATGATCTTGAGCTTATGGATGTGGAATTCTGTTTCCGGGGTTATGATGGTTATTGGGCTAGTATGAAGGTGGAGTCCAACATCATTTTGCGAATCAAGGAAGCTCAGAAGGATGATGGTGAGCTTTGGTCTATTGTTCAGAACATTGAGGAAGGGAAACCATCGGAGTTTCGGGTTGATAGTTTTGGCGTGGTATGGTTTGGTGATCGGCTTTGTGTTCCTAATGATCCTGATTTGCGTGAGGCGGTGTTGTCTGAGGCTCACAGTTCGCCATTCACTATTCATCCGGGTTCTACTAAGATGTACCGAGATATTAAGCAGCATTTCTGGTGGAGTGGTATGAAACAGGATGTGGCTTTGTACGTTTCTAAGTGTATGACTTGTCAGCAGGTCAAGATAGAGCATCAGCGGGCTAGTGGTCTACTTCAGCCATTGGAGATTCCTACTTGGAAGTGGGAAGAGATTTCCATGGATTTTGTCACCGGTTTGCCTCTTACTCGTAAAAGACATGATGCGATTTGGGTGGTCGTTGATCGGCTAACCAAGTCTGCTCATTTCTTACCTATTCGTATGACTGATCGGGTTTGTAGACTGGCAAAGATTTTTCAGCAGGAGATTGTTCGACTTCATGGTACTCCCACATCGATTGTGTCAGATAGAGATCCTCGTTTCATGTCTCGTTTTTGGAAGAGTTTGCATAAGGCTTGGGGTACTCGCCTTAAGTTCAGTACAGCGTTTCATCCTCAGACGGATGGTCAGTCGGAGAGGACCATTCAGACATTGGAAGATATGTTGCGAGCATGTGCTTTAGAGTGGACCGGGAGTTGGGATGAGTATTTGTGCTTGGTGGAGTTTGCCTACAACAATAGTTGGCATGCTAGCATCAAGGCTGCACCTTATGAGCTTTTGTATGGAAGGAAATGTAGAGCACCTATTTGTTGGGACGAAGTAGGTGAGCGTTTGATTGAGGGGCCTGAGATTATTGAGATCACCAATGAGAAGGTGGCAGTTGCTAGGGAGAAGTTGAAGGAGGCTCGTACGCGGCAAAAGAGTTATGCAGATAAACATCGTCGTGATTTGGAGTTTCAGGTTGGTGATCGGGTATTTCTGAAAGTTTCGCCGTTCCGTGGTGTTAAACGTTTTGGTATTAAAGGGAAGCTTAGTCCTCGTTTTATTGGGCCGTTTGAGATTCTCGAGCGCATTGGAGAGGTTTCTTATCGTTTGGCTCTTCCGCCGCAGTTATCGCATGTGCACGACGTTTTCCATGTATCTCTTTTGAGGGGATACAACTATCATCCTTTGCATGTAGCCTCTTATCCATTTGATCAGATTCAGCCTGATATGTCTCTTTCGGAGGAACCCGAAGCTATTTTGGATCGGCAAGATCGAGTCATGAGAAACAAAGTTATTCCGCTTGTTAAGATCCTTTGGAAGAATCACCCAGAGCGTGAAGCTACCTGGGAGACCGAGGAATCTATGCGAGCTAGTTATCCACATTTCTTTTCATCATCGGGTATGTCTTCGTTTATCGTTTCGTTTCCTTTTCAATTTTCGGGGACGAAAATTTTTCTTTTAGAGGGGAAGAGTTGTAAAACCCTAAAGATCGTAAATGCGTTTAATGACTATAATACCCCTAAACCTATAATCCGTAAAATAAAAGACGAGTACGTAAATTCCGTTGGACATTAACTGAGATGATCACATTGAAAATAAAGACTACATTTAAATGAAAATTCTACATGTAACACATTATAATATTTCATGGAACTTACTTTAATAATTTTTCTAAATAAATAAATGAATATGATAAGAGAATATGGCAAGTAAATAATTTGATTTGGTCCTTTACTGGTTTCTCTTTTTTTTCGGCTGATTTCACACGCCTATGCCTTGACTTTTGCAAAATTTAAACTTCCCCTATCACCTTTTATAGGCCCATATCTCCCTCAACATAAAACCCTAATACTCCCAAGAAAAACATACGGCAAACACTCTCTTCCACTCTATTATTTCTGTCGACTAAAAACCTGGTACAAGAAGGGTTGGAGGTGCTTGCAAACTACTATCGTTACGCTTTTGATACGGGTTTTACTTGGTTAATTCGTGGTGTATCTGCTGCTGTGGTGTCGTGGGTCTTAAGGGCACAAGAAGGGTGCTTGGTTTATTTTCTTTTGGTCTCTTTTTTCTCATCTCCATAACACGCTACAAGAGGTACCATCATAACTCGTTTCTCCATGTTTCTCTGTTTCTGGCCGTGGGTTTCCAGGCCTTGTACACGTTTGTTTTGCCTTACACTTATGTTATAACATGTATTAAAAGCCTAAGTCTTATAATCTGGAAATAACGCGATATTAAAACCATGATACAAATCTCTACATGTGTCGACATAAGTCTTATAATCTGGTTTCATGTTGTTGGATCTGGCCGTGGGGTAAGACCCCTTTTCCGCACTTTTGAGCTTGAAAACTATGTTCGTTTGTATGCTACGTTATGAGACTTAATAACCTAAAAATAAAGGGCCATGAAACCATGAACCTAACCTATGTTTTGGTCGACACAAATCTGCTCTTGGTCCTATAAAAACCTGGTCGTGTGTTGGGTTGCTGGTCGTGAGAATAACATGAACCATACGCTATCTTTGGACTCTAAATCTTGTGTAAATAACTTACGTAACCTAACCTATGTATAACTTAAATATTGACATGTTAAAACCAGGCCTTAGACCTCCTATTCATGGCGTTAAAAAGGTTACAAATCTGGTCTTATGACTCTTTTCTGGTCATAGGTTTCTACCATACTCACAAGCAATTTTTGAACTATAAAACAGGTTGTATCAAATGCTTAACCTAAGACTATTATAACATGATACATAAACACTAGAAATCAGACCTTGAACCTTATTTATATGGCGTTAAACATGTGTTAAAACTGGTCCTATGAGACATTTAGTAAACCCCTTATTATACATTCTCTTTGGTCCTTAAAACGCGTATAAACGAACATGACAAATGGTATATTAAATTGGTATTAATGTGAGTGGTAAAGATAACGTTGAGGGCTGTTTTAAAAGGATAAAAATGGTATATTACACTTAAGACCCTACACTTTATATAATTACACCGTGGACCTTAAACTTGTGTAAATTGGCATAAATGATCTTTAAAGTTTATAAATCACTTCTTTATCTTAATGTGTCTTTAAATGCTTCATGAACGGCTAAAGTTACTAAAGATGGAAACCTGCCTAAAATAGAAAGTTTCCTAAAATAGAAAGTTACCTAAAATGGAAAGATTACTAAAACGGGAAACTTGCTAAAAATGGAAAGCCGTCTTAAAGCAGGTGTTTCGGATTCTTATAGAACGTTACCTAATTCATATAGGTTCCGGGCGGCGTGATTGATCTCACTCTTGACTTTACTTCTTTGTTGGCTTGCTTCGAATAAGGTACAGATATTCTAACCTTTCTTATAAGGTTTCTCATGACCTCGTCGTATCTTGATTTCTTGCTACTTGCTTATTGATCATTTCTTTTGATATTGACCTTGCTATTGAATCCTCTGTCATTGAACTGTTATTACTGAACTGTTGACATTAAACTCTTTGTGACCTAATGACATTGAGCCCTTGATTTATTAACTCATTCACTGTATACTGGACTATAATGATCTGTCAGTTGATACCCGAACTGTAACTAGTCATGGGGGTTCCATGTCCGTGTCATTGATGCACCAATGGCATGACTTTAGTGTGGTTGAGTGATGTTCCACACCGTCCCTATACTGTATTGATTATGCGCGCTTCACTGTTATTGTTATGGCCACTAATATTTCTGCAGGGGCGTATGGATGCATCCTAGATCTGTACTGTTACTGTTACTGTTATATATGCTAGTGATGTGGTGAGTGTGTGCATTACACCCCCTCACGTACTGGGAGCTGATCACTCCACATGATATTGAGGTCTCCCCTCTTTTTGGATTGGCATTCCGAGGTCACCCCTCCGAATGGACTGTTATTACTGGATATTGACTGTTTATTATACTGTATTACTGCACTGAACTGTAGGCTCGTGGTTGATACTGACTCCCTTTCTTTTCCTTTCATTTCTATGCTTATACTGGTTTACTGCTCATATTATAAACTGCTACTGTCTCATATCTGAACTTCAAATTCCTTTATACCATTATTTTACTGTTATATCTGTTCACTGAGCTTTTTAAGCTCAGCCGCATTTCTTTTCCTGCGGCAGGTTATTAAGCTAGGAGCTGGGGCTTATCTTGGGGATTGAGAGTAGGATGCTTAGGAGGATTTGCTTTAGTTATTCTAGACATTGATTACCATTATTTTTATGATTTGGAGACTTAGACTTTGTATCGTTTCATTTCCTTTGGGACATCTTTTGGAACTTTGTATTGATCAAGTCGTGTTGACTTGTTACTCTTTTGATTATTGTTATAAGACTTCCGCTTGCATGGTTTATATGTATTGTTCTGATTTGACTCCATAAATGTGATACTTCTACCCTTATCGGGTTGGGGTGTTACATCTGCAAACTCAATCAATGACTTCAGCACTTTTAAACTTTTCACAATTTGAGTCATTGATTGAGGGGGATAATGTTTTCAAATCTATATCATCTAACGAGCTTTCTTAATTATCCTACGTGCTTAATTAAAAATGATATTTGCTTGTGTCGAAGGACTAGGAATTTAGGATATGATTGTTAGGTTTAGATGATTAGAGTTTGATTAACACATAAACCCCATGCCTTATATGATCTGATTGTTATGTTGAATTGACTTTAATTAGTCGATTGCTGTTATGGGTGATGTCGACCACCATATATCTGTATGTGTGTTCACTAACGTATGCAGGTATATTGGTTATAAAGATGTTCCCGATCCGGATCCCACTATTGATGATGATTGGATGCCGAAAGGAAAGGGTAACTATCTCTTGGGTTGACAAATGAAGAAACGGAGCTTAAATTGGACTTCAATGGAGAGTTGGCATAAATGCAACGTAAGAGGTCTCACTGCATCAGCAGATGGTTTTCTTCTAAGTGATTGAAGAAACGGAGCTTAATTGGACCTCAGTTGGCATTCAAAATGCAACATTAGAAGAAGTCTCACTGCATATGCAGACGGTTTTTCTTCAAAGCCTTACAGCAACAACAGAAGCTTCTCAACCACATAACGAATCTTTGTGCAGGATACCATTGTTAAACAATTTTTGAGTAAATTGAATTAAATTGTTTTGAAAATGGAATATACTGTTTTGAAAATATATTAGACTAAATTTTGTAAATCACCGGACTTCATTTTATCAAAACTTAAGTCACTCAATTATCGACTTCGGTCATCGATTGAGGGGGAGAGTGATTTAATTTAAAATATTTTCATACAATATATCTTCAAAAAAAAAAAAGTCCGTTTTGTTCAACAAAAAGTGGTGATCTAAAGATTTAATGTTATGTCATGGTATGATTTTTTTCTTTAGAATCAAGGTCTTTCAAAATGAAATCTTTTCTGTTCTTGTTTGATTGTGAAATTGTTTTGTTTTACTTAAAAGATCTCTTAAAAACTATCATACCTGACACTAACAATCTTTAATGTCTTAAAATGGTCCGTATCTGTCATCTTTCAAAGTTAAATCAAGCCACGTCTTTCCCCAAAATGTTTTAAATGATTTAAATCAATTGGGATCACAAATCTCAAAAGGTTTGAAATTTTGATAGGGGTAGAGATCGTGAGTTAAATCTCTTATCTGTTTAAATGGAATTGGTTTTAGTCCTTCAAAGGCACTCCTGCCTCCATGTGCCAAACGATTTCAAATACACAATGCACATGTTGAGGAGGAGGATTTATCCAAAAACCAGATGAGTATTTAAACAAGGCCACATTTTCTCCCATGTTTTCTAAACCTAATTAAATCACTTGGGATCCAAAATCTCAAAGGGTTTGATATTTTTGATCGGGGGAGAATTTGTGATTTAATAATGAAATTTGATAAAAGGTGATCATTTTTGATTTAATTGTGCAGGCTGCTCTCTCATATGTGCTAAACGCTTTCGAATCTCGAAGCACATTTTGAGGAGGAGCATAACTATCGAGGTACAAAAGCTTTTTAAAGTTATTTATAAAGTACCTTGATTGAGTTATCAAATGGTTTTCTTAATGGCTTTTGTAATCGTGGATGTGCTTCAAAAGAACTCTTGCCTCTATGTGATAAAATTGATTTTAAATATCCTATGCACATATTGAGGGGGAGAATTTTACCATGAAAATCAAATGGCTTTTTCGTATGAAAATTGTGATCAAAGAAAATATTTCAAAGTCCTCTTGCCTCCTTGTGCTGAACAATTTCTAAATCATACGCACATGTTGAGGGGGAGGTTTTCTAAATGATCAAAACTATTAAGGTACAAAATGCTTTGATCTCGTATCACAAGTACCTTGATTGTTTTTCCAAATGATTTTTCAATTGGTTTCATGAAGGAATGAACAATACCAAAAGACTGACCGATTTATTTTATGCATGGTGTTATAAGGATGGTTAGGTTAGGTATTCGTTCCCACGATCCCGCCAGAGCCGGAGGGATCTACCCAGGGACAATCCACTAGATAGTGTAGAGTCCTTAGGTATATTGAAAAAAGGAGAAAAATGAGAAATGGGAAGAGTGCGGACTGAGACACAGCTAGTACTGGAATAAACCCAACAAGGTTCTAGTAATGAAGTCTCGGTAAGCACTGAAGGGGTTGAAGAATGAAAAAGAAATGAATGAGAAAAGGGTGAAAAGAAATAGCCCTCCATCAATTCAACCTTAGGGCAGTAACCGGGTTCAATACATATGCTACTGGTGGTTACTAAGGTAACGCCGGTATTGAAGACAAGACGTCATGGACCCAGTGACGCACTGCACCTAACTTCCCAAGCCACTCAAGTTCCTCTTAAAAGGTCTTGTTTCATTCTCACGGGGAACCGACATTATCTATCGACTTTCTCTTAGAGATTGTTGATATTGAAGAAGGAGACTGATAACACTCAGATTGTGCATGTTTTTAGTAGCATTGTGTGTACTTTTATATCTGTTATTTGGTTATATTTGTGTGATTTTAGCACTTAATCGTATTTAGATATGTTTGTCTAGCATTCATAACCAAGTGCAGGGAAATGGAGGAAAATGTGGAAATATGCAGTTAATCGAAGATTCCCGTCTCAGTTAAGCTAAATCCCAAGTACCTTTGAAGACCTTAGTGATTGAAGAACCAAGTTCTACAAGTCAGAGTGAAGAGAGAAAGATCAAGTTTCTTTTCTCAGAAGATCCAACCGGATCCGGTTACACTTTCAGCCGGATCGGTTGGCATTTGGTCGGAATACATATTTTTTGCCATGACCGACCGATCGGTCGCAACCCGCAACCGGATCGGTCGGTGTGTTATTATTGAAGACCAACCGGATCGGTTGGTCGTATGACCGATCCGGTTGGTGAAGCTGCAGTTGTCAAATCTTCATCACTAAGCTTTCCCTTTGCATCCAAACGATTCTAGGTCCTTCTCTTGGTGTATTCTAGTCCCTTCCTTACTCCTTGGAGGCCAAGTCAAGCATTTAACACCCTAGGCCTTGGAATTAGTATAAATAGAGGCTAAATGTGAGCATATTATACACACTTCAATTAAAAAGCTCTCTACTCATCAAACCAAGCCTTAACCTCCTGAAATTCGTCCTTAGAAATCCAGAGAAGTTTGGAGTTCCAGAAGTTCCACCGTTGGAAGCCGAAACACTAAGAAGTCCACCACGATCCTTTGGGAATCATTACTTCATCATTTGTAATCTTATTCCAAGCATTGTAAGACTTTTAATCATGTTTTCTAATGATCAAAATTATGAGTTTATGTTCATGTTTGCTATGAGTGGCTAGTTTCTTTATACACTTGCTTAAATGATGTTGATTATTATATGATTAGTTAGTGATTGTATTAACATGTTTTAATTCAATTTCAAGTTGATTCTAAGATCCAATTGTGCTAAAGTTTCATAGTGACATTTGTTAATCAAGTTTGGCTAATTGGTAACTATCGTTGGGGTCGAAAGAACTTCGTATTATTCAACTAGTCATAATCATTTTGTCTATGGATGATTGTTTTTACCCATTATTCTTGATTATACAAAGGAACTAAGGTGTGGTTGTAATAGAAACGCTTTTTGATTATCAAATTGGATTAGTTGGAAACATCTAAATGGTCGTAAGATTAGTTGTGGAAAATTAATTGTAGCCTTTTGTCTATGATCGGGTACCTTTTGTATTGACCATTTCTTAAGCAATTTGATGAACAAGTGGATGTTTTTGTGTTTAAGTTTATGAAAGTAGACTTATGAAACTTGAATTGATCTTGAATTGATTGGTTAAACTTAAAGCTTGTTTTTATGAACTGAAATCTTGACGAAGGTTTATCTTGTAAGAACAATAGATTAGTTTTCAACTAATTATCACAACCAACATGTTAAGTAGTTAATACAATCACATTAATCTATGATATGATACTAGTTTGAGCAAGTGTAGTTTTTAATCATCTGAATTTCATTATATCTATTTACTTTGTTATATGTTTTTGATCGACTCCGTTAATTCAAACTTGTGCTCTGATTCACTCAAATCCCTGCGAACGATCCCGACTTACCTTCATAATCTTGCTATAACGGACGAGTATACTTGCTCGTATGTGTTATTGGTAAAATTGGTAATTCACCTTTTATAAATTTAAAACTTGCACCTACCGGGCACATCAAGTTTTTGGCGCCGCTGCCGGGGATTTGATTGTGTTTCAACAAGTTCTTGAATTTCCCTCAGCCGATTCTAAAAAAAAAAAAAAAAAATATTTTTTCACAGAAACCTTAACCGGATCCGGTTGCCCCTCAACCGAATCGGTTACGCGTTTACCCATCATTCAACAGGTCTAACCGATCGGTCGCATCCCGCAACCGATCCGGTTACCTTCCTCTGTTCCGTATAAACTGTTTTCGTTGTTTGTCCGTGTGTTTAGATATTGCCTGGATTCTCTAGGACATTGTATGAACACTCGAGCAGCGGGAATAGAACCAATTACACCTCTTACCAACCCAGAACGTTTGATTCGAAGAAGAAGGAGAACACGTTTCATACCATTGGAAAATCGTGTACCAAGAGTACCAAACCCACCATTTGATAACCTCATTGAAGCCAAAGTTGTTTACAACCCTTTCACCAATTTACCTTTTCCCATGGCGGATGATCAACCCATGTGGGGAACCAACCGAACCGTAGCACCAACACCCGAAAGTGCTATTGTTGCTATTAACCTTGGTGACAACTTCACCGTGAAGGGACATCACCTTTCTATGATCAAAGACCGACAATTCGATGGCCGTGCGCGGGCCGATCCGCATAAGCACATTGCCGAATTCATCGAAATTTGCGGCATGTTCCGTTATGGCGACACCGATGTCAATGCCATCAAACTCAAACTTTTCCCATCATCACTCGCCGGAGATGCTAAAGTATGGTACAATGAATTAACCCCGGGAATCATCAATACTTGGGAGGAGATGAGGCAAGCTTTTGTGAGCCGATTCTTTCCACCTGCCATGTTTGATCGATTAATGGGAGAAATTCGTGCTTTCAACCAAAACCCAAACGAATCACTTGTCGAAGCTTGGCTTCGAATGAAAGATTTGCTTCGTAGTTGTCATGGACATGGATTATCAAAAGGAACCATTATCCAAATCTTTTACCATGGACTAGATGAAATCTCTCAAGGCATCCTTGATGCTGGAGGAATTTTTCTCTATAAAACTCCCAACGATGCACATCAATTGCTCGAAGATCGAGTACTTCTCAAACTTGATTGGTCCAAAGATTCCAAAACCAAACCTCTCCGAAAAACCGTTGCTTTTGTCGAAAACACCGATACCTCAAAACTCATGGAGAAGATGGAAGCGTTAACCTCACAAATCAACTCGCAATACAAGGATATCAAAGATGAAATGAAGGAAATGCGAGACGGATGCAACAATTGTGGAGGAAATCACCCATCGTCCGAGTGCGACGATAAACCTATGGGTGGACCAAAAGAAGGAGAAGCAAATTACGTTCAAGGAGGATACCGTGGAGGCGGATATCGTAGTAACTATTACGGTCGAAATTCTGGAAATTGGCAAGATCGCCGACCAAGGGATGACAACCGTGATTCTCAACCACGAACTGACGATCCACCACACCAAACTTCCGACAAAAAGACAGAAGAAACTGAATTCGAAAAAACCATGAGAGAATTCGTGGCTGGTCAAAAATCCGCAAATGATTTTATCAAAAATCAATTTTTCAATCTTAAAGCCAAAGTTGAGCAAGGACAGAAAAATCATCAAGCATCTATCCAAGATCTTGAAAACAAGCTTGGCAGACTTTCTGACCAACATTCTTCTAGACCATCTGGTTCATTGCCAAGTAACACTCAATCCAATCCAAAACCATCAAATGATAAGACGTACCGTCCACCCCAAACACGAAATGAACATATCAATGCTGTTTTCACAAGAAGTGGTCTCTCGTACGATCCACCACCTAATCCTAATCCTCCTATCACCGTTGATAGTGAAGATGAAAACGAAGAACCAAACACAACTCAAACCACCAAAAAGAAAGACATTCCACCAGTCAAGGCGTATACACCGAAAATTCCTTATCCTCAACGCCTAAAGAAAGAAAAGATGGAAGAGCGTTATAAGAAGTTTATCGAAATAATCAAAGAGGTTAGACTCAATGTTCCTCTCGTTGATGTTATAGCCGGAATGCCCAATTACGGGAAATTTTTGAAAGAACTTCTTAATAACAAAAGCAAGCTTGAGCAAATATCAGCAACTTTTCTTAACGAAGAATGCTCAGCCATAGTTCAAAACAAAATTCCACCAAAGCTCGGAGATCCTGGGAGCTTTCTTATTCCATGTACTTTCGGGAATAACGTTAAATGTGATGCTTTAGCCGATCTTGGCGCAAGTATCAATTTGATGCCTTATTCACTCTATTCCAAGTTGTGCAACAACAGCCTGAAACCAACAAAAATGAGCATTCGATTGGCAAATCATTCCTATCAATATCCTGTGGGAATTGCTGAGAATATGCTTGTTCAAGTCGGTAAATTCATATTTCCCGTGGACTTTGTAATTTTGGAAATGGAAGAAGATAGTAAAGTCCCACTCATTTTAGGAAGACCTTTCCTAAACACCGCCGACGCAATCATCAAAGTTAAAGGAAAAGAACTCAACCTTGGAGTTGGGGAAGATCGAATCACTTTTCTTATCGATAAAGCAATGCGCTACCCACATTCCAGTGATGACACTTGTTTTAACGTCGATGTTATTGATGAAGTCACTGATGAGGAATTAGATGCATTACTGAACGAATCCGATCCATTCATGACTACTTCTGAAAAAATCAATGAAACAGATTTTGACAAAGAATTTGATGATTTCATGAAAGTAGAATTTGAAGAAGATAACTCAGAAGAAGAAGAAATAGAGGAAGAGGAAGAAAATTTTGAGGAAATCACTTTCAATGAAAAAATGCGAATAAAATCCTCTATCGAAGAACCACCCACAGATCTCGAACTCAAACCTCTTCCAAATCATCTTGAATATGCTTATCTGGAGGAAAATTCACTTCTTCCAGTAGTCATATCTTCATTACTCGAGGATGATGAGAAAGAAAGTTTAGTTTCCGTACTCAAAAATCACAAACAAGCTTTTGCTTGGAAAACATCTGATATCCCAGGAATTAGTCCTAATTTTTGTAAACACAAAATCAATTTCGAAGAAGGGATTAAACCTGTGGTAGAACGTCAACGTAGACTCAATCCCAACATGAAAGAAGTTGTTAAAAAGGAAATCATTAAACTTCTTGATGCTGGAATCATTTACCCAATTGAGGATAGTCCTTGGGTAAGCCCTGTTCACTGTGTTCCAAAGAAAGGAGGAATGACGGTTGTAACTAATGAGAGAAATGAGCTAGTTCCAACTAGAACTGTCACCGGTTGGCGTGTTTGTATTGACTATCGTAAGTTGAACAAAGCCACCAGAAAGGATCATTTTCCACTCCCATTCATGGATCAAATGCTTGAAAGACTAGCGGGAAATAAATTCTTTTGTTTCCTCGACGGATTTTCAGGATATTTCCAAATTCCCATCGATCCTAACGATCAAGAAAAGACCACCTTTACTTGTCCTTTTGGAACCTACGCATATCGGCGTATGCCTTTTGGTCTTTGTAATGCTCCCGCAACTTTTCAAAGGTGTATGATCGCCATCTTCCAAGACATGCTTGAAACCTCCATGGAAGTTTTCATGGATGATTTTTCAGTCTTTGGAGAGTCATTCGAAACTTGCCTTTCTAATATCGATAAAATGCTCGAAAGATGCGAAGCTGCACATCTTGTTCTCAACTGGGAGAAATGCCACTTTATGGTAACCGAAGGAATTGTGCTTGGCCACAAAATCTCTAGTGCCGGAATGGAAGTCGACAAAGCAAAGGTCGATGTCATCTCAAAACTTCCACCACCAACCAACGTCAAAGCCGTTAGAAGTTTTTTAGGACATGCTGGTTTTTACCGCAGATTCATCAAAGATTTTTCCAAAATATCTCGTCCAATGACAAAACTTCTTGAGAAAGAATCTATCTTTGACTTCGATGCTGATTGCATAAAAGCTTTCGAATCACTGAAATCTCAACTTACTAGTGCTCCGATCATGGTTTCACCTAATTGGTCACTACCTTTCGAACTTATGTGTGACGCAAGCGATTTTGCTGTTGGAGCTGTCTTAGGACAACGCGAAGGGAAACACTTTCGGCCTATATATTTTGCAAGCAAGACACTGAATAGTGCCCAGCAAAATTATACCGTCACCGAAAAGGAATTACTAGCTGTCGTTTTTGCCTTTGACAAATTCCGATCATATCTTGTGCTCTCAAAAACAGTCGTTTTTACCGATCATTCAGCACTCAAATATCTATTCAACAAGCAAGACGCTAAACCACGCCTTATTCGATGGATTTTGTTACTCCAAGAATTTGACATCGAAATCAAAGACAAGAAAGGAGCAGAGAATCTTGCTGCTGATCACTTATCTCGTCTCGAAAATCCTAATCTTGAGGAGTTAAAAGAGGAAGAAATCGATGATTATTTTCCCGATGAAACTCTCATGACCATCGACGGAAATGACGATCCTTGGTTTGCTGACTTTGCAAACTACCTCGCCGGAGGAATTCTCAGAAAAGGACTAACTCATGCTCAAAGAAGTAAATTCTTTTCAGAACTTAAATACTATTTTTGGGAAGAGCCATATCTTTTCAAAATGTGTCCCGATGGGATGATCCGAAGATGTATTTTTGGTTCCGAAACTCGTAAAATTCTTGACGAATGTCATCATGGCCCAACTGGGGGACATTATGGTCCTTCCACCACAGCTAAGAAAGTTTTTGATGCTGGATTCTATTGGCCAACAATATTCAAAGAAGCACATACACTTGTTCAAAACTGTGATGCTTGTCAAAGAACCACCAATCTCTCTCGAAGGGATGAAATGCCGTTAACAAGCATTCAAGTGTGTGAAATATTCGATATTTGGGGAATAGATTTCATGGGACCTTTCCCTAAATCCCACAAATTCGAATACATTCTCGTTGCTATAGATTACGTGTCCAAATGGGCAGAAGCTGAAGCTTTACCAACAAACGATGCTCGTGTCGTCGTTAATTTTCTCAAAAAGCTTTTCGCTCGTTATGGAATTCCCAAAGCACTCATAAGCGATCGTGGAACTCATTTCTGCAATCAACAAATGGAAAAAACCATGAAAAGATATGGAGTTCATCATCGATTTGCAACTGCCTATCATCCACAAACTAGTGGTCAAGTCGAAAATACCAACAGAGCTCTCAAAAGAATAATGGAAAAAACCGTAAAAGACAATCCGTCTTTATGGGCAAGGAAACTTGATGATGCTCTGTGGGCATTTCGTACGGCTTATAAAACACCAATTGGTACAACTCCGTACAGACTCCTGTATGGGAAGACTTGTCATTTGCCGTTCGAAGTTGAACATCGTGCTTATTGGGCGCTTAGACAATGTAACACCGATCTCAAAATAGCTGGAGAGAAAAGATTTTTGCAATTGCACGAACTCGATGAATTAAGACTCCAAGCTTATGAAAACTCCAAACTGTATAAAGCCAGAACAAAAGCTTATCATGATAAAAAGCTACGAATTCGAAAAGAATTCAAAGCCGGAGATAAAGTTCTGCTTTTTAACATGAAGTTCAAATTCAAAGCTCCTAAGTTACAACCAAAATGGTTTGGACCATATGTCGTTAAACATGGATATCCATCTGGGTATGTCGAACTCTATGACAAACAAGGTGGAAGTTTCATTGTTAATGGACACCGAATCAAGTTATACTACGATAAGGAGCAAACGAATGAAGTTTCAGTTGCGGCAGTGTCCTGGAGACACCATGAGAATGAATTCGAAACTATCACTTTTGTAGCACCATTTCCTGGAAGAATTCCACAAACTATCCCATGGAAACCAACTGCTGAATTCGTCTGGAACGATATTGAAGATACTGGTGAAGAATTCATGTACATCCCCGAACTCTATAAAATGTTCAAAGCTGCCTTTGCAGCTGAATAAATTCGGGAAGAATCGAGTCAGGCTGACGACTCGGTAATAAAACAAGCGCTCCTCGGGAGGCAACCCGTGTGTTTCATATTTTGATTTTCTGTGGTCACTCCCCAAAGTCTTAACCTTTGGTTGAACTTAAGTGTGGGGGGGTGCCACCCTTTTAATAAAATCTTTTGTTTGTTTATAAGATTGTGTGCAGGTGATGATTTCTCTAGTGGACGCCAGGAATGAAGAAAGAATTTTAAGCTGATAAACTCGTTGACATATCTGGTTTCATCTCTATTTTCCCTATTTCTATACTTTTAAGTTCGTTTTTCATTGAGGACAATGTCTAACTTAAGTGTGGGGGGGTGAATAGGAAAAATTAGAGTTTTCATGCTTAAAATTTAAAATTTTGTTTGCCCTTGTGATCTAGTTGTTTTCACACTTTTAGGATTATCTATTAGAATAACTTGATCATTCCACTGGTAAAAACTAGTAATATTTGAAACTTCGAGATGTGTTCTGATTACTATTGCAATCCATTCTGGGATCGATAAACATTTGCTAACACATATTATACCCTTTCCACTCAAATGTGAGGATTTAAGCCTACTTCTTATTAGCATACACCTTTTATGCTTAGAATTTTTTATGAGTGTGCCGGTGATTTTATTTATTCTAGAACTTGTGCTTGTAAATCATTACTAGACCGCAGTGAGATTGCATTCGTGCGATATAAGTGAATTCGTGTGATAAAGAGGCAACTTAGGATTTAACCCAAATGGCCTTCCATTTTTACATCTAATGATATATTAGCTAACCTCATCGGTTAGTTAACCACCCACATGGACCCATTTGTAGTGCTCATTTTTAGCACTAGATACCCCTAGTTACACCTTCTGAGCCATCCCTTTCATTTTTGCTTCACCCAGAAAATACAAAAAGATTTGACATTTTAAACCTTAGCCTACCCCTTATCAATGTCTAACGGTTGGTTGCTAGTTTCATGGAAAGTGAAGATTGTTCAAATGATTATGAGTACCACATCATATGTGATTGATTGAGCCATGTGTTGAGTTTATGTTCAAAAAAAAAAAAAAAAAAAAAAAAAAAAAAAAAAAAAAAAAAAGTGTTGAAAGTATGGAAATAATAGCCAATGTGCTATGATCGAAGAATAATTATCATGGCAAAGCAAAAAGCTGTGGAAAGTGAAAAAGAAGAAAGCAAAGCTATAATCATTTATTTGGTTCGTGGAATGTTTGGTAGTTAGCAACACGGGCATTAGACTTGATTTCATTTTTATTTTTACACCAATTTCATTAAACATTCCCATGCCTTATCCATACCCTTAACCCTTAGCCTATCATTATAACCCGAATAAAAGCCCTCTTTAGATGTTTTTACTTGGTGCTCACGCCACGTCGGTGGAGTTTTGTTTCTTGTACAAGCTTATGGTAATAATCTAATCATGACTGAGCAATGAGTGTGATTTATCTTGTTACTCCACTAAAATGAGTGATTGAGTGAATTATATTCCATTATTTTTCGTGAGGTGTTTTTGAAATGTTAATCATGCAAGAAAATCATTGGATATTGTCAAACATCTTGATGTTTCACCTTTATAAGCATAATTGATGAATCTTCTCTCGTATTTATACTTGGTTGATTTGCATCACATTTTTCATAATCACGATCTTGTCCCAGTGGATGTTTGTCCTAGATTTGCTTGAGGGCAAGCAAAGTTTAAGTGTGGGGGAATTTGATAACACTCAGATTGTGCATGTTTTTAGTAGCATTGTGTGTACTTTTATATCTGTTATTTGGTTATATTTGTGTGATTTTAGCACTTAATCGTATTTAGATATGTTTGTCTAGCATTCATAACCAAGTGCAGGGAAATGGAGGAAAATGTGGAAATATGCAGTTAATCGAAGATTCCCGTCTCAGTTAAGCTAAATCCCAAGTACCTTTGAAGACCTTAGTGATTGAAGAACCAAGTTCTACAAGTCAGAGTGAAGAGAGAAAGATCAAGTTTCTTTTCTCAGAAGATCCAACCGGATCCGGTTACACTTTCAGCCGGATCGGTTGGCATTTGGTCGGAATACATATTTTTTGCCATGACCGACCGATCGGTCGCAACCCGCAACCGGATCGGTCGGTGTGTTATTATTGAAGACCAACCGGATCGGTTGGTCGTATGACCGATCCGGTTGGTGAAGCTGCAGTTGTCAAATCTTCATCACTAAGCTTTCCCTTTGCATCCAAACGATTCTAGGTCCTTCTCTTGGTGTATTCTAGTCCCTTCCTTACTCCTTGGAGGCCAAGTCAAGCATTTAACACCCTAGGCCTTGGAATTAGTATAAATAGAGGCTAAATGTGAGCATATTATACACACTTCAATTAAAAAGCTCTCTACTCATCAAACCAAGCCTTAACCTCCTGAAATTCGTCCTTAGAAATCCAGAGAAGTTTGGAGTTCCAGAAGTTCCACCGTTGGAAGCCGAAACACTAAGAAGTCCACCACGATCCTTTGGGAATCATTACTTCATCATTTGTAATCTTATTCCAAGCATTGTAAGACTTTTAATCATGTTTTCTAATGATCAAAATTATGAGTTTATGTTCATGTTTGCTATGAGTGGCTAGTTTCTTTATACACTTGCTTAAATGATGTTGATTATTATATGATTAGTTAGTGATTGTATTAACATGTTTTAATTCAATTTCAAGTTGATTCTAAGATCCAATTGTGCTAAAGTTTCATAGTGACATTTGTTAATCAAGTTTGGCTAATTGGTAACTATCGTTGGGGTCGAAAGAACTTCGTATTATTCAACTAGTCATAATCATTTTGTCTATGGATGATTGTTTTTACCCATTATTCTTGATTATACAAAGGAACTAAGGTGTGGTTGTAATAGAAACGCTTTTTGATTATCAAATTGGATTAGTTGGAAACATCTAAATGGTCGTAAGATTAGTTGTGGAAAATTAATTGTAGCCTTTTGTCTATGATCGGGTACCTTTTGTATTGACCATTTCTTAAGCAATTTGATGAACAAGTGGATGTTTTTGTGTTTAAGTTTATGAAAGTAGACTTATGAAACTTGAATTGATCTTGAATTGATTGGTTAAACTTAAAGCTTGTTTTTATGAACTGAAATCTTGACGAAGGTTTATCTTGTAAGAACAATAGATTAGTTTTCAACTAATTATCACAACCAACATGTTAAGTAGTTAATACAATCACATTAATCTATGATATGATACTAGTTTGAGCAAGTGTAGTTTTTAATCATCTGAATTTCATTATATCTATTTACTTTGTTATATGTTTTTGATCGACTCCGTTAATTCAAACTTGTGCTCTGATTCACTCAAATCCCTGCGAACGATCCCGACTTACCTTCATAATCTTGCTATAACGGACGAGTATACTTGCTCGTATGTGTTATTGGTAAAATTGGTAATTCACCTTTTATAAATTTAAAACTTGCACCTACCGGGCACATCAGAGACCCTCTCCCTAGTCTCCGACACAGGAACCAAATGTGCACGATTGAGTCTAGAGCCAAGAGATCATCCACAATATCTCATTAGGACACTATATTCTTGAAGACTCACTGTTTCACACAATGTGGAAAGTGAGAATATATCTTAAGAGTCCTACGCATTATCCTTGTGGTATTGCCAGAACATCTGAGTGGTATGTAAAAGTATTCACGATGAAGATGGAAATCCTTCTAGAGCCAACATCAAACAAGCTCTTGGTGGGTGACATGTGAGATCTTCTCATAAGATCAAACTTGTGACAACTGGATAGAAACAATGGGGCGATTCAGTCTTGAATCAACCTTGGTCCAGGAATGGAATTGACGAATACTTTTGGAAAAACCGTTCGATGTGCAAATCTTCTTTTCTCTAGCACGTCGAATGTGTACTTATGTTTTCAAAATTCAAAAAGTATCTCTGATTGAAAAATACTTTTAGAAAAACCGTTCGATGTGCGAATCTCTTCTTTTCACTAGCACGTCGAATGTGTACTCATTCTCTAATACAAAAAGTATTTTGTTTGAAAATTGATCTTTCTCATAAAACCTTCGTTGTATTGCAAAACTCTTTCTTCAAGCAATACGCGATTGTTTTCAAATCATTTTTCATCAATCAGTGAATCTCAATTCGCTGGTTCACTCACTCCGTGTTGTCTTCTTTGAGACGTTCCGGTTTGAGAACAGCTAGAACAGCTGCGAAACCCTGTCAAGGAGATTCTTAGGAATCCTACCTGATCACAGGCAGTACTTGTACTGATCAATGGGGAACCGTGGGCCGTGTACCTCAATTCGACGAAAGTGATCAAAGACACTTTCGTGCGCTTTATTGCTAACTGTCGTATGCAGGTACACCCCGACGATTGCAGCTGATCAGAATTGAGGAGTCAATCCAAAGCCGCATGTTCACAGCAACCACACTTAATTGAAGAAATCATGACTGGTGCATATCTACATAACCTGGTTCTGATATTTTTTTTACTATGCTTCTGCTACGCTGCTGCAAATATCATGAACCAGTAAGGCTTCCGCTACTCTGATGGAAAGATGTCATGATTCAAAAGTGTGAGCATGTCGGTCCGAAAGTCACAACTTCACATGATGGCAACACAATAAAGGGTGATCCAGAGATTTACTGTGGCTGATGATCTCAATGAAAGCTCGAAGATCATCAAAGATGTGGATCAGTTAATGGCCTCCACTAAAAGTACAAATCAGTGCGGACTTTGAAGAATCACTGCTATTGCACAAAGATTGTTGAAATGAAGAATTGAAGTCTACGAGCTCAAGAACAAAGACAAGAATAGAATGCTAGGATTCGAAATGTAAAACATGGGGTGACCTCCCTTAGGGGGAGATTGTTAGGAATTAGAAAATTCCATAGTGAAGTGTCGGTCACCCCAAATATTATCTAGCATAAGTTAGCTCGTAGACTTGTCGTTATTTACGTTATTTAATAGTTAATTAGTTAGTTTGTAGCGTAGTTTAGCGTAGTGCAACACCGTGGAGGAAGGACGGGTCTTTACCCACTGTATCCCTGATCCACAGGCCGATAGGAGGTCGTGTATTGTGTAAGTATAAATACCCCTTCCATCCATGGAAGGGGTGGTGCTTCAATCAATCTAATATTTCATACTTTGTGTAAACCTCTAGCAAGAACACCCTCTCTCTCTCTCTCTACTAACTCTCTAACTATGGCAATCATGTATTTTGAGCATCCAAGACCACCCGAATCATCAACACAATAATATTTGGATCCTAACATCATCAAAGTGAGTGGTGCAAAAATGTGGGTCCATTTTCAAAAAGTAATTATTTTTGTTTGTATTATGAGTGTGTGTGGGTATATTTTTATAAAGGTGAGTGAGGATGACCAAAACGGATGTATGGTGAGTGAGAGTGAGTGAAAATGAGAGGAGTGAGAAAGCTGAGGTGCTGGTGAGTAACTCACCACCACTACTTTCAGCCTTACAAATTTGTATCAAGTTAGATAACATTTTTTTTAAGGATAATTGTTTTAAATGTATCCAAGTTGCCACTTTTTAATATGTTATGTAGCTATCTTTTGTTTTACTAACTTATGTCTCAAACTTACTAATCCCTTTTATGTTGACACTATTCGGAGTCATTAAGGTTTGTCCCGTTTCTTCTTATACATGTGGCATACACGTTGGCTAGTTTTTGTCTTATTATAACGTTATAAATCACCTTTCCCACAACACGCGCATACACAAGTATCCATCTTACACACACATAATTACACATTACAACTTCAAAAAACAATCATACTTATAATCATGGCTACTTATGCTCCTGGCACTCTGTGAGTGGTTGGTAAGTATGTTCGACCTTACTCTGGATGTGGACTTGCTATGACAGTCAAAACGACATGGACTAAGGAGAATTCAGGCAAATGATTTATTGCTTGTCACAAATATGTAAGCCCTAATTTGATTGGGTTTTTATTAATGTGTTGAAGTTTATGGGGCTTTTGTTTGATAAGTAAAGTTAATTGATTTATTTTGTTTATTTGGTTGTAATTACAGGACAAGGAAAGTAAGTGTGGGTATTATGAGTTTTTTGATGATGATTTACCAAGTGATTATTATAGGGAATTGCTATATGAAGGGCATCAAAAGGGCAAGAAATGGAATCAAAGGAATGAGATGCAAGAACACATTGTTGTGCTAACTATGGAAAAGAAATTGTTGGTTGAATAATTGACTTGCAAAAACTCAAAGTTACAATTGTATGACAGACTTTTTCTCATTTTGATTGGGATTTTGATTGTGTTGTATTTGGTATAAATGTAGGTAATTGATATAGATAGATGATTAGTTGTATCATATTATTTAATTGTTTGTGTATTTTAGCATATTGTAATTGATCTTGACTCCATAAAGTCAAGCTTTTGTATGACAATGAAAAAATTTGCAGTTTTCAGTATTGGCACTTTTGTATGGCAATGGAAATTGACTTTAGAAAGTAAATGCAATCACTTTATGATCACAAGCAACTAGTTCAGATTTGGCACTTGCAGTTTTCAATAGTATTGGACACATAAAAGAGAATACATAAAAGAGAAAACCTGATAGCATAAATATGACGGTTTCTAAGTCATTTTGCTGCATTAAACTTGAAAATTGACTTTAAAAAGTCAATGCAATCACTTTATGATCACAACCAACTAGTTTAGTATTGACACATGCAATTTTCAATAGTATTGGATACATAAAAGAGAAAACCTGATAGCATAAATATGACTGTTACTAAGTCGTTTTACTGCATTAATCTTGAAAAGTAACTTTAGAAAGTCAAATACCATAGTTAAGTTCCTAGATCACTTCAATACATTCATGGTGTTGCAAGTTTTTGAATGCCCAAACTATTACACAAAAGAGGGCATATAAAAGTTACTTAACAACTTAATGAAGTTAGTGCACAAAAATACTACACAAAAGAGTGCACCTAAATAGACACAGTCTATTAACCACCTAATCTATATTCACTACATTGTTTGGTAAGCTTCCTTCACCATGAACTGGTTTTGACAATTTCCTTTTTAAGACTCTCTGACTGGGTAACCTTCTTCTAATATGCACTTGCTCATTTCTTGCTTGAACTTCAATTGCTATATGCACTTGCTCATTTGTTGCTTTCCTTGACTTTGATCATAAGTAACACCACCACTATCATCAACACCAAACCAACTAGTAAATCCCCTTTTAACCCTTTGATGTACCCTTCTAAATGGTGTTGGACCAGTTGCAAATCTAACACCAGCAAGTGTGTTGAATGCCCTTTTATTTAGGGGTGAATAGCTTAACCCTGGAATGTAATGCCCTTTTATTGGTCTAGACCCACCAACACCACACCCACCCACACCACTACCTGACGCCCACACCACTTGCAGAGCCAATAAACATATTACCAGACCCACCCACACCACTTGCAGAGCCCAAAAAAACATTACTAGGCCCACCCACACAAGTTGTCGAGCCCATAAAAACATTACCAGACCCACCCACGCAAGTTGCAGGGCCACTAAAACCATTACCAGACCCACCCAGACCACCATCACCATTATCAGACCCACCTAAACCACCATCACCACTACCGAACCCACCTAAACCACCCATACCACCATCACCACTTACGGACATACCATCAGACCCACCCATACTATCAAAGCCACCCAGACCACCATCACCACTTGTTGCAGAGCCACCCAGACCACCATCACCTTTACTAGGCCTACCGGTTCTTCTTTTTGGCTTCACAGGTTTTTCAACAGATGGTAATTTGCATCCTTTTTTATTATGTCCAACCTGATAACAATTTTGACAAGTAATAATTCCCCATACCTTAAACATCCTTGTTCCACTTCCACCTTAGCCCTGCTTATCTTCTTCCTTGGCCTTCCTGGTATCTTCTGAGGTTTATGAGGTAAGATAGTGGAGTACTGGTTTTGATCAGGCCAAAAATCAATTCCACCTACTGGGCTAAATAGTTGTGGTATGTAGCATAATATAGCTCTTTTCTAAACCAATTTTTTGGAATAAAATCTTATGGAACCATGTAGATCTTGAATATAGCATTTGTGCCATGAATACATGGCAGCCCAGATAGCTACCACAGTCTACAACTACATGTCCTTTTAGATAGTTCCACTTTGAATGCATTACTTCTTGATCTCACCTCAAATGCATTGCCACCAGCTGGAATAACATGCCAAAACATATAACTTTAAAACAATTAGTATTTGACATTGTTATCTATAGGTTCCTATAAATATCATAACATCATAGAGAGATAAAGTAGAAATACGTAGAGAGAGAAAGAAAACATTTAGAGAGAAAAAGAGAGAAGTAGAGAGATGGTGGAGAGCTTATAAAATACACATAGTAAACACACACTCACACACCTCAAATGAGGAGGTCTTCGACTATTTATACAAAGGGAGGAGGTACATGGGCCTTGGTGGGCTTTTGGCTTTAGTTTGGACTAGGCTTACATATTTTACTAAGCAAGGCTTAGATAACACTTAATCGGTTAGCTTAACTAATCCAAAAGCCCAATAAACAATCTAACTAGCTATTACAACGTTACAAGGTTCGTGTCGTATGAATGGCCATCACTTCACATAAAATGTTAATGCTAAGAATCTCCCCCTAAGGGATGGTCATTCATAAATGATGTTTCCTTAGTCTTGAAGATGAATCTTTGATCTTTAGCATTTTCATCTTGAGTCTTTTAACTTGGATCTTTGATCTTTAACACTTGTTTCATGATCTTGAACCTTATTTGTAATAGACTTGATAGACTTCTTTGTTCTGTTCATGCTTGTGATCTTTATCTAGCCTTCAACACCTTCGCTTGATGTATTGTTGTGCTCTCTCCGACATACCCATACTACTTGTAGACTATGCTCTTCAGATCTTTACTCTTATGATATTCCTCAGATTTTCTCTTGACTTTGACATGTTCTTGACTTTGAATTTGATGAATCTTTTTGTCTTGATGATCTTTGTCTTGAACTCTTTAAGGATTGATCACTTGAGTATGAGTATGTGGAGCTTGAAGACGTTGATGTATATGGTGATAAATGCCTTTTCTCCAAGGGAACATCATCAGTACTTGCATATATACTGTTAGTTATAAACTCCAATTGACCACGGTGGACTTTTCTTAGCAAATAGACCACTACGATTGTTTTACTGATGAATGTCTTGATTCCATTCACCTTGTTCGGGCACATCAGCCGTCCGAATCCCATTAGGGACAATTATCATTACTTTGGATTAATCCAATTAACGACCCACATATGTGTTAATTAGTATATAATCTTAATTTTTTTAGTCTAGCTTATTGTTTTAAATAACTTAAAATGGTTTTAAAGTTGATGGTTAAGATATGCATACAAATAGGGTCAAAACAAGTTGTCTGACCCACAATCTTCTAAGCTCTTTAACAAGCTTTTTATAAGCTCATATTAGCTCAAATTTGGTTTATGTGTTCTTTGCTAGGTTGTGAATGCTGTTTTGTGGATTTTGGAATCTAGCTTATTGTCTGCTAGCTTGTGCAACTGCTTAAACTTGCCCCTACAGGCCTATTTGCATAAGTGTTTTAGTCTCATGTGCTTATTTTAATTTTGTGCTTAACTGGCTTATTTCCTGTCCCATTTAAGTTTAGGTTTGCTTATTAAGTTCTGCTTTTAGTGTTACTAGCTTATTTGGAGTAAGCACAAGCTTATAGAAGCTTGTGCACTTGTTTCATTTTAGCTTAAGTTCATTTTGTCCCATTTTGCAATCTTTGTGCTTATCTGTTTGATCCAACTTATTTTCTAGTCTTAGTAGAGTAGATTCGCTTATTAGAATAGATTTTAGGCTTTAAGAAGCTTATTAGGAGTAGTCTAAGCTTGTTGCAGTTTTTTATTTTAAAAAACAGTTAAGGATTGTTTGTTTTAAACTTAATGAATCTGTCATTTTTAATCTGCTTATATTGGCTTATTTCAAAAGATAAAAAATATTTTCTTTTCAAAAGTCACTTATTACAGCTTAATAAAAAGTTAGAAAAAGAAAATGGCAGAAAAATAAAAAAGTGGGAAGAGGGAGGCCAAAGGTGTTTCCAAACAAAAATAAAAAAGTTAGAACCTGAAACCTCAACCTCCTCTACCATACTTAGCAAGCACCAGTTAACCATTTGCCTGTAAGCACCCGCATTTTTAGGATACTTTTCATTTTCGAGAATTTACTATTCACTTTTACTATTCACATTCACTATTCATCCCGTAAAATTTTTATTTCACATTCTCGTAATATAAATTATTTTAGTAATGACCTGAGAGTTTGACAATCGTTAGATCATTTTCGCAAAATTTATTAAGAAAACATGGTTTTAAAGTTTCGGTTTGTACGGTACACCATTTAAACATCACACGCATAATGAAAATCAACCCTGACAATTTTCCTCGCATCAGATAAATTTTTAGATCACTCATAATTAATTTGAGAATTTTTAAGATTTATTTTTATGTTACCAAATAAACCCTGCGCTGTACGAAACTAAACTTACGTTTTAAACAATTCTACTTACACCCTGACAATTTTCCTCGCATCAGATATGTTTTTGACACTTTTACATTTTTTTTGAAAAGTCAAACATATTTTCCTCCTCCTTTGACCATAAAGGAATTAACCTTGTACGTTCTACATTTTTGCTTAAATCACGTAACTTTTAAACTTCACAAATAACTATTAAGTTATCCCGCGTATGACGAAAACCACATTTTGACATCTCATATCACTTTTAGAATAATTTTATTCTACTCTAAATAAATTCACGGTCGTTTCCCTGAAATTTCGTTCTTTTCCGATAAACTGCGAATTACGCGTTTTTGACCCGTATTTCCAGCTTTAAGCAGCGTTTTTGCACCCAATGAGACTTATAACCTATTTTATATTTTTATATGGAGTATAATGATGAGTTTCATCAATCCTACAAGTTTCGTATTTTTACGATACCCGTTTTTAAGTTTTATGATTTTACGATTTACTGTTAGCAGTTATCGGGACTAAACGACCTCCGTAAAACAAGATAATACCAAAAATAAGTACCTAGTCACCCTAACTATGATATGAACGTGTATATAGGTGATTCACCATGCCATGTGCCTAAGTGATAAGCCTTGGACTTTAGGATACATTCATATGTAAGTAAACTTCTAAGCTAAGCTTCCAAAAATATCCTAAACTTACACCTCCTCATTTACACCTTCCTAACACCTTCCTAACCTCCTCAAGACCTTATATAAACCCCTCCCCTCTCCTTAGGTCGTTCATACCATCAACATACACAAAACACACTTCATTTGCTATTTACTTCAAGTTTTATTCAAGAAACATAAGCTCTATATCAATTCCAAAGTTCATGTTAAGCTTCGATTGATCCAAGTCCTATTTCCTTCCTTCCATTGGTGATCTCCAAGCCACACAAGAAGTTTTCTAGTAGAAGACTTCAAGTGCTTTCCCAAGTCATCTCAACTTAGTATCAAGAGGTTGAAGAATTTGGAAGCTAGGGTTACTAGTTCTTGTTCTAGCTCTTGATCTTTGATGTTCCTTTCTTAAGTTGAAAGCCAAAAGTTGTAAGAATAACTAACCACCACTCTTGCTCTACATCATTTACATGTTTCATATTCTTAAATCTATGCTATATATGCTCATATGATGGATCATGATGTACAAAAATCTTTAAAACAAGTTAAAAGAACCTATATGTTAAACTTGGGTTAGTAAGTGTTTAAATGCTAAAATTTTGTACAAAGTTTCCACAAAATCGACCACATATAGATCTGATACTTTTCATATTCTTGTAGATAATATTAAAACAAAAACGTAGCAATTTGAATCACCCGAAACGAACACACGAGTCAAAAGTTATGACAAAAAGAAATTAGCGAAACTAAAATATGAATCTGCCAAACAGCTTGCTGTTTTGGGTCTGGTCGCTTTAAAAGTGGTACTTCTGGTCCGAATCATCAAAAAGTTAAAACATGAAAGTTGTCCGGAACGACGTTTTCCTTCAATAAATAAGATGCTCGGACCTTGAAAACGCATAAATAGGCCATTATCTTTCAAAAACATAAACTGCCCTTTATATAGTCTCATAACTATACTTTTGTCACAACTCAAAGCAAACCAAGAGGCCTAATGGCCATAAGCCAAGACCACGGCTACGGCTAACATCAAAGCTAAGTCTCAAGACCATGGTAGTCAAGACCAAAGTCACGGCAAGGCCATGGCTAAAGCCTCAAGGCTTGTTTACCCAAGACCGTTAACTAAGGTAATCATATTTATGAAACGACGAGAACTTGTAAAAACTAGATACTTATTAAAAAGATGATAAACTTTATGTTATAACAATCTTCACTCAAAAAATATGTTGTATTTACTAAGTGCTACAATAGTAGGGAGCTTCATGTGAGGGGTTTCATTTGAGTAAAACATATCGACGAGTTGCTGGATTTACGATTTAAAGTGTCCTAGCTCCTCGAACGTTTACTGCATGACCTCTGAATTATGATGGCCCGAACGGTAGTATGATATCTATAAACTAAATACGTTTTCACAACTAGACCATTTCTATAAACGACATACACAAAAACCATGTACTACATCATGATCAACATAGAGACGTATATAGGATGGTTTATGTTTTCCTAAACATTATTCCAAACCTAAGTCACAACATTCTATTTTAGGTTGCTCGTAGAAGTTCTCACGGCATATCCATCATTCTCATTATATATTTGATATTATTTACTCTGAGGTGAGTTCATAGCCCCACTTTCTATTACTTAATTGTTTTACAAACCCTTGGGGGAGATACATGCTTTATTTTAAACCGAACACATTTCTTTCAAACTGTATACTTACCTGATTATTTTACTTGCACTAAGTTACCGCATTTGCCAAACTTAAGTCCCTAATCATGAATCATTAATCACGAGTGAAGTGAGCGCGAATATTGTGGATAGATCTATCGGGATTGATGAATCCCGTTTGTTTGACCAGGTCCGGTGAACCAACGCACTATATTTGAGTACATTAGGTAAAACGGCAAATTTTACCTGTTAAGGGCACGTATCAACAGTTTCTCCAATTAAATTTGGAACACGTTAACGCCTTGATTGCATGATGCTTAGTGAATAATAACTGCTTTGTTTTCAACATTATGGGTATATAACAACGTAACCCACACAAACATATTGTGTTCAACTGATTTCCAAAACTCTATGAATTTCACTCAACCTTTGTGTTGACAGTTTTAAGCATGTATTTCAGGTCCATAATGTCGGAAGCTGGCACGGAAAAGCAAGGATACTGAAGAAGGCTATAAATTTTATTATCATTCGAAAACTCATTTAATGTATTTTGTAAACAATGGAACCAACTGGGACATAATCTTTGTAAACTCTGATATTTATATAAATCAAATGATAAATCTTTTAAAACGACTCCATTAGAGTTCGTTTTCTATTTTTAGGACTGTTGTGCCATGAAGTAACACCCAGTTTGAATTCCGCTGCGTATCACGAAATTGGGGGTGTTACAGATTGGTATCAGAGCCACAATTATATAGAAACGGGTCTAATCGAGACATAAACTATAACTACTTTTTCAAACAAAAACATTTTATAGCCTTCCGTTCTCTGTGCCTTCCATCCTCCCGACGATTATGTGACTTTTAGGCATTTTAAGCTATACAAACATACTAGTATATTGATATATACACTTGACATAATTTCAATCATAAACAAAGTACTCAACATATCTGCGTATGCCTAATCTAAGGTATTACGGCACAATCATATTTTCCCAATCTTCCAATCATGCATCTACTCATACATTTTAGGATTACGAAACTCTATCCAAGACATTGTAACTGATTACAATGGTCTTTCTTACTTCCCAGACATTGTGAGATACAATGGTTTCATTCATTTTTCAAGACACTGTGAGATACAGTGGTCTCTATTACATTCTCAGACACTGTAAATCCTACAGTGGTCTCATTTATTTCTCAAGACATTGTGGGTTACACAATGGTCTCTCTATCTTTTCTCAAGACATTGTGGGTTACACAATGGTCTTTCCATCTTTTCTCAAGATATTGTGGGTTACACAATGATCTCTCATCTATTTCTCAAACATTGTGAGTTGCACAATGGTCTCAACTATTTCTCAAACATTGTGAGTTGCACAATGGTCTCAACTACTCAGATATTGTAAGTTATACAATAGTCTCTAAAAAGTATCTTATAAACATTATATGATATTGTTTTACATGAAACCCGTCACAGTCTATCAATTTCCCTAATGAAAATACAAGAAATAGGATTTCTAAAGGACAAAGTGACTCATCATCTACAAAAGCGGAAGTTCAGCAACGTTATCTACATTCATCAAATCTTCTCGTCATTTCTTAGAAGTACTAGCCTGATTAGGTTTCAAGGATATCATTCCGCCATATTCCTTTAAAATTCGCTTTTGAATTTAAAACAAACTTGACATCTCTACCCTAAGAATAATGGTAAGCATACGCTACACTCTTCTAATCGTCAACATGTCACATCATTATCTGAACCTCATTGAAATTCAGTACGTAAAACTTCACAGTATCACGTTTCCTTCAGACACTAGTTAACATAAATACTATACGATATAGCCCTCATCCCGAAACCACCTAAGACATGATCAACTTTGGAAATGGTTTGGATAACCACTTGCCACTAGCAAGACTTTTCCTACAATGACAGTTTTCACATCATTACAAACCATTTCACATCAACAATATCTTACACCTTTGATTAACAATAGTTACCCTAACAACAACAAAACTATTCCATTTTGAGGCACTATATAGACGAAAGTATTAGTTAACCATTTGATGGACTAAGGTGTTCAGAGATCACCCACGAAACAACTAAGGAAACCATACAATTATAAATTAGGCCCCATGCCACACACTATCACCAAAAACTCCATGTTAGAAATTAAGGTTTTATTGATAGCCTCGATATAATAAGATATGATTCGTTTTGAGAATTGGGAAAAGCCAAACTTTAGGTATATTGAACTCTATAAGATTTTAACAAAACCCTTTAGATTATCAACTTAAGCCACATGGTATATAACACATTCTTTGACCAGAAACTTGAGAACGCAAAGATTAGAATGCGGCGCATACATCCACATTTTCCTAGACAATTCAACATCGGATAACACACCCTGAATTCCGGGACGGAATTCCCATTAAGGTGGTGAGACTGTAAGCACCCGCATTTTTAGGATACTTTTAATTTTCGAGAATTTACTATTCACTTTTACTATTCACTTTCACTATTCATCCCGTAAAATTTTTATTTCACATTCTCGTAATATAATTTTTTTTAGTAATGACCTGAAAGTTTGACGATCGTTAGATCATTTTCGCAAAAGTTATTAAGAAAACATCGTTTTAAAGTTTCGTTTTGGACGATACACCATTTAAACATCACACGCATAACGAAAATCAACCCTGACAATTTTCCTCGCATCAGTTCAATTTTTAGATCACTCATAATTAATTTTAGAATTTTTAAGATTTATTTTTATGTTACCAAATAAACCCTGCGCTGTACGAAACTAAACTTACGTTTTAAACAATTCTACTTACATCCAGACTTAACGATTCCTGCACTGTATTTCTAATATGTTTTTGACACTTTTACTTTTTTTTAAAAAGTCAAACATATTTCCCTCCTCCTTTGACCATAAAGGAATTAACCTTGTACGTTCTACATTTTTGCTTAAATCGCGTAACTTTTAAACTTCACAAATAACTATTAAGTTATCCCGCGTATGACGAAAACCACATTTTGACATCTCATATCACTTTTAGACTAATTTTATTCTACTCTAAATAAATTCACGGTCGTTTCCCTGAAATTTCGTTCTTTTCCGATAAACTGCGAATTACGCGTTTTTTACCCGTATTTCCAGCTTTAAGCAGCGTTTTTGCACCCAATGAGACTTATCACCCATTTTATATTTTTAGATGGAGTATAATGATGAGTTTCATCATTCCTACAAGTTTCGTATTTTTACGATACCCGTTTTTAAGTTTTATGATTTTACGATATACTGTTAGCGGTTATCGGGACTAAACGACCTCCGCAAAACAAGATAATACCAAAAATAAGTACCTAGTCACCCTAACTATGATATGAACGTGTATATAGGTGATTCACCATGCCATGTGCCTAAGTGATAAGCCTTGGACTTTAGGATACATTCATATGTAAGTAAACTTCTAAGCTAAGCTTCCAAAAATATCCTAAACTTACACCTCCTCATTTACACCTTCCTAACACCTTCCTAACCTCCTCAAGACCTTATATAAACCCCTCCCCTCTCCTTAGGTCGTTCAGATCATCAACATACACAAAACACACTTCATTTGCTATTTACTTCAAGTTTTATTCAAGAAACATAAGATCCATATCAATTCCAAAGTTCATGTTAAGCTTTGATTGATCCAAGTCCTAATTCCTTCCTTCCATTGGTGATCTCCAAGCCACACAAGAAGTTTTCTAGTAGAAGACTTCAAGTGCTTTCCCAAGTCATCTCAACTTAGTATCAAGAGGTTGAAGAATTTGGAAGCTAGGGTTCCTAGTTCTTGTTCTAGCTCTTGATCTTTGATGTTCCTTTCTTAAGTTGAAAGCCAAAAGTTGTAAGAATAACTAACCACTACTCTTGCTCTACATCATTTAAATGTTTCATATTCTTAAATCTATGCTATATATGCTCATATGTTGGATCATGATGTACAAAAATCTTTAAAACAAGTTATAAGAACCTATATGTTAAACTTGGGTTAGTAAGTGTTTAAATGCTAAAATTTTGTACAAAGTTTTCACAAAATCGACCACATATAGATCTGATACTTTTCATATTATTGTAGATAATATTAAAACAAAAACGTATCAATTTGAATCACCCGAAACGGACACACGAGTCAAAAGTTATGACAAAAAGAAATTAGCGAAACTAAAATACGAATCTGCCAAACAGCTTGCTGTTTTGGGTCTGGTCGCTTTAAAAGTGGTACTTCTGCTCCGAATCATCAAAAAGTTAAAACACGAAAGTTGTCCGGAACGGCGTTTTCCTTCAATAAAAAAGATGCTCGGACCTTGAAAACGCATAAATAGGCCATTATCTTTCAAAAACAGAAACTGCCCTTTATATAGTCTCATAACTATACTTTTGTCACAACTCAAAGCAAACCAAGAGGCCTAATGGCCATAAGCCAAGACCACGGCTACGGCTAAGGTCAAAGCTAAGTCTCAAGACCATGGTAGTCAAGACCAAAGTCACGGCAAGGCCATGGCTAAAGCCTCAAGGCTTGTTTACCCAAGACCGTTAACTAAGGTAATCATATTTATGAAACGACGAGAACTTGTAAAAACTAGATACTTATTAAAAACGTGATAAACTTTATGTTATAACAATCTTCACTCAAAACATATGTTGTATTTACTAAGTGCTACAATAGTAGGGAGCTTTATGTGAGGGGTTTCATTTGAGTAAAACATATCGACGAGTTGCTGGATTTACGATTTAAAGTGTCCTAGCTCCTCGAAAGTTTACTGCATGACCTCTGAATTATGATGACCCGAACGGTAGTACGATATCTATAAACTAAATACGTTTTCACAACTAGACCATTTCTATAAACGACATACACAAAAACCATGTACTACATCATGATCAACATAGAGACGTATATAGGATGGTTTAGGTTTTCCTAAACATTATTCCAAACCTAAGTCGCAACATTCTATTTTAGGTTGCTCTTAGAAGTTCTCACGGCATATCCATCATTCTCATTATACATTTGATATCATTTACTCTGAGGTGAGTTCATAGCCCCACTTTCTATTACTTAATTATTTTACAAACCCTTGGGGAAGATACATGCTTTATTTTAAACCGAACACATTGCTTTCAAAATGTATACTTACCTGATTATTTTACTTACACTAAGTTACCGCATTTGCCAAACTTAAGTCCCTAATCATGAATCATTAATCACGAGTGAAGTGAGCGCGAATATTGTGGATAGATCTATCAGAATTGATGAATTCCGTTTGTTTGACCAGGTCCGGTGAACAAACGCACTATATTTGAGCACATTAGGTAAAACGACAAATTTTACCTGTTAAGGGTACGTATCAACAGTTTCTCCAATTAAATTTGGAACACGTTAACGCCTTGATTGCATGATGCTTAGTGAATAATAACTGCTTTGTTTTAAATATTATGGGTGTATAACAACGTAACCCACACAAACATATTGTGTTCAACTGATTTCCAAAACTCTATGAATTTCACTCAACCTTTGTGTTGACAGTTTTAAGCGTGTGTTTCAGGTCCATAATGTCGGAAGCTGGCATGGAAGAGCAAGGATACTGAAGAAGGCTATAATTTTTATTATCATTCGAAAACTCATTTAATGTATTTTGTAAAAAATGGAACCAACTGGGACCTCATTTTTGTAAACTCTGATATTTATATAAATCGAATGTTAAATCTTTTAAAACGACTCCACTAGAGTTCATTTTCTATTGTTATGACTGTTGTGCCATGGAGTAACACCCAGTTTGAATTCTGCTGCGTATCACGAAATTGGGGGTGTTACAGATTGGTATCAAAGCCACAGTTATAGAGAAACAGGTCTAATCGAGACTTAAACTATAACTACTTTTTCAAACAAAAACATTTTATAGCCTTCCGTTCTTCTTGCCTTCCATCCTCCCGACGATTATGTGACTTTTAGGCATTTTAAACTATACAAACATACTAGTATATTGATATATACACTTGACATAATTTCAATCATAAACAAAGTACTCAACATATCTGCGTATGCCTATTCTAAGGCATTACGGTACAATCATATTTTCCCAATCTTCCAATCATGCATCTACTCATACATTTTAGGATTACGAAACGCTATCCAAGACATTGTAACTGATTACAATTGTCTTTCTTACTTCCCAGACATTGTGAAATACAATGGTCTCATTCATTTTTCAAGACACTGTGAGATACAGTGGTCTCTATTACATTCTCAGACACTGTAAATCCTACAGCGGTCTCATTTATTTCTCAAGACATTGTGGGTTACACAATGGTCTCTCTATCTTTTCTCAAGACATTGTGGGTTACACAATGGTCTTTCCATCTTTTCTCAAGATATTGTGGGTTACACAATGATCTCTCATCTATTTCTCAAACATTGTGAGTTGCATAATGGTCTCAACTATTTGTCAAACATTGTGAGTTGCACAATGGTCTCAACTACTCCTCAGATATTGTAAGTTATACAATAGTCTCTAAAAAGTATCTTATAAACATTATATGATATTGTTTTACATGAAACCCGTCACAGTCTATCAATTTCCCTAATGGAAATACAAGAAATAGGATTTCTAAAGGACAAAGTGACTCATCATCTACAAAAGCGGAAGTTCAGCAACGTTCTCTACATTCATCAAATCTTCTCGTCATTTCTTAGAAGTACTAGCCTGATTAGGTTTCAAGGATATCATTCCGCCATATTCCTTTAAAATTCACTTTTGAATTTAAAACAAACTTGACATCTCTACCTAAGAATAATGGTAAGCATACGCTACACTCTTCTAATCGGCAACATGTCACATCATTATCTGAACCTCATTGAAATTCAGTACGTAAAACTTCACAGTATCACGTTTCCTTCAGACACTAGTTAACATAAATACTATACGATATAGCCCTCATCCCGAAACCACCTAAGACATGATCAACTTTGGAAATGGTTTGGATAACCACTTGCCACTAGCAAGACTTTTCCTACAATGACAGTTTTCACATCATTACAAACCATTTCACATCAACAATATCTTACACCTTTGATTAACAACAGTTATGCTAACAACAACAAAACTATTCCATTTTGAGGCACTATATAGACGAAAGTATTAGTTAACCATTTGATGGACTAAGGTGTTCAGAGATCACCCACGAAACAACTAAGGAAACCATACAAATATAAATTAGGCCCCATGCCACACACTATCACCAAAAACTCCATGTTAGAAATTAAGGTTTTATTGATAGCCTCGACATAATAAGATATGATTCGTTTTGAGAATCGGAAAAAGCCAAACTTCAGGTATATTGAACTCTATAAAATTTTAACAGAACCCTTTAGATTATCAACTTAAGCCACATGGTATATAACACATTCTATGACCAGAAACTTGAGAACGCAAAGATTAGAATTCGGCGCATACATCCACATTTTCCTAGATAATTCAACATCGGATAACACACCCTGAATTCCGGGACGGAATTCCCATTAAGGTGGTGAGACTGTAAGCACCCGCATTTTTAGGATACTTTTCATTTTCGAGAATTTACTATTCACTTTTACTATTCACTTTCACTATTCATCCCGTAAAATTTTTATTTCACATTCTCGTAATATAAATTATTTTAGTAATGACCTGAGAGTTTGACGATCGTTAGATCATTTTCGCAAAAGTTATTAAGAAAACATCGTTTTAAAGTTTCGTTTTGGACGGTATACCATTTAAACATCACACGCATAACGAAAATCAACCCTGACAATTTTCCTCGCTTCAGGTAAATTTTTAGATCACTCATAATTAGTTTGAGAATTTTTAAGATTTATTTTTATGTTACCAAATAAACCCTGCGCTGTACGAAACTAAACTTACGCTTTAAACAATTCTACTTACATCCAGACTTAACGATTCCTGCACAGTGTTTCTAATATGTTTTTGACACTTTTACATTTTTTTTGAAAAGTCAAACATATTTCCCTCCTCCTTTGACCATAAAGGAATTAACCTTGTACGTTCTACATTTTTGCTTAAATCGCGTAACTTTTAAACTTCACAAATAACTATTAAGTTATCCCGCGTATGACGAAAACCACATTTTAACATCTCATATCACTTTTAGACTAATTTTATTCTACTCTAAATAAATTCACGGTCGTTTCCCTGAAATTTCGTTCTTTTCCGATAAACTGCGAATTACGCGTTTTTGACCCGTATTTCCAGCTTTAAGCAGCGTTTTTGCACCCAATGAGACTTATCACCCATTTTATATTCTTAGATGGAGTATAATGATGAGTTTCATCATTCCTACAAGTTTCGTATTTTTACTATACCCGTTTTTAAGTTTTATGATTTTACAATTTACTGTTAGCGGTTATCGGGACTAAACGACCTCCGTAAAACAAGATAATACCAAAAATAAGTACCTAGTCACCCTAACTATGATATGAACGTGTATATAGGTGATTCACCATGCCATGTGCCTAAGTGATAAGCCTTGGACTTTAGGATACATTCATATGTAAGTAAACTTCTAAGCTAAGCTTCCAAAAATATCCTAAACTTACACCTCCTCATTTACACCTTCCTAACACCTTCCTAACCTCCTCAAGACCTTATATAAACCCTCCCCTCTCCTTAGGTCGTTCATACCATCAACATACACAAAACACACTTCATTTGCTATTTACTTCAAGTTTTATTCAAGAAACATAAGCTCCATATCAATTCCAAAGTTCATGTTAAGCTTTCATTGATCCAAGTCCTAATTCCTTCCTTCCATTGGTGATATCCAAGACACACAAGAAGTGTTCTAGTAGAATACTTAAAGTGCTTTCCCAAGTCATCTCAACTTAGTATCAAGAGGTTGAATAATTTGGAAGCTAGGGTTACTAGTTCTTGTTCTAGCTCTTGATCTTTGATGTTCCTTTCTTAAGTTGAAAGCTAAAAGTTCTAAGAATAACTAACCACCACTCTTGATCTACATCATTTACATGTTTCATATTCTTTAATCTATGCTATATATGCTCATATGTTGGATCATGATGTACAAAAATCTTTAAAACAAGTTATAAGAACCTATATGTTAAACTTGGGTTAGTAAGTGTTTAAATGCTAATATTTTGTACAAAGTTTCCACAAAATCGACCACATATAGATATGATACTTTTCATATTATTGTAGATAATATTAAAACAAAAACGTAGCAATTTGAATCACCCTAAACGGACACATGAGTCAAAAGTTATGACAAAAAGAAATTAGCGAAACTAAAATATGAATCTGCCAAACAGCTTGCTGTTTTGGGTCTGGTCGCTTTAAAAGTGGTACTTCTGGTCCGAATTATCAAAAAGTTAAAACACGAAAGTTGTCCGGAACGACGTTTTCCTTTGATAATTAAAAAGCTCGGACCTTGAAAACGCATAAATAGGCCATTATCTTTCAAAAACAGCCAAGATCACGGCTACGGCTAAGGTCAAAGTTAAGTCTCAAGACCATGGTAGTCAAGACCAAAGTCACGGCAAGGCCATGGCTAAAGCCTCAAGGCTTGTTTACCCAAGACCGTTAACTAAGGTAATCATATTTATGAAACGATGAGAACTTGTAAAAACTAGATACTTATTAAAAACATGATAAACTTTATGTTATAATAATCTTCACTCAAAACATATGTTGTATTTACTAAGTGCTACAATAGTAGGGAGCTTCATGTGAGGGGTTTCATTTGAGTAAAACATATCGACGAGTTGCTGGATTTACGATTTAAAGTGTCCTAGCTCCTCGAACGTTTACTGCATGACCTCTGAATTATGATGACCCGAACGGTAGTACGATATCTATAAACTAAATACGTTTTCACAACTAGACCATTTCTATAAACGACATACACAAAAACCATGTACTACATCATAATCAATATAGAGACGTATCCATCATTCTCATTATATAGGATGGTTTATGTTTTCCTAAACATTGTTCCAAACCTAAGTCGCAACATTCTATTTTAGGTTGCTCGTAGAAGTTCTCACGGCATATCCATCATTCTCAATATACATTTGATATCATTTACTCTGAGGTGAGTTCATAGCCCCACTTTCTATTACTTAATTGTTTTACAAACCCTTGGGGGAGATACATGCTTTATTTTAAACCGAACACATTGCTTTCAAACTGTATACTTACCTGATTATTTTACTTGCACTAAGTTACCGCATTTGCCAAACTTAAGTCCCTAATCATGAATCATTAATCACGAGTGAAGTGAGCGCGAATATTGTGGATAGATCTATCGGGATTGACGAATCCCGTTTGTTTGACCAGGTCCGGTGAACAAACGCACTATATTTGAGTACATTAGGTAAAACGGCAAATTTTACCTGTTAAGGGCACGTATCAACAGTTTCTCCACTTAAATTTGGAACACGTTAACGCCTTGATTGCATGATGCTTAGTGAATAATAACTAGTTTGTTTTCAACATTATGGGTGTATAACAACGTAACCCACACAAACATATTGTGTTCAACTGATTTCCAAAACTCTATGAATTTCACTCAACCTTTGTATTGACAGTTTTAAGCATGTATTTCAGGTCCATAATGTCGGAAGCTGGCACGGAAGAGCAAGGATACTGAAGAAGGATATAAATTTTATTATCATTCGAAAACTCATTTAATGTATTTTGTAAACAATAGAACCAACTGGGACCTCATTTTTGTAAACTCTGATATTTATTTAAATCGAATGATAAATCTTTTAAAACGATTCCATTAGAGTTCATTTTCTATTGTTATGACTGTTGTGCCATGAAGTAACACCCAGTTTGAATTCCGCTGCGTATCACGAAATTGGGGGTGTTACACTGCCCTAGGGGCTTCTTGTGGTTTACTTTGCAATATTTTATACTTATGGACTATTAGGAAGATTAGCTTATTATCTATTTTAGCTTATTACAGCTTATTTATATAAGCCGTTAAGTCCACTTAATTTTTCATATGATTAGCAGAGTTCTATAGACTCTTCACAAAAATTTTAGATTTTTCCAAAATCATTTACTATTTTTAATAATACTTTTAGTCTAAAATAGTTTTTAATTCATAAATAATAAAATAAAAATCATAAAAATACAAATCTTTTTTCTAAAATTATTATTTGTCATTTAAAACTTAGGAAAATTATTTTGGCACTCTTAGGGTTAGATTTGCTCAATTTAGGTTTTTAGGCTCGCGTTACGTTCCCGATTTTTACATTTTTAGATTTAATTGCACTTATGTTTAATTGTTACTTGCTTATTCATTTTATTTTCTTTATTATTGCTTATTTTCTTAATTACTTATTATTGTCTTGTCATTTAAATTCCAAAATACAAAAATTCCTTAAATATTCAAACCACCCAATCTTAAATGACGAATCTGATTTTCCATTGTATGCCTCATTGGGAGAACGACCCGGGAATATCCCTACTTCCGGTAATATACGTATTCTTGGTGGTTTGACTTCCCGTGACCCAATTTAGGGGTTTCACATTTTCCTAAGTGTGAAATTACCATTTTCCCCTTCCCGTGGTTTTCTTTCCTACTAATAATATTTATATACATACTCTATATGAATCAATATTATATCCTGTTTGAAAAATATAAGATATTAGATTTGAAAGGTAACACAATACAACGTGTGTCATTGAATAAATAAGTAAAATTTGATGATCATATTATACACTAAAACACTTGTTTTCCTAAGCAAATCATAAGAGTGAAAAATTTATCCTCTTAAATAAGCATATTTGTTGAATGATACAATATGCCTTATCTTAATGATACATCGTAAATCATTTACAAGACTATTAAGGTAAGTAACCTTAATTGGACTCTTTTTCTCAAGATATACTAAGGAGTATTGTTGAAACACTTTGTTAAAAGCATATTCTTCCCTTTTCACATGAGCACATCTCTTGGCTCTAGAAAACCAAAACATGTTAAAATAACATCTAACAACTCAACAAACAAAGACGTCATCTATGAGATCATGTAATGCACCATCTAAACCAAATAACCTCTAAATCTCAAACACATGATTGGAATATTATGCTTGTCTTTGTTAGGATTTTGTGTGATACATGTCATCTTCATTAATCGGCTTTTAAAACATGGTTAGTTGAGTTATATTAGGACATGTACTAGCAAAATTAGCTTTTGTACACTTCGATAGGAAAATATAGGAATTCAACTTTTTCTAATATGAGAATGATTACTAGAGAACCTATTGCACTAGAAATTCAATTTGACCTAACGGTTGAATTGCTTCCAGGAGAGAAGTTGGGTTTGTGGTAAACCCGTAAAAATGGTCGTGTTTAGCCTTAATTGAGCACCACTAGTGATAGTCTCATACCCATTCTCTAACTTGAAAATTTTCCATTCATGCATTTGATTAAAGATAGTTTACATCGGTGAAATTTGTTTCCTAGTAGGATTGCATTTTGAACAAGTAGTAATTAGGATTCTCCTTAGCGAACCTAGATTACTTGCATCTCACATATGTGTTTGTTTTTTTAAGTTTCAAGATGACAATTTGTTCTTGTGATATATGATTAAATGTCTTCATACTTTCTTAAATACTCAACGATTATTTGCTTAATTTTTGAATGCATGTTTATTAAAAAGTTTTTGTTTTTTTATTCTAATATTATATCTCTTGATATATATATCCAATGATACATGCTCTTAAGTTCTAAATGTTAACATGCTTTACTTAATGTTTGCATTTAAAGTAATCATGTTTTGTATGCATCTCTTTACATGACTTACGTGTTATTTGTGCACCCACATTATGTCGGTTTGATATATAAAGGACTAGGAATGCATATCATGATAACCTCTTTGATGTCATATAGCATTACACATTAATTTCTTTGATTATTGTGTTGATGCATGCTTAAATGCGCTTACATACTTAAACCTATGTGTCTTATGCATCTAGGCATATATCTTCTCACACTAGAATATATATAGTTTATCTTTAGGACTCTAGTGTTACAATCTAAAAGGTCTTGATAGTTACCAAAATTGATCTTATATCTCCCAAAGTCTTCATGTACACATTTCCTCAATCATCATCTCATTCTCTTCCAAATATTATACCTTTCTCCTTTCTAAACATTCTTTAATCGTTTGTTAATTCACTTCTTACAAAACAAATGATTACTCACACCGTTTCACACAATCCCAACATTCCTATAAAACTTCTTTACCAAATCCCTAAACAATTTCTTAATCATTATCGCCCAATTATTTTTTTTTCTTAATGGCAATATAACTATCAAATAATTAATCATTTGATTATTTCACATAAACCAGGTAAAGTCTGGAGCCCCCACTGGCGACGGTCTCAGAAACAAGGGACGATTCCATATTTATCTAGGACCGTCACCCTATATACAGGACCGTCACCAGAAGAAGTCACAAACCTTTTTCTTTTTCTGCATCTTTAAATCACCATTCTCGAGATCAATTTCTTTTTTTGGTGAACATTATTTTGATTCCTGGCCTTCCCATACCATGCTTTGTCCAAAGTAACAACCATTTTGATTTTTTAATCGCTTCACTCTTCATTACTCTTTTTCATCTCCTCTATTCTTCAGTTCCCATAGCTCTTACTAAGTTTTCTTCCTCTCAACCTTGCAAAAAGCATAGGATAAAAATTATTCCACCAAACTTATAGTCCACACTACCACCTATGTTCTCACATCTACTTCTTCTAGATAACACACCTAACAAAACTAGGATCATATGCACCTTCTTTGACACATGTCATGCATATCATTGTGAGTGCAAATGATCCTTTCTTGATTTCTTTACACACATTTCTTCTTATCTTCTTTAACAAATGCCAAAATTAAACCACCAACTTCTAATAAGAAGTCTCCCATCTTTTCTCATCTTCACTCATTGTCAGTGCAAACGATCTGTTAATCCACACTTGTCTTGATTCCTCACTTTCTTGGAAGAAGTTAGATAATGGTGTGTCAATCAATAAATGAATTACTTTCTCGTTTATTAAATTGGTATAATTGGTTAAACAATTATGTTGGATCTTAATATTATGTTGTTTGATGATTCGGGTGGTCTTGGATGATGGAAATACATGTTAGCCATTTAGAGAGAGAAAGATAAAAGATGGATGTTTTCTAGATAGAGAGTTGTAATGCAAAAATGAAAGGTTAGATTGAAAGCACCACCCTTCTAAGGATGGAAGGGGTATTTATACTTACAGACTACACGACCTCCTGACGGTCTATAGATCAGGTATACAGTGGGTAAAGACCCGTCCTTCCTCCACGGTGTTACACTAAACTAAACTACGCTACAAACTAACTAATAAACTACTAAATAACATAATTAACTACAAGTCTACGAGCTAACATATGCTAGACCATAATTGGGGTGACCGACACTTTAACATGGAATTTCCAATTCTTAACAATCTCCCCCTAAGGGAGGTCACCCCATGAAATACATTTTGCATCCTAGCATTCTATCTTTGTATTTAGTTCTGAGCTCGTAGACTTCTATTCTTCAAGTTCCGCAATCTTTGTGCTTTAGTAGCGAATCTTCAAAGTCCGCATTGATTTGTACATTTAGTGGAGGCCTTTAACTGATCCACATCTTTGATGATCTTCAAGCTTTCTTTGAGATCATCAGCCACAGTAAATCTCTGGATTACCCTTTATTGTGTTGCCATCATGTGATGTTGTGACTTTCGGACCGACATGCTCACACTTTTGAATCATGACATCTTTCCATCAGAGTAGCGGAAGCTTTTACTGGTTCAAGATATTTGCAGCAGCGTAGCAAAAGCATAGTATAAAAATATCTGAGCCAGGTTATGTAGATAGGAACCAGTCATGATTTCTTCAATTAAGTGTGGATGCTGTGAGCATGCGGATTTGGATTGACTTCTCAATTCTGATCAGCTGCAACAGTATAAATGTACCTGCAAACAACAGTTAGCAATAAAGCAAACGAAAGTATCTTTGATCACTTTCGTTGAATTGAGGTACACGGCCCACGGTTCCCTGTTGATCACTACAAGTACTGCCTGTGATCAGGTATGATTCCGAAGAATCTCCTTGACAGGGTTTCGTAGCTGTTCTAGCTGTTCTCAAACCGGAACGTCTCAAAGAAGACAAAATGGAGTGAGTGAACCAGCGAGTTGAGATTCACTGATTGATGAAAAATTGATTTGAAAACAATCGCGTATTGCATAGAAGAAAGGGTTTTGCAATATGACGAAGGTTTTATGAGAAAGATCAATTTTCAATCAAAAATTCTTTTTGTATTTGAAAAGAGTACACATTCGATGTGGTAGATACAAGAAGAGATTCACACATCAAACGGTTTTTCCAAAAGTTTTTTATTTTATTTTATTTTTTTTTTCAATCAGAGATACTTTTTGTGTTTGAAAACATGAATACACATTCGATGTGCTAGAGAAAAGAAGATTTTCACATCGAACGGTTTTTCCAAAAGTATTCGTCAATTTATTTCCTGGACCAAGGTTGATTCAAGAATGAATCACCCCATTGTTTCTATCCAGTTGTCACAAAGCTTGATCTTTAGAAAAGATCTCACATGTCACTCACCAAGAGCTTGTTTGATGTTGTCTCTAGAAGGATTTCCATCTTCATCGTGAATACTTTTACATATCACTCGGATGTTCTGGCAATATCACAAGGGTAATGCGTATGACTCTTAATATACTCTTACTTTCCACATTGTGTGAAACAACAAGTCTTCATTAATTTAGTGTCCTAATGAGATATTGTGGATGATCTCTTGGCTCTAGACTCAATTGTGTACATTTGGTTCCTATACTGGAGACTAGGGAGAGGGTCTCCTTCTTCAATATCGACAATCTCTAAGAGAAAGTCGATAGATTATGTAGGTTCCCCGTGAGAATGAAACAAACCCTTTTAAGAGGAACTTGAGTAGCTTGGGAAGTTGTAGTGCAGTGCGTCACTGGGTCCATGACGTCTTGTCTTCAGTACGAGTGTTACCTTGGTAACCACCAGTAGCATATGAATTGAACCCGGTTTCTGCCCTAAGGTTGAATTATTGGAGGGCTATTTCTTTTCACCCTTTTTCACATTCAAGTCTTTTTCATTCTTCAACCCCTTCAGTGCTTACCGAGACTTCATAACTAGAACCTTGTTGGGTTTATTCCAGTACTAGCTCTGTCTCAGTCTGCACTCTTCCCATATTCTCATTTTTCTCTTTTTTTTCATCATACCTAAGGACTTCTACACTATCTAGTGGATTATCCCTGGGTAGATCCCTCCGGCTCTGGCGGGATCGTGGAAACGAATACCTAACCTAACCATCCTTATAACACCATGCATACAGTAAATTGATCAGTCTTTTGGTATTGTTCATTCCTTCTCGAAACCAATTGAAAAATCATTTGGAAAATCAATCAAGATACTTGTGATATAATATCAAAGCATTTTGTACCTTAATTGTTTTGATCATTTAGAAATGCTCCCCCTCAACATGTGCTCTTATGATTTTGAGATTGTTTAGCACATGGAGGCAAGAGTTCTTTGAAATAATTTCTTGATCACAATTTCCGTGGAAAAAACCATTTGATTTTCTTTGGTAAATTCTCCCCCTCAATATGTGCGTAGGATATTTGAAATCATTTTATCACATAGAGGAAAGAGTTCTTTTGAAGCACATCCACGATCACAAAAGCCATTAAGAAACCATTAGAAAAGCAATCAAGGTAATTTATGTTGAAACATAGAAATCTTTGTACCTTGAAAGTTTATTTTCTTTTGAAATGCACCCCCTCAATATATGCTTCGAGATTCAAAAGTGTTTAGCACATATGGGAGAGCAGCTTGCACATTGAATCAAAACGATCATCTTTTATCAAATTTCATATTAAATCACAAATTCTCCCCCGATCAAAAATATCAAACCCTTGAGATTTTGGATCCCAAGTGATTTAATAAGGTTTAGAAAACATGGGAGAAAATGTGCCTGATTTAAAAGCTCTTCTGGTTTATGGTTACATAGTCCTCCACAATCATGTGCATTATGTATTTGAAAATCGTTTGGCACATGAAGGAAGGAGTGCTTTAGAAACAATCACCCTTTTAAAACCGTTTTGAGATTTAAATCACGATCTCTTGTTAGATATTGGATTTCATATATACTCTAAACCATGATCAAAGTAGGCGTATAAGTATGTTAGAGAGAGAAAGTTCTAGTAAGAGAAAGGAAGAGAGTTGGGAACTATAGTGAGAGAAAGAAAATATTATTATGAGCTCCCACTCTCTACCTTGGGAGGTAGAGAGTATTTATAGTCTTACATAAAACGCCACACAACGGGCTGTGGATCAGGCATACAGTGGGTAAAGACCCGTCCGTCCTCCACGGTGTTACTAAACTAAATACTACTTAACATAAAAGAACTACGACTACGAGCTTTCTAACGATTACATATACTTGAGGTGACCGACTCTTTAATACCTGGAATTTCTAATTCCTAACAATCTCCCCCTAAGGGAGGTCACCTCAAACATATACTAAAATTACATTGAATATAAACAGATATTACATTAACAATTGTTCTTGCATTCTTGATGTAGTACTTTGCTCCGAAGCTCGTAGTCATTGATTCCACACATTGCATGTTTGGTTAATCCAAGTGGAGGTCTTTTACTGATCCACGTGATAATAATTTCAACCCAGCTTTTGAGATCATCAGCTAACAAAAATCTCTGAGACATCCATTTTGGTGTTGGTATTATGTGATGTTGTGACTTTCGGACCGACATGCTCACATTCTGGATCATGATATCTTCTCATCAGAGTAACGGAAGCTTTCGTTGATTCATGATATTGGCAGCAGCGTAGCAGAAGCATGAGTGAAAATATCAGAGTCATTGATGCACTTATCATGATTTCTTTTGAGATGAATGTGTAGTGTGAGCATGCGGCTATGGATTGACCGCTTCATTCTGATCAGCTGCAAATGTCGGGTGTACCTGCATAAAACAGTTAGCAATAAAGCGCACGAAAGTGTCTTTGATCAATTTCGTTGAATTGAGGTACACGGCCCACGGTTCCCCGTTGATCAGTACAAGTACTGCCTGTGATCAGGTATAATTCCGAAGAATTTCCTTGACAGGGTTTCGCAGCTGCTCTAGCTGTTCTCAAACCGGAACATCTCAAAGAAGACAACACGGAGTGAGTGAACCAGCGAAGTAGAAATTCACTGATTGATGAAAAGAGATTTGAAAGACAATCGTGTATTGCTCAATAGAAATTGTTTTTGCAATACAACGAAGGTTTTAATGAAAATCAATTATCAATCATAAAACACCTTTTGATTTGAAATATACGAACACGGTCAATGTGCTAAAGAAAAGAGTTTTTAAGCACAATGACCGGTTTTTCAAAGGTATCCGTCAATCCATAACCTGAACCAGGATTGATTCAAAAGATTGAATCGCCCCATTGTTTCTGTTCAATTGTCACATGGTTGATCTATTTGATAGATCTCACATGCCACCCACCAGGAGCTTGTTTGATGTTGGCTCCAGAAGGCTTTCCATCTTCATTGTGAGTATGTTTGCAATTCACTCAGATGTTCTGGCAATACCACAAGGATAATGCGTAGGACTCAAGATAAAATCTCTCTTTCCACATTGTGTGAAATAGAGAGTCTTCAATGAAAGTGTCCTAATGAGATTTATTGATGATATCGTGGCTCTAGACTCAATATGTGCATATTTGGATCCTGTGCCGGAGACTAGGGAGAGGGTCTCCTTCTTCAATATCAACAATCTCTAAGAGAAAGTCGAAAGATAATGTCGGTTCCCCGTGAGAATGAAACAAGTCCTTTTAAGAGGAACTTGAGTGGTTTGGAAAGTTGAAGTGCAGTGTATCACTGGGTCCATGACGTCTAGTATTCAATACCGATGTTACCATCAGTAGCATATGAATTGAACCCGGTTTCTGCCCTAAAGTTGAATATATGGAGGGCTATTTGTTTTCACCCTTTTCTCATTCAATTCTTTTTAATTCTTCAACCCCTTCAGTGCTTACCGAGACTTCATAGCTAGAACTTTGTTGGGTTTGTTCCAGTACTAGCTCTATCTCAGTCCGCATTCTTCCCATATCTCATTTTTTTCCTTTTATTATCATACCTAAGGACTTCTACACTAACTAGTGGATTGTCCCTGGGTAGATCCCTCCGGTTCTGGCGGATCATGGGAACCAATACCTAACCTTATCATCCTTATATCACCGTTCATAAAGTAAATTTGGTCGGTCTATTTGGTATTGTTCATCTTCCATTTGAACCAATTGAAAACCATTTGAAAATCAATCCAGATACTTGTGATATATTATCAAAACATTTTGTACCTGAATTGTTTTTGATATTTTTAGAACAAGTGCTCCCCCTCAACATGTGCACCAAATGTTTGAAATCGTTTTGCACACGGAGGCAAGAGGAAGAATTTACTTCTTTGATTACCATTTTCTAAAAGATATCAACATCACTTCCCTGATCAAATCAAGTAGATAAAGCATTTCCGGGAAGGATGAGGTTTTCATAAGTTTGCTCCCCGTCAATATGTGCCTCGAGATTTGAAAAGAGTTTTGCACATACTAGAGGGAACCTGCACATTGAGATAAGTGATCACGTTTCAAATCATAGGTTTAAGATAGATGCTCCCCCTCAACATGTGCATGGAAAATTTGAAATCGTTTGTCACATGTGGGAAGGAGAGCTTGTACATTCTTATAAAACCATTTACCGAATTATCAGTTTAAATCCAATTTAAATCACACATTCTCCCCCGATCACAATTATCAAATCATTTGAGATTTGTGATCTCTTATAGATTTAAATTGATTTTGAAAGCTTTTAAGGGGAATTGTGTCTTGATTATGAAAGCGTTTTAACTGATAAGGATCGGATTTTAAGACTTTAAAACTCCATTCATAAAACATGCATGTATATCTTTTGAAAACAATTGAATGCCAAATAACTTTTTAATTTAATTGAAATCATTCTCCCCCTCAATCAATGACATAGGTTGTTGATTGAGAGATTGATTTTGTGACAAATAAGTCCAGATGATTATCAAAATTAGAGACTGAGTTATTTTTCAAAGCAGTTAGTTTTCAGCAGATAAATGTTTATAGAATCAGAGCATGGAATTTAAAAATATTAAAGAATAGCTCTGTTCTTTATTTAAGAAAGCGGGTTACTTGCCTGAAATGACAATAAACCCTTGTTTCTCTTTCTCCCAAAAATAATTTTTTGATTTTTTTTTTATTTATTTATTTATTTATTTTTTTTAAGAATTCGAACAACATCTAAAGTCCCGTGTCATTCTTTGAATGACAGCACAAAGACCGTAGATATTGACGAATCGAGAAAAAACATAACAAATTGACAATATTTTTTGAAGATTTTTTGAATTTTTCAGATTTTTATGGATTTTACAGGTTTTATAATTTTGTATTTTGTTTTTCGAATAGATATATACAAGAGATAGATGAAGATAGACCTTTAATCCTCGTCTTCCTCCTGAAGACGTTTGAGTGTTTCTGGTTGAAGACTTTTCAAGCCAAGACGTGGAAGAATAAACTCAAAACGTTCTCTTGGAAGAGCTTTGGTGAAGATGTCTGCTAACTGATATTCAGACCTCACAAAATAGAGTTCCACCACACCTTTTTCCACTTGTTCCCTGATGAAGTGATGTCGAATGTCGATATGCTTTGCTCTTGAGTGTTGAACGTTGTTGCATGAGAGAGCAATAGCACTTTTATTGTCACAGTACAGAGGGATTTTGTTGAATTCAAAGCCATAGTCAGATAATTGAGATCTCATCCATAAGATTTGAGCACAACAAGATGACATGGCTATGTATTCAGCCTCTGTAGAGGAAATAGAAGTACTCATTTGCTTCTTTGAAGACCAGCTCACAAGCTTATCACCCAAAAATTGAGCACCTCCAGACGTACTTCGACGTGTATCTTGACAACCTGCATGATCAGCATCTGCATAGGCCGTTAGAGACATACTGGTGTCCTTCGGGTACCAAAGTCCCATATTGATGGTTCCTTGGAGATACCGAAAGACCCGTTTAACCGCTTCAAGGTGCTTTTTAGTAGGCTTAGCCTGGTATCTAGCACACATGCACACAACGAACAAGATGTCTGGTCTACTAGCTGTGAGGTACATCAGGGATCCAATCATACTACGATATTTCGTTTGATCTACCATGATCCCTGAGTGGTCCTCATCTAGTTTGGTTCGTTCAATCATGGGAGTGTCAACAGGGTCACTAGAATCAAATCCAAATTTCTTTAAAATCTCATTTGCATATTTAGATTGATTTATGAAAATGCCTCCGGGACTTTGTGAAATTTGTAATCCCAAGAAAAATGACATTTGTCCCATCATTGACATTTGAAATTTTGAACCCATTTCATTAGATTAACGATCACATTCCATTGGGTCGGTCGAGGCAAAAATAATATTATCAACATAAATTTGAACGTGAATTAAGTGTTTGCCTGACTTTCTGGTGAACAAAGTAGGATCAACTGCTCCTTTGCTGAATCCAGTAGATAGAAGAAACTTTGACAGCGTATCATACCATGCTCTAGGAGCTTGCTTCAAACCATATAGGGCCTTTTTCAAGTGATAAACATGAGTAGGATGCTCTGAATTCACAAAACCCTCTGGCTGGCTGACGTAAACCACTTCTTTCAGATCTCCATTAAGAAATGCGGTTTTCACGTCCATCTGATAAACAACCATGTTCTTGCTAGCAGCATTAGCCAAGAAGATTCTGATCGCCTCGATACGAGCAACTGGAGCAAAAGATTCCTCAAATTCTATGCCTTCTTCTTGACGATAACCTTTAGCCACTAACCTAGCCTTATTTTTCAAAACATCACCATGCTCATCAAGCTTCACTTTGAAGATCCACTTAAGAGCAATGATCATAGCACAATCTGGAGCTGGTTCTAATTCCCATACATCTAATTGATCAAACTCATGAATTTCATCTTGCATGGCATTGAACCAGCTGTCTTCATGCATAGCAGTTTTAACATCTTTAGGTTCGATCTTTGAGAGTACAGAGTTGAAGAAGCACCATAAGGCATCAGTAGCAAGCTGTTTACGAGTGGATACCGGATGAGAAGGATTTCCAATGATGTTGTCTAATGGATGATCGTGAGTCCATTTTCTGAGGTGTTCATGTGGTAGTTGTTGAGGGACTGAAGTAGCAGAGTCGATGTCTCCTGAAGAAGATGGTTCTGATGAAGATTCAGGAGCAAATATGTTTTCAAATGGAGCATCTTCAGGAGTAGCAAAGGGATTAACTTCATCATTGATGCCAGAAACATTTCCATGATGTACATTTGAAGAATGATGATTTGTTGATGAGACTGAAGGATCAACAGCAGGCGCTTCTTGACTTAAAGATATTGAGACTGAGGGATTGACTTCATTCACAGGAATATGAGCAGTCTCTGTTGTAGGAATCGACACCTCATTAGTACTTGGATCATAAAGTTCATCAAACATAGGATCAAATAATTTCTTTAAATCATCTTCAGATGGAGGTACATATGGAGTTTCTTGAGAAGAGTTTGGAACAAGGGATGAACCAATGGGACTGTTTTGAAGTGCGGGTCCTGAACTGGATTGTCCAGAAGCCATTTGACCGGTCAGCTCATCAAACGTAACTTGAATTGTTTCCATGATATTTCGGGTTCTTTTGTTGTAGATTCGGTATCCCTTTTTGTTTGGTGAATACCCTACAAAAACTCCAATGTCTTCTTTAGCTCTAAGTTTACCTAAGTCTTGACCCTCATTAGTTGGATAACACAATGCACCAAACACACGAAGGAAAGAGAGATTAGGTTTTCTGTTGTGGACAAGTTCATATGGAGTTTTTCCATGAACAGTGTGAATCAGGGAACGATTTTGTGTGTAGCATGCAGTGGCAATAGCTTCAGCCCAGAGAAACATTGGAACCTTTGAGTAAATCAGCATTGTTCTAGCGGCTTCTACAAGAGTTCGATTTCGTCTTTCAACTACACCGTTCTGTTGAGGAGTTCGTGGAACACTTCTTTGATGGCTGATTCCAATGCTTTCATAAAATTCACTAAGTTGTTTGTTAACAAACTCAGTTCCATTGTCTGTTCGGATAATTCTGACGGTTTTGTTAAGTCGAACCTGCAGCTGTTTGATGAGTTGGATGATGATATCAGGAGTTTCATCCTTTGTCCTTAAGAACTTGACCCAGGTGAATCTAGAGTAATCATCAACCACAACTAACACATATTTCTTCCCATAGATATTCTGCACTCTCATTGGTCCACATAAATCCATATGAATTGTATGAAGAACTTTTGTGACAGAGTTAGTAGGTTTGGGTTTATGGGTATACTTCTTGCTTTTTCCCAATTGACATGCTGAACAAAGATGATCCTTTTCATACTTGAGTCTAGGTAAACCTACAACTAAGTCCTTTCTGGTGAGATCATTGATGGTGCCGAAGTTCAAGTGATTGAGACGACGATGCCATAACCATGACTTTGTTTTAGAAGCCTTTGACAGCAAGCAAATTGGAGAAGACTTCATCATATCTTCGATAGAGATGGTGTATAGATTTGAACCACGTGAACCTCTTAAAAGTTCCTTACCATCAAGTTCTTTAACGAAGCAGGTATGTTTTCTGAAGGCTACTTCTAGATCAGAATCGCAGAATTGACCAACAGAGAACAAGTTATGACCAAGACCTTCTACATAGTAAACCCTGGAGATAACACTTTTGCCAACAACATAATCTCCATAACCCATGATTGCACCAAAATGATCATTCCCGAATCTAACTGTCCCGATGAATTTGCTCACGAAGTTCATGAGCCGCGACCGGTCGCCAGTCATATGCTTGGAACAGCCTGAGTCCAGGTACCACATAACGATTTGAACGATCTACAGTTGAACACAGACAAGAATGGATAACTGGATAATTGGGATCCCCATGCAAGAATGGGTTCCATTTGGTTAGTAACAATGGTTGGAACACCCACATCAGAAATAGAAGCATTCATATCAGAAATTAAGGCAATGGAATCATTATGAATAGATGTAGTACTAGTGTCTGTATTAGCCCTATTCAAAGTGTGCTCACTTCTTAAGGGAATAGTTCTACCAGTAGGCATCCATTTTCTAGGGGGCATTGTCTGATTAGTCTTATGACCAAAAGGTATCCAATGATAGCCTATCTTACTAAATGTTCTTCCTGTGGGTTTCCACTATTTTCTAACTTTCTTTCGTTTTTGCCTTTTAGCCTTCTTAGCATGATTTTTAGCATTAACAATATTAATTGGATAATTAACATCATTAGGCAAAACATTAACACCACATTCATGATTAGAAACAGAATTCAAGCAGACATCAATACAAGGTTTGCAAATAGTATCAGAATTCGAATTAATTACAGTACGCCTATGGCTAATACTAGAATCAACACGATTCGTTTATTCGGCTCAAACTTAAAGTTCCTAGGTAGGTCTTCTACTTTCTTCCAATGCACATTCTTAGCTTGCGAGGTCGTGTCCTTCCTTGTATTGTCTTGAGACTTTGACCTGCTTGCTTTAATGTCACTGATTACTCCTGTAGAGGGAATGGGAACATTAGTTGGTTTGGCTACTATTTGCTTCACCTGTTTAGATGTGCTGGGATCTGGGCTACATGCAGGCACACTAAGATTAACTTTTTTAACACTTGAATAGCTGGGATTTGAACACCTAGAGGGCACACTCGAGTTCACATTCTTAGCACTAACATATTTGAAATCTGAACTACTTGAAGGCACATTAGGGTTCACATTCATAACATTTGGCATTGAATGACTTGCATGCTTGGCACTAGGCATAGAACATGGTATCAAGGGATTGACTTGCTCACCTAAGGTTTTAGGGCATATTGTAATTAGGCATTCTAGAAGTTCTTGGGATCGTTTGGCATATAAGCATGCATGGCCAATTGCATTATCATCTGGTTTCTCTAACTTATCCTCTTCAACAATCTCACGGAGACATTCTAGGCTGTCCTTAAGGTATGAGAAATATGTTTGAATAGCAAGTTTGTTATTCCTAAGATGAGGAGGAACATATTTCACAGACAAAGCATATTTATTACAGACATGTACCTTTGATGCACCATTCTCCCCATTGGTCATTGGCATCTTCCCTTTTACCTGACTCTTTAGATTCTCAATTTCTTTTTGTAACGAGGCTACCGTTTCGTTATTTTTGTTACGAGTGACCTTTATAGATTCAAATAATTCATTGAAATGACGTTTAACCTTTTCATTTTCTTCAAGAAAAACCTCATTTTCCTTTTGTAAAGCATTTACTAAGTTTTGAAGATGAAAGTTTTGAGAATTCTGAGAATCTAAAGGAGGAGGCATTTGGGGACCAGTCACATTGTTCGTTTGACCCTTTAATTGAGAGATTTGGGCTTTCAACTTTATGATCGTGTTGCAATGAGCTTGAATCTGTTCATCACGTTTGTTAATTTGAAAAGCTGCATCAAACTCTGGAGCATCTGAGGATGTCTTGATATTTGAATTTTTGACATTTTCTTTAAGATGTTGATATTTTAGTTGTAAATTAAAATGCTCAACTTCTAGTTTAGAAAAATGTTTAACCAAATTGTCGTGATCATCCAGTTCAATTTTCTCATTTAGTTCAGAATTAGTTTTTTCAAGCTCAATGACACGATCATGAGAGACTTTCAAAGCAACAGACAGTTCATGGAATCGAGAAGCAGTAATAGAACAGTTAGTAGCAGTGTAGAACACATCTTGAGCAATACATTCAGAAATCAGGTTATCAATTAGTGTATGCAAGTTCTTCCTCTCAATCTCATTATATTTTAGTGCTCGCTCATAGTCACTAACCTCAACTATCATTGCATCAAATTCCTTTTCCATTCCCTTAATATCAGTATCTATCCCCTTTTTAAGACTCTCAAAGTGATCTTTTAGAAGTTTAAAGAAAGGCATGACCTCAGTTAAATAGCATTCTTTTGTTTGTTCAAAACCCCTTTCCCCTTCAGTTATCCCAGTGGGTGTGATCCTTTTCTTACAAGTTTTCTCAAAATCAACAAATAGTTGAAAAATAACATATTGACTGATTAAGGTCTTGCTTTTAGTAGCAATAGTTCTAGGAACTAGATGCATTGGTGTGTTGGGAGGATACACAGTCGCTTTAGGCATTTTCCTAAGGGGAGGGTTCGTTACTACAAGATTCTCTATTTTTTGCTTATCTAAATCCTTTTTCCAGAATACTTGTTCGGGTGTTAACAATGTCTGAGGCTTAAACATGTTCAAGGAAATCCAATTTTCCTTCTTGTAATCATGGGGTGTGATCTTTATTTTCATCTTTTTACATTTAGGATCACCTAATTTCTTGTTCATCTTTTCCCTAGTGACTTCATCTGATTTCTTATCTTCCTCAGTGCACTCAACGCAACTAGGTTTCTGTCTAGGTTTAAGGATTTCATTGCCATCATAAAGAACCTTATGAGCATTTCTAGCCTTTTTAATGACCTCTGGATTTGGTTCCTCAACAAGGGAAATGCTATGCTTATCGCTTAAGACTCTATGCTTAGTGATCATGTGAGCAGTCTGAATGGTGTTCCCTTGTATGTACAGCTTGTTTTCAAGTTTGTTTTTCAAAGTTTTCAGATTAGAAAAATCTTTCAAGAGTTTTGATTCCTTTGCATTAAATTCTTGCTTAAGCATTTTATCATTTTCTTGAAGTTCTTGTTTTTGCTTAGCAGTTTTAGAAAGCTTTTCTTGCAAGGAATTTAACTCTTGTTTTAATACTTCTTCTCTAAAATTACTTTTTCTAATGATTGTACGCACTTGGTCATCCATTTCCTGCTCACGAGTGGTCAACTCAAATTTTGCACGTTGTTCAAAAATAGCAACACGTTCTTTATAGGCATTTAGTTCAGAAATTACAAAATCATCAGAGGCACATGCAGTGAATTCATCAAAAACATAATCATTATTGACAGCAGAAGATGCATCACTTGGACAATCTCACTTTCACTTTGCATCACATATTGATCATATGGGACAACATTGATATTACCCATATTTTCAATATCTGATTCAATAAACACAGTTGATTGTACTTCGTTATGTATCTTTTGCTCATCAACTTCATCGTATAATTTTAATACCTCAGAGATGAGTTTGTCTTTGGATGGACGAGCTTGTGGTGATGAAGAGACTTTAGGAGAGACCATTGGAGAAATGCTAGCCATGAAGATGGTTTGCGCAGTGGGTTCTTCATCAACATCAGAGTCATATGCATCACAATCAGCTACTTGAAAGGCATTCTGATGATTATGGCCTATCTCCTGAATTGGTTGCTCATCCACATCTGCATCATATGTCTTAGCATTTCCCTCAGCCAAGAACAACAACTCCTCTTCATCCAAAGCTGCCCCATTATCCTGAGCTTGCACAAGCAACATCTTATCCCTGAAGTACTCAGCATTCTGAGGGCGTTTTGGTGATGTGCAGTTCCTTGCAATGTGTCCCTCACCACCACAGTTATAGCATTTGTTTGGCTTAGCTTGACTTTGATTTCCATTCCTTCCCAGATTCTGAATTGCACCATAACCTCCACCTGCTCCACTCTTTCTTTAATCAAATTCCCTTTCTTGAACTGACTGCCCCATAATTTTCCCATCTCTGATCAAAGCATGGTTGTGAAGATTGGAGGTGGTTCGGATCTCATTGCAGGTGTGAAGTTTGTTAGTGTGAGGTGAAAGTGTCCTGTTCTCTTTAACCATGAGTGCCAGTTGATTGATGAAATGTTCCATGACAGCATTTGCATCTGGTTGCTTGAACCTTGGATCAGAAATGAGTTTGTGATTACCATCTCCCGTGGGTACAACTTGAGAAGATTTGGTGGTAATCCCATCATTTGTGAAAAAAGCAGTTGAATCATTTGTTGAGCTTGTTTCTCCCTGACCTTTGAACTGATCAAGAATCCTCTTTTCAAACATGGCATGTCTCTCATTTTGAAGAAGGAAGGCATAGAGTTGCTCATAGTTTGTATTCTTCAAACCTTTGGTAAGCTTTACAGAAGTGACGAACTTGTGCCATTCTGGATTCATATTGTTCACAAACTTTGAATTCAGCTGAATGTTTGGCATTGTCATCTTAATATTTCTCATGTCATTCACAAGCTTGTGAAACCTCACATAGTACTCATAAACACTCTCATCTGGTATCATCTTGAAGTGTTCAAATTCATCATAGAGTTGTGATTCTCTGTCTTCCATGGTTAATTTAGAACCTGAGAGAAGCATCTTGACATTATCCCATACTGCCTTTGCTTCGGTGTTGTGATTGATCAGCTTGTAGATATCTTTTGGAAGACCTTGAAGTACGATGTTAAAAGCCCTGATATCAGCATCGAATCTCTTTTTATCCTTATCATCGAGCTCATCATATGTCTTTGGTCTGTCAATTCCATAGATCATTGTTCCATCTTCAGCTGTATCAATTAAGTCTCTAGTCGTCTCAACCCGATATGGTCCTTCATCAATGGATTTGAGAATGTTGACTCCATTTTCTTTTCCAAGACAGTACAATCTGATTCGTTGATCCCAAGAGTCGTAGTCAGTTCTGTCAAGCATGGGTGGACGAGTATCTGAACCAGCTGCTTGAACATCCTCAGCAACAGTGGAGATGATAGTAGGAACGTTTGTAGACATGTTTCAAGCTCTACGGGATTTTACTATTCTTTTATTAAACCGGGAAATTGATTCTTTCACAGGATTTTACTAAAACAAAAGAACAACCGTAAGAATGTATCACCAAGAAGTAACAAGCCTAAATGAATAAGTACCTAACCACACAACTCGCTTAATTAACAACTCGCTTAAGTAATCAACTCGCTTAATAGCCAAGTCGCATCAGCATCAACTCGCAACACAGTCAACTCGCTTAATGAATCAAGTCGCTAAATAGCCAACTCGCTTTAGTATCAACTCGCAACACAATCAACTCGCTTGAACACTAAGTCGCTTAAAGAAACTCGCTAGCGTTACAACTCGCTAAATAGCTAAGTCGCTTTAGATCTCAAGTCGCTTAAAGAAACAACTCGCTTAGAACCCAAGTCGCATAAATATCAACTCGCTAAATAGCTAAGTCGCATGTACCAACTCGCATCAAATAACAAAGCAACTCGCTTTGAAGAAATACAAGTCCGAGACTCAACTCGCTTCGTCCTTCTTTCAAAAAATAACCACTTTATCAATCCAAAACAACCAAACCACAATGATTTAAGCCTTCCAATTCAAAACATAAACACATACGATGATCCTAAACACAAAAGTACAAGCAAAATTCAAACTTTAACACTAGAATTTGTCCAAATGAATCAAACTCTCCTAAACCCTTAATACTCCAAAAACCTTATGAAATCCACCAAAACAAAGAGCATGAAAGATGAGTGATCAAACCATGGCTCTTGATACCAATTGTTAGATATTGGATTTCATATACACTCTAAACCATGATCAAAGTAGGCGTATAAGTATGTTAGAGAGAGAAAGTTCTAGTGAGAGAAAGGAAGAGAGTTGGGAACTATAGTGAGAGAAAGAAAATATTATTATGATTCCCACTCTCTACCTTGGGAGGTAGAGAGTATTTATAGTCTTACATAAAACGCCACACAACGGGCTGTGGATCAGGCATACAGTGGGTAAAGACCCGTCCGTCCTCCACGGTGTTACTAAACTAAATACTACTTAACATAAAAGAACTACGACTACGAGCTTTCTAACGATTACATATACTTGAGGTGACCGACTCTTTAATACCTGGAATTTCTAATTCCTAACATCTCTCCCCCGATCAAAAAATTCAAACAAATTGAGATTTTGGATCCCGATTGATTTAAATCAGTTGGAAAATTTTGGAGAAAGACGTGGCTTGATTTAATTTTTTGAAATTGACTGATGAGGACCAAATGTTGACATTAAAGATTGTTAGTGTCAGGTATGATAGTTTTTAAGAGATCTTTAAGTAAAATAAAACAATTTCACAATCAAACAAGAACAGAAAAAATTTCATTTTGAAAGATCTTTGAGTTTTAAAGAGAATCATACCATGACATAACATTAAATCTTTAGATCACCACTTATTTTGTACGAACCGGACCTTTAATGAAGAAATATCATTTGAAAATATTTTATTTTAAATCACTATCCTCCTCAATCGATGACCGTAGTCGTTGATTGAGTGACTTGAGTTTTGATAAAATTTAGTCCGGTGATTTTTAAAATTAATTCCAATTTATTTTCAAAACCAATATTGTTCCATTTTCAAAACAACATTTTAAAAATTGTTAAAAAAAAATGGTATCATCCACTACTTTTCCTACACAAGATACGTTAGGTGGTGTAGAAGCTGCTTCTGTTGCTGTAAGGCTGGAAGAAAACCATCTGCTGAAAGCAGTGAGACCTCTTACGTTGCATGTTTTTATGCCAACTCTCCATATAGGTCAAATTAAGCTCCGTTTCTTCATTTGATGATGTAGAAAACCATCTGATGATGCAGTGAGACCTCTTACGTTGCATTTTATCATGCCAACTCTCCATAGAAGTCAATTTAAGCTCCGTTTCTTCATTTGTCAACCCAAGATATAGTTACCCTTTCCTTTCGGCATCCAATCATCTTCATATGTGGGATCCGGATCGGGAACATTCTTATATACCAATATACCTGCATACGTTAGCGAACACACATATAGATATATGGTGGTCGACATCACCCAAACAGCAATCGACTAATAAAAGTCAATGCAACATATCAATCAGATCATACAAATGTATGGGAATAATGTGTTTATCAAACTCTAATCATCTAATCCTAACAATCATATCCTAAATTCCTAGTCCTTCGACATAGGCAAATATCATTTTTAATTAAGCCCGTAGGATAATTAAGAAAACCCGTTAGATGATGTAAATTTGAAAAACATTCTCCCCCTCAATCAATAACACTTTCTCTGAAAAGTTTAAAAGCGCTGAAGTCATTGATTGAGTTTTCAATTTTTACGAAAACTTTGAAACTGATTGATTTACAAGCAACTCATTTACCACCATTTTGTTAAAACAAATATTTTTCTGAAGAATTATAGAAGGAAAAATATTTGAGTAGGAACAGCAGTCCTTCGACATACTTTCCTCAAATTGTTTTAGGATAAGTGCACGAAATATTTGAAAATTGGTTTAGCGCAGCACTTTCCTTCCATGAAGAGCGGGTTGCTATCAGAAATAATAGCAAGCCATGGTTTTAGCGCGGGTTACAGTCTGAAATAACTGCAAGCCATATTTTGAGACATGTTTTGGAAAAGAATATTTATACCTCCTACTCGAACTTCATCTATGGTCCTGTGCCATTATTGAATGACATTTCTAAGACCGCATATGTTATCGATACCAGAAGACATGTCTTTGAAAAACAATATTTTTGGTATTTTTCAAATTTTCTAATTTTTATTGGTTTTTGTTGGTTTTATATTTTTCTATTTTCTTTTGCTGGTTTTATATTTTTGTATTTTGTTTTTGATAAATATTTACAGATAGATAGGTTAGATGATATAGTTTAAGAAGATGATGATACAAGTACCGAGATAAGGATATCGAGCAACCCCGTTGTAGAAGATAGGAATCGTCATCTCTTAAACATTCACCACCAAAGCTTCCGAGGCTCCAGAATAGAAGATAGAACATGAGCCTTTGAGAAAGAGAGACTTTGGCAGCTTCCCCCCAAACAAAAAATCCATTAGATGAGCAGATTCGAAGCTCTATTACAAGCTTGCCTTAGCCAGGTGCACAGAGAAGCACACCATTATCATAAATACCGCTGCTCCTTTTAAGAACGATGATCGAGATTCTCCGTTCGGGGTTATATCATCAACAAGAACAGCACCGTATCATCCCACTCTTTAAATTTCTTCTCATATTTCATTACCACTGAAGTCTGAAGCGATCCATTCCAAAAGGAGTCAAGAGAACACTTCCCCCAAGTAGATGAATTGATGCAGTCAGTCTCTTAGACTAGAGCTCACGAACCCGAATACACATATACCTGAAAACAGATAAACTTATAACATCGAAGTAGCAGATTAAGTCCGATAGCCAAAGAATAACCCCGATGTATACTTTTCTCTCCCCTGATGATAGTGTATGAATCTCAAGAACCCGAAGTACCCGAATGCCCAAAGAAAGAAAAACCGATAACATTGAAGTAGCAAGCCGAATCACTGATTATCTCTGCGGATGACAATCTCTGCGGATGTCAACTCCGTAATAAATGATTATATCTCTGAATCAATGATTAAGCCCTCAAGTAAAATAGCTGAGCATCCCCAATGTACACAATCTCTCTCCCCAGATGATTGCGATAACATCAAAATCATCACACACTTGTGTACCTCTTTCATCTTCAGAAACTAACTCTTCCATCTCTTCCCCCACATAGTTGGAATAAGAACACTAAAGGCCATGAGTCAAACCTTGAGTTTCTCTGCGGTAATGACAATTGTATTCCCGGGATATATTCAATCACTTAGAAGTATTAAGTTCATCAAGTTTACTCGCGTTTAGTTGCGTGTCTCCTTCCCCCTTGTTAGTTTTGATACTTCAGGATCAGCAACACATTGTAAGCCCGTATACTAGAAATTTGTTGAGAAGAACATTAGAAATCTTTGTGAGAATCAACTTACTAAAGAATGTGAACAAGTCTAATTGGGGATTAACTTTGGCTTTTCACTCTCCCCCAATTAGTGCTATCCCCTAAACCGACAATCTTTATGATGAATGCTTGAATTAAGAAGAAGTCTTTAGATCGTTAAATGCAACTCATCTTTAGTCTTCTAACATGTAGCAGAGAATGTAGAACCGACTGTAGACTCGACCTTCTTCTAGATTGTCCATTTGGGGAAATAGAAAGTTAACATCTTCTTCTCACCAAATGCATTCCCGTTAACTTGTAAATAGCAAATCCCCTTAAATCAAATCCCTCCCAATCAAACAAGAACATAAAGTCGTTCATCAAGGAAATCAGCCCCACAACTGGAAGCATTTTGTCATTTCATCATATCCGCCCATGTGAAGATGTCAACCAATGGCTCTTAGAAGAACACAATTGCTTCATTAATATGGTAGTCATAATCTGTTTTCTGTTGGTCAATTCTGTGATTCCGATCTAGAGGTGGCCTTCAGAAAACACTCTTGCTTTGATAGAGAACTTGATGGCGTGGAAATTTTAAGAGGAACACGTGGTACAAACTTATACACTATCAGTGGTGATCTTCTCTATCAAAGACATAATGAAGATGACCCCGACAAGAAGAAGCTCGGTTCTTCCAATAGTTAGGAGCCGTATGACCATTTATTCTCAGATATCAATCAACCATGCAGTATTATCACACTTCTTCTCCCCCTCAAGAATTGCATACAGAGATGCCATTCTTGATTAATTAAGTGAATATCATCCAACAGTATTCTATTCACACTTCTCCCCCGCAAAATCTAGCACATGATGTCGCCATCGTCATTATAATAGAGCAAGTGGAATAAAAGAACAATTAGCAGTAGTCCGGTTCACTTGATGACTAAAGCGCATGGAAAAAGCATGAAGCATGTTGATGAGAATGGTCATAATAAGAAGATTTCTCTTCTTTAGAAGATAATGCATACTGAAGCATACACATTTCTTTTCTTTGAGGAACGAGGCTTGAACTGTTGTTTTCAAACACCATAAGAAGATTTCTATTCTTTCAAAGATAAAGTGCACTGAGACGTACACTTTTCTTTTCTTTAGAGTACGAGGCTTGAACTGTCGTGTTCAAACGTCATAAGAAGATTCCTCTTCTTTGGAAGATAAAGCGCACTGAAACGTACACTCTTCTTTTCTTTAGAGAATGAGGCTTGAACTGATGTATTCAAACGTCATAAGAAGATTTCTCTTCTTTCGAAGATAATGCGCACTGAAACGTACACATTTCTTTTCTTTAGAGAACGAGGCTTGAACTGTTGTGTTCAAACGTTATAAATCTCTCTCTTTTCATCTACTCTTGGCAAACATGTAATCAACCCTGTTGATACAAAAGTTGGGCGTTCCTTATTTAGACTCCGGTTCTCGTATCAATTAGATCTTGATGCTTGAGACCTGCGCACTAAGAAAACAGAAAACACCGTTAGGCTTATCGTAGGATTGTCTCCCACGATTATCCTCCGGCGTGAGAGTAAGTAATCAGTTTTTAGGGTTTAGTGGAGAGTTAGGGTTTTATATCGTACCTTTAATGAGGGCCGAGATGCCCTTTATATACACACCAAATCCTTGTTGGTTTCGTGTTCCCCAACCTACGGCGTATCCCGCCTAAGTCGGTCAATCAATACATATCTCATAAATACGAGATATCCAATATCCAGAACCATAAATAACTTTGGGTTTGGGCCTTCGTGAGCCCAAACCGTTACCGGGTTAGCCCATTCGCACTGGGCTTAGTTGCTAGTAGCGTTTATTGGTCGGGTTCATGACCCGAATACGGACTATACGTCATCATGTCCCCCCAGTCTAGTATGCGCAGGGTGAAACCCGCGGGTGTTAGACTAAAACTGTAGCCCATATATTCTTCAAGGCATAGCGGAGAAGCTTCAAAGGTTTCCCGCCTAAAAAAATACAGTGAATCCATTCAACTTAGGTCAAATACATCCCTCCGGAAGTATGGGAAAATGGATGGAAAGTGTCCCACGTCAGCAACTCATATCCATACGTTTGGAGAAAGTGGGGTCCACGTGTCAAGCATCGCATGGATGTGGAACCCTATATAAACTACCGCCTCCCTTTTACTGTGTTTATCACAGTAAAAGCATTTCCACCATTGTTGAAAACTCGAAATATCAACCAAGAAACCGTTAAACTTTCAAAGGTAACAGCGCGTGCGCATTCGAAACCTTATCATGGTTCGTGGATTAACTGACTTTGCATCCGATATGACCGAGGATGAACTGCGTGAGTTCACCTTGGAATATTATATCCCGATGGCGCTGCATCCGGTAGTTCCGGCTGCGCAGGCGTCAATAGTGGATTTCCCCGAAGGGAAAGTAGGGGTATACATGCGTTTTTTCGAATTTGCGAATCAACGTGTGCCCATCTCCTTATTCTTGTGCGACGTATTAAATTAGTATCGCCTACACATATCCCAATTGCACTGTATAGGTGCAGCAAAAATAACAAACTTCGAGGTTAATTACCGTTTGTTGGCGATTAACCCTACTATCTATCTCTTCCGCACATTTTACCATACGACGTGGTCAAACGGGTGGGTTTATTTTGCTAAGCGCGAAGGGCGGCTGCAATGTTATACTGAAAAACTAGACGCGCTTAGGAACTGGAGAGAGAAATTCTTCTAGGTTGATGAGGCGTTGTTCCCATGGCGCTTCGTCTTCTATACCCAAAGTTCGCTACCGAAGGATGAGCGCCCCCTCCCTCGAACATACAGCGCAGATGATGCGGAAATGATAAACGCCAATCGTATTCCCATCAGTTCCTATCCCGAGGAATTTTTGGTACACATGGGCATCAGTCGTAACTATTTCGATAGTCCTGACGAGGTGCCAACTTTCTTAGACGCGGATGACCAGGGTGGGTGCTTGTCCTTCCTACTCCTTTGCTTTATTACTGTGAGCCTTTCTTTTCACCTTTGTACTTTATATAACTATTGTTTTTGTTTGTTTCTTGATGCGCATAGATGGATTTTTTCAGCGTTGTGCATTTGGCGAAACCTCGCTAGGTCACCGTGGGGGTGCGCCCTTTGAGAGGGGAGAAGTCCCCATTTTGGAAGCTACTGCGGGCGCACCATGGAGATGGTTCTGGAGGACCCAGGGAGTAGCTCCCCCGTTGTCCTGGAGGCAACCCCTCTGCGCAGCGTGCCTAGCCCCAGGGTACATTCCCCTGAAGTGGAGCTTGCACGTACAAATGTGTCGGAAAGAGTGGGGGTCCTCAGCAAAGAGCCAGAGGAAGTAGGCCAAGGGGTAAAGCGCAAGAGGGCGCCTGGTGGTGATGGCGCAGGCCCATCCAGGAGAAAGCGTCCTGTCATTCTTGACGTGGAATCGTCATCAGACAATGCATCGCCCCCCGTGTAACTGAGACTATTCCCCCCAAGTAAGTATTGTCGCCGAAACATTTGTCGCATTCCCTGTTTATGTTATTAATTCACTTCTCTTGCATGCAGTGTTGAAACCGTTGGGGTTACTATTGAGCATTCCGGGGAGTCGCCACCTAAGGCGAGTCTCGTTCGCGCTGACCCTCAGGATCCAAAAGACCAAGAGGCCGAGCCGTTGGCATCTGGGGATGTGCCAATGGACCATCTGGTTGAGGAGCTTGTGTTGGCTGCTGCGCACCAGGCTACATTGGTGGCGCAGCTAAAGTCAAAGTATTCCGGGGAGAGTAGCCAAAGTGCACAGAAGGATAAGGAAATTGTGCTGCTGGAAGCGCAGCTGGCCAATGCTCAGGCTGAAGCAGAGGCGGCGAGCTCCTATGCCAAAAAACTTGCTGAAGAGAAGATGTCATTACTTACCCAAGTGAGCCAGAAGCGTTCCGCACTAGAGGATTATAAGGCTACTTGCGTCTTGGCACTTGGATATTTGGAGAATGGGAAAAATGAGCACTTCTCTCGGTTGGAGGAGTTTCGTACAACCGTGGGAGGCTTGCTGGAGAAGCAGGAGATGAAGCTACGCAAGCTCAGCATCGAATACGATGAAGAGCTATATCTGCAGTTGGTTTCCACAATCGCCGAGCGCAGGTGGCTCATCGGCCATGATTTGCGTCTCGATGCTCTAACTACTTTGGAATCTCGAGAGGTGGCGGACACCTTCGGGGGTGTCGTTCAGTGCGCGCTGGCACGTGGTAAGGATGAGGCCATAGAAGAGCTTCATGAGAGCGGCCTGTTGAAAGTTCCTGCCGCACAGGTGCCCGGGTATAATGAGCGTGCGTATGATGATCTGGTTCCTGCAATGGAGAAGATGAAGCTGTTGGAGCTTCCTCTGATTGCGCAGTTGGAGCGCGACCAGGATTATCCCATAGGTGTGATTATGGAGGGATTAACCTTGGCCCGGCACCGTGTTGATAATGTAGAGGCGCAACCTGACTATTTTTTGAAGCCTGATGAGTCACCGCTGCAAGTTCCTATCTTTGCCCGTCCCCGCGACATCCTGCACCCCTTTGCCCTTGAGAAGGAAATTCCTTTGAAAGAGTCCTTAGAAGCCCATGCCACGAGGCTTACAAAGAAGAAAGGCGTGAAGGGGAAGGCCATTCTCTGTGGTCTTGGCGCAGCGCATCTCCCTAGATCCGACGGGGTACCTGTTAGTGTGGCAACGGTATCGCGCCAGGATGCTGACCTATTGAAGAAACTGAAAGAAGCTGGGGACGCTGCAAACCGTGTTGAAAGCTCACATCTTAGGTGTTGTAATAGTATGTAGGCCATAACTTCTTTGTAAATATCCTTTTTGTAAGAACTCGTGGTTCATAATAAAATTTTCCTTTTGTTGAAGGTGTGTTGATCTAAATGTGGTTGCGACTTATAATTTTTGTACCTAGTTATTCGTCTTTTCATGAAAAACGTTCTCGTTGTCTAAGAATCAAACGGTTGTATAAGCGCGAATAATATATGAAGTCCATAAGTGATAAGGTTTTAAAATGTACCTTTTTGAGGGGTCGTTTAAGCCCTTATTTGATCACTTTTGTATCCGTTATTACTTAATATCGTTCCTTTTCACTTTTTAGGTCTCTTGAAGGCAAATTGTTGGAATGACACTTATTTGGATGAAAAGGCGCGGATATACGAAGAAAATGGCCAAAGTCAAGAATCGAGACACTCAAGCTGCTGAAATACAAAGGGACGGCGTCAGGTGTTAATTGCGACGCCGTCAGAGCACTTCTGTGACGGCTCAGTAGCCAAATTTCTTATTTTCAAGTGACGGTGTCAGGCTTTAAAAGAGTAGGCCGTCGCAACTCAGACGGCCTATATTTGATCCAGACGGCTTCAGATACTGAAGGGGACGGCGTCACAAGCATAAGGTGACGCCGTCGCAAGACTAACGTGGCCAAGACGAAACCCTAATGACGGCGACCCGACGGCGTCACAAATCATAAGGTGACGCCGTCGCGATTGTAATCTTATATATAGAATCCGAATTTTTTAGTTTTAGTGTGTAGTCTTTTGGAGTAAAAAACTAAACCGAACCAAGGCTGTCTTGTACAGTATTTTAGGGTTCTAAACCCTATCTTACCACAAGATAAGTGTTTTACTTCATTAATTCAATTATGTCTTCAATTATTTGTGTGTATGCTTGCATGTTCTCCATGTCCGACTAATTTACTTATGTGTTTGCTTAGGGAATATGAAACTTAATTATTGAATATTGATTGGTTGTCTCTTATCTTAATTGTTAATGATCTAGTAATGTGATAGGTTATTCGTTGTGTATTTAATGCTTGATTAATCTTTGTGAACCTTAGACTATAACACCTAGAGTAGTTGTAGGCTAAACCATCCAAAGAGTACCTTAGAGTTAGAGTTTATAATTCCTAGAGATTTTGTAGACGAGACCCTTTGGTAGCTTCAAAGAGTTAGGGACAAACGCATACCCTACGACTTTAGACACACAACGCGATTAAGAATAAGGACGTGACAATTCAACCATCAATAGGAGATAATTAAGGAGTAATAAAACCTAAGTAAACACATCTTTAAACTATCATACGAGCACACAATAATTAGACATAGACTACATACACCTTAGATTAGATAATTAGATAAGTAGAGTAATCAGTAGAAATACCAACCCCCAAATCTAAACCCCGAGATTCGTACCTTTCTAATTCCTAAAAAAACATAAAAAGATAAAAAATAATCTTCCTCAACCCCAACCTTAGCGTAGTAACTTCTCACTAGCATTCCTATTCCCCTAGAGAACGATATCAATACCCGTGGCTTACCCTAATACTACACTACAACGATTAGGTTCACTGGCTAGGGTGTTATAAAACTTGCTCGAAGAAAAGGAAGTTCCTTTGACCCCGAACGACGCGTGTAGCGTTATCAAATTTTTGGCGCCGCTGCCGGGGAATAGAATAGCTAGTTAGTAGTCCACCTCGTTTAGGTTTCTTTGCTTGATTCCTATCAAGTAAATTTTTTCCTCATTTTTAGCTTTCTCTTAGTCTATCCCCCTTCTTCGTGACCTTTGTTCGTAAAATCCATCACTCACCATGATACGTGTCTTCCACCGAAGATTCTTCACCCTACCCGTTCCCAATCCCGAAATTGAGAACGCAATCCCACACAACCCTTCACCCGTTCACCATTTTGGAAATCACCTAGGGCATAATAAGATAAATTGGCAATAACAAAGTCCTTTCTATGACTCAGATTCCGATGAGGAGTTTGATTATGGTGAAGCACTTGATAGCGGGGAGGTCATCAATGAAGTTAGTTTTGAAATGGGAGAAGACCCTTCCCAATGTTTTGACCCTAGGTGTAGAATTGAGAAAGATGGTCCCTTTAACATGCAATTCCCTTGCAAAATAGGATTAGAAGGGTTCGATGCTTACTTGAATTCATTCTTGCCTTTTAACTTAATCTCAAGGGACCTATACAATAAAATCAAGATCAATGAGTTAACTTATCAAGGGAACAATGTTGTTGAAGCAGTCACTTATTTGCACGTGTTTGTTGGAAGCTTTGCTTATTTGGTAAAGTTCATGGTCTTAGAGGACTTAGGAGAATTTATTGATAAGGACCTCACTCAAGTAATTTTTGGAAAACCTTTCAAAAGAACGACTAGGTTGAATGAACGGATGATTGATGGTCTAATTACATTCTCTGATGAAGTTGAAGACTTTACCTACCAAATGCCACGCGCTCATCCTAGGTTTAAACATAGGGATATTGAGGCATGTAATAGAATGACCCCTATTCCATTGCTTAGTGAAAGGGATAAGCAAAGTGGACTTAGGTACCCATATGAGAAAACTAAGCGGTATTACAAAAAATGCCTAGAATTAGGAGATGATTACAAAAAGAATGAAAGAACATTGGAATGGCTTAAGAATGAGCACGTGAGCTTGCACGAGACAACGTAAGAGCACGACTACGAGTCTAGCTACAAGACTCATAAATAAAGAAAAGCGCTTCGTGGGAGGCAACCAATGCTTAATTGTTTGCTTGTTAGTGTCATATATCTTTTATTGATTGCTTATTCTCATGTTTAAATTTGTAAAAATACTTTATTTTGTTTTTAACCTCGTCTTAATTGCATATAAAGGTATTTTACATAAAGGATAAGTGTAGGGAGAATTACACACGTTTTCAAAAGAAACGTGAACATGAGAATAACAATTAATTAAAAGATATATATGTGTGTTTGTTCGAGTCAAATGCTTGTATCGAGTCATAATGGATGTTTTGCAGAAATTTTTCCAGATTCTAAAGATGTAAATTTTACAGAATTGTTTCCAGAAAATCGCAGACCAGTTTTTGTCAGGATAACCTGACGGCGTCAGGATCGCAACCTGACGTCGTCAGGAAGGAGTAAAAACAACATATTACATTTTTCTCGTTTTCTGAGCTACTTATAAAATTTTAGAATTTTCTAGGTCTTAATTTTCTAGAAATTCTGTAAACATCCATTCCACAAGCATTATATCCTAGTAGAGTCTTATATATATTATTATCGCCGATTTTACGCGAAGGTTTCGTCTGTTTTCTTCAAGTGTGCAGGTTTAATTTATCAAGAAGAAGAAACAAAAGATTGGAAGGAGCTTTTCACGCGTACATTTTTCTTGGAAAGGATTTAACCACCACTTTACACGGATCCTACCGAGCTAATCAGGGGAGTATTAGTTTCTTTCGTTTTTAATTACCTTCCATTATCATAACTTTGATACTTTCGGGGAACATTGGGGACAATGTTCAGTTTAAGTGTAGGGAGGGAAAATAAAACGGGAACTTTGAAACTATGCTTATCCTTGACTATTTGCTTTGTCCAATTGTATTTGTGTAATAAACCATGAGAAAATGTCGTTTAGGGTAATTTTGGCACCAAATTTAAAATTTTTCATGACATATAGGAGTGGGCCATTAGTATTAACAAAAGCGTCTCACGGATAGGAAGTTATATGACTAGCACAAAAAACCCTTTACCACCTAAATTCCACACAAAATGTGAGGATCGCCCTTAGATTAGTAGGAATTAAAGCATTCATCTTTAATGCTTAGAGTGTGAACCGGTAGTATATTAGATTCTAGAACTTGTTTTGTGATGCATCCCGAGATCGCTAGTAAGACTACACTTGTGTAGTTAGGAATAACTAAATGATAAGAGGCATTAGGAAAACCCTTGTTTGATACCCGTAATATAATTACTTCTTCCACATCGGTTGAGTAATTTCATCCACACCCTTGCATTGTACTCATTTTTAGTACACGATACCCCTAGTTAACCCCTCAGAGCCTATCCTTTTCACGGTTCTCGTGATGTTTTGGTTTTCCAGAATATCAATGAAGAGCATTCTTTACACCCCACCCCCAAATATACACCCAAATCGCCTTAGCCTACCTTGTATGCACTCAATTTTAGTGCATTATTGTTATCACCCCAAACCCTTAGTTCAATTATCTAGTTGCTTGCATGAGTTGCTGTTAGGTCACTAGTTTTACAAACACAAGTAATATAGAAAGAGATAAGGCGATTGAACAGGATCTAACACACACACACAAGATAATAAGTACGGTTATGCGTAGGAGTGTAATGAGAGAATAACTTGAACAACCAACCTTCAAAAGAAGGTTTACAAGAGTATTTATAGGAGGAAAGCTAGGGCAACACTCCTAGTTTCCATCCTTTCTTAAATGGGCTTGGGCCTAAGCTCATGGGCCTTCTACATAAGCTTAAGGCTAATAACAAACATAAAGGCCATAATAAAGCTAACTATTACATATTAATTACTAACACTTGATTATGGTTTAGGAGTGATTCCAACAATCTCCCCCTCAAGTGTTGGTGATGAACGGTGAAGGCGTTGAGGTAATAGTAGCTCTGACGTCTTCTGACATTCTTCTTTCTTGTGAGAAGAATTGCCTTGATTCGAACAATCTCCCCAGTGTAGAGAGATAGTTGTCTTTGAATAGTTATGCTTTGACGTCATCTTTAACTTTGTTCTTTGATCATTGTTCTTTGTGATGAAAGTGATAGTATGTTGTTGTCTGCATCAAGTCTGCCTCAGGTCCGCTTCGCTGCTCCAGTGTCTCCACGTCATTCTTCAACATGCTCACACGCTCTTTGACTTTGGAATTCAATACTGATGAAGTTCTTTAAGTCTTTAACTTAGTAGATTCTTTGGTTTGACGAAGAATCATTCTGACTGTTGTGTTGCTTTTGAATAGAACTTCCATTAGTGATGATGTTGGCGTGAGCATGAGAAGAATCAGCACGATCATCCCGCTTCGGAGCTTCCATAAGAAGAAAACATTTCAAACGGTTAGTAATAAGCAGGTTCCGGCACTTACAAGTTTGAACTTCGAGAGTGTTAACAACATAGTGTGAAAACACAACTCTAATTCTTACAAAGGCCGTTCCTGAACTGGAGTCCCACAAGTGAGATAACGCGATGTACCGAAGTACATCTACAGTTCAGATGAGTCGCTGAGGTACACCGAAGCATCACCTCACGACTGTAGACCGTTTGAGACACACTCCGCGTAATCCACGGGGAGTTACCGAAGTGACCTGCTGTCAGGGCTGTTTGACGTTAACCCTGACAGGAGTTTCCATTCAATCACTGAGGATCACAGATGTGAACCTCTCATAAATGTTCTCGACAGATTGCTAAGATCTGTGAAGGACTCGATAATGTACCACTGAAATTCTTATTGTTGAACGTCAAGTGATAAAATGTCAAGTGTACCTAAGAGATCTTTTGATGAATCTCGTGGCTCTAGACTCAATAGTGCGTTTTGGTTTTCCTGAGCGGAGACTAGGGAGAGGGTCTCCTTCTTCAATACCAGCGATCTCTAAGAGAAAGCCAATAGTTTACGTAGGGTTCCCTGTGAGAATGAAACAAGCTTCTGTTGAGAGAAACTTGAGTGGCTAAGAAGGTTTAGTGCATGCGTCACTGGGTCCATGACGACTTTTAATCTTCAATACCGGCGTCACTAAGTGACAACCAGTAGCATATGAATTGAACCCGGTATCTGCCCTAAGTTGAATAATCTGGAGGGCTATTTCTTTTCACCCTTTTCTTTACATTTCTTTTTGATTCTTCAACTCCTTCTTTCTCCGATTCTCATTTTCTCCTTTTTATAATCATACCTAAGGACTTCTAAGTACTAACTATTTGTGATGTCCTTGGGTAGATCCCTCCGGCTCTGGCGGATCATAGGATGGTTATTCCTAACCTTAGTCACCTTTGATTGAGTCTAAACCGTCAAGTTTATCACACAAGTCAACCACTTGTGAATGGTCAACCGTAATAAAATTCAAACAGTCTAAAACCAATGCAATTTCCCTTGGAATATAGTGGATTCCCGGGTCGTTAAGTCCCACGGAGGATTAATGGTGTTTAAAAACTTTCAGATGTCGAATAATCACTAAGGATAGTGATCAGTAAGGATTTTGCTGGATAATTACACTACTGATTGATTGGAATTGTATTTGGATACAGAATTATAAAGCACAACAATCAGATAAGACAAACGTAAATACGTACGTTTAATAAACTACGTAAACGTACAAGATAAAACGTGAGATATAAGAAATAAAAGGCCTACAAATATGAAAATGATATTTTTGGAATCCTAAAAATAAAAGAAAATTATTGGAAAAAGAAAATTATTTTTATAACTATTTATTTAATTATTATTAATTAAAAACTACTTTTAACTATTTAATAATACTCTAAAATATAATAAAATATGAAATAAAACTAGAAAAATGAAATTAAGATTTAGAAAAATCTAAAATATTATAAAACTTATTTTAAAACTTAAAATATATTTTTTACACTTTTTATCTATTTATTATTAATTAATTACTATTTATTAATTATTTAAAATACACTTAAATACAAGAAAATATAAAAATAACCTGGAAAATTGAAATTTTAACTTAGAAAAATCTAAAATATTATAAAACTAATTTTAAAAATGAAAAGATATTTTTATGCTTTTTTATTTATTTATTATTAATTATTTAATACTTTTTAACTATTTTTAATTTTAATAAATACTAAACAAGCTAAGAAAATTATGAAACTTTTTCTAAAAATATCCTATGGTGACAGAAAACTAAGAAAATTATAAAAACTGAAAGTGCTTAATAATAAGCTGAAAAGAAAAATCAAAAAGCTAAATTCTATTAAATAAACGCTATCACTATATTTAAAATGATGTTTTTGTGGTTTTTCTTTTTCAAAACTATTTAACTACTGATATTAAGTAACTTTAATGAAAACAAAAATTTTACAACTTGAAAATAAGCTGTTTGAAAGCTAAAAAGCTAAACAGTGAGCTTATTTTGATGTTATTAAGCTCAAATAAGTTCCACAGCTTGAAACAAAGATACAATAAGCTATAAACAAGCTAAATGAACTTAAATGAAGCTGAAAAGAATCAAGGAAACACACTGATAAGCTATATTAAGCCAATAAGCACTTATGCTAAACCAATCAAACAAACAAGCCTGCAGTCATATCTAAAGGCAATTTTAGCTTATTAAATAAGCTGAAAAGCTAAAAACAAGGACTGAGGTGTCAAGATGAGCTGGTGAGCTTTCCAAAAAAACAAAGTGTACAAGTTTTGACCAACTATTAAGCTCTGTGTGAGCTTGTGAAAGTAGCTTGTAAACACTGAGTTTGCAGTTTTACACAAAAATGGGACAAACAATAAGCTTGTTGCAGCCCTAGTAAATAAGCTACAAAGTAAAAACTTAAGCTTGGATCTTCAAGACAGCTAGGTTAGCTTTCCAAAGAACCAAATTTCACAAGCTATGGTTTACTATTAAGCTTTTTATGAGCTTGTGAAATATGCTAGTTAAACTGTGCACAGGGCACATTTTCAGACAAGGTACCTAAAATAAGCTAAGAAATAGGCTGTGTAATAAGCTAGCTAGACAATAAAAAAAAAATACTAAGATAGAGATAAGCAGTTGAATATTGATATACCAAAAGCTCAAATCTTGAAGCTTAATATTAAGTCCTATAGAAAATAATCTAGTTTATTTAAAAACTGCAAAACTGAAAATTTTGACTTTTAAAGATGAACTAAAAGTTGACTATTATGAACTTTAAATTGATACTACTAACTGATTATGTTAAATTATGGTAAATTAAGACTAGATTGAGCAATGATAACAACTTATGAACATGAAATCATGATCATGGATCATGAAAATCCAACAGTTAATGAACAAGAGATGATCAAATGCTATTTTGACTTTTACACTTGAGGGCACTGGTTTTTATTGCTTTTTTAAGTTATTAGGACCAAGTGTGACATGTATTAACCAAGAACAATATCTTGAATTCCCTTTAAAACAGTTAACAAATCAAAACCAAACACCCTTTTACTTAACTGTTTTGAAGATTTTCAAAGCAAATGAGTGATTTAAACCATGAAACTGATTCATACAATCATCTAATGATATAATAAGCTGAATGAAACACATAAACACTAACAATTACAACTAAAGCTTATAAATTACTATTATGCAGTTTTACTTAGTGAAAAAAATGAAAACAAAGCAACTACAATAACTGATGAACAAGCAGGCTATATTAAGCAATAATATCACTAACACAAACCAAATAAGCACAAATAACACAGAGATAAGCTATAATAAGCAGTTCTACAGTGAATTGCCAAAATCAAGAATTAAGCTTACAAGTGGCTTCCAAGCTCAAAACTGAAATCCAAGGACTGTAAACATAACCTACAGCTTCCCAAGAAGCTCTAAACCCAAGGCAATCCAATATCAACCCTGCTCCAGCTTCTTGATCTTCATTTCCATGGAATTTTTATTTTTCACTAATTTATTGGTATTTTTGGTATTTTTGCTTTTTGCTTCTAAACTGATTTTAAAGGTTACTAAAAGCTTAGATAAGCTTTCTAGGAGCTTATGTTGGCTATTTCAGTCCATAAAAACAACTAACAATAACATTAACATAACATGAGATTTTTGACTTAAAAAATTGCACAAACTGAAATGGTAATTAAAACTTGAAATTGATGTTCAGAAAAGCTTTATTATACACTAAAAACTTGAATTACAGAGCTTGAAAGCTTAAACATACACTAGAATTTAAAAGTTAACTAATTCGACATAGAAAATTAAAAATTACACTAGTTAGTATTCTACATTGCTTCTCCTCTTGTTTATAGAGATCTTTTTGAGTCCCTTGTCGACATCTGAGCATTTCCCACTTATTTCCAGCCATTGGATGCATTGAATTCATCATAATCGTCCATGTGGAATTTTGGCGCCAAAAAGTCTTTTGAGCTGGTACGAGTAGGTTTTTGCAATTAAAGATTTTTGGTGGATGTGGAGGTGTTAGGGAGTTGTTAAACAGCTGTTAGGGTGAGGTGGAAAGGTGGAAAACAGCTCTGGTTTTGGTTTTCAGTCGAGGTAGAGGAAGATGAACAGTACCTGTGGTTTTGGCGCGTTGACTTTATTTGACCGTTTCTATTAATAACGTGGGGGGTTCAAAATGAGTATTGGACTGGGTTCAAGGGTTTTGGCTGGGTTAATAATACAAAAGAGGGTCCATTTGGTTTTGAATTATCACAAGGACCAAAGTTGTAATTTCTGGATTTTTGAGGGACCAAAACTGTACTTTTTCCAAACTTATCAAAAGGACCAAATTTGCCAATCTTTAATAGTACAAGGACCACTTTTGATTATTTTCCATTTTTAAATATCCAAGGAACTTTTATGACAATTTTCAAACTTTAGGGAACTTTTCTGCCATTTGACCAAAGATTCATTCAAGGACCATTTTTGACAATTTAGAATATTTCAGGGACCTTGAATGATAAAACTCCATATTTTTGGATTCCAGGGACTAGATTTGACAACTTTTGAAACTTGGGGGACTAAAACTGCCAATGTTGCAAACTTGATACGTTTTTCACCTGTTTTTGGTATTTTTGCATTTAAAACACATAAAACACTTATTTGTGATATTTTTATCATTTTGATACATTTCTGAGTGTTTTCAGATGTTTTTGGCATTTTAAACGGTATAAAAATGATGAGTATTTAGACACTCATCAATCCCCCACACTAAGATATTGCTAGTCCCTAGCAATCTTTTGAGAAAAATTAATGGATTTGAATCTCTTTACCAAAAGCCATTACTTCTGGAGTAGCCAATTGTTTTAG